>OY744607.1:28109589-28709589 GCA_963556255.1 Allolobophora icterica | reverse complement strand
AGAAAAGAAGAAAGAAAAATGGAGGAATCATGAGTGCGCAAAATTATTGAAATGGTCAAAACAGAAGAACATAAAGAAAACGGCCGAGAAAATCTAAAATAATAACAGGAGTTTTTAGACTTGAAAGTATTCTTGGTTCTTAAATGTCACATGACTTAGTAAAGGTCGTCAAACATTTTCCATCTGACAAATCTCTATCATGAAATGGTAACATATGTTCACCCCATTTTCCAGCATCTGGATCCGCCGTTGTTATATCGCATTGGCTTTAAAATGCCTATGTGCACAAACTGCACATTCTGATGGCGTAATATTAATTATACAAGTAGGCTATTACTAACATTCAGAGCGTTGATGTGGCGTCAGTTCTGTAAATCATTCGCGTAGGCAGCACACTGACATGTACAAAGTCTCTAATAGATTCGATGGCTAAGTCAGGAAAGTCTCGATCATGAAATACTAACATATGCTGAGTAGTCGTATTTATTGGTTATCCTGCTGTGTGAGTCTGGCGCGCCTACTTGGGAGAGTTGGGGGAGCAGTGCCATTGCCTAGCTCTTCCTCTTGTTCGTCCTGTTCTTCGTCTTCTTCGTTGTCGGTTAACAGAGGCGACTTGTAGTCTGATCGTAGAGTGGACGACTGGCTTGCTGGCTTTGACCTCGGATATTCTGGAGGAGGTACTGACTGCTTCTCTTCGTCATTGCGACTGCGCGATTTAAGCGTCGACGTTGGTGTGTCTGGTTTGTCATCCAACTCATCAGCAAAGATGATCGGTATGCCCTTGTGGAGACCACTGAGCTTATCCTGCTCCTTCTGGCGTCTCTTCTGCTTTTTGTAGCAAACGACGCAGATGAGGATTAGCATCAACAACAAAACTGCGACAATTGCGAGAGGAATCAGGATCAAGAGCAGTAGACTACTCCCGGGTTGCTCACGAGGCTTCACCTCAACGCCTTTAGGCATCACCGTTGTTATTTCATCGGGCCCTGCAGATGTCTTGTGACTATCCAAGTGTGCGCACGGGCCGAGATGCGTAGCGCCTGCCTTCAGCACACGATATGGCTCCATGGCTTTAGCAAACGTTTCATTTATGGTTCCGTTTGGAAGGAGAAGATATGTTAGAAGAGCTAGAATCTCCTTCTCGGGACAAGGCTCAAAAGGGATGGTGTTGTTTGTCCAAGAAATCACAACTGACCCCGGAGAAATTCTCGTGATGGTCATTTTACTTGCGTCTCTGTCGCCAAATGCTGCTGCAATTTTGTTAATGAGGTTGACTCTGGTCTCCAGGTCGTAGGCAACTTTGTCAAAGTCCAAATCTAAAGTGACGCTCAGCTCGTGGCTGAGCTTGTTCGATGCAGGATGTGGCTGTACTGATACATTGCAAGGTGTCTTTGCCAGTTTTCCCTGCCTGTCTGCGGCTGCCAGTTGATAGTGATGCATTCCAACATGATCTTCTAGAGGAAGGCCATATAGCGTTCGACTCGAGTCATTCAGCTTGATCCAAGATGGCGGATCGACCATTTGGTCATCGTCGTGCAGAAACAACAGCGTCAGGTTTTCTGCGCCTCCATCTTCTCTGTCCATGAACAAGTCATCCGGAATTCTGAAGATAAGAAGGTTACCGACGACTGCTTCGACAACCGCCAGTGGCTTTGAGACAACCGGAGCCAGGTTGGGCGTCTTGGTCGATGTCGTCTTACCGTCCGACTTTGGCGTCTTCGGTGGACGCTTTGTCACTTTGGATGTTGGTAACTTGGACGAAGTAGCTGAAAGGCTAGTGGTTGATTCAGTATGCGATGGGAAAACGGTCACTAGGCCGATATCGGTCGTGAAGACGGTTTTCGGCCAACTGGGGAGCACCTCAGTGGAATGGGGCCGAACTGTTGTATCTGCTGTTCCTATAGACGGTTCAATTGCATCAACAGGCCACGATGGGGCGGTGGAGCTGCTTTTTGTTACGCTTACTGTGCTTGGCGTTGTGGTCAGTACTCTGGTCGGTGTAATTGTGACGTAAGTTGTAGTAGGTATTGGGCTCTTTGAGTGTTTGCTCGATGTCTCTCTGTGATGTGGCCAAGTGGAGGTTTTCATTATGCCTGGACTGCCTGATGAGGTCGTCGTTGGCACTGTTCGAGTTTCAGGGATGTCTGTCTCCTTAGAAACAATCATTGTTGGCACTGGTCGACCGGTTGGTCTCACAATGGAAGGCAATGCGGTGGCTGTTGGGTTGTTGAAGTGCAACTGTCGTTTGAGCCTTCGCGGCTGCTGAGGCCTTTTGCTGGTGATATGCCATCCTACTATTCCACATCCAATCGCTTTGGTCATGGTACCGTTGCTAGAAGTGATCTCGAGTAATTCCAGGACAGGCATGTGTTCAGCAAAGACGTTGCCACAGCCGACGTTCCATTGAACGAGAAGACCATTGTACTTCGGGTGCTTGATGTCTCCTGGACCAGCTACCAGTGCGCTATCGTCGAAGATCGGACGGTCGTCGCGAGAGGGCACGAGACGTACCATTGAAACAGGAAGTCCTAAGTGGGAAGAGAATTTCCGCAACAGATTCACACGTTCTATGGCCAGTAAGGAAGCTTCGTCAGCATCAATTATGACGGTTGCCGTGGTTACTGCGGCATTAGGTTGGCATTTGACGTATCTAAAGTCATTAACACGGTTGCCAGGCACTTGTGTTAGTGGTATGTAATCTTCGCCCGATGACAACATATCTTCTCTGTCAGACACACGGATGGTGAAATATTCCCTGACGGGAATGACTCTGCTACCACCGCTGGGTTTGACACGGTCGGCCAATACAAGGAGAATATATGTCTGTCCAGCGACGTTCTTCGTTGGGACACCTTCGATCGAAAACGTTTGCTCATTGAATGTCAACCATGTCGGCAAATTGTCCTCTTTGGCGACCGTCACCTGAAAAACCGGTATAATTAAATTACGAATGAAATCATAATTAAATCATGTTAAATTTGGGGTCAGCAATACTATGCCTTTAGCATCACCAGGCAATTTCGCTTCTTGTCCCAATAACCACGAACTTTGCCGCTAGATGTGTGTGGTTGCTCTTTATTGCGTGTTATACTCATTCTCTTTTCCCATCGTTTAACTAGCATTTAATCTGCAAGAAAATTCTTTTTCAAATCAATTAAGGGGTCATCCACAAAGGACGTCCGCAATGAGGGGAAGGAAGGGGTCATCGAAATGCGGACATGGAGTTGGGAGCACTGGGAGGGTTATGACGCATCTAAACTTTTAAATTTGATAGTTTTTAAACAGCACCTTGTTTCAACCTTCCTCGAAAGACAAAAACGTCAGTGAGGTGATTGCCTAAAACCTCATGCATGGTATAACCTTTATTGCGATTTTAAAGATGCTTTTATTATTGCATATCCTGATACTAAACCCGAACTGTCACTTGTCACTTAAACGTGCACAGGAACTGTGAAATAATTGTAAAAATAATGATGGTGACATTAAAAATTGGCTTTGGCGTGCGGACGTCCGCAAAGGGGAGGGAGAGGTAAGGTCAATTGCGGACAAGGAGGAGGGAGGGGTCCAAAGTAGGTCATATTTTGCGGACTTCCTTTACGGACGATCTCTAAGACCTCCTGTTCACTGTTACCTTCTCCATTGAACTTCTGGTCATTCAACAACAACTCTTGGGAGTATGCCTAAGCGAGTGAGTTGATGAATGAGTGAGGCAACTTATATAAACCATGAGTTGGTACAAGTAATGCAGGAAGTCACTTAAAATTAATTATGTAGCTCCAGAAGTCAGTTGAATAAATGCTTAGAGAAATTGGCGATGAAAATATCGGAGCGACGGCGCCGACACGGCATGATGTCAGTTGTCAAAGCTCGAGGTTATCCGTTCGTCGGACTCTGAGTGTGGACGATGACCCGCCAATGGTCGCTGTTGTTCTTCTTAATAAACTCAAACTATTTAAGCTAGTCATGAGCTCCGTTGAGAGGTGATTAGTAGGGGCTAAAAATTCCTCGATCACGTTAGATACGTTGCATTCTATCATGCTTACTTACTAAGTAACCCAGTGCCGGCCTTAGGAAATTGCCCCGTGCAGAGTATACTGTATGGGCCCCCATGACACAAATAAATTGTTTTTTATTGCTAATAATTTTATTTTAGTAGATTGTTAACAAGTACAACAAGTCAAATTTAACTATGCACAGTGGCGGCGATCTTGTCTGAGATGTGGGGGGGGGGGGGACAACGTCGGCCATGGTCTGGTCGATGACTTTTTTTAAGAATTCATGTCCAAAAAAATTTCTCCACAAAAACTTGAAGACTTTTCTGCAAATTCGTCTCGAAAAAAGTTTATG
Organism: Allolobophora icterica; assembly: GCA_963556255.1. NCBI lineage: Eukaryota > Metazoa > Annelida > Clitellata > Crassiclitellata > Lumbricidae > Allolobophora > Allolobophora icterica. Next base: position 28,705,242 of record OY744607.1, on the reverse strand, counting down.
ACCTTTTTTTAATTTTTAGTCATTCACCTTTTTTTTAACTTTTTCGCGGCTCCCAACAACAATGTCACTGCCTTCTTCTTCCTATATAAACTTGATTACCTTTTTTAGGAATTCATCTCCACAAAATTTGATGACTTTTTTAAATAAATTCTTCTCTCCAACAAAACTTTTATGACCTTCTTCTTACTTTCTCAGAATTTTCGGGGGAGGGACACTTCTGCTCAAAAAAAGTTTTTTTTACCTCATCTGGTCAAAAAGGCAGTGAAAACCCCCACACGCAATTACATTTGTTGGCCTTTTTTCGTGTTTCTTCCTAATTTGGGGGGAAATGTATGGCGTGTCCCCCCACTCTTAAAGGTGGGGGACATGTCCCCCGTCCCCCATGATCGCCGCCCATGACTATACACGAGAATTATGAGATATATAGGAAGTTGACTTTTATTTTATTGACAAAAGAGAAGATTTAATCGAAACCATAATTTTATTATTAGGGTGTCTTGTTCATGTTAATTTTCTGTGACGTTTTCGGAGCCCCCTAAGTTGCGGGCCCCGTGCGACCGCACGGTTCGCACGCCCCTAAGGCCGGCACTGAAGTAAGCGCAATAATGCAACCTTTTCTGAATCTACTTCTCGTAACCATTAATTTTTATGCTGATCATTTCTCTTGCTCGGCACATTGTTTCGCGTATTCAAAATGGGAATACAATTCTAATCATAAAGACATAAAGTACATGTCGAAGATGTATCTCTCTTGCTTATAATTTATGACTAGAGTATTGTTCAGTCGGGACAAAAGTTCATCGGTACTAAAGCTCAAATAATTAGAGCTCTAGAAGGGCTTACATATAAAACCCAACCAACGGAGAGCCCCATCCAATCAACCATCTTATTGGCCCGAGCAAGAATCACCCATATAGAATCGATTAATGGCCATTTCCATAATTTTCCTTTGAAATTGACCTTTTTACCTTCAAATAACCTAGGATGACTTTAGATTTTGTAGTTGTGTTTCTTCAAGATGCATGCAATAATATTGGCGTGAGCAAACCGAGAAGAGTCACCCAAATGGAACAACATTTGGCTGAGCTATAACCATTTTTCTTTATTTCTTGTGAATTGGACCTCTTTGACCTCACAATAACCTTGGATTTACACAGTCTTGTTGTCCTCGAGACCAAGGTCTTGGTCTCGAGTGCACTCGAGTTCGTTTTTAAAAGTCTTGGTCTTGGTCTTGAGGTTCAAGGTCTTGGTCTTGGTCTTGGTCTTGAGGTTCAAGGTCTTGGTCTTGGTCTTGAGGTTCAAAGTCTTGGTCTTGGTCTCGCAAGACCAAGACCAAGACCGGCTGTCAATATGAACAGTCATTTAACAGAACTCAAGAATTCTGTATCAAGCCTGCTTGCATCATGCGACCAATATCTATGGATGGATACAAGTCTTGTTGGTCAGCAAAACCCATTGGCAGCAGCAACCGTTATTCTGTATCAGACGGTATGATAAACCATGGGAAGATTTCAAAAGGACTCACTATCTGTACATTTACATCCAGTGCTTGAAAAGCTTCTGTGTGTATGTCAGCGACTTCAGCACCTGTAGAACGTATATTTTCACATGGCGGAATTTTTATGAGGCCCACCAGGCACGCCTTGGTCAGAAAATTCTAAGCGAATTGGTTTTTTATAAAATACAAAAAGGCATTTGGAATAATAGTTTGCATGTAGGACTTTTGAATACAAATTCGGATTTCTCTGCAGTTTGCATTTAAAGTTAAGTTGCTTGAATAAAATAAAAGACTCATGTTTTCATTAAAATAGCGAATATTCCGACTTGACAATTTTAGAAGTCTTGACCTGATTGCGATTTTTTGGGTCTTGGTCTTGGTCTTGGTCTTGAGGTTCAAGGTCTTGGTCTTGGTCTTGGTCTCGAGGTTCAAAGTCTTGGTCTTGGTCTTGGTCTTGAGGTTCAAGGTCTTGGTCTTGGTCTTGAGGTTCAAGGTCTTGGTCTTGGTCTTGAGGTTTAAGGTCTTGACAACAAGACTGGATTTACATATAGTTTTTTTTACATTTAGTTGACTTGTTTCTTACCACAGGTAGGCCTAACCTTCATCAAGACTAGAAACACAAGAAAGAATTAGCCGATTTCAACAATTATTCGAGATCTGACAATTTTTCTCTGACTTTTGCAAGATTTTATTATTTCTGACCTTGAAAATAATTACCTCGATTGACCCTGAATTAACTGCCCAGATTTAGAGTCAAACCGAACAAATAAAGTAATCCAAATCGAACTCCGTTCATATTTTGTGATAAAAAGAGTAAATCGACAATGGACCCAAGTTCCAAGTCCCGAGGATAAGCGCCTATGAATTTAAGGAGGGGTCGATGATCCACACACACAGGCCTATAGGGGCCTACATAAACTGCACATTATATATATATATATATATATATATATATATATATATATATATATATATATATGGTGTGTTTGTGTATATGAATAGATGGAACGTTGTCATTAAAGTATTGATGAATATCTGTTTGCATGTATATTTTTATGTGTCTGTTGAGAAAATTTCTGCAGCAGCTTGTGTCTTTATCTTGTGGGTGCTTGGTTTTGAAAGTCACTCCAGTGACAGATAAACTTGTGTGATATGCATCTCTTCCATCCCTGTTCTGTGCCACTATATAAATATAATGTGCAGTTTATGTTCTAGTTTTCCGCCGTCGTTAAAAGTAATTATGCGTCAGTGTGTATAAGCAATTTCTCACCACTACATAAAAGCCGCCAAGCATTTTCATCGGCGCTTTTAAATCAAAAATAACAAAGTTTTGGATCATTGCCATTATCTAAATAGGGAGAGTTCAGGCAACTGAGCCACTCGCCTCAAACGAGCCACCGATATGTTAAAGAAAATGTTTATACCTATATATAATTATTATTGTCGTTGATGTTGAAAAGGTGGTTAAAGAAGGCAATCCAGAATAGATAATTGCAGATTTCAAATTCGAGTTTTTAACGAAACGTTAAAAGAGAAAGTGCTAGATGAGGGAACCATGCATACATGATACTTCAAGATCAGTTACCTGATCCAGGTCTTAAATACTATATATGGTGGATCCCATTCATGGATCATTAATAAGTTAGGCATACTGTGGATAGCAGTGATGTAGTCGAGTCCACCTAAGCCGAGTCCGAGTCAAGTCCGAGTCCATCTAAGCCGAGTCCGAGTCGAGTCCGAGTCTTGAGGTGTTCGAGTCCGAGTCCGAGTCCGAGTCACTAAAGATCGAGTCCAAGTCCATTCTCGTCAAAATACACTGAACCACTCAATTCAATGCCATAGAAAAATAACAGAACTATTTAGGCCCTATGCAGAAAGAATTGTTAATGTAATTTACCCAAATTTCACATTAAAAACACTAAATTAAATAAAGTTTTGTTCGATAATCTGGCACGACCATGAGGACACATAAACTTCTTCCACTGCTAAACGCAAGTACAGTAGGTAGGAACAGCTAGAACTGTAGGCAGTCGTGTCATGTTACGCCCTCGCTCCTTCACTACATTGGAAAGGGCGATACTTAAGTTTCTTCTAATTCGAAGCGATAAATTAATAACTCCATGCACAGTTTAGCATTACGAATTTACGATTGAAGATATATTTACAAATCGCGAATCTCTAGTATTCGGTTCACTATCATGCTCTTCACGGTGTTCGTCAATAATGTGCCCGTCCACGCCGATTATTAAAATACGTTTATTTAACGACGCCGTCATAACGACGATGATTGGCGTCCACGCCGATTATAACAGACCCTCTCTCTTATACCCCAGTCCATTCATGATACTCGTCTTCTCTTTGTTAGTTTCTATTGTCTGCTGGTAGGAACTGGTTATGCATATAGGCCTATATATGCCTATATCAAGCCAAATAGAGACCCTCTGTCTTATACCCCAGCCTATTCATGATACTCCACTTCAAACGGAATAGTTTCATCTGTTGTGGCTTATGCTTGTAGCGACGGTCGGCCGGGTATTCACGTCAGTCCTCGCATGAGGGGTGTCTTGGCCGTGACATGGCAATACAGTTGCCTGTTCTGGCCAGAAATTGTGACTTGGAAAACGAGTCAGCGAGTCAAATTCGAGTCCAGGGGCAGGGTTCGAGTCCGAGTCCAAGTCCGAGTCGTGACAGTCCAAGTCCGAGTCCGAATCCGCGTCCGCAGAAAATCGGTCTCGAGTCGGACTCAAGTCCTTGACCGGACTCGAGTACTGCATCACTGGTATTCATAGCTTCGCAATTTTTAAATGAGTGCTATAGACATAACAACCCGAATGACGTAAGGCCTACACATATAAAAGCATTTCAAATCGTAGCACAAGCAATGAGGTATGGAAAGTATTAGCTCTCCATATTTACTGCTTTACATGGGTACTTCATTTTTACATGCGTCATCTGTAGGCCTATTTGTATTTACCTAAGCTGATTATGGCTAGTGACGGGTAGCAGAAACTCAGCTATATAACATTGCAAAATTGTGTAATTACTAACTGGGCTTTAACTTTAGGTAAACTGTATCGGTCCATAAGTTTGTGTGTATTCTAAACTGACGTAGTATCGTCCCAAGTTATTCGACACAGATGACTTGTCACTTAACAACCTAAGCAGAATAGAAAACTCGTATAGGCTAATTATGTGCAGACAAATGACAGTAAACTATAGTATTTTTGGACGACCTAGTATTGTGATCTAGGAGCATGTAACGAATACTACTATTACAGCTGTAATAGGTCCCTTATTTAGGCCTACTATTATTTCTCAGGGACTGACATCGATCTCACGTCCAATTACTTTAGTATACTGTACAGCTCTGAGCCCCCTTTCTTTAGTACATCACTTTGCATTTCATCCATAATTCTGATTCAACAGTCAACAAGAAGAATGTTTGGAAGTACAAGTAGGCTATGTAATATAGTTCAGTATTAGATTAATACATATATTCAGAGTTTTCTCAACAATACCAGTTATATAATTCTAGACTTAACTTTCTATTTAATCTACTTATACCAGCACGACACTATATTAGAATTAATATTATGTTTGCGTAGATAGTTTATTTATATTACCCTCCCCGTGGAGAAGTGTTTCGGTCCATTAATCGCTCCCATTCTTCGATAGTTCCTGATGAATCTTTGATGTACCGGTATCGGTATTTCAACGCGTATAATGGTTGTCGCACATCTTCACCTTATTGTTCGTGGTTGCGTAGAAATCATTTGATATGACCACTTCGATGAGAAGTTTCATTTGCATTTCACCAGAACGTTAGAGTTAGAATTACCTCTATAGTATTCGCTCTCCCAAAGAGTTTTATTGACAGTTAATGTGTCAATCTTCACGTCTCGATAGCAATATCCTTCGAACGTTTCGCACAGTTTTCACTACATCGTTTTATTCAAGTTCGTCTCGTCGGTTCTTTCACTCGACCGTAACTTAGTCGATATTCAACCGAATTTCGTAAAAAGTGCTTCAAATCGTTCCTAGTACGATGCACTACAAAACCATCGAATACTACAAGCGTTTTCTTTCCTAGTTCGCTTGAGTTTCTGAGTTATTTGACATTAACTCCCTCGCCATCAACCCTTCACATCGGTTGCGACACGGCACACTGCCACGTCATCAGCAGACGACCGAAGATCGGATCTCGTCAACTCGTAATTGATGATTCTCCAAACCGCTAGTTTTCCCCAAAACTTTACGTTAATTATTATGTTTATAGTGCTGGTATTTTCGTGCTGGTTAATTAAATGAATAATTAATGCATAACAAGTATGATGCTGAATCACCCATGTCACGTTATTTTCTCACATTCTTAACTAAAGGCTGAGTGTATGGGTGTGAGAAAGGTACATATGTTACAGAGCACAGGCTATACATATATATATATATGTATATTTATTTATTTATTTATTTATTTATTTATTTATTTATTTATTTATTTATTTATTTATTTATTTATTTATTTATAACAACCCGTTATTTGCCAAAGATATTCAACATTCCATCTTCTCTGGGTCGGCAGGCCTATAATGATCGATTGATCGAATGAATGAATGAATGAATGAATACAACGCAAGTTGGACGGTCCTGTTGTTGCATTGCTGTAGTAAATCGTGTATTCGCCTCACAGCCGACAGATCCTTAGATCTCGGGACATTTCTGGGGTCTACCCAAATCGCCGATGCCGAATCGCCGAAAGCGATTAAACTGCAAAATAAGCTGAATCGCCGAAAGCAGTTTCTACCAGGCGTTCGATATGCCGAAACCTAGGCCTAATGCAGACCCGAATCCCGATTCGCCGAAAGTGAATGGAGTGCAAAATAAGCCGAATCCCCAAAACAGTTTTCTACCAAGCGTTCGATATGCGATTCGCTACGAACAACATTTTCAGTGATAGGTTTTTCTTAATAAAACAGTTTCGAGGATCCGGCGGTAGGCCTAAAACCCGTTCGGAGATTCGGGATTCGCTACGCGCCCACTTTTCTGGGGAGTTTATTTATGGGTTTGTAAAAAGTGCATTATCTTTATCTTTGTCTTCCTGCAAGCATGATTGAAGGTCATGATGAAGACAGGGACGATAAGGCTGCCGATAAGTTACTGCGATAACGAGGATGCTTTAATATTTACCTTGTAGTTGGTGAAGTTGCCAAGATTGGTGTGGTATTTTGGCAGTTGGTAATAGAAAAGCCTGCCAACCGTTGCTACAGTGTCTGGAAGTCCCCATTCTTCTTCCAATCCTGCATCTCCAATGTACCGTTGCTGCTGAAATTCCGAGTTATTGGAAATTTCTGAAGTCTCTGTAGTGCAGAAAACATGTTCGAAACTCAGAGACAGCGCCATAACCATCAGCAGCCAAGATTGACGCAGTGCAACAACAGCACTTGACATTTTTTGTCTGCACCCGGGCATCATCATGATCATCAATCGTGGGTCTTGCACCTGCAGTTGGTACTAGAACGACACTAGGTATGGACCAGCAAAGGCAGTATATCGAACAGACGGGTGGCAGCTTTTTCCTCGCATCTATGCGCGTAGGCACGCCATCTTATCAGTTGTTGGAACCTTAAGACGCTGATAAGAAGCAGCAGCTGGTAAAGTCAGAACTAGGACGCCGCCAGGCAACCAAATCGTGGTCTGTAAGATATCATTGGGTGCCGTATACGAATGCAGCCGCTGCTGCTCTCAGCGCTGCTGTTGTAACCTGCAGAGCGAATAATTGACCGGAGTTAGGCTACAAGTCACCTAAATATCGAGTCACACGATGACGATAAAGACTGAAGACAATGACAGAGAACGGTTAACGACATACGGAGGATCTGCTCAGGATGCTCACAGCCGCCGCCGGTCAGGCTGCTGTGCTTAGGAAGCCCACAGTGATGTTTAAGCTGCGAGCACAGAACGGGTGGTAACGCTGGTTTCAAGATAGATTCCGACTTACATATAACACGTTGCTGGTCTGGTTTGGTGCCCTGTACACACACAGTCACTCACAGATGTAGGCTACGACAACGAACTATAGGCACACGTCACGTCTGCTGTATGGATCCCTGTGTTGTTAAGAGGCGTATGTTCGTTTTCGTTTTCTTATCCGCGTTTGTATGCTACAGAAAATCGCGAAGTATTTTAATCGACGATAACCTCTTACGTGCTCTCGTTCTCAGTGAGCGCCTACCCTTCCACGTTCCTCTCTCTCTCTCTCTCTCTCTCTCTCTTCTCTCTCTCTCTCTCTCTCTCTCTCTCTCTCTCTCTCTCTCTCTCTCTCTCTCTCTCTCTCTCTCTCTCTCTCTCTCTCTCTCTCTCTCTCTCTCTCTCTCTCTCTCTCTCTCTCTCTCTCTCTCTCTCTCTCTCTCTCTCGTCTCTCTCTCTCTCTCTCTCTCTCTCTCTCTCTCTCTCTCTCTCTCTCTCTCTCTCTCTGTCTCTCTCTCTCTCTCTCTCTCTCTCTCTCTCTCTCTCTCTCTCTCTCTCTCTCTCTCTCCCTCTCCTGCAAGGGAAGCAGCCAAGGCAGCTGTATTAGCTGGGCGCCTTAATTATTTCCGACTTGGTTGTAGTTCTTTCGGCAGATGTATGTGTACCAGCACCAAGCAGCCACAAACTCGTATTAAGTGCAGACTGCTGGCTGCCGGTGTACAACCGTCTGCTCTACTGCGGGTAAATGCAGTTTATGCTGAGTCAGTTCGCCTAAACTTTGCCTCTACTGTGCTGCAGGAGCAGCTGCATATCTATGCATACATTCATAGGCCTTCACATCGCACACACACACACACACACACACACACACACACACACACACACACACACACACACACACACACACACACACACACACACTCACACACACACACACACACACACACACACACACACACACACACACACACACACACACACACACACACACACACACACACACACACACACACACAGCCATACAAATCAGCCTTTTATATATACATTCATACACACGTGTACATACATACATACGTACATACATACGTACACACATACATACTTACATGCATACTTATACGTACCGGGTAATACAAAATCGATAAGCGTCGCTGCTCTATTGACAAACATTGACAAACTGATACTTAGGATACTTTAATTCAGCTCATCTCTTGCTGGGCAGTCAAACGAGAGATCGTGGGTTCAGATTCCCGCCAGGACAGAAATTTGTTTCGGGATTTCGGCTACACCCGTTACTTCTAGCGAACTCATCTATAAATGAGCAATAAGCATACTGACAGCACAGAGTCAGTGGCAAGATCAGACTGCAAGGGAGACGACTGGTAACCCGCTCTCATACGCCGTGGCTAAAAAAAGGAATGTCACTAGAACTTTCTACTCGTGGTTGCCTCTCGGGGTTACCTCAAGGGGCTGTTTTTCTTCTTCATACTCTAAAAATAGGATACCGTATCAGCACAGGGAAGCGAGGAGACTATGCCCCTCGCAATATGTCAGCGATATCGGCGCGAATGCAGACTTTTCTGATAAAAACTTGAATCAAATACAGAGTGATAATATGAACTGAAGATGGACAACGGCATGGTATGTCACACCTCACAACTGATATCTTTTAATTGCATCTGCAATTTGTTGATTTACTGCTTTATTTTACTAATCTCATCTATTAACTTTTTAAGTCAAATTAAAATGAATAGTTTTGTATGTTTATGAAAGCCTACTGATGTTCGTTTGCAGTCACAAAGACATAGGCCTAGTTATAATATCGCATTATCAGAATATTTGGTCGACTTGTGCAGCCCCTCAATGTGGGCCTATATGTCATAAAGTTTCAATTACATATTAGTGCTTTTAATTTTATGGACTTTAATGGTTGATTCCAACAATTTTTGCACCACCCTTATAAATACATAAAGTATTGTATGCCTGGACTTTGCGTAGGTAAACAGATCAGATAGTAGGCCAGCAGGCCTATTATCTTATATGTTTACCTACCCCTCTGTGTACTTGGTGGTAAGCAGTCATAGGCGGTGGTCAATGGGAGAATGAATGTATATATGAAAAATCGTCACTGAAAGAAACAGGCTAATAAAGGGATAAGGACTGAGTAAAGCAAATAGAAGATGTGACTTGTGAAGCTGTTGATGTAGCCCTGAAAAGTCCACACTCCTAGGATATATATATATATATATCCTATAGGAGTGTGGACTTTTCAGGATATATATCCTAGGATATATATATATATTTTTTCAGGGCTACATCAACAGCTTCACAAGCCACAACATCTATATATATATATATATATATATATATATATATATATATATATATATATAATCCTAGGAGTGTGGACTTTTCAGGATATATATCCTAGGATATATATATATATATATATATATATATATATATATATATATATTCAGGGCTACATCAACAGCTTCACAAGTCACAACATATATATATGTATATATATATATATTTGTCCTAGGAGTGTGGACTTTTCAGGGCTACATCAACAGGTTCACAAGTCACAGCATCTTCTATTTGCTTCACTCAGTCCTTCTCTATATAGATGAAGAAAGCAAACTTGGATGTGCTGGGGCTATCAGAGACGAGATGGAAAGAGGATGGAGACTTCACAAGCGATGGAATAAGAATCATACACACTAGAGCAGAAAAGGGCCAAAGCGGTGTTGCTGTCATGTTGAACAAAGATATGGCCAATTCGGTATCAAAGATTGAAAGACAGGGGGCAGCAGGATGATCGAGGTGACAAGAAAGGCCGAACCAACGGACATGGTGATAGTACAGATATACATGCCTACAGTGACGCATGCAGAGGATGAAATAGATATGTATGAAAGACTGGAGGAAGTAATGGAGAGAACAAAGGGAACAGACTATTTAGTGGTAGGCCTAATGGGAGATTGGAACGCGGTGGTGGGGGAAGGAGCGGAAGGAAAATGCATTGGAAAATACGGTCTGGGAAAAAGAAACAACAGAGGTGAAAAACTAGTGGAGTTCTGCAAGAGAAGAGAACTGTTACTGACAAACAGTAACAGAAGAGCATGAGAAGAGACGAAGGTATACGTGGAAAGCACCAGGAGATATGGCAAGGTACCAATTGGACTATATCATGGTACGGCTCAGATACAGAAACAGTGTAAAGAACGCAAAAGCAATGCCAGGATCCGATGCCGACACAGATCACAACCTTGTCACAATAAAGACCCAACTAAATCTGAAATTCATAAAGAGAAAAAGGAAGATGAGACAAAGATGGAACAAAATGAACCTAAAGAGTAAGAGCAAGGAACTGGGAGAGAGAATAGAGGAAAATCTGACAGAGTATAATGGCACATCCACAGAGGAGAGATGGAAAATACTAAAAGACAACATCATAGAGAGTGCCAACGATATTGTGGGAGTAGGAGGGATGATAACAGCTCGAAAGCCGTGGATAACAAAAGAGATGTTAGAGGAGATATGGGAGGAACGGAGAAAGTGGAAACACCAAAGTACAGATAAAGCAAGGCAGGAATACAGAAGACTAAACAACAAATTATGAAGAACAACAGAAGATGCTAGAGAAAAATGGTGGGATGAGCAATACAAAGACCTAGTAACAGAAGAGCATGAGAAGAGACGAAGGTATACGTGGAAAGCACCAGGAGATATGGCAAGGTACCAATTGGACTATATCATGGTACGGCTCAGATACAGAAACAGTGTAAAGAACGCAAAAGCAATGCCAGGATCCGATGCCGACACAGATCACAACCTTGTCACAATAAAGACCCAACTAAATCTGAAATTCATAAAGAGAAAAAGGAAGATGAGACAAAGATGGAACAAAATGAACCTAAAGAGTAAGAGCAAGGAACTGGGAGAGAGAATAGAGGAAAATCTGACAGAGTATAATGGCACATCCACAGAGGAGAGATGGAAAATACTAAAAGACAACATCATAGAGAGTGCCAACGATATTGTGGGAGTAGGAGGGATGATAACAGCTCGAAAGCCGTGGATAACAAAAGAGATGTTAGAGGAGATATGGGAGGAACGGAGAAAGTGGAAACACCAAAGTACAGATAAAGCAAGGCAGGAATACAGAAGACTAAACAACAAATTATGAAGGACAACAGAAGAGGCTAGAGAAAAATGGTGGGATGAGCAATACAAAGACCTAGAAGACTTGCAACAAAGAGGAAGACACGACTTGGTGTATGAAAGAGTGAAACGGATATCAAGAAAACCAGGGAAAGGAGGAATAGAAGTTAAAGATAAACAGAGCAGGATCCTGAATGAAATTAATGAAGTCAAAAGCCGATGGAAAGAATATTTAGAGGAATTGTCTTTTTCTTTCTTTATGGCTTTGGCGATGCCCCAGCACGCACTAGCCGCTCATCTATGTTGAGTCTCCACTTCTCCCTGTCCTGTGCTCTCTGTGTAGCCTCCTGCAGTCCTCTCGAATTCCATCAATCCATCGCAACCTTTGTCTTCCCCTCCTCCGCTCTCCGTGTACGTATCCGTGTAGTGCTATATTTGGGTATCTTTCATTTCGCATTCTTGATATATGGCCGAAATAGCGCAGTTCCTGATCCTTATCCTGTCAACGATGTCCTGCTGTATAGGCCTATTCAATCTGCTGTGTATCTCCGTATTTCTTATCCTGTCTCTTCTGGTGACTCCCACTATCCTTCGTAAACATACCATTTCGAACACCCTCAGTCGTCTTTTCTGCACCTCCTTCAATGTCCATGTCTCCGAATTATACAATAATACGTTTAGCACATGTGTCTCATAATCTGTACTTTGGTGGTCCTGCTGATTTCCCTCGCACTCCACACCTTGTGTAGTGCCTGTAGTATTCCTCTTGCCAACCCAATTCTTCGTTCCACATCCTTCTCAGATTCGCCCTTCGTGTTGATATATATATATATATATATATATATATATATATATATATATATATATATATATATAGAGAGAGAGAGAGAGAGAGAGAGAGAGAGAGAGAGAGAGAGAGAGAGAGAGAGAGAGAGAGAGAGAGAGAGAGAGAGAGAGAGAGAGAGAGAGAGGAATTGTACATGAGCGAAAACAGAAATGGAGGATTAGATGATGATCAAGACATGGAAGAAGAGGAAATACGAGACGGATCAGAGGACGTGGGACCGGAGGTGCTGGGAGAGGAAGTGAGAGCGGCCATAAGAGAACTGAAAAACAACAAAGCTGAAGGGATAGACAACATACCAGCAACAAGGTAGTGCGGTGACATGAGTCAGGTGAGGTGGAAAATTTATGTATAGCATAAAATTTCAGCTATTTTGCCATATGGCAAACCAAAAATTATTAAAATTGCTGGAAATTTGACGAAGTTCTGATAGAAACAATTTTGCACAGTTTATTTTGAGACACGGTGTATATTATATGTATATTCTTTATTTTAACCAGCTGACAAAACGCACTCTGGTGTACATTACATGTAAATTAACAGTTTACAAGTTACAATTTCCGGTTTAATTCAAGTACAACATCATAACCAAGAAAGTCTTTCTCATTAAGCTATCAGCTTTGGGTAATATCCGGTCATGTTTTCTTGGCCGAAGGGTATATAGGCCTACAGTTTTTTTCTTGAAGGTAAAACCCATGCAAAACGTGCCCTGGACAGGCCAAGACGTCGGAAAACAGCCGAGTGTCAGCTTGCTTATTTAATTGTTCATATGTCGGATTGTCGCTTGGGAGGTATCTCAGGCGAATCAGTTTATTTATCACTTATTCCTATCTTGTTGCCCTGCAAGTCCCCACCAGGCCGGTGCCGCATATAGTAGTCTGGCCACCGTTGTAGCTCGAACAACATCATAAAGTTTTATCCCAGATAGACCATGAGCTGATATGATGCGCAACGCATATAGAGATTGTCTTGCCTTAGTGCATAATCTGCCAATATGTTGCGCAAAACTAAGGGTCTCAGTTAGCATAACTCCAAGAACATTTAGGTTGTCACTCTTTGTACACTCGGAATAACTGCAGGCATTTCAAACCGCCCCCTCGCCCTTCTTATTATTATTTCATAAGTCTTATTGTAATTTAATTTAAGGTTACAACTGTCTGCCCATGTTGCTACGTGTTCTAGCTCCATTTTCAATGTATCTTCATTTGATGCAGGTACCATAAGATAACTATCGTCCGCATATTTCAGTATCCTGTTTCCATGGTTGACTGTTTTGAGACCTGAAATTATTGTTATAAAGTCGATCGGACCTAATCCAGAGCCCTGTACAAAGCTAGCATTTATTTCGACAGCTGTTGATACGGAGCCGTTACGTGTTCTCGGTCTTCAAGAAATGCTATTATCCAACTGTACACATTATCTGGTATTTCCATAGTAGCTAGTTTCTCTGCCAAATAGTAGTGACGCACCATATAGATGGACATATTGGTTATCTTGAAGCAACTATGAGATTTATCGTAAGTGCAGTTATTGCTGCCGTTGTCACGGCGTTGTGGACCCGGTAGGTCTAAAGGCGTACTGATCTTTAAATTCTTGATTTAGTTGTGGGGCAAGCAGAACGGGATGGAAATATCGTCTCACTATGAATTTCTCAAGCAGTCGGCATAGTATTGAAGTGACTGAGATGGGGCGGTAGTCTGTTGGTTTCTTCGGGTGAGGTATCTTAGGCACAGGGGTTATTATACTGGTCCTCCATCGAGGGGGAACGTAAGATGTGTTTATTGCAGTCTTGTTGTTCTCGAGACCAAGATCTTGGTCTCGAGTGCACTCGAGTTCGTTTTTAAAAGTCTTGGTTTTGAGACCAAAAGTCTTGGTCTTGGTCATGAGGCGCACGCACTTGTCAACAGACCGCACTGCCTGGATACGCTTCGTCCGAGAAATGCATCGACGCCATAGGGAGAAGGAGGGTGAGTACTGGGAGCGCAGGATCTCCTCAAACTCCGGGGACACCAGACGCCTCTGGTCTACATTCAAAGATCTCCTAGGCCGGCCTCAACCTGTCGCTGCGACGCTTGTCCCTCCATTTACAGCCACCGAATACGCCAACTACTGCACCTCCAAGATCCTCTCCGTCCGCTCAGACACCGATGATTCCTCTCCACCGGACTTCACCCTGACTGGCTGTTGCCTGTCATCTCTCGAGCTCGTTACTGAGCAAGACCTGCGTCGCCTGGTGCTTGCCTCTCAGCCTAAGTCTTCTGAGCTCGATCCTCTACCTTCGTTCCTCATCCACGATTCGATCGACATTCTCCTTCCGTTCCTAACTCTTCTCTGCAATACATCCCTTCGCGAAGGAGTTCTTCCGGCCTCGCAGAAACGATCGATCATCATGCCTACTCTCAAGCAGTCGGGTCTTGACCCGTCTACGGCATCTAGCTATAGGCCTATAGCTAACGTCACTTTTATATCTAAAATTGTTGAAAAGTTGGTAGCTAGGCAATTGTTTAACTATCTCGATTCTAACAAGCTACTCCCTCCATGCCAATCTGGCTTTCGCAAGGGGCACTCTACTGAGACCCTTCTTCTTCATCTTCTCTCTGATATCTATTGTGCCATTGACAGATCCGAGGTTACTCTTCTGGCCCTTTACGACGTGAGCGCCGCCTTCGACTCCGTCGATCATGATATTCTCTTGCGCCGCCTTTCTTTATCGTTTGGAATCACGGCCTTACCTTTAGCCTGGCTCGAATCCTACCTCTCTGATCGTTCCTCCTCTGTTGTCTTTGGCTCTTCTCGTTCCCTCTGGCTTCCTGCTCCTTTTGGCCTCCCCCAAGGCTCTGTTCTTGGTCCTCTACTTTACATTCTCTTCACAGCTGATCTAGGCTCTCTTCTTGCATCCTGCTCGCTTTCGAGTCACAGCTATGCCGATGACCTCCAATCTTACACTCACTGCTCTGCAACTAAGGCTGCTGCTGCTGTTCAGCTTATGTCTGATGCTACTTCCACCCTTAATGCCTGGATGTCATCTAATCGTCTGCGTCTCAATCCTTCGAAGACTCAGTACATATGGTTTGGCACTCGTCAACAGCTGGCCAAGCTTGATTTGACGTTTCTTGCCACTGAATTCCCCTCCTTTACCTTTTCTACTTCTGTTCGTGACCTAGGTGTCATTCTTGACCAAGAACTCTCCTTTTCTAAGCACATTCATGAACTGACTCGTGCTTGCTACTATCAACTGCGCCAGCTGCGTGTCGTATCCCGCTCTCTTTCATTCTCCGCGGCTTCCACTCTGGTACATGCATTTATTGTCAATCGTTTGGATTATTGCTCCTCTCTCTTTGTTGGACTTCCTCAGACTCGCATTGTTTGTCTAGAGAGGGTTTTGCGGTCGGCTGCACGCTTGGTTGGCGGTATCTCCAGGTTTGACCACGTCTCTGAATTTATGCGAGACGTTCTCCATTGGCTTCCTGTCCAGCATCGCATTCATTACAGGGTCTCCACCATGGCGTGGCATTGTGTCCTAGGGCGGGCCCCGGCCTACCTCTGCGAGCTCTTTACTTTAACTTCCGCTTGTGCGGGGCGCCGTGCCTTGCGCTCGGCCTCCCGGGGTGATTTTGCTGTCCCCTATGCGCGTACTGCTATGGCGCAGCGTAGGGCATTCTCCGTGGTGGGTCCTACCGCTTGGAACGACCTCCCTCTCTTCCTTCGCTCTCTCCCTAGAGACCTCTCAGGTACTTTCTATGGCCTTCTTAAGACCTTTCTTTTTGACCGGGCCTGGGTCGGGAGCGCCACTGAGTAGATTTCTTGAAGGGGCGCTATAGAAGTTCATTATAGATAGATAGATAGATAGATGAGGCTCAAAGTCTTGGTCTTGGTTTTGGTCTTGAGGTTCAAAGTCTTGGTCTTGGTCTCGCAAGATCAAGACCAAGACCGGCTGTCAATATAAACAGTCATTCAACAAAACTCAAGAATTTAAAAATTTATTAAGCCTGTTTGCATCATAGCCTACGACAAATACCTACTGACGGATGCAAGTCTTGTTGGTCCGGAAAACCCATCGGCAGCAGCAACTAAGTTATGCTGTGTCTTGAAGCCCTGCCGAGACTTTTTCTGAAGCCAGACAGTCTGAAAAACCATGGGAGGATTTCAAAAAGGCTCAGGATTTGTACATTTACATCCAGTTAAGTGCTTGAGAAGCTACTGTGTGCCAGCGACTTCAGCACCAAGTCCTGTAGAACGTATTTTTCACATGGCGGAATTTTTATGAGGCCCCACAAGGCACGTCTTGGTAAGAAAATTCTGAGCGTATTGGTTTTTATTAAATACAAAAGGCATTTGGAACAAAATTTTCATGAAGGACTTTTTTACATATGAATTCGGAATTCTCTGCAGTCTGCATTTAAAGTTAATTTGTCTGAATAAAATAAAAGACTCACGTTTTCATTAAAATATCGAGTAGTCCGACTTGACAATTTTTTGTAAGGAAAAAGTCTTGGGCTGAATGAGATTTTTTGGGTCTTGGTCTCGGTCTTGGTCTTGAGGTTCAAAGTCTTGGTCTTGGTCTCGAGGTTCAAAGTCTTGGTCTTGGTCTTGAGGTTCAAACTCTTGGTCTTGGTCTTGAGGTTCAAAGTCTTGGTCTTGGTCTTGAGGTTTAAGGTCTTGACAACAAGACTGGTTTATTGATCTATTGTATAAGTCTGCAATTGGCTTTGCTATCGTCGATGCATTCGACACCAGAAACTAATTGAGACGGCAAGCCATCAGGCCCCGCGGCAGTGCGTCCAATTGATGACAGCATCTTGAATACAGAATATTCATCAATATCTGTTTTTCTGTTATCAACAGCCGTTGCCTTGGTTAATGGTTTTCTGTAGTGATCGTCTTTGGATATACTTCCGAAATGTTGGTTTAAGGAAGTGGCAGTAATATCATCCTCCGGAAAGCCATTTCCCAGCCCTCCCCCCTTAGCCGTCCCACTCTTTCCATAGTTCCCTGGATCCCCGTTTAAGTCTCTCAAATGTTGTCGATCCGAAATACAAGCTCGCATAATGTTCAAAATCTGCCTCCCAATGTATCGAGTATATACAAACTCATCTCCTTCATACGTTTCTTCACTAGTCACTAGGGTGGAGTGAAAGTAATAGGTAAAAACGTTTTTGAGGAATCTGCAATTGGCAGGGGGTGCAAAACTTGTGTATAGATATTAGCTTTGCCAGCGTAAAATATCTTGCCTCTAGGATAATGTTTTGAGGTGCCCCAACGGTGAAAACCTACCCCATTTTAACCCAGAAATTAAGTTCTTCCATAATAGACTAATCTTGGAATTTCAGAATGACTTTGTTAGAAGCAAACCATGTAACAATTTGCTAATAGGTGTTTCTAGACTAAAATGACCCCGCTGAAAACGACAATCGTGATTAGCAAGCTGGATTTTTAGCGGTTGCATGGTAAAACAAGATGGCGGCCAAAATGGTGGCCAATATCTTCAAATGGCTATAAGTTAAGTCACGTATGTGATGGAAACATGATTTGAGAGTCGAAATAAACATTTTCGGGGTCAGGGAATGCGATGGAACTAAAGACACATATGTAGCACTGCCAGAAAACAAAATGGCGGACAAAATGGCGGCCAATATCTTCAAATGGCTACAAGTAAAGTATATCATGGAAACATGATTTTAGAGTCTAATTTAACATTTTCAGGGTCAAGGAATGCGATGGAACTAAAGACACATAATTATGTAGCACTCCCAGAAAACAAAATGGCGGACAAAATGGCGGCCAGTCTGGAGTAATGTTTTCTTGGTTAAAGAATACCAAGGAAATAAAAGTATATTTGTAGCATTGACGTTATTTCAGTTTCACGGTCATTATATACATGAAATTTTTAATATCCTGTGATTGCAGTTTAACCATTTTATATATTACGTATGCATTACTATAGTGTTTCATGACTTGACTTTTATAGACCAGGGCTATTTCAAGCAGAATTCTGTTAGCAGTTGTAAGCCATCTTGAATGAACTACTGGGCCGGGTTTTCGAATAGCAACTTCATCGGGGCATATCCCAGCAGATATAGCTTGACATATAGGCCTACGACCATTGTACAAATACCTCTGATCGTTGCTTATATCGGCATTATCAACACACAGAAAATTTTCAAGAGCAAATGCTGTAATTAAAGGGAACTATTGGTATGTTTCCACATGCTTGGTTTGCTTTACCAACTGGACCAAACAATGTTCTAGGACCATGTGTTACATTATCAAGTTTCTGTAGGAGATGTCTCAGAGGGAATTAGTATGCATGCAACAAACAAATGATCCACTGCAGTGGTCTCCCCAATTTCGAGCAAGGGAATAACACCTCCTATGTTACCAGGATTCACATTTGTGCCATTGCACCCAACAACAAGCAATCTGCTCGTTGTAATTCCTTTTCGGCGAAGTATATCTGATCTTCCTCTTGCTATACTTAATGGATTTCCAGCTGATGGACTGAAATGACATGCATATTTCGAATTGGGTTCTGACACAACTGTAATATGCTCCTCGGTTATCATATTCGGATAATACCATCTTCGTCTTTTCACTTGCACTCTAGTTTTGTGTTTCCTTCAATCAAAATATAACCCTGTTATGGATTTTCGTTCACTTGCTTGTACATATTTTCTGATTCTCATTCTCTACGAATTTTACTCCTGTCGTTGACCTGCCATCTGTCACCTTCATGCACTAGTCTAGCAGCTCTTCGATCAGAAACATCGTATACCTGTCACATTCCCTTGCCACAGCACTCAGAGTTGTTTGCATCTGCTACTGCTGGACCACTTACTATTAAATCTCGGCGATCTCGCTTCAGGTAATCAAGAACAATTAGGAAGAACTTCATCATGTCAGCAAATGTCGGAACTTTCAAACTCGGAAGCACTGTTTGAGACAATTCTGAAGGAATAACATGTACTGGACAGCTACTATAGTTTGAATTGTTTTTCGCTGTTTGGCTGACATTCTTGCAGCCTGCCTTTCAATCTTCAATATATTTAGGGCCTACAAAAGACATTACCAAAATAAAATCGCAAATATTTAGTGAAAAAACATCACACTGCAAGTATAAAAAAATTCATGCCATCCATGCAAAATTTCGGCAATTCGTGTTTTTGGGTGGCCTTGGGGCACCTCAAGAATTTAACCAAATCCAGTATTATTTTACATGCAGGCTACTGGGCACAGTAGACAACTTTTACACACCCTGCCGATTCTGAAATGTTAATTTCATTATTTCACTCCACCCTACTAGTCACACCATATGTTCTTCTCTTCAATCCAGACAAGGACTACGATCATCCTCCCAATGTGATTTTGCTGTCACTCGTTCCGTCAGGAAATTTGGAAACCGAGCATTTGCACTAGCCGGCCCAGCTGAATGGAATAAACTGCCAGACTATATTCGCAAATCCTCAACACCATTGACTTTCAAAACTAATCTTAAAACTTATCTTTTTAAAATGTACTATAATTATTAGACTTTCTGTATTGTTACGCGCTTTCGTGCAATTTGTTATCTTGTTTAGGCGCGCTATAAATGTCAGATTATTATTATTATTATTACTATTATTATTATTATTATTATTACCACTATGTCATGAATTACAAAAAGTCTGTTTTCATCTTACTGCGTATACTTGTCAGTTTGAATTAATAAACGAAGATTCTTATTATTGTTATTGTTATTGTTATTATTATTATTATTATTATTATTATTATTATTATTATTATTATTATTATTAGAATAGCTAATCAAAGAAAGCTGGGCATAAACTAGAAAATTTAAAGAAAAAGAAGCGGATGGTGTACGTAGAATATATAGTGACTTCAATAGTAAACAGCTAATCAAAGAAACATGGGAATAAACTCTTAGAAAAGTTCTTTTTTTCAATTTCTTTCGCGTACTCCTTAGCGACACCTGGCGTACCCCTAGGGGTACGCGTACCACCGTTTGTGAACCTCTGACGTAGTAATATTATGCTATTAATAACACAGCGCATAGTATACTCTCGGTCAGAGAGCCGTTGCCATGTCAACGTCAATTGGCGCAATACCTTGAATCCCGTGTATTTTCAAGCTCTTTATGCAGGGATTTGGATCCGCTTTAGTGGGTTGAATTTCTTGGCGCCAAATGTTAGATTCCATGTATTTTGAAGCTCATTATGCATGAACTAGGATTCATTTTTTAGTTGGGTTGAATTCATTGGCGCCAAAACTGAGATTGAATGTATTTTTCGACCTCGTTACTGTGAAAAAGTATCCGACTTTGGGTATAAATAATTTTTATAATGTTCGTTTAATATCTTCAAACTGACAATAACGCAGTATGATTACAAATCAGTATGAACGGATGATCACAATTTATTACAGGAGTCGAATTTAACTGTACACGGCAGCCATGCAAGGCGCCCATCACGTCCTACATCTCATTTTAACAAACGCGCCATCTCGCGAATGAAAGGCTGAGTGGACCTAAATTTGGGAGGGTTGCGGGAAGCGATCCCGCAACCTCTTGCTCTTCACGCCAGTGATGTTACCACTACTCCATGGACCCCCCCCCAGGGGTTGGATTGGAGTAGTTAGAGAGTCACAGTGAGGACAGTGAGTAGCGTCAGTGACAGCGAGGACAGTCCGTAGTCACGGTGAGAACAGTCAGAACAGAGAGTTAGTCACAGTCAAAACGGTTAGAACTGAGGAAAAGTCGAGAGAGAAGAGAGTTCAGTCGGAGTTAGTCAGTCGGTTATTCGAGACAGTTCTCGTGGTTAGTTCGATGGCGATTTACAGTGACGGACGATCAAGAACTTCGTGAACTTAAGAGTATGGACTTTGTCTGGAAATTTGGTCAGTCTTTGAAAAGTCGAACATTTGATGTAGGGCCTACCAGTGACAATCACGGAAAAGTTGTGCATTAAAGAACGAACCAGAAAACTGTGTTGTGTTTCTGAGCCTCCTCCTATTCCTAGGCCTATACCCCGGCAGCCGAACTCGCGTTAGGACATCCGGACGACAGGGGCGTAACTTTGGTCTGAAAAGTGAGGGGTACCAATTTCTTACATAGACGAAACAAGGCTAAGACTGCGATCTTTGGGAAGGCACAATAATATATTCATTGGCATTGTTCAAAAAGTGGGGGGGGGGGGGTAAACCAATCCAAAAAGTGGGGGTACCCCCCCACAAATTACGCCTATGCCGGACGACTCGATCGGTTGTGGGCATCCTGGTAATCGTGGTGCCGAGCCGTCCGCTGCCTTCCACTCAAATGACATCGGTACACAGAAGCGGATCAGAACCAAACTTTGTCACAATTTGGCACCGGAGAGGAGTTTGAGACTTGCGACCTTCGACAGCCCGCAACTGCGTGCGTTTTCGCCACAATGTCTTTCCTAGATTATTCCCCCACGCCGCCCCCATTCCCGGTATGAGCTAAGACCAAGACCGCATGGTTTCCTCTTTCCCGTTAAAGATGATCGAAATTTCATATCTCTCGAGTATTATTTAAAAACATCTACTGAACAATTCCTATCATTCCTATACTAGCCTTAACTCAAATTATATTATATTTCCTACAGTCACAATTTCCTAACTACTTATTTGCTATTATTTATGATAATTATAGTTGTACAATAACAAGTTGCGATTTTGTCAACTTGCTTTTGAAAATAAACGAAATTAATTGATAGATAATTAACTTCTGTTACAGTGGTTTCTGCATCAATTTCTGCATGCGTCCATGCATAGGCGTAATTTGTGGGGTATACGAGGGGTACCCGTACCCCCACTTTTTGGACTGGGCGCACCGTACCCCCCACTGTTTGAACAATGCCAATCAATATTTTATTATTGTGCCTTCCCAGAGATCGCAGTCTCAGCCTTGCTTCGTGTATGTAAGAAATTGGTACTCACCACTTTTTGGACCAAAGTTACGCCTCTGCATCCATGCACTTATTTCTAAGTTTCAAATGTAATGACAGCAAGCCAAAGTGACAGTTTTGCATAATACAAAGTGGAAACCCAAAGTTTTATTAATCTTTACTTTATGGTGCATTTTTTTACCCTCAGAATAATAGAACGATCGTTCGCGCGATCGAACGTTTCATCATAGGGCGTTTGCTCTCGCGTCTACCGGATCCTTAATTTAATGGCATGCCCGCCCACAAAGAGTTTGTGCCTTCCTAAACAGAAGAAGGCAAACACCTGGTAGCCTGGCCGAGCTGACCCCAGGGCAATTTGTGCCTCCGGTTTGGCGAGCAATCGAGACCAGGGACTCCCTCGCGTATTGTCACCCTTACAGACCTCCGTTGGACAGACCTCCGTACTTGGTCTGAGATGGGTATGTTCTTTCCATGAACGCAGTGCCTAGGCTGCATCAGCGTCCGGCGTCCTCGGACCCCTCACTGTCGACCCGGTGAAATGTCGAAACATGTTGACAGTGTAAGTCAACACCCGGCACGACATGAGGGTTTCGTTGGCTGTGCTCACCCCAGCTTGCGGAGGAGGTCCGACGAGGCATGGTGGAGCGCTACTCGCCAGCTAAGGCTCCTGATCAAAGATGGTACAAATCACCTTAAAAATTGTCATTTGCCTGCTACTTTTAAAAACACTGATCAAAGATACTAGGACTTTATGTACTTGAGTAAAAGTATTAGAAATTTGTAAGTTCTCTTAAAGAGAACTTACAAATTTTACTTTTGTAAAAGTATTCTTCCAAACAGTGGCGGAACCAGGATTTCTTGCGTGGGGGGGAAGGGTTTCTTCTGAGGGACGCCACGTTCTAGGAATCTAGGGTGAATTGGTAATCAACTTTAAATGATAGTACATGTATATTTGAAATAATGCCATGTGTAATAGACCACTAGTAGGCCTATACGGTATACTATCCTATATACAACTGTTTCAAAGTGACGAAATGTTTCCTATCCTATGTACACTGTCTTTCTACCCCTCCCTATAGTATACTACATACGTAAAGATAGACAGAACAGCAATACTTGGGGAAGCACAGTTGAAAGTAGACCTAGTGACCTAGTCGATTGAATAATTGTAATTGTAATTTGTAATTGAACATTATATAGCGCCACTCGACCCGCATCACTGCCAAATCCGGCAAAAAGATAGGTTTCAAGCGTCTACAGAACTGAAGAGGAGAGAGGACAAGAAGCTCTTGGCGGAAGGTCTGGGGAAGACTGTTCCAGACTGAAGGACCCACATAGGCTAAGCTCCTGGTGTTGGGCATTGTTTATTGGAGTTAAGAAAGTGGGGTACGGTTAGACCTGGGAGTGACTTTGGTCAGTCAATCTGACCCCACTTGACCCTAAAGTGACTTGAGGTCGACTTGAAGTCGACGACTTGGAGCCAAAACGACTTGATCCGACTTGGCAGGAAAACAACCAACTTCCGACTTAAAGTCGACTTCTGACATGGTAATAACGATTACGTACGGCTAATAATAGGCCTACAATATGTCAAGCCAATTTTGTCTGGCAAGCATTACTTTCATAAACTAATGAGTAATGAGACCTCAACACCTGATGAATAAAATTGTTAACATTCGATACGCTATTTTTTTATTAAATGTACGTGTGAAGTTTTAACATAGAATAACAAATTATATAAATAAATCGGCACGACACCGATAAAAAAGTTAGTAACTGTTTAGCCCAGCCGGCGTCGATAATCTCTAAAATAGTTTTCCAGATCAGTGTGTCCAACGAGAAACGCACTGGAATGTCTGGAATGTGACTGCAACGACCTCCCTAAGGCCGGCATATAACGCGGGCAAGTGAACTTGGCCTGGCTCGCCGACACTCGGCGCTGGGCGGATGGACGTGCGGGCTCATTTAAGCACGGACGGTCGGACTGACACATGGACAAACAGCGGTTACTAAGTCTGTCTCTGCCACCCTTCCTCCATCGCCCTTCCTCTTACTGCTTCCTTCCATCGCTCTCCCTCACTCAGGGGCACACACTGCGTTCGACGACCTCCGTAAGGCTGGTTTATCACGCGGGCGAGCGAAATTGGCCCGGCCCGCCAACACGTACTCGACGCTGGGCAGATGTAGGCTACGTGCGGGCACACACCAGGACGGACGGATGGTCAGACAGATACACAGACGGACTGACACATAGACAAACAGCGGTTAGTGAGCCTGTCTCTGCCTCTCTCCCTCCTACCTCTCCCTCTCCCTCCCCCATCTTATATGACGGGCAATCAGCTTGTGCATAATAGTATCGCAGCCTAAGTACGCGGTAGAAGTTGGAACTGGTTGGCCTATGCTTCATTCATTTTTGCCAAAACATTACAAAACTGCTTAAATGCTGCCCTGGCCTCACAATCATTAGAGTGACGTGATAAATTTAGATTTGTTTGTGTCTCAAGACAGTTTAAGTCGACTTGTGAAAAAACAACTTGAAGTCACTTTTCTGGTACAAATTCGACTTGGGGTCAGTTGCGCTAAGCAGAAACGACTCGACTCGACTTGGGATGACCAAGTCGACCCAAGTCGACTTATTGGGGTCGACTCCCAGGTCTAGGTACGGTAACCAATTCCATTGCAAAAATTACGCCTATCACTATGGACATGGCTTTAGCTAAGCCTCGGTCATGCCAGGCCCATTCTGGCAGCCCAACATAACAGGCGGTTCTGTTCTGGATCGAGGAGCGCCGTCACACAACCAAGAGGGGCGCGGGGGGACGAACCGCCCTCGCGCCTATAGCTAAATCCGCCACTGCTTCCAAATAATATTTTAAAAGCAAAAGTACTGAGTCTTGTTTCTATAATTTGATTAACTTATTTATTTTTAAGAAGACTAAATTCTCAAAATGTTGTCAATCGAGTGCGTTTAATAGTTCATTTTAATGGTCACAGTATTTCCTTCTCTGCTCTTTAATTTAAACATTTCGAAAGCAACGATAAATCTACCAACGAAAATCATTCAATACAAGTTATCACAGGATTGGGACGTTACGAGCGATGTAGCCTTAGGCCTATGCTAAATCAGTTTACTCGTCGTCATCCTAAATGAGTCATTTCCCGGTATTTGGCTAAATTGGAAATACGGCTGTATCCGGTCATTTCTCAGAAAACAATACCTAGTCTGATCATGCCAAGTGATTAGATTAAAACGTTATTGATCAGTCAACAATTTAAGACCTTTGAAAGTAATTCAGAGCAATAAAATAATTTATTAAAATTTATTTTGAATTTAAAATGGTCCACTCCGTTACCGTCCCTAGGCTATAGCAGACTTGTTGTCCTCGAGACCAAGGTCTTGGTCTCGAGTGCACTCGAGTTAATTTTTAAAAGTCTTGGTCTTGAGACCAAAGGTCTTGGTCTTGAGGTTCAAAGTCTTGGTCTTGGTCTCGCAAGACCAAGACCAAGACCGGCTGTCAATATCAACCGTCATTTAACAAAACTCAAGAATTTAAAATTTATCAAGCCTATTTGCATCATAGCCTACGAGAAATACCTACGGACGGATGCAAGTTTTGTTGGTCAGGAAAACCCATCGGCAGCAGTCTGGAAGCCTTGCCGAGACTTTTTCTGATAAACCATGGGAGGATTTCAGAAAGGCTCACGATTTGTACATTTACATCCAGTGCTTGAAAAGTTACTGTGTGTGCCAGCGACTTCATAACCTGTAGATTTTACAGGTTATTTTTTTTATGAGGCCCCACAGATCACGTCTTGGTCAGAAAATTCTGAGTGAATTGATTTTTATGAATACAAAAGGCATTTGGAATAACATTTTGCATGAAAGACTTTTGTAAATACGAATACGGAATTCTCTGCAGTCTGCATTTAGAGTTGTTTTGATTGAATAAAATAAAATACTCATGTTTTCATTAAAATAGCGAGTAGTCCGACCTGACAATTTTAAAAGAGAAGAAGTCTTGGGTTGAATGTGATTTTGGGTCTTGGTCTCGGTCTTGGTCTTGAGGTTCAAGGTCTTGGTCTTGAGGTTCAAAGTTTTGGTCTTGGTCTCGAGGTTCAAAGTCTTGGTCTTGGTCTCGAGGTCCAAAGTCTTGGTCCAAAGTCTTGGTCTTGGTCTCGAGGTTTAAGGTCTTGACAACAAGACTGGGCTATAGTACATATTGCTTTCGTCTACAATTTCAAAATGATTTGAATTAAACCAAAAAATGTGTATGTTTCTTTTATAATAAACATAATTGTATATTTCTAAATACAACTTGGTGAACCGGATCTTTAGTATAATTTTTAAAAATATATTTTAACTTGTCCCCGGAAAATTATGTCGGCTACGCTAACATGTAAAAATTATCTCGTATCTCACAACCCTTTAAGTTCTTTGGTCTCGCAACTTAACAAATCTCTTCTGTGAAGATCTATGTAAGTAAGTATGTCTTAATACAAGATCTGAAAGCTAAGACAAATTTTTTACAAATTTTCATTTATTAGGTACCTGATGTTTTTTAATTATACATCCACTCCGTTACTGCATTTTTGCAATGATTATGAATAAATTTAATTAAAATAATATTTTTAATATAACATTTATATGAGTGTACCGACGATTAATGTGGACGCATGAGATAATATATTAACCTTGCTGATACACAATTTGTCCACTCAGCTAACTGTCCACTCCGTTACCATAAATGTTACCCTTGAAGTACTAAAATTTATTCCACTGTCAGGATAAGTCGTCAACTTAAATTATCATTTATAATACAACCATTATATGACATTTGTAATAAATTTTTGTTTCGGCAGACTGTTTTTTAGAGTTCACTTTTCACATTCTGTGCTCAATTCTCGACAGGTAGTAACGGAGCGGAACTTTTTATGGTAATTTTTTTTATGTAATTTTGATGCTATGGCAGATTTTTAAGACAACTTCATAAATATTTTAATGTTTTTTGTTCATTTGATCACTGGGAATGATTGGCTCAAGTGATTTTTATTTTGTTATTTGGCCCAACAAAAATACATTCAACTTTACATTGATTAGATCCCCTATTTTTCTTTTGGTAACGGAGTGGAATTTCTTAACAAAATTGAAAATGTGATGGAATTAAATAATCATTTGTATTGTAATTTCTTTTATATTTATTTTATAAACATTAGTACTAAAAACATGTTGGCATGTAGGAAGCTGTCGACTATATAAATAGCTCATGTGTTTTGGTAACGGTGGGGACAAAAATTTTAGTAGGGCTATTTTTTTCTGCTAAAAACTTCATAATTTTACATATTAGTGCAGCCCCAAATATTTATTTGTGAAATAGAAATATCAAAGATTTGCTCCAAACAAAAATCGATGTAATTTGCAAAAAAAATATTTTTGCTTCTTCAATTAGTGAATGTGACATGTTACCGGAAAATGACTCAAATATCAAATCCATCATGAAACTCAAAGACCTTGCAACCTCATCCGAATCAACTCAAATCATCTCCCCCACAAACCGCAACTTACATTACCTTCTCAGAAAACTCCCCCGACTCTCCTCATCCTCAATGTCAACTCACTTGCCAAACGCCATTGAACAACTTGAAATTGAACTATTTGGATATAATATTGAAATAGCCATTATATTCGAAACACACCTTAAATCTAAACACCTTGACTCTCTCATCCAAATCCCAGGCTATACCATTTTCCGCAAAGATAGAAACGACAGAAAAGGAGGCGGAGTTGCCATCATCAGCAGGAACCACCTTAAAGCACAGCCACAGGGGAGGGGGGATAGAGTAGTGGTAACACTCATGGCCAGGAGAGCATACGGTACGCGGATCGACTCCCGTAACCCCCTCTAGGGCGGCGCCTTGCATGGCTGCCAAACTGTGTGTTAATTAAGATCTTGATTGTATACTTTCGTGTTTCAATGTAATCTTACTGCGTCTGTCAGTTTGAAATAATAAAGAATATAATTATTATCATTATTATTATTATTATTATTATTATTATTATTATTATCAACCTAAAGAAAGCACCAAAGACTTTGAACTCCTGTGGATAACTACTGAAAAATCGGGCCAAATTTACTATGTTGGAGCCTTATACCACCCACCAGCTCCGAAATATCAAACGACTTCTCTCCTCCTACAACTCGGTAACAACATTGATGAACTAATGCTCAAAAGCAACAATGCTTATATAATTCTTGCTGGAGACCTCAACACACTGTCCAACACACTATCCAAATTAACTGGACTAACTTCAATAGTCAAGCAGCCAACAAGAGGATAAAATTTTCTCGACCGCCTTCTCACCTCCCTGCCTATCTACAGTAACATCAAAGTCGTCAGCGCTGTGATTAAAACCGATCACAAAGCCATCATAGCCTCTACATCATCTAAAATCATAAACCTGAACAAATCAAAAATCAATAAAACTTTCAGAAAATGAACTCCTGATCAACATGCTAATCTGCTTATCAACCTTGAAGATTACGACCCCCAGCATCTCCTCCGCCTTAACAACCCTAAAGAAGCCTGGAAACAGTTCTACCATGAATCCCTCAGTTATCTGGACAAATTTTATCCTGAAAGAACAATTGCTATTAGTTCCAGTGACCCACCGTACACAACGCCAGAGATTAAACAGATGCTATGTCACAAAAACCGTTTAATGCAACAAAACAAAATTGAAAAAGCCCCTCTCTCCCTCAAAATTAACCGTGCTATTTCAAAAGAAATATCTTGTGACTTCAAAAATGTTGACCCTCGTAAAGGTCTTAAACCTCTTTGGGATAAGGTAAAATCCCTTACTAACAAAGATCCGGAAAGCAGCTACTCTACACACATCACTGCAGACGACTTTAACCTCCATTACTCCTCTATCTCCACCGACCAAAACTACTCCCCTCCCAATTTCCGACACACAGCCCCTCCCAACTACCCCTTCATTGAAGAATACCAACTATTCTATCTTCTCGACCATTTGCATCCTACTGCCACTGGTTATGACAACCTACCTGCTTGGTTTCTTAGACTCACCACCCAATTCTTTTCATTACCTCTCTCTCACCTTATCAATCTCTCATTCCTATCCCATTTTATCCATCCCCAATGGAAAATAGCCATCATCCGGCCAAAAGCCAAAACCAACTCCCCCTCTCAAAATGCTGACTTCCGCCCAATTTCCATCCTCCCTGTTCTCTCCAGAATAGTCGAAAAGCAAATAGTTCAGAGATTCATATATGCCCTACCCTTACTCAAGCCCCGCCTTGAATCCCTAGTTTCAGATCAATTTGCTTTTAGACCCACTGGTTCCACCTCTGCAGCCATAATATCTATCATACATCATACACAACTCCTCCTAAAAACCAACAAATATGTCTCAATAATCTCCCTTGACTTCTCCAAAGCATTTGACTCTGTTAAACACTCTGCCCTATTTGACAAAATCTCCACTCTTGATATCCCAGACCAAATCTATAACTGGCTAGTTGAATATCATCTTGAACGCTCACACCTCACTATATTCAAAGGTCACTCTTCATCTCTCCTCCCAATCAATGCTAGTATAGTTCAAGGCTCAGTCCTAGGACCTACCAACTTCTCAATTACTGGTTCAGACCCTCTTCAACCCTTAATCTTATGTTTAAATTTGCTGATGACACTTACCTCCTTACTGGATCCTCTCAAGCTCATACTATTCCATCTGAACTGCATTTAATATCAACCTGGGCTTTTGCCAATAACCTTACCTTAAATAGGTCTAAATCTAAAGAAATGATCATTTTCCGCCCTCGACACCAATTTGACCCTCCTCCTCCATTACCCAGTATTACCCGAGTCAAAACTTTGAAGATACTGGGTGTCATCCTTCAGGATGATCTCAAACTCACAGCCCATATAGATCATCTCACAGCAACTTGCTCTTCCTCTTTTTATGCGATCAGAAAACTCAAAACCCATGGCCTTTCTTCCTCATCCATCCATAATGTAACCAAAGCCAATACCGTTGCTAAACTTCTATATGCCTCCCCATCCTGGTGGGGACTTACCCTGGCCTCTGATAAAGAACGTCTAGAAAAACTCTTAAAAAGAGCCAAACGCCTAGGTTACCTTGAACAATCCTTTCCAACAGTCTCCAATATAGCCAACTTGCCAACATAGCCGATGCAAAACTTCTTTTCTCCATACTACACAACCCTAAGCATGTACTTCACCAACTCCTACCTCCACTCCGACCCCCTCCTCTCACCAATAAAGACCTAGAGCACACAACCATACTCTCCCACCCAAGGACAACACTCAATTTATTCCCAGATCATTATATAAAAATATTTACTAGTTTATTCTAAAATTTTCCAATGAACTTTAATGATCCATTATCACTCATGTTAGCATTCTGCATTTTTGTCAGATTGTTTATTTCTCAATAAACGAATATATATATATATATTTTGGTGACAACACATGGCCATGGATGTTCTAAATTGTCAATGGATTCACTCATTATGAATTGGAAAGTGTTTAGGGATTAAATGAATAAAAGTGCACACTAAGTCCACTTTTTCGACTTATATTTACAAGAGTTTCACACTTATTTTCCAAGCTATGCAGGAATTACCACCACGAGTCGTGTTTTGGGTGAAGCCTTTCTATTGATCACAGTTGGAAATTACCAGAGTGAGACAGCTACAGATTTCCAATCGCGTGCTGTAGCATATAGCCTACAAATTTATATTAGCTGTTTCAGCATTGCCCTTTCTAACAAAATGTTATAGGCCCCTAGCACAACTTTAGTAACGAACATTGTAACGAATATTGTGTCAATTGTAACTAAGCACCAGTCTTGTTGTCAAGACCTTAAACCTCAAGACCAAGACCAAGACCAAGACCTTGAACCTCAAGACCAAGACCAAGACTTTGAATCTCGAGACCAAGACCAAGACCAAGACTTTGAACCTCGAGACCAAGACCAAGACCAAGACTTTCAACCTCGATCGAGACCAAGACCAAGACCCAAAAAATTCAAATTCAGGCCAAGGCTTCTTTTCCTTACAAAAAAAAATTGTCAAGTCGGACTACTCACTATTTTAATGAAAACATGAGTCTCTTATTTTATTCAAGCAAATTAACTTTAAATGCAGACTGCAGAGAATTCCGAATTCGTATTTACAAAAGTCCTTCATGCAAAATGTTATTCAAAATGCTGTTTGTATTTTATAAAAAACCAATTCGCTCAGAATTTTCTGACCAAGACGTGCTTTGTGGGGCCTCATAAAAATTTTGCCATGTGAAAAAAAACTTTCCATAGGTGCTGAAGTCGCCAGCACACAGAATAGCTTTTCAAGCACTGGATTTAAATGTACAAATCGTGAACCTTTTTAAAAATCCTCCCATGGTTTATCAGACTGTCTGGCTCAGAAGAAACCTCGGCAGGGCTTCCAGATACAGCATAACTTAGTTGCTGCTGCCAATGGGTTTATCTGTCCAACAAGACTTGTATCCGTCCGTAGGTATTTGTCGTAGGCTATGATGCAAACAGCCTTGATAATTTCTTTTAATTCTTGAGTTTGTTAAATGACTGTTCATATTGACAGGACTTTGAACCTCAAGACCAAGCATGGGCGCCCGCAGCATAGGTCAAGGGGGGTCGAGTGACCCCCCCTGGAAATCAAGATGTGACTGCCAAGAGAATCGTGGATACTGAAAACCTTACTCTCTGAGTAAGGTTTTCAGTATCTCGTCAACAGCAGTAGGCTATTGACGAGAAACCCCACTTAAATGTACGCTAAGCTGGATTCATCTCTTCTGTATTGCTAAAATTATTTTCTTTGGCGGTATGTAGTGCAGACCACTGCGAAATATTTAGGCCTACATGAGGGGCACACAGAGTTACGTGTCTTTGAATGCTGAAAAGATACAGTGTATTAATCGCATTCGATGATTGATTTGAATAAATCAATGACATATTTATATATTAAATATTTATATATATAACTGTCCCCGCCATGGGCGGCGATACCGGGGGGTCGAGTGGGACAAGACCCCCACCCTTAACAGTGGCGGGGGGCACACCATACATCCGACCCCGAAATTTAGAAGAAACACCGAAAAAAGTCATCAAATTTTTTCACGCTCACGCGTAAAACTTTTTTTACCTCTTTTGAGAAGATCAGTTCAAAACTCTTTTTTTCCCAGATCATTTCAAAAGTGTCCCCCCCCACCTGTCAAACAAGATCGCCGCCAGTTGTCCCCCCCCACCTGTCAAACAAGATCGCCGCCAGTGCTCCCTGCCGTGACTGACCTCCCCTGCAAAAAATCCTGCGGGCGCCCATGAGACCAAGACCAAGACTTTGAACCTCAAGACCAAGACCAAGACTTTTGGTCTCAAGACCAAGACCAAGACTTTTAAAAACGAACTCGAGTGCACTCGAGACCAAGACCTTGGTCTCGAGACCAAGACCTTGGTCTCGAGGACAAGTCTGCTAAGCACAAGTACTAAAATGGGTTAAATTTTACTTCATTAAAAGTAAAAGTATTTCTGTTTTGTGATATTTCTTTACAAGTAAAAGTAATGAAACTTAAGTTTACTTAAGTACAGTAACATGTTATTTTTACTTTGTTACTGCCATCGACTTATATTAAATATAGGTCGATGGTTACTGCACAACACTTTGTTTCTGGCTAATGCGCGAGTGATAAAATGGGTTCAAATATATATGCAGCAATGTTTAATGACCAAATTCTTAGAAAAAACTTTTAAAAAGTGCTGTTAAGCAAAACGATCAGCAGGCTTGGATTACCAAATGCGAAAGAATATGTTCCAACTGATCGAAGTTGGAAACAAAATCGCGTAAACTTGTCCAAAATATTGGGGGGTTGGTTATTCATTCTACACTTGTTGCATTGAGTGTACAGTCCATCTCAGTTATTGGGGGGCCACATGCCCCGGCTGCCCCCAGAGTCTACGCCTATGACTGTTAGCAATAATGATTCGGAGGCGGCTGCTGCTATATAGTAAATCAAAATGCGGTAAAAGAGGTTCTTACGTACACTATGTACAAGCCTGCTGATCGTTTCGCTATAACACTGACAGTTTTAGTGCATTTACTAGTATGTTACTAGTAAACTGCGAAAACACTTGCATAGGTTTTAATTTGAGAACTTATTACAAGTTCTCGTTATATATGAAGTTGTTGCAAGTTCTGAACTTTTCCAAAACGCCAACTTTTCTAGCGCAAAAGTAATTTTTATTCAAATTCGCAAACTCTGATGGCCCCCAACAATTGTGGATTTACAGTACTTAATTTATCGTCTCCTTGGTGTCCCAATGTGAAGTTGTGTGCATTGATCATCATTCAAATGAACGACCAACTCAAGAAAATAGTTGCCTTGACCAGTTTGTTTTTCGTGGAGATTTCATTCATTCATTCTGGAAATTTATATGGTATCTCTTCAAGAGACCTACTCAGAGGCGCTCCCAGCCCAGCCGTGGCTACAGAGAGAAAGAGGACTTGAGGTGTCGGAAGAAAGCAGGTGAGTTATTCTGGCCCTGGGGGAAGCAGCATAAGGCGATCGGAAGCCCATTCCAGGTAGACGGGCCAACAATTGAGAAGGCTCGGCGTTGTCTGACTACAGAGCAAGCCCCTTAGTCGCAGAGCGCAAAGCTCTGCTTACGACCACCATGCCAAAAGAACTGAGCTTTGGATGGGTTCAGGAGCAACTGGTTTGAGGCCATCCAAGCTGAAAGGGAATCACTGACACAGAACATCAACCCCACAACAGCTACTGCATCAGGCAGTCTTGTTGTCCTCGAGACCAAGGTCTTGGTCTCGAGTGCGCTCGAGTTCGTTTTTAAAAGTCTTGGTCTTGGTCTTGGTCTTGAGGTTCAAGGTCTTGGTCTTGGTCTTGGTCTTGAGGTTCAAGGTCTTGGTCTTGGTCTTGGTCTTGAGGTTCAAAGTCTTGGTCTTGGTTTTTCAAGACCAAGACCAAGACCGACTGAATTTTAAATTTTTCCGCAGCCATTGCGGTCAATAGCGGTTTCAAAAAGGCTCACGATCTATACATTTAAATCCAGTGCTTGAAAAGCTACTGTGTGTGCCAGCGACTTCAGCACCTATGAAAAGTAAGCCAAGCCAAAATCGGTAGGAAGATAGATTTCCATACATCGAAATTGGTTCAAATCTACCTATCTCCGGCTCATCATGGAAAGAAACATGACCACCACACACGATTTAGACATGTAAATGATCTCTTTTTTACATGGCGAAATTTTTATGAGGCCCCACAAGGCACGTCTTGGTCTGAAAATTCTGAGCGAATTGGTTTTTATAAAATGCAACCGACATTTGAAATAACATTTTGCATGAAGGACTTAATTTGTAAATTCGAATTCAGAAATTCTCTGCAGTCTGCATTTAGAGTTGGTTTGCTTCATTAAAGTAGCGAGTAGTCCGACTTGACAGTTTTTAGTAAGGAATAGTGTGGATATGATTGTGATTTTTGGGTCTTGGTCTTGGTCTTGGTCTTGAGGTTCAAGGTCTTGGTCTTGGTCTTGAGGTTCAAGGTCTTGGTCTTGGTCTTGAGGTTCAAGGTCTTGGTCTTGGTCTTGAGGTTCAAGGTCTTGGTCTTGGTCTTGAGGTTTAAGGTCTTGATAACAAGACTGGCATCAGGTGTGTGGCAGTGGATATATGCTTGAACTGAACATCAGCAGCATAAAACTGGTAAAGCAGCCCACATGACTGCAGCAAGGAACTGACATAAGAAGCAAACAGAATGTACAGTAGCGGGCCTAGGGCGAACCCCTGTGGAACACCGGAGAGCGAGAACCCAGAACGCTCGGCATTCGACTCTGTCGATCATGCTATTCTTCGCACAAATTGTCGATCATGCTATTCTTTGCACTAACTGTGCAGGAACCAGCAATAACACAGTGCAACCAGTAAGAAAAGATATCCAGTGTAACGGTTTGCCAACTAGCCCAAAGAAAACAGAGACACTGGAGAGGAATAGCATATTCTGCGCACTAGCTGTTATTGCTGGTTCCTCCAGATCCGGGAGTTCCCGCTGGGTCCTCGCCCTCTGGTGTTCCCCAGGGGTCTGCCCTAGGCCCACTACTGTACATTCTGTGTACTTTCAAGAAAAAACTTAAAAAGTTGGTGTTCTTGAAATATTCTGGTGTTGGTGTATAACTGGTCAACGTTGCATACAATATCTGCATTTGTTTACATTTCTTATTCTAATTTCTCTACTGTTATAACAGCGATTGCTGTAACTACTTCATTCGTGTGCACTTAGTTTGTCACTTACTTACCTGATTGCGATCACTGTTATAATTATTATTACCATGTTTTTTACTATTATTATTATTTTATTATTTTTTATTTTCTATTATTATTATTATTATTATTATACAAATTTATTTCTTCATATAACCAATAAACTCATATAGTTACTATTTCCAGTCACTGTATCTAGGCTATAGGCCAGGGATGGCGAACCTATGGCACGCGTGCCCAACTTGGCACACCAACAGATTTTGCTTGGCACGCCACCTGAACTCTAAACTTTCGATTTTTCATACTTTTTTTTTCTTTATTTCTTGCATTCAACAACTTCTTTCCTGCTTCACTGTCACATAAATTATAGTAACTGTTATGCTTTAATTTTCAAATGCATTCAATAGATAACGCTAGCGGTAGAC
The DNA here is from genome assembly GCA_963556255.1 of Allolobophora icterica. Lineage (NCBI taxonomy): Eukaryota > Metazoa > Annelida > Clitellata > Crassiclitellata > Lumbricidae > Allolobophora > Allolobophora icterica. Next base: position 28,669,099 of record OY744607.1, on the reverse strand, counting down.
TGACAATTTGACTCTTGCATCATGTCAGTCTGCTATTATTGTAAACTGGAATGTGATCATTAGGAAGGAAGTTTTGGATATTTCGGCAGATAATTAAGTTCTTCGAAAACGGATATCGCTTCCAGACACATTCAAGTTCAACACACTCAAAACAGTCGCATTTGGAATTTTATAGATTTTTCAGTCAAGTTACTCGTGCCAATCTTTGTTTGCAACTATGAGTTTAATTAAATCAGACATTAGAAACAGATTAACCGATTGCATACAAGCGCTGCATGCGTGGCATTGAAAACAACAGAATACAAACCAGACATAAACCAGCTGGTATCTACTGTCCAGCAGAAAAAATCACACTGACAGTGTATAATGTTCCATATAAAACTATAATTATTAATAAATCGCACTGTTAAGTAGCCACGTCAAAAAATGATGGAAAGGCTTTTCAACATTAGCTTTCACTTTGGGGGTGGGGGGTTACTTCATTTTGTATTCATTGGTTCGATAAAATTTCTGGCACGCGAAATTTTCCACTTTCTTTAAGAACCACTTCCGGGCACACGAGCTAAACAAGGTTCGCCATGCCTGCTATAGGCCGTCATACAGTCCTGGCTGCACCGTCTCCTTATTGTTCAAATCCGAGGTGCCTAGCACAGATAGGGCATTTCCAGTTTGTAGGGCAACTGATAGACGCTGGAGCAGATGGCTGGTCTCACGCTGGTCACCTGTCGCTGCTTTTATCTTGGCTCCAAGTTCTTGGACGAAATCCAGTGATTCAGCATGCCAGATTCCTGAGGTTTCGACTGCCACAGGAATGAAATGGTGCGATTGTGAGATGGCAGCATACTTGCTTTCCCTATTATGGGCTGCTCTTTCCGCTGCGGCTCCTGCGTTTTGCGACGTTGCCTGTTCATATGATGCTGCAAATGTTATTATTATTATTATTATTATTATTGGTGTTAGTGTAGCTGTGATGTCGTGACTGTTATTGTCAGTAGCTTATCATTACTAAGGCTTAAATATTAATTAAGTAATAAACTCTTGTATGAATGATACTCAGGAAAGAGGAGCCAAGGTTAGGATAAGCTATTAGCTTTTCTTGGCTCCTGTTGCACTGTACTTGTTGACTCATGCCTGTAACTGCAATACCTGTTTTTGTGCAATAAACAACAACATAACTTCTGATGTCAGTTCCTTGCTGCAGTCATGTGGGCTGCTTTACCAGCTTTATGCTGCCGACATTCAAGCATATGTCCACTGCCGCAACCTGATGCAGTAGCTGTTATGGGGTTGATGTTCCGCGTCATTGATTCCCTTTCAGCTTGGATGGCATCAAAGAGGGCTAGAAGGGTATTCTTACCACATTCCATATAAGTAAGTAAATATACTCTTTATTTGACCAGTTGACATAATGCACTCTGGTTTACATACATGTCAGGCAATTAGAACATGTACAGCATCCTAATCAAAAAAGTCTTTCTCATTTGACCATCAGCCTAGGTAATGTCCGATTGTGAGTTCTTGGTCGCAAGGCATATCCAATGTTCTTTATTGGTGGTAACAATCCATGCAAAACATGCCCCGGGTTACTCAAAACATCACAAAAAAGGCAGGAGTCAGCTTTGTTACATAAGTAATCAAAAGTCAGGTTATCGCTAGGGAGATATCCCAGTTGAATCCGCTTGTTCATTAATGATTGAAGTCTATTTCTATCCTGTTCCCTGCAAATCCCACCATGCCTCCAACAGGAGGCAGACCAGTAAAGTTTCGGTGTAATGATTCCTCCAAAAACCCGACTGGAAGGAGGGGAGTAAACAATTCACATTCATACAACATCACTTGAGTCCAACCCATCTCGCTTTATGGCTGCAATGAGAATTGACTGTTTCTGGGAAGTAGGTAGATGGGCCTCCTGGATCGACCGGATGCAAAGCAGGGTGAGGAATGGCAGGAGGTCATCAATGAGCTCCTGGACAAAGAATTGTAGCTCCAGACTGGTAAACAACAGTTAAATAATGTAATGACGATAATCCAGTGAAGCAGAATGGATTTAATCCACCCGAAACCGCAGATAATCAAATTCATAAAATGGTAAATCTGCTGAATAAGTAAGTAAGTAAGTATATTCTTTATTACACCATTAGCAAATGCACAATGGGACAGAAGCTAGAAGCATTGATTGTAAAACATTGAAGCAACAATAAATCGAAATAAAAAATGATGAAATAAGTAAATAAAAAAGCAAGTGTTTTCTTATCGTTTATGCAGTAATCTAGCAATGTAACCCTTCCTTGTCAAAGGATCACATCGTGGTATCTCACGATTATGCCAGCGAGGTCGAAGAGAGTACCCGGAAGATCGTATTAGAGGAAGCAAATCATGGAGGACATGCCCTGGGTCCCGAAGGATTGCAGCAAAGAGAGCATCGTCCGCCTTGGAACACAAGTCAAATGTAGGAGTATCACAGTTGGCAGATACCCTTGTTGCTTAAGTTTATGTATCAAAGCAGAGAGATGCTCTCTCTGGAAAATCATTGGAAAATCCCCACCAGACTGGAGATGAGTACAACATTCGTGCCACTGTGGTGGAACGTACAACATCATGGAGGCAGCTTCCAGTTAATCCATGCGAAACCAGGACTCGCAGAGCAAAAAAGATTGTTTAGCTTTACAACAGATGTTGTTAATGTGCAAGGAGAACCCAATTCTTTCCGAAAGAGTGACCCCCAAATTGTGACTTCATTTACCCGTACGATCCCCACAATGGGCGGAGGGGTATCTAGAATTTTGGTTCGGGGACGCCTAATTATGATTTCACACGACTTGCTATGATTTAAGCGCAAGTTGCAATTTCTGGCCCATTCAGCTATGTGGGCAAGTTCAGAGTCAGTGGTCGTTATGTTTGAGGCAGGAATCACCAAATAGCAATCATCTGCATATTTGAATAATCGATTCCCTGCATGAAGCAATTTTAGTCCAGAAATGGTGGCCAAAAAGTGGATTGGCCCAAGCCCTGACCCCAGTATAATGCTACGCATTGATACATTTGTATGGGGAAATGATACCACAAAATTTAGTACAGTGCACTCGATTAAAAAGCAAAGAAAAACAAAATCAGGAATTAACATGGAGGCTAACTGCTCTGCAAGGTAATTATGCCTCACAGTGTCAAATGCCTTGGAAAAATCAAGCGATATCATGCGGGCACATTTAACTGTTTCAAGTAAATAATGTACTCGGATAATCCAAATTTCACGTAACAGTATATGTGCACAGAGGAGACTATATATATATATATATACTGCCTTGTGGATACACAGAGTAAATTCTGTATGCAGTCTTAGCAGGTGTAAGTCTGTGTACTAGGGAATGTAATCCCGGGATCCCGAATCCCGGGATGCCGGAACATTTTTCAATCCCGTAATCCCGGGATTGACAAACGTGGAATCCCGTATTTTCGGGATTACAAAAAATTCGGATTTTTCGATTAAAATTACTTTATCCACTGTATAATTCTTCCTTGAGGCTTGGGCAACGGACGCTAATTACGGCAGATAAGCAGCAACGACGAGTACGAGCCCTAGTACAAGCTACAGACCTACTCTGGCTGCTTTAATATTAAGGTGCTGCAGGCTGCTGTGCACTCCTCCCGCAGCGGTGCTGCGCTGGTCACCTGTCGTTCTCAGACCTCATTCCCGGCCGTTGGATCGCTATCAACTATCAAGATCTTTCCACTCAGAAACACCCCACCCCAAGTTAATTACCCTCCGAGGACCAAACAAGCGGGCCTGTTAGTGGCGAAACCTTGAATCATCAATTATCAACCGAGCCCTACTGCTGTCAAGTGCCTCTGCCTATGCTCTGAGTCATCAGTATTCGGAGATTGTACTACATGTATTGACACTTCAAGCTTCTTGCGATTAATTTTATCGTAAATAACTCCTAACGAACGCTTAAACTTTTCGTTATTTTAAGGTTACATGTTTATAACACATCGCCACAACGTTCTTAAAACCAACCTCTTTAATACACAACCGCGTAACAGTATTAAATTTACATTTATGCTATAGGCGGGAAAATTTTTCACTGCATAAAGTATAATCCCGGGATCCCGGGATTGATTAATTTCTAATCCCGTAATCCCGGGATTGACAGAATGCTCCGGGATTACATTCCCTACTGTGTACCCAGGATAGACTACACTGCCCTTTTGATACGCAGGGTCAAATCTGTATGCATGCAGTGTTAGAGGGCCACCAGCTTACGGTTGCCATACGTCTGGCAAGTCCTTTTTGGCCTCATGTCCTCTGTCCGGCAGGCAAAGCTAAAAACCTGGTAAATGTCCGGCTTTTTGTACGTTTGTTGTATTATTTTTTGACCGTTTTTAACTACTTAACATCCCTAAGTTCCCCTAACTAATGTACTTCCTTATTTATTTCTTATTGCAGCTCTATTTTCCAGAAGTTTCTAGTCCATGGTCAGAGTAATATTACAATGTAACTTAGATGGTCAAAGCACTAATTTTGCAGAGCGGCGTCTGTGGTTTGTTTTTATTAGTTATTTTTTCAATGTGACTTCGTTTCTTGGTTAGGTCTACTTAGGAGACCATCTGACTCCGGAGTGAAACATTCAATGTTATAGAAGTTCATGGATTGCTACTTTGGTGAGGAATTTGAGATGATTTTTTAAGATGTGGGTTTAATTGTGGAAGCCTGACAGTTGGGCAAGTAATGTGTTTACATAATGTATATTCGTTTAATTCTTGAAATCAAGCTTTGCTGGCAATAACGCAGCAACTTACAGATAGGGATAGGGAAGATGCTAAGTGTCTTGGATGGGCCTACGGGAGCTCCTAAGTGTCTTTAAGTGTCTACTAGAGTTTAAATTGAGGTTAGTAAATGTCTTTGTATAGCATTCTTGGAATAAAGTTTCGCTTGTCCTCGACTGGGAGAGCGAAGTGGTGTGGCCGGTTGCAGAGGTTATATCCGGTATTTGGTCGCTCAGAGCACATCCATCGCAGCACGTGTTCTTGGTTTCCAAGTATGGCGTTAAATAGCCTTTCGTCTGCCTGGGCGGCTAGTTTGGTGGCTGTGGGCGTCTCACGATGGAGATAACGGGCTCTCTTTATTCTTCGGATGAATCGTTCTATCCGCTCTATTTCGGCCCCCCCCCTGAGGAAGCCCACCAGGCCGGAGAGGCATACATGAGTCGTCCAATGACCGTGCCCCGCGTTGCCTGAAAGAGGGCCTGATCGGGCATTCCCCTCCGGCGGAGAGTCTTTAGAGTGAATAGTGAGGAAGACCACGAAACAAAGAATCTTATCGACATGCGGTTTCACTGTGAGTTTTTCGTCGAAAGTCACTCCGAGAATTTTTATTGTAGTGACTCTTTGCACTCCAGTAACTGAGGGTTGTGAGGCTAGGGAGGTCTTGTTTGGGTGGACTATTGCAATCTCCCAGGTCTTGGAGGAGTTTATGTGCAGATTTTTCCTTCCTGCCCACGTGATGATGTTGTCGATCTCCTCTCCGATTGTACCAGAGATAATTGTATAATAGCAGTTTGGATTCTGTCACAAGATCAGAAGTACTGGTCAGTCACTGATGACAGCTATTAGTCCGTTATTCTTCAGGTGTAATTGGCCTCAACAAATAATTAAATAATCATTAGGGAATGTAATCCCGGGATCCCGAATCCCGGAACATTTTTAAATCCCGTAATCCCGGGATTGACAAACGTGGAATCCCGTATTTTCGGGATCACAAAAAATTCGGATTTTTGGATTAAAATTACTTGATCCTCTGTATAATTCTTCCTTGAGGCTTGGGCAACGGACGCTAATTACAAAAGATAAGCAGCAACGACGAATATGAGCCCTAGGAGAGACTACAGACTGACTCTGGCTGCTTTAATATCAAGGTGCTGCAGGCTGCTGTGCACTCCTCCCGCAGCGGTGCTGCGCTGGTCACCTGTCGTTCTCAGACCTCATTCCCGGCCGTGGGATCGCTATCAACTATCAAGATCTTTCCACTCAGAAACACCCCACCCCAAGTTAATTAGCCTCCGAGAACCAAACAAGCGGGCCAGCCGGTAAGTGGCGAAACCTTGATCAAGTATCAACCGAGCCCTACTGCTGTCTAGTGCCTCTGCCTATGCTCTGAGTCATCAGTATTCGGAGATTCTACTTTGACACTCACGCTTCTTGCGATTAATTTTATCGTAAATAACTCCTAACGAACACTTAAACTTTTCGTTATTTTAAGGTTACATGTTTATAACACATCGCCACAACGTTCTTAAAACCAACCTCTTAAATACCAGTCTTGTTGTCAAGACCTTAAACCTCAAGACCAAGACCAAGACCTTGAACCTCAAGACCAAGACCAAGACCAAGACTTTGAACCTCAAGACCAAGACCAAGACCAAGACCTTGAACCTCAAGACGAAGGCCAAGACCAAGACTTTGAAACTCAAGACCAAAACCGAGAAAAATACCCCAAAAATCACAACCATATCCAGACTTCTATTCCTTACTAAAAAATTGTCATGTCGGACTACTCGCTATTTTAATTAAAACATGAATCTTTTAGTTTATTCACACAAAACAACTCCAAATGCAGAGAATTCCGAATTCGTATTCACAAAAGTCTGATGCGAAATGTTATTCCAAATGTCTGTTGCATTTTATAAAAACCAATTCGCTCGGAATTTTCTGACCAAGACGTGACCTGTGGGGCCTCATAAAAATTCTGTCATGTGAAAAATACGTTCTACAGTGCTGCATTCACTGGCACACAGAGCAGCTTTTCAAGTACTGGATGTAAATGTACAAATTGTGAGTCTGTTTTGAAATCATTCCATGGTATATAACCGGAAGTCAAAATAAATGTCCAAAACAACAGTAAGGCCTCACTCACACCATGTAAATACAAAAGCAATTGTATTAGTAATTATTGGATAAATTTTTAAAATCCTTACGTTTTCTTAAATGACTGTTAATATTGTCAAAAGTCTTGGTCTTGAAAAACCAAGACCAAGACTTTGAGCCTCAAGACCAAGACCTTGAACCTCAAGACCAAGACCAAGACCAAGACTTTTGGTCTCAAGACCAAGACCAAGACTTTTAAAAACGAACTCGAGTGCACTCGAGACCAAGACCTTGGTCTCGAGGACAACAAGACTGTTTAATACACAACCGCGTAACAGTATTAAATATACATTTATGCTATAGGCGGGAACATTTTTCATTGCATAAAGTATAATCCCGGGATCCCGGGATTGATTAATTTCTAATCCCGTAATCCCGGGATTGACAGAATGCTCCGGGATTACATTCCATAATAATCATAAACCAACCAGATAAACATTTCAGAATTTTGGGGTAGAGATTAGTTTGAAGAAAACAAAAATGTTCCTACATTTACTATCCATTGACAGGTCATTGTAAAACTTTAGTTAAATTATGTCTGGAGAATTGTTTGCTATTTGGACCCTTTTTTTCTGGAATGGCAATACTAAAAATTATTGCATTTTATGAAATGGCATGAAAAACTGATTTTGCCAAAAAAAAATCAGACTCCAATAAAGCCATAGTAGATTGTGATTGAATTGTCTAGGTACATCACTTACCTCAAATTCAATTGGTGCAACAATTGTGAGCAGTCTTGTTGTCAAGACCTTAAACCTCAAGACCAAGACCAAGACCTTGAACCTCAAGACCAAGACCAAGACTTTGAACCTCAAGACCAAGACCAAGAGCTTGAACCTCAAGACCAAGACCAAGACCTTGAACCTGAAGACCAAGACCAAGACTTTGAAACTCAAGACCAAAACCGAGAAAAATACCCCAAAAATCACAAAATCATACTATTCCATACTAAAAAAAGTAAAGTCCGACTACTCGCTATTTTAATTAAAAATGAATCCCTTATTTTATTCAAACAAAACAACTCCAAATGCAAATTGCAGAGAATTCCATATTCGCATTTACAAAAGTCCATCATGCGAAATGTTATTCCAAATGCCTGTTGCATTTGATAAAAACCAATTCGCTCAGAATTTTCTGACCAAGACGTGACCTGTGGGGCCTCATAAAAATTCTGCCATGTGAAAAATACACTGCTCCCATTCTAAATTGCTAATATCTAATTGGAATAGCAGATGATGTAAATCATATAACTGGCAGTATTATTGTTAAAGCTGACCTAACAGTAATTCTTACGGTAGACAACAAAGTTGTTCCATCATCAGTCTCTATCTAAGTCTCTCCATTCCTGGATGTCCTCAAATCGTCTCTGTCTTAATGCCTCCAACGCCCAGTTCATTTGGTTTGGCTCCCTCAACAATTGCTGAAGATTGATTTTGCCCTCCTCTTGGAAATCTTCCCACACTACTCCTTTTCATCAAGTGTACGTGACCTGGGTGTTACGCTTGATTGCTCTCTCTCCTTCAAAGATCACATCTCTAGCCTTACACGTGTTTCCTACTTCCACTTAAGGCGTCTCAGAGCTGTTCGACGATCTGTCTCATCCTCTGTTTTCACAACGCTGGTCTATGCTTTCATTTGCTCCAGAATCGACAACTGCAATTCGCTTCTAATCGGTCTTCCTAAGGTCCGTCTCATGCCTCTGCAGTCAGTCCTAAATGCAGTTGTCCTCAAGACCAAGGTCTTGGTCTCGAGTGCACTCGAGTTCGTTTTTAAAAGTCTTGGTCTTGAGACCAAAAGTCTTGGTCTTGAGGTTCAAAGTCTTGGTCTTGAGGTTCAAAGTCTTGGTCTTGGTCTCGCAAGAACAAGACCGGCTGTCAATATGAAGTCATTTAAAAAACTCAAGAATTAAAAAATTTATCAAGCCTGTTTGCATCATAGCCTACGACAAATACCTAAGGACGGATAAAAGTCTTGTTGGTCAGGAAAACCCATCGGCAGCAGCAACTAAAGTTATGCTGTATCTGCATGGAAGCCCTGCCAAGACTTTTTCTAAACCATGGGAGGATTTTAAAAAAGGTTCACGATTTCTACACGATTTCTACATTTAAATCCAGTGCTTGAAAAGCTACGGTGTGTGCCAGCGACTTCAGGACCTATAGAAAGTATTATTTCGCATGGCGAAATTTTATGAGGCCCCACAAGGCACGTCTTGGTCAGAAAATTCTGAGCAAATTGGTTTTTATAAAATACAAAAGTCATTTGGAATAACATTTTGCATGAAGAGCTTTTGTACATAAGAATTCGGAATTCTCTGCCGTCTGCATTTAAGTTAATTTGCTTGAATAAACTAATATTATATCATTCAACTAACATTACATTACTGTTTTAGATATCCATATTATTTTTTTCGCTATGATTCCCGTGTTAATGTTCCTGGGTGCGGTGTGCCATCAGTTTTTTCAATAAACGAATATATATATATAGTATGCTGATCTGGTCAAGAGTTCATTTTATTGCTCGTCACAGTTAGTTAATTTAATGGTTTGTGTGAAGTCATGGATTAAAAGTCCGAATTCCAGATCCATTGATGTTATCCTGAGGATGGCAGTAGGTACAGCTGTTGAAAACTGCTATTTAGCAATGACAGTGAAGAGCACAGAAAGATTATTTATCATTGAACATTTGAGTAAATTTAGTGGTATATATTCACCTGTGCTTGTAATTGTATTGTATTGTATTATATATATATATATATATATATATATATATATATATATATATTAGGGTGCCAATGAAAATTAAAGTATGCATTTTGCAATGTCTCACCCCCTACATTTATTTCTTTGGTTGTTGATAGGAAGGATACAAATTTTGGTATCAATCAGATAATATTTACTGCTAGCTCAACTGGGTTAAGATTTTTAGCATTGGGCAATGTTAAATTTCCATGCAATATCAATTAGTAACATACATCGCTATGGAGACTTTGGAGAGAGTTCATAATTGTTAACTTAACCTTGAGCATAGCATTACTGATGAAAACATTAGACTTCTTAGTATCAGGAAATGTCTTGCAGTGCATCTGAACAACTAGTAACAGAAACTACTTCTTTTCTTCCTGGTTAATGAGGACACCATTGAGTGACTGAATTAAAGCGATTCCCCCTTGGCAGCATCATTGATTACCTTCAGACTCTCCAGTCGTTTTTGAGCACTAACATACTCAGGATGGTTCTCCCAAGTGCTAGGGTGAAGGGTCAGGAAATCCTGTGATATTCCAGTTGCCGAAAAAACTGCAGAGTATGTTGTGACACAAAGTCACACAGCTGCATCATTGGTAAAACCGTCATGTCCAGTACAATGGGTGAGGAGGCTGTCCGTGCGTTTCCTAACTTAGGGCAGTGTCCATTGCTTCCTTCATATCCAGAGGCACCATTGGATCGAAGAAAGCAAGACCAACGAGAGTTTCATTGATAGATACCACAAATAACCACAAAAGGACTTGATTGCTGCATCAGCAACAGTTTTTTTTTGTTTCTTTGAATTCAAGTCGTTGTGAGGAGCAGATGTGGCACATGCACTTGTGAACCAACACTTTATGGACAACTTGAGAACAACTGTATTGAATTGTTGGAGAGCTGACAACTCATGTGTGCTAAGGTGGAATTGAGAGTGAAATAAGTAGATTTTTAGACTGTATATTAGCTTTTCCATCCATCTAGCTCTATGTTAGACTCCAGAAGCATGGATGGACACATCTCCACCACTTTCCGCTCCTCCTAGGAATATCAGTGCCAAGTGAAGGAGCTCACAGTAGTCATCTCTTGGCTGAAAATCCTTGAGCTGGTGCCGGATGAACTAGATAAGCTGTCACCATTATACCATTCTCATAACGGTCTGCTTCAACTGTGCTCCACGAGTCTCTGAATCTCTTAAATAGCTTGACGTTAGACCCACTGGAGGGTCCCATAAGGGGCCGTCCACATATTACGTACGCACTGAGGGGGGAGGATTTTGGCGATTTTGCGTACGGGTGCGAACGGGGGGAGGGGGTGACAAAAGTGTACGTACGCAAAATAAATTTCTAATTATGACGTCCACATTAGCCTATTTATAACTCTGTATTGTCCTATAGTCGTCCGATGGCATTTTATTACATTATATAAAAGCCATGTGCAGTTATTCTGTGCTGTGAACGAGACACCTAGATTATTTGTCTATATTGGCCCTCACTCATCCTTCAATCTGGCCTAAAGTGCAGACAGTCAGGCTGTCGAGACACTTTCTGCAGCTGGTCTTCGGCGGGGGGGGGTTGCGTCAAGTGTACGTACGCGGCGGGGGGGGGTGCGGAAGAAAGTACGCTTGCGAACAGGGGGGTCCAATTTTCCCGGATTTTTGCGTACGTAATATATGGATGGCCCCTAAGTGTGTAAAACACTTTGGCAACGACTAATTCCATGATATGGTGTCTGCAAGCCAAGTTCAATAGAGTTTTCTTAAGCTTCTGTTCAAGCAGGACACAGGCACCATCATTAAGGCCGATTTCCAGCAAAAATAATGTAATAAGCTACTATAAATTACTGATGCATTGAGCTACCTGTAAATATGCGTCTATCTTAATAAAAATTTTAACACATAATCTACATACCAAAAGGAACATTTTGAGGTGGTGAGAAATTAGAATAATTGAAAAAATATTTTTTACGCTACTTTCATTGGCACCCTAATATATATATATATATATATATATATATATATATATATATATATATATATATATATATATATATATATATATATATATATATATATATATATATATAATAAACCGCAGCCACTTACATACAAAAAAAGGCAAGCAAAGGAAAAAGATGAAAGAAAGACACGAGGTTACTCAGCGTTTGAATTCAGACTTGTTGTCCTCGAGACTAAGGTCTTGGTCTCGAGTGCACTTGAGTTCGTTTTTAAAAGTCTTGGTCTTGAGACCAAAAGTCTTGGTCTTAGTCTTGAGATTCAAAGTCTTAGTCTTGAGGTTCAAAGTCTTGGTCTTGAGGTTCAAAGTCTTGGTCTTGGTCTCGCAAGACCAAGACCAAGACTCGGCTGTCAAAACAGTCATTTAACAAAACTCAAGAATTTAAAAATTTATCAAGGCTGTTTGCACCATAGCCTACAACAAATTATTTACCTATCGACGGATACAAGTCTTGTTGGTCAGGAAAACCCATCAGCAGCAGCAACTATTATGCTGTATCTGGAAGCCTGCCAAGACTTTTTCTGAGCCAGACGGTCGATAGGCTCACGATTTGCACATTTAAATCCAGTGCTTGAAAAGCTACTGTGTGTGCCAGTGACTTGAGCACCTATGGAAAGTTTTTTCACATGGCAAAATTTTTAAGAGGCCCCACACTGGTCAGAAAATTCTGAGTGAATTGGTTTTTATAAAATACAAAGGACATTTGGAATAACATTTTGCACGAAGGACTTTTGCAAATACGAATTCGAAATTCTCTGCAGTCTGCATTTAAAGTTAATTTGCTTGAATAAAATAAAAGATGCTTTCATTAAAGTAGCGAGTATTCCGACTTGACAATTTTTTGTAAGGAAAAGAAGTCTTGGCCTGAATGAGATTTTTTGGGTCTTGGTCTTGGTCTAGGTTCAGTCCTGGTCTTGGTCTTGAGGTTCAAAGTGTTGTTCTTGGTCTTGAGGTTCAAAGTCTTGGTCTTGAGGTGGCCTTGGTCTTGAGGTTTAAGGTCTTGACAAGACTGTTTGAATTGTGGGACTGGGCTGGACAATAGTTCATACTTGAAGATGTGATTAGGGCCATCCATTTAGTATATACGCATGAAGGGGGAGGGCCCAGAGGGGGTTAACCCAAATGCATATGCTTGCATATTGGGAATATCATAATGGGTCAACCTTTATATTTAATTTTTGATCCAGCGCATGGACTTTAAAATGTTTATAACAACCTTCAGTCTCGTAAAGTTTTTGAGTGTTCACCAATGGATCTGCCAGATGGATGTTGTGCAAGCTTCCATGATTATCATATATTTGTACAAATTACAGGCTGCTATTGCACTGAAGAAAGCGCACAAGCTTACAATAGCTCCATTATACCCAAAGAGCATTGAGAAAACTTCAGTGAAGCTTGCAATGTCACTTCTGTCGGAGTCCACCTGGGATGCTCTGAGGTCCTAAGCAGCCCACAAGGGCAAGGTATCATGGACAGGACTCGGATTTCTTCATTAATGATAAAACGATGGAATGTTATTAATGTTAAGACCCGTTCGAAAGGAAAGCACAAAAAGGATTACACTATGGACCCAGTGTGCTCTTCAGTGGACTGGAAGCTGGAATTTCTTTGAGAATTATTTTGTAGGAAGATTCAAAGAAGCCAGGACTAACTCATGAAACATTTTAAACACTGCATCATATATGTTTGGCTCTGGCAGATTGTGCTTCCTATCTACTTGGATTTGACTATGTTCTCCTTGGTCATCTGCAATCTGATGCAATCGAGTCTCGCTTTGGTTGGCTTCGTCAGCTTGCTGGGGCCAACTACTTCATCTCAACGAGACAAGTAGTTGACGGAAACCGAAAAATTCGTGCTTTGTCTCTCCTCAAGTATTCTGGCTTCTCTGTAGACGAGATTGATGCATCCAGCTTATGCATTGATTCAGTCTGATGCATCAGTGATGCTGAATACAACTAATTCAGCAGATGCCTTAGCTGATACAATGCTGCAGCATCTCAGATGGCCATCATCCAATGATGCTAATGTTATTTTCTACGTCAGTGGTGCCATGGCAAGGTCAGTGGTTCGCATCACAAGATGTGAACACTGCAAAGAAGAGTCGGTCAGCCCAGACCCATTAACCCCAATTGAGATGGATGAGTCTTTTGATTATGGAACTGCCTCACTTTTGGAAGACGAACAAGGTGGACTGACAAGACAAGTGATTACAGCTTTGTGTTGGCAATTTTTGAAGCAATTGAGTCATCTTCAGCTTTGAAAGCTCGGCTCCTAGCTGCTCGATCACTATTTGTCAAAATCATTGATCGTGTGATTGACATTAGTAATTGTGGACAACTGCTTGTGTCATATAATAACTATTGTGTCAGAGGCCATGATTTGAAGTTACTTCTGGTTCAATGCCTCTTCAACTGCTTGCTAAAAATGCAACAAAATAACTCAATACTGAAGCAAACCAAGGATCACAGCAGCCAGAAAAGCATAGAAAGATTACCAAACTGTCTAGTTCATCACATCAGTGAACTCGTAGGAGGAAAAATCTAAATCAACATGGATATATGTGCAGTTAGGAACATGTAATTAGGGTTCCGTTATTAAACATTTACACACACCTGTACATAAGGACTTAGAGAGATGTGTACATACAAAGTGACTGTATTCCAGGTATATTATAATTCTTAATTTTTAGCTATCGTATTAAATAAACTTGCATTATAATTGTTATAACGTTTAAATATGCCTGTTATAAATTTGTGTCTGTTGTCTGGTCATGAGAAGTCATTATTTTAATAAATTTACAAGCATGGTAATTCTGAAGCACTGTTGAGATGATTGGCCTACACTGTCTTGGCCTTCTTGTCCAGACGTAAATGTATATAGAAGTTCATCAGCAATCATATGACATTCTTCAAAAACAAGTCATTTTTTGCTCTTAGTGGGAAGTTAGAAACTCCTACATAAAATTTCCATAGGTCACACTACAAGTTTATTTTCATCAAGTAATGCATTTGGTTACTGATGAAAACAAACACTGAATAAACAAACAGGAATCAAATATAATGCAAGGACAAAGTTGAAGAATGAGTCATTTGGAATATGCATCTTTGGTGCAATCCAGGCACCAAAGATGATTTGATTCGGCTGTTTCTTATGATAGCAAGTTTGTTTCTCACGATAGCAAGACTGTTTCTCACGATAGCAAGATTGCAACGGTAGCAGCCCTCAAACGTCTGGGATGCGATTAACCTCAAAGTAAATGTGCAACCACTATGACAGCTATCTGATTTTGTAACTGCAAACACTAAGAAACTCTTCACTGCACTAGATATTCCTGCAGGTTTACTAAAACTACATCCAAGCATATGGGAGACAAACAACAACTTTCACTTAACTCGTCACCGAGTTATGAGCTTAAAGGTCGTAAATGATGCAGCCAAACTAGGCGTTGCACTGATACAGTCATTCAATGGAGTGCTTACAAATCAGGAAGAACAGAAGCAATACCTACTGAAGGTGGGTGAGAAACACAGGAAGGTATATCCAGACTCAAACAAGAAAAAATCATAAAGGGACTTGATAAACAGTAGTGGTATCAAATAGCATGAAATATATATAATGTACTAACACTGCATTTAACGCTGACCATATTGTTAAAGTTTTGCCGCGTTTGAGCGACCATTAAATATTGACCAATTAATTTTCTTTAAATTCTGAGTAGTTACTTAATGGTATATAACCATCTGAAAGGGTGAGACATGTAAAATTTAAAACTTTGATTTTAAGTGCATAATGCACATACATAGCATACTGGTGGTTTGTTAACCATTTCTCAGTCCAGCTATGTTCCATGTAGTTTTAACTAATATGCCTTCTCTTCCTTTGGATGCTGTTGACACTGTATGTCCTCAACATCTGGTATATAACCATCTGAAAGGGTCAGACATGTAAAATTTAAAACTTTGATTTTAAGTGCATAATGCACATACATAGCATACTGGTGGTTTATTAACCATTTCTCAGTCCAGCAATGTTCCATGTAGTTTTAACTAATATGCCTTCTCTTCCTTTGGATGCTGTTGACACTGTATGTCCTCAACATCTGGATAATGCAGTTAGGTAGCAGAATGCACAGCACACACACAATCTCTCTCTGTTTACAGCATTCTCATCTTTTCCATGTCATACACAATCTGTAAATTTGTGTTTCTACTCAGTAACCTTACACACACACTGTATGAAAACATTTGCCAAGTGAACCATTCATGCCCATCAACCAAATAGCAGACTGCTCTCTCAGTCAGTTACAAATGCCAAGTGTCAATCATAGATACAAATGATTCTCTGCACAAAGATACTTTATAAATTCAGTCCAGTTACAGTAATAGTGTCACAACAACTGACTGCAACTCTTGTCTTCCTCAAATTCCAAATTTTGACACAGCATCAGATGTCTGCTTTCAAAACTGTCTAAATATTGGACAAGCAAACTGGTACAAATGAAACTGATAAGACCAGGTATTTATCCAGAGCCTCTGTCAGGCTCTTAAGGGGCACTGTATAAATGTTTTATTACATTACATTAGTTGGAATGAATTAAATCAATATGACATTCCATTTAAATGGTGTCCTAAACATCTGGATCAGTAAACTAAATGTGAAAAGAGGGTACTTGGCACAAGCTTCTGAATACAAATGATCAGAAACAGTACAGGGCAGTTCGTGGAATAGATAATGCACCTCACCACCATTTACAGATCCTTTATCAGTCTCTAAAGCTAGCAGTTCATACAAGAATGAGTGTGATAACTACATAACTACTACATATTAAAATACAACAGCAAAAGGATGCTTGCTATTTTCTATGTAAATGTCAACAGTTGCTCAAAGGTTCTGGCTGGACCCATGGCAAAGAGTCCACAATTCTAACAAAAGGTCCAACAGGTCTATATATCAAAACACATTTGACCTCTTCAATTACTTTCCATTTTTATATTCTCAGTGTTGCAATGCTGATCGAGAGAATAAATCTGCCCACCAAGATGTAGTCCACACAGTAGTCACTGTGGGAAACGTCACAAACGAAATAAAATCAGCATATCTCTCAAATTCTTCAGACTCAGTGAAGTAAAATAGGTTACTGTACATGCACAAGTTAGTGAAGTGCAGCACAATTACTTTAATCATTCGCTGCCATCCATCTTGACCCTTTTGGCTGGTCCAGAATGCATTACTGATCTAAAAACAAATAACAAAAGACCACTTATTAAAAAATCTACAGAAATCAAAACATAAATTTCACCCCTTCTGAAATAAATGATTATGACAACACACTGAAGTAAGCAATCTATACTGTATATGCAAATACAAGGCGAAAATTAAAGATTATAATTATTTCAGGTTTGCAACTTGTTTGACTCATAATAGAGTCATAAAATGTGATGTCACCAAATTCTCAAGGAAGCTATTCAGAGGCGCTCCCAGCCCAACCCCGGCGAAAGACAACAGTCTTTAGAGCAGAGAAGAAAGCGGTGGATGAGTCTCAAGGAAGAGACCGCAGCTCAGGATGAAGCCCATTCCAAATTGTGGGCCCAACCATGGAGAAAGTGCGCTGCTGCATAGTAGCGGTGTGTGCAAAAAGAACAGAGATCACCATGGGTGGCAGAGCGAAGACAGCAGTGACCAGTTGGAAGTCAGGTGGAACAGAGAACAGAGCTCACGCAGATAGAAGCTGACATTTCCACACAATGGAGGCAACCCAGTAGACAATGCATTGCGAGAGTGGTAACCAGTGGAGGACACCTCACATGTATTCAGACATGGCCAAATTTAGGAATGCGCCCAAGCAAGCGCGCAGCGGAACGCAGTACACGTTCGAGGCAGTTCAGTCAAGTGAGGGGAAGCCCAATATAGAGGAGCAGCAGTAGTCAAGCCGATAGGTAATGAATGCATGAACGAGAGTAGCAGCAGATTGGGGGGAAAGAGAGCGGGAAACAATGCGAAGCTGTCGTAGCTGAAAGTAGCAAGCGCGGCTCAGCCTCAAGATATGCGGACAGGGTGAGTTCTGAATCCAAGATGACGCCAAGACCTCTGACGGAGGTGGAGAAGGCGATATGGGGGAACTCACAGATAAGACCAGCGTGATCAAGCTTAGCAAGCTGCCTAAGGGTGCCCAGCCACATGTATTGAGTCTTAGAGGGATTCAAGCGAAGGCGGCTGGAAGACATCCAGGCAGTCCACACTCATAAAGAGTCAGTGGAATGGCACATGAGCAGGCCCTTAGCCAGAAATAAAGAGTAGGGCGTCCAAAGCATTCAAAGTCGTGACCACCCGATGCTGTGAGCGTATGAAGTCGCGACCGTCCGATGTCGCGACTGAACGAATCCGACTGCAAAAGTCTGCAATGCCCCTACACTGAATGACTTTTGGGTTTTGATCACAACTGTAAGTTTTATTTTATATACAATGATACAAACAACAATCTGTTGACTTCAGATTGCAATTTTTAATTCCCTTATTTGATTATTATAGCCTAGGGAACAGACATTACTTGTTATCAATACATACCTCTATAATTATTCATAAGGTCAAGGTATTTATATAGTCAAATCAGTTATCAATTACCATGAAACAACCTCATCTAATTGGCACTTAATTAGTAATTACACGTATTCTAGATCATAACTAGCTGCTAGCGAAGTGTATCTTGTGTGTGTAAAGGAACATCGTTACACAGATGAAGGGGAATGGATTATAACAATAATAATCTTCGTTTTAATATCTTCAAACTGACAATTACGCAGTATGATTACAAATCAGTATGAACGGATGATCACAAGTTATTACAGCAGTCGAATTTTAACGGTATACGGCTGCCTTGCAAGGCGCCCATCACGTCCTACATCTCATTTTCACAAACGCGCCATCTCGCGAATGATAGGCTGAGTGGACCTTGGGAGGGTTACGGGAAGCGATCCCGCTACCTACTGCAATTCACGCCAGTGATGTTACCACTACTCTATGGACGCCCCAATATAAAACTAACTGCCCTTTATTCAATACATTATAGCCTATCACATTTAGGACGTCGCATCCATGCACAATTTATGGCCGTCCAAAATGATTTTCAGCCGTCCAAAGGAGGGCTGAATGGGTGGCTGGCTAAGGGCCTGCACATAAGGCGGACTGCAGCAGAGGCATCAGAGGGAAAGCAATGGGTGTAAGCCTGTATGTTGCCAGCATATAAATGGTTGGACAAAGAGCAGGTTGCAAGAAGATGACTGATATGAGATCAGAGGTGAAGATAATATAGAGGAGGGGCCCAAGACTGATTCCTGAGGAGTGAGGAAGGCCAAAACGGACTGTGGTCCAGAGGAACTTGGTAGAACAGTAAACAACCAATGAGGAGCAGTCAGAAAGGTAGGAGGCCAGCCACTCAAGGGGCTTTTCAGATAGACCGAAGGATATATGACAAGCGATTAAGGAGGATGGCATGGTCAACCGAGTCAAAGGCAGTGCTGACATTGAAGAGTGCAAGAAGGGAGACTTGGGGGGCGATCAATGGCGCCACAGAAATCAAATAGAAGGCGAAGGGCTTCCGTATAGTGACCTTTGTGGAAGCCAGATTGATAGACAGGAAGTAAGTTATTAGCATCAAGGTAAGTCAGTAATTACTGAGCAACTAATTTCTCCATGATTTTAGAATAAATGAGACGTTCGCAATGGGCCTGAAGTGTGCAGGGTCCAAAGAGTTGAGACCGCCTTGCTTGAGGATAGGAGTGACAATCAACCTCTTCTGCGAAGCTGGAAGAGTACTGTCACGGAGCGAGGAGTTACATAGGAAGGGAGAAGGACAACAATGTAATCCTGAAGCAGGAAAGGGGGAAGCTCGCAGGATTTCGCTGCAGAAGCCAACTTGATGTTGCGCAGCTCGATACTGGAGACCTCGTGAAGAACCGAGAGCCTTAACATTAGGACGATGGCGTGTTCGAGTGGTACGCATTCGATGCAACCCCTTTTTCGCGGAGTATACTACCCGGATCAGTGGTATAAAGAATACAAACGAGGGATAAGACAGAACCCTGAGGAAGAACATTAACAAAGAGTAAAAGTACATCAACAAAGAGTAAAAACCCTTTTTTTAAACATTAGATCTTTTTCAGATTCATTTACAATAATATGAAGATTTGTGGTAATTCATGAATTCATCATTATCATCACAGCTCCCAATACCTGCCCCAAATGATGAGGCGAGTAACACTCAGTCCAAAACTATCAAAACTGGGTTTGATACTGCACAGGACTGTATGATTAGCCTCGATCGTGGGATCTGGAAAACAAGCATACGACTACACACCAAGATCCAATTGTTCACAGCCTACATACTGCCAGTTCTTCTGTACGGAGCCGAAACCTGGACACTCACACTGGCCCTCGAGAAGAAACTGAACGCCTTCCAACAATGGCATCAACGGAGAATCTTGCGAATCCCGTTCACTGCACACATAACCAATGCAGAAATATACAGACGAACAGGACAACTACCAATCTCGGCTATGATCGAAGCACGGAGACTCCAAATGTTTGGTCACTATGCGCGCAGCGACGGCTGTCAAGACCATGCTAGAGCTCTACGCGCCATGATTAGTGGCCCTCCAAGGACCTGGAAAAGACCGGTTGGACAACCGAGACACACATAGACCCGGACGGTTGATGCCGACCTGCGGCCGCTGGGCTTTGGACTGAATACTGCCTCGAGTCGTGTGCAGGATCGTAGTCGTTGGCGGAGAACTGTGGAAACGGCTATGCTCCAGAGAGGGACTTGCCATTGATGATGATGATGACTGGGCTGGAATTGCTGAATAATTAGGTAGAAACTCCAAGTTTCTATCAAAATAGTAAAAAATACAATATCTCAAAGGTGTAAATCTCTGCGGCTACTTTTGAGAAACCAGCAAGTTAAAGTTTACCACAATCATGATTGAACCTAGTATCTGTGCTTAGGGGTGTGACTGTTTATGAGAGGTGTATTGCTTGTTATCGGAAGTGAGGTGCATGAACATGCTCCTGCTTACTGGAGCATCTATTTACTTTTATCCCTCCAAACTGGAGCATGTTCATGCACCTCACTTCCGATAACAAGCAATGTATCACATCATCTATTTGCTTTTATCCCTCTAAACAAACAAACGAGAACCAATCAAGACAAAATGATGGACAGGAAGGCATGCAGACAAACTGTCTAGATGATGTCTAGCAAAGACCAAATGCGTCTGGAGACCTCCTTTGGTATTTCGGGACTTCCACTTAGATGGAAATATGCTTTCCTATTGGTTCACTCACAGGCATTTGTTTTTGGGTCCATGCATTCTGCCTGGTCCCCTATACTCTGGTCTTCCTCAGGGTTCTGTTTTAGCTCTCATTTGTATTCTTTATACCACTGATCTGGGTAGTATCCTCCATGAAAAAGGGGTTGTCTCGAGATGCTTACCAATCGAACACGTCATCGTCCTCTATCTCCATGGTTTAATGCGGCAAGTCGAGCGCTTTGACATCAGGAGCGGCACCTTGAGAGGATCTACAGAACGCACTCGCTGGCTGACCAGGCTTCTTGGGTTCACTTTGTCCGGAGAATGCACTCTACCTACCGAGACACACAGCGTGAATACTGGGAGGCTATCTTGAAGGAGATAGTCAGTTGAAGGAGCCGAAGAAGCTCTGGATCACCTTCATCGGCCTCCTTGGCCGTTGGTCAACTGTCTCCACTGCCTTTCACCGCTGATGTGTTCCTAGAGTGATATTCAGCCAAAATCTTGTCCATCCGTGACGCTACTGCTGGTTCCTCTCCACCCGCATATTCTACTACCGACTGTCATCTTCCTACTCTCAACGAAATTACAAGCATGGAGTTACATGGGCTTATTCTAGCCTCTGTGCCAAAGACGTTCAGGACATCATCAACAACCTTCTCCCATTCTTCACTCTTCTGTACAACCGATCGATCTAAGAGGCTTGCCTACCTGCCTCGCACAAACACTGTTCGTCTTCCTGTTTTCCGCAAGTGCCTGAAGTCTGTACTCGGGGGGCCCGATAGCGCATTGGATAACATCTGGCGTAGAGTGCAAGAGGTACAGAGATCGAGTCCCATAGGCGGACATG
Source organism: Allolobophora icterica (assembly GCA_963556255.1). NCBI lineage: Eukaryota > Metazoa > Annelida > Clitellata > Crassiclitellata > Lumbricidae > Allolobophora > Allolobophora icterica. The sequence continues at coordinate 28,647,270 of OY744607.1, read as the reverse complement.
CTTTGTAGGCTGCAATTTGCGCCGTGTATTGCAGGCTGTCTGTTCTGTTAGTAGTTAAGATTTATCGCATAACATGTACATGTACAGCGCAGTGCGTTTGCAGGCGCTTAATTAAAGAATAAATATTATTATTATCATTATTAATATTTGACAGTAATTTCACTGGTTCGGGTCGGGAGTGCCACTGACAAGTTTTTTCTTGAAGTGGCGCTTCCTAACTGTCTGATTACAATTCCAAAATTTTGCCACATCTCCGCCTAGACGTCAACACGTTGAGTTTAAGATTATAACTCTCATGCAAAATAGCCTAGTTGGAACTGTCCCATCCTTGTGTATCTCTGCTTCTATTCCTGGTTGCATGATCCTCTAATCAGCTGCACATGGCATCCTTGTCATCCTCAGGCTAGGTCGTCCACTAGTCATCACAGAAGTTTAGCCAATGTTGGCCCTGTATCCTAGAAAAGTCTTCCTTTTAAAATCAGAAGTGAACTAATCAGTCTGTTACCTTCTTGTTCTTCAAGTAACTGAAGTCTGTATTGTTTGATTGTGGGACATCCCTGCTTGATCAGGAGCACTGCTGATGAGTTTTTACTTGCAGCTGTGCCTTACAAACTCTCACTCACCATATTTTTGGGACTACAAGTCGCGATTTTTACATGACAGTTGCAGGTAGTTTCTTATATAAAGGTGCTGAACTGATTAATTTAATATCTAACTGCAGCTCCCTCAGTCAATATATTATCTTTGTATCCTTTCAGCTAAGTCATGTATAGAACCATTGTAAAATCATAACAAACAGCAAAGGTTTTAATCTTCAATTTCAAAATAACTAAAACTACCATAATAGTAAAAAACACCAAAAGTCCATAAATTTAATTTTAAGAAAAGGTTATTATTTCAGCTATCATACATATAATATCCATATAGCGTGTCTGTCAGAGGACGCTACGTCACAAACGGTTTCTGGAATCTATTGTGAAACAGAAACCGTTTGTGACGACGGCGATCAGAGCATTTTAACCAACAACATAATTATGTAGGCCTACACTGCCATCATAATATGACGGGCAAATACTCTAGTTTGCTAATAATGGCCCTCACACCTATAAGCGTTTGACTGTAAGTATACAAGACTATAAGGTGCACTGTACTTGCCTGCTAGTGTGACCTAGGTATTGATTTTACAAAAATGTGGCTAATTTTGTATCACTGTGCTTATACAAAGGAGCGACAAAGTCTGAAAAATACAGTATGTTATGTTACGTTATGTTTATGGTTGGTTCTGGTAAAGAGCGCAGAATCAAGTCACTTACGCATCATTCATCGTTCGTTTGGCAACGTTTTTCGGTGATGTGCTATTAGTTGATGAATCTAAAATATATTAACTGCATTAACCAATGTTATTAAAATAGCAAGACCTGCTACATGATACATATTCTGAACAGCAATATTCCATAAAGCCAAAAGGACGCTTTAAATATCAGGTAAACATCACAATATTAAAACTTAAAAAACTTTCAAATACAGTACACTTCACCATACTGCATACTTTCTGACTTAATATTACCTGTTTCATACAATAAACTGCATGTACAATACAATACAGATAGGCGGGCAGTCAGAAGACATCCATTCATGACACATAGAGATCATCTTGCATGCTTTATAAAAAAACAAGTCCAGCTATAAATATGCCTAAATATTTAGGCATAAAAATGTACATCAATTCAACAAGAGTGATCTTTCATTGTTGAATAATAGCTATATAAAAGTTGGAGAAGAGTTTCATTATCTTTCACCCTTGAATTTTGGCTCCACACAGAATGTACAGAATGGTGCGGTGTCGCCGACATCGCTACACTTGGAGAATCATGCCACTACAAGAAGGTGGTGCCTCTTGGACTCAAGTCTGCATATGAAGCATTTAACCCCTCATCTGTGGGAATAACCCATGCAGTAACAACCAGCTCCTGGGGAATTAATTTAGTTTTTGTACGCTGCTGCTTAACTTACTGGTAGGTAACTCAATGTTCTTCATTCTGACAACTAGTTTTCAGTTTGTACTAGTAATTCAAGAGTAAACAAAGAAAAATGTTCATAATGTCTTATTGTCACCATTCAGCACGAATAACTTTAATTTTAGTGTGATAGTCTTAAGACATGATGCAATGCAATGCATAGTGCAACATAACACTTGTCACAACAATATTTTGTTTACCTTCTAAGTGTTTTCAGTTTGTAGTATAGTAATTCAAGAGTAAATAAAGAAAAATGTTCATAATAAGTTTCAATTCAGCATTCCATTTCAGTTTTCTTTTCAGCACAAACAACTAAGCTATATTTTCGTAGCACTTTCAGTTTAGAGTCTGTACCCCTGCTATCGCTGCTACTGTTTGCATTGTAATCACTGTCTAAACTATCAAGTTCAAATTCCAATTCATCAATTTCTGATTTGGGAGACAACGTATTATACATGAAATTTCCACCAAACTTCCTCTTTAAGACCTCTCGATGCCATGGGTTTATTTCCTCATAAGAACGCTAAAGTGACACTAGAATGTAGTCAATGAAATGCCTTGACTAATAGATAACTCTTGTCCTACCCATAGATACCTAACCTAATCTACCTATAAAAAGAACTGCTAGCCTAGAGTAATTAATTAATACCTGTACAACATATTTATACAGCATTCCCAGCCCAACAAAAATCAATACCTTGTTAAAGTATTATATACATTTAAAATTCATGAACACAACTTAACTTTTAAATAATTTGAAAAAACTAAAAAAATTCTAACCTTGTAGCCATCGAACTTGAGTTGCTGGTCCATATCCTTTCTCGTTACGTGCTGCAATTCTGAAGATGATGGCTGGCTTGGTTGTATAGTCAATGTGAGCTGACACTAGACTGGAATTAGGTACCACACACTGTGGACTTGGGCCACAGTAAACTCGAACAAATGCCAGTTGTGCTGGAGTAGTTGGTGCACTTGGCTTGGCCTCATTTCGAACAGCTAGATAGACAGAATATTCCAATATGGTACCGGCTGTATTTTGTGGAGGATCCCATGAAAGGTGAGTTCCTTCAGTACTCTGAATGCAAACAGACAGATGAGCACAGTATAAACAATGGATTTTATAGCAATTCCAGAACCCTGTCGCATAGCTTTGATAAAAAGCACACTGACTTGTTTCAAATTCAGACCACTGACAATTATTTTTAAAATGTCTCTGTTACGACTTCATCTGCTATAGTGCTTCTTCAATACCTGTAACCAGTGTTATATGTTCTTCAGTTGTTGAATTGCTCCCGCTTCATTTGTGCTTCAGCCGAAAGATCCTTCTACCTTAGAACTATACATTGGAGGACAACAGTTGATACCCTTGTGAAAAGAAATAGAATTACTTCCCTTACTTTTAACTCCGGTTTTATGTTATCAGATATTTAATAAAAAAACAAAACAGGTGCAAAATAACAGTATCTGAAAATGCAAAAACCAGAATTAACTTAAAAATCAGTTACCAGGTGAGATTGCTAACCTTGCTGATCTTGATAGAGGACGGTGCTCCTGGAAATCCAGGCAGACACGTTTTGAACGCTGTAACTTCACTGAAAGGGCCACGCCCACAAGCGTTAATCCCAGCAACACGGAATTTGTATGCTGTACCTGGTAACAATTCTAGGCGCTTCAGAACACTGTGACTTGCAACATTCACAACATCAATGTCCTAAACAAAAAAGAATACTGAAATGTCAATACTTTCACAGTATGCCTCCAGTGCCAATCAAGAAGAAACGAAACAAAACAAACAGAGATACCAAGCACGGCTTTAATGGATTCAAATCTTACAGGAACAAATTAATCACCATTAAGAAGAGAAGAGCAGTCCCTTAAGCTAGCCGTGAGGCAGCCATGGGTATGAAGTGTTAGCGACTTCATTTTCTTGGCCTCGGCATATGAGGGCGGGTGGCCAGTCCTCTCCCTCACCGTCTCATCTTCCCACTGACAGTGTACGGTCAGTGCACTCATCATAGCTGCGTTGGCTAGGGGGATGCATGTGGAACAGAAATCTTGAATCAAATTTCTGCTCTGGCAGGATTTGAACCCCCGACCTCTCGATTGACAGTCCAGCGCGCTCACCACTACACTATCGACCCTTAAACCATGCGATAATCGCATTGAAAGTTTGTGTGACTTTTTTACTCCATTAACTTTTATTAAATCCGGTTTACATGACCTCGATTCACAGCACAGTATCTATAATCTGTGATTAAATGCTTGCAAAAGGAGAAAAGAGACAAAGTTTGGCAAGAGCTGCAAGTTCTTGTGGAAAATTATGACCAACTTGATAAGCTTCAACACACAACAGAAGAACCACCCCAAAAGAAAATGGGAATGCACGAACTGTCATCAGAGTCTAAGATGAGCCACTGATCTCCACAAATGAGTTGTTGAGTGAAACAGCATAAGCAACAAATTCAGAAAGATTTGGATCGATTACAGCACTGGTGGAAGCTACGAGGACAACTTAAGTACTGGCTAAGTTAGCTAGAAAATATTTAGCATCCACTGAATGTGTGTTTTCTTATCTGGCAATGTTGTTAATAAAAACGAGCATCCCTTTAACCAACCAGTGTAAATAAACTGGTTTGCTTAAAGATTGAATAAATAATTTAGTAGTCAGAAAAATCAGTCATGTCTAATTTTAACCTTTATTTCATTTTACCGTAGTTCAAAATAAAAAAATTCTTTCAGCAGTTGACTGATTTGAATAGTGTTTCTCTGTTTATTCAATTGTTTCTGTTACACAAAACTGTACAATAAACTAAATGGAATAATTCAATATGCCTGATTTGGAAGGAAGGGTAGATGGCATATGTATAACCCAACATGGTTGCCGAAGCATTATTTATACATACATATGTATATACAAAACTATACATACATACATACATGCATACATACGTACACTGTCTTAGTGATGTACCAACTGCAACTTACTTGGAAGTTTTGTCCCTTCTTAATCATATTATCCCTAAATCATCTCCTATGGACTTCATACCTACATCACTCCTTGTCTCCAGTTCCGATGTTTTCTCCCACCTTATCGCACATTTGGCCAACTTGTCTTTTACTGAAGGCTGCTTTCCATCAAGTTTTAAATCTGCTTTAGTCATGCCTTTACTTAAGAAACCGGCACTGGACATCAAAAACCTGTCAAACTTTAGACCCATTTCCAACCTTAACATTTCTAAGATTCTCGAACGTCTCTTCCTTACATGTATGGATCAAAAAACACATTACTTCAACTCCTAATTTCAGTCCTTACCAATCAGCTTACCGCGAAGGCTACTCTACTGAAACTGCTCTCGCCTTTATGCCAGACAACATCTTCTCATCTATTGATAAAGGAAAGGCATGTCTCACAGTATGCCTCGACCTTACTGCTGCTTTCGACACTGTCGACCACCAGCTTCTACTTTCTAGACTCAGTAAAAGCTTCAGTGTCTCTGGGACTGCCTTATATTGGTTACCTCTGCAATCGGGTATTGGTACTGCTCGATCGGATGCTTCTCTCTGCACTGCTGGTGTCCCTCAGGGCTCTGTTCTCGGTCCCCTATTATTTAAATGCATTGTTCGCCGCATAATGCTGCTTCTGTTGTAGCGGCTATGGCCCAGACACACTCTGATCTGGAGATGTGGATGGTGTCAAATCGCCTCCGCTTAAACCCTTCTAAAACTAAATTTATGTGGCTGGGTACCCGTCACCAATTGGCTAAACTCAACCTTCCCTCTCTCTCCGCACAGTTTCCTAGATTACTTTCTCTGCCTCGGTCCGCGACCTTGGCATTCTATTGGACCAGGAATTAACTTTTGCACCACACCTTCATCGCTTCAGTTGCGACTGCCTTTACCAGCTCCATCAGCTTCGTACTGTCGCTCGCTCTCTCTCAGCAACTGCACTTGTACACTCTTTCGGCACAGCTCATCTTGACTATTGCCTATCCCTTTACTCTGGCCTCCCTTTTGCATGCCTAAACTGCCTTGACTGCATCTTGTGCTCCGCTTCTCATCTATTGATAAAGGAAAGGCATGTCTCACAGTATGCCTCGACCTTACTGCTGCTTTCGACACTGTCGACCACCAGCTTCTACTTTCTAGACTCAGTAAAAGCTTCAGTGTCTCTGGGACTGCCTTACCAGCTCCATCAGCTTCGTACTGTCGCTCGCTCTCTCTCAGCAACTGCACTTGTACACTCTTTCTTTTTTCTTTCTTCAACTTCTTTTTTCTTTCTTCAACTTCTTCCCTATCTGGAACAATCTGGACTTCTACCTCCCTTTCAATCAGGTTTTAGGGCTCACCACTCCGCTGAAACAGCCCTCCTGCCTTTGCTTTCTGAAATTTATTCAGCTGTTGATAGGTCCGAACTCACTCTTCTGGCGCTATATGATGTCTCCTCAGCCTTTGACATGGTTGACCACACCATTCTTCTACAGCGCCTTGAGACCTCTTGCGGTCTGAAGGGCCCCCCTCTCCAGTGGTTCCGGTCATACCTGTCTGATCGCACTCAGATGGTTATCTCTGGTGAATCTAGAACTCTGTGGGTCCCTATCAAACTGGGTGTTCCGCAGGGCTCTGTTCTAGGCCTTCTCCTCTTTATTTTGTACACGGCTGGTATCCCATCTCTGCTCCCCATCCATGGGGCTTCAGGCCATCTCTTTGCTGACGATGTCCAGGCTTATGTCCATGGGCCTCAGACTTCCTCTCAGCTTCTTCTTGCTCAGCGCATCGAAGCTCTTTCTCATGATCTTCATACCTGGATGTCTTGCAATCGCCTCTCCCTTAATTCGTCCAAAACCCAATATATCTGGTTTGGCACTCCTCAGCAACTTCAGAAACTCGACTTTACTCTGCTCTCTCAAAGATTTCCGCTTTTCACTTTCTCGTCTAGCGTTCGTGATCTAGGAGTGACCCTTGACAATTCTCTCACCTTTACTGAACACATTTCCAAACTCACTCGCACTTCCTATTTTCACCTAAGGCGCCTTAGCGCTATCCGTCGCTCTCTCTCATCTCCAATTTTCACTTCAATTGTCCATGCATTTGTCTGCTCTAGACTTGACTATTGCAATTCCCTCCTCATTGGTCTTCCTAAAGTCCGTCTTGCTCCTCTTCAGTCCGTTCTCAATGCTGCTGCTAGATTAATTGCCCGTCTTCCTCGATTCTCTCATATCACCACCTTTATGACAGAAGAACTCCACTGGCTCCCGCTTTCTGCCCACATCCAATTTAAGGTCCTCATCCTTGTGTGTAAGGCTCAACTTGGTTTTGCTCCAAAATATTTATGTGACTTAATTCATCACCCTCACTCTGCTGCTTCTCTTCGTCCTCTTCGTTCATCTGACCGCTTGGACCTCCTCGTTCCCCGTGTCAGGACTTCTCTGGCTCAATCTAGGTCTTTTGCCTCCATTGGCCCTGCTCTTTGGAATGAGCTTCCTCCGTACGTTCGTTCTTCTATTCTCTCAGGTAACGTCTCTTCCTCTTTTAAGTTTCTTAAAACTTGCTTTTTCTCTCGGGGTCTCTCGCACTGGGAGCGCTTCTGAATGGCCCTCCCGCTAGAAGCGCTTTATAAATATCCAAATACAATACAATACAATACAATACTCTTTCGGCACAGCTCGTCTTGACTATTGCCTATCCCTTTACTCTGGCCTCCCTTTTGCATGCCTAAACTGCCTTGACTGCATCTTGTGCTCCGCTTCTCATCTATTGATAAAGGAAAGGCATGTCTCACAGTATGCCTCGACCTTACTGCTGCTTTCGACACTGTCGACCACCAGCTTCTACTTTCTAGACTCATATTTTGGCCATTTTTTTAAATTTTATGCAGGAGGTCCTGCATTGGCTCCGTGTATGACAGCGCATTGAGTACAGGATCGCCTCCTTGGGTTGGCAATGTCAACTGGGTCTCGCACCAATATACCTGATAGACCTCTTCCGGCCTGTGTCGGCTTCTCGGACTGCTCGAGTCCTCCGCTCGGCGGGGAGGGGGATGCTCTCCGTCCCGTTTGCCCATACTGCTATGATGCAGACCCGCGCCTTCTCGGTGGTCGGCCCGACCATATGGAATGGTCTTCCTCCTGAGCTGCACCTACATCCTAGGTCTTCCTCCGGTACCTTCTATGACCACCTGAAAACTGCTCTTTTTCGCCGTGCTGGAGTCGGGAGCGCCTCTGAGTAGTTCCCTTGAAGTGGCGCTATATAAATATATGAATGAATGAATTTATGATCTTCACTTCACCAATCAGTCGCATAGCACTTTGGAGTCCAGTTACAGCAGTATGCTGATGATACTCAGCTTTTAATCACTATGTCACCAATGGATCAGTCCGGTAAAAGTGCCTCTCTTCAGTGCATGCGTGGTTTCTCTTCAATGGTCTTGCTATAAACCCAGGTAAATCTGCTCGGAGGCAATCATGTTTAGCTAATGCCAACAACTGTTGAACATGATTATGAATGTTGAAAGAGTTAGTTACTTATTAGTTGAACACAATAAGGGAAATAAAATTTCTATAATCTTTAATTGTGAGTTTAAAGTTATAATAATAGTCTTCGTTTAATATTTTCAAACTGACAATTACGCAGTATGATTACAAATCAGTATAAACGGATGATCACAAGTTATTACAGGAGTCGAATTTTAACTGTATATGGCAGCCTTGCAAGGCTGCCATATACAGTTGTGGTCTTGGTCGCAGATTATAGGGTTGCTCAGTAGTTGGAGGAAATAGGGAACACAGCACATGGAATTGGTTCTGTCTGACTGCATAAAAAAGCCGTTTTTCCGCTGTCTTTACCAGTGTGCCATATCATGCCATAACAGCTAATTTTTGGGCTAGTATACATTTTAAAACCAAAAATACCTATGCCATTTTACAAATGCAAAGTGATGACGTTTCACTGTCAGCGTTTAATAAGAAATATTTCAAACCAGAGTCCACTAATTCATGTCTGGAATTAACCTAATGACTGGGTTTCAGCCACAGATGGAAGTTTTCAAATTAAAGAAGAGTAGAGAAGAAATGTTTATAGGGGCACCATAACATAGCTGAGATCTGCAATTTGAAAGGGTGGCATGTTTACCTTGGTACAGATGCGCCTTGGAGGTAGCAATCTTCAGCGTACAATTTAAAATCAGATGATGAGGTCTAATTTTAGATGCTTTGCCTCCAGAGTCAAGTTCCATTAGTTCTCCCAAGGCCAATTAATTGGTAAAGTCCCATTCCTGACATCAAAGAATCTGTAGATTCTTATATGCACATCAAGGAACTTGCAGCAAAGTGGGCTTGTTTCATTACCAACTGCTTTACATACAGACCACCTCAACCACTGGAACCCTAGACCTCAGTGCTAAAGTATTTCCATTGCAACATGTGTTATTTGCTAAGCCTAACTGCTTTGCATAGGAATAACTTATGAATCCCACAACTTATTTGCACACAAAAAATTGAACTGTTAAAAAGTTGATACAAAATTGAAAAATTGTTTTTTTGTCAATTAAAAGGTAAAAAATTAAAGGTAACAAACTGTCATACCTCTACAGAAGCTCTTCATGTGTGCTTCAAAGGTCACAACCACAGACATCCAATGACACCTTCCAACTTGCACTGGTACTCTAATTAGCCAAGTAGGTGTAGGGTGGTATGACATTTATTACTTCATTGTGCCTGCCAGCATTTTCCACACCATCCATGGTGGGGAAACAACATTTTAAAATCTTTCCTAAGATCATGCTATTCACTAAAATCACCTCAGACAATGGCTGGACAGTTAGGGATATGTGCCAGATGAATGGGATATGAAAACAATAAACACATAAGATTCACAACAAATAACCAAATGGGTTACCTCTCCATTGCCTTGCAAAGCATCTGATGAAAGATGATAATAAGATACGACACAGGTAGTGCCCTTAATAATTCCAACATCACACCACTGACTCTGTTCCTTCTTGACACCAAGCTCACCCAAACCACCAACTGGCTTTACTTGAGCAGGTTCCTCCTATGACAGAAATAACATAAATACTGTACATCATTATATGGTAAAATTACCGACCCAAGCATTTAGTCATTAAAGCCACCAATTTCAAACAACTACAGTGCACAACTGGGTAATTTTCTGTAAGTTACAGTGAATACTGCAGAGCAGACTTCACTGTACTAGAAATTCTAGATCAGAGGTGAGCAAACCACGGCCCGCGGACCGGATCCGGCCCGCCAACACTTTTTATCCGGCCCCCACAATTCTTCAGAATTTTTTTTACAAATTCAGACCATGAGAAGTTTTCTTCGTTTTACTCACTGCTCTCTTACTTACTATTTCGGTCTCATCTTTGATAATAACTCTATGCATTAACTCTGCTGATCTGCCACACTACCCTGCAGATGTTTATGCACAATGTTATGATCTGTTTACGCAGAAGTGAAATCCGTTCAAGTAAAGCTAATGTTGCTTTCAAAGCAGATGAAAGAACAAAACTACGGACACTTTCCTACCGTCCAGTGGCAAACTGTCACAGTGGAGTCTGAGGAAAAACATAGCCTTCAGCTGTCAAGTTTGACAGAACTTCTCCAGAGGATTTGTGGATTTTAAATCAATTGAGACTGAATTTGCTGTGTTTACCTTACCGTTCACATTTCACACCGACAATTAGCTCATATACGCAGTGTTTAATCTAGCCCCTCTTCTGGGGGAACAAGGTTTGTGGGGGGACCAACGAGCGTCCGAAGGGTGGCCGCAAAAAATTTCAGAATTTCGACATGGTAATTTGATCCATCCATCTTCAAAGATTCGATGACCTTTTATGGGAATTTCACATTACAAAAAAACTTCATGACCTTTTTTTAGGAATTCGTCTCAGGAAAAATTTGATGACCTTTTTTTCTCTGGGGTGGGGAAACATAAATCCTGGGGGGAATTTCCCCCCCAAAAGGTGTCTAGATTAAACACTGTCATATACGGAACTTCAGATGGAGTTAACCGACCCACAACGTGACATTGTTCTCAAAGAAAAGCTCAAAGGATCAGACTTGATAACATTCTTTTCTTCGTTCAGGAAGGAAAAATTCTCAAAGTTACAAACTTTTGCTTTAAAAATGTTTTTGTTACCCGCATCCACATACGACTGTCAACAAAGATTTTCAACTATGAAGATAAACAAATCCAAGTACAGGCAGTAGTGTAGACGTAAATTTTGAAGTACCGGAGTGAATAAGGCGTGACTATTGAGGCGGGGACTCTTGAACTGAAAAAAGTTTTTGGCACTCATGCGCAAAATTTGTTTTAACCTGTTTTGTGCACGAAATATGCACTAAAAAGCAAGGGGCAGGCACTTTGTAAGGGCATGTAGATATATTTTCATTAAATGGTATAATCACATGCAAACTAATTCAAATTTAAAGTTATTTCATTTTTATTAGTTATCAACATAGTGCGAAACAATATAAACAAATAATAAACAAAACTCATTAATTTTTGTTAGTTGTTGTTGGCAAAGTGTTCACATGTCTCAGTGGTCCAGTTTCCACTTGGCAATTATTTTGCAAAATAACAATAAAAAATGTCTAAATTCGGGGGTACAGCTGTATACTGTGTCCCCCACTGTCAAAGGTGGGGGACTTGTCCCCCTCAACCTCCCGGGATCACCGCCCCTGGGGCTGGGAAAGAGTTTATCCCTCCCAAGACGACTAGGGAGCATCGTTACTCCTTAGTGAATATTTATGCCCAAAAATATAGGTCCAGCCAGTAGTAAAATGACAAGAACCGAGTCATTCGTTATGTGTAGTCAATGTCAAGTTTCTGTATTTTTACCGAGTCAGAATTTTGGATAGGCCTACAGTGTCCGATTCCGGAAACTAAAACAACTTCCAACAAGGATAAACTTGCTGAGTTTCATGCGTGGGTTGCACTTTTCTTGGTTGAGTGTCCAAGGCTGATATATCGCACTGTCTGATCCAAGATGTCACGTAATTAACTGGTCTCCAAAGAGCAACTGAGGGGTCCATGTAGCAGTTTGAGCTACATTAAAGCTGATACAATTGTAATTTTTATTGTTGACCGCTCAGCACAGGCGGCGATCTTGATTGAGAGGTGGGAGGATACGGGACACTTTTGAACTGATCTGGTCAAAAAAGAGGTTAGAAAACATTTTTGCGCTCACGCACGAAAAAATTTGTTGACTTTTTGGTGTTTCTTCAAAATTCGTAAGTAATTAAAACACCAAAGCATTACAAATTCATAATAATTATTTCCAGCCATTGTAAATAATTGCCGGAACGCTAAGCAGAAAGCGTTCCGGCTGATTTTACAATAAGTACCGGAGCGCGCACTCAGGTTAAATAATAAGTACCAAAACGCCGCTCCGGATCGTCTACACCACTGAGTACAGGTCTCAGTTAAGTGATCTGGACTTGAACTAAAACTGAACTGCAACCAGTGCAATCACTCCGGATTATGGGAAGCTTGTTAATTAAATGCATGCATGTTCACAGTCGCACACATCTCATTAGTAACAGCCAAAGTGTATTTAATATATTATAAATAAGTAAACTTCTTTCATGTTAGTCGTTATTGAAAGTTAAAAGTTTGTTATCCGGCCCTCCGAATTCTTTTGGCATTTAATGTGGCCCCACGTGCAAAAAGTTAGCCCAACCCTGTTCTAGATAGATAAGTCCCCATTCTATGATGAGGTCTCCACCTATATAGGCATCAGACTCCAGCATTGTGTAGGCCCAGTAAATTTTTTAGTCACATTATCTAAACTCAGGCCGACTGAAACCAGCAAAAAGTTAATAAAATACACCAAATGACAGCTACTTACTTATCCCATCATCAAATAGTGCCATGGTGGGTCACAGCTGGACCACGTCTCCCAATGGTCTACCACATTTGCTATTGGTAATTCCTGCCTCAAACATAGTGACCACTGACTCTGAACTTGCCCACATAGCTGAATGGGCCAGAAATTGCAACTTGCGCTAAAATCATGTAGCAAGTCTTGTTGAATCCTTGTAACAAGGATTACATAGCTGTAAGAACTGTTTCTCCTCCTTGAAGTAGTTTGGTAGTGATTCCATCCATGCCTGGTGTGTTTATCCTTTTTTATTTTGACAATACAGAAGAACAGATGCCAAAATTTCTACAGGAAGAGGCAAATTCTTCTGTATTGTTTATGGACAACTCTTTGAGAACTGCAGGGTCGTTATGTGGGTCAACATTTAGTTAGAAGTGTTCCTTCCATCGTTTCTGTATGCTTGCATTGCCTACTAGTACTTTACCAGTTGTGTATTTGATTGATGCAAGTTTGAGCTCATATTGTCTGCTAAGTAGTTTTATCTTATTATATACATCCTGCATTCTATTTATCTTGAAAGCTTCTTCAGCTTCTTTGCATTGTTGTTCCATCCAGTTGCTTTTGTCTTGTTGCACTTTCCTTATGATTTCTCTAGTCAGCCAGTTAAAATGTTTCCGGTCTTCTTGGTTAGCTTGTTGTTTGGCTGTTTCTTCTCTTTTGCATGAGTTCTAATACCATTGGTCTTTCAGTTTCTTGTATGCTTTTCCAACTATGTTGTTGGCTGCTGCTTGTATTCCTTGTTGTATGTTTAACCATATAACTTCTATGCTGTACTGCAGGGCACTAAACAGGGGATGGCTAACGTGACATCCAAGTTATTGTCATTTATTGCAATGTTACATTTCCATTCTTACCCAATTGAATAGCTGCAGGTCTGCAATTCTGTGGAGGTGCTCATCACACCTGGAAAAAGGGCCTGCTCAGAGCCTAGCAAAGTAAGTCTAATGTGAACTGAAAAGTGAAGCTATGCTACTGTACTGCTCTGCCGCGACAGTTTAAAAAACAATCTGAAAATCTAGTGTTATACAACAAACCACAGATAGAGACACCTCTAGAACGCAGTCATTTTCAGCTACATAACTGTCAATCGCGTTATCCCGCCTCCTAACAAATGACACTGCTATTAATACCGCATTCTGCGCAATATGAAATACACCCTCACAAAATAAGCCAGAGTCGTAATAATACCTGCAACCGTTAAACACAATAATATAGATAAAATATGTAATTATTGTATTTTATGTATTAGATGTATTATTGCCCGTCCTAAAACGGTTTAAAAACAGTTTGAAACTCTAGTGCTATGCTAAATAACAAACCACAGATCAACGCTTTTAAAACGCAGCCATCTTCAGCTACATAACCGCATAACAAAAAGTTCATTGCTGCATCTTCTTCTCGCTCATTGCGCTCTGTAAATTGGCTTGATCTTTTTGTTCCAGGGCTAAAACTGCCTTGGCCCAGCACCGGGCGTTTGCAGTAGTGGGTCCCACGATCTGGAACGACCAGCCCCCTCTGCTCAGGGCTAAACTAATGACTGGATTTTCCTCAGGTATTCCCTAAAGGCATTTCTGTTTCCCCGGGGCTTCTGTGCTGAGAGCGCCTCCGAATAGTTATTCTGCAAGAGGCGCTTTATAAATATCCAGATACAATACAATACAATACATACACGTAGCATATACACAAATAAAAAAAATATATATATATATCAGGGAGTAACCAATTCTTAGTTCAGAAACCGATTAGCACCGCCCTACAGAAATCCGATTAATCGGAATTGAGCAAATAACTGATTCAAATTTAGAAAAATCTTAATTTTTAAGTGCACTTTCTTGAAATTTGCTTAAAATAATTCTAAATTAATAAGACATTTTCAGAAATAAGTTTGCTGATATAATTTTTCATCCACCTAAACTTCCGCAACTTCCTCAAGTCAATTGCGTGAGGCGCTAATTAAAACAAACTTGTTCACTGACCTAATTTTCGTTTCTGGTGACAAGCATACAACTTCTGCTGTTCGACTGCGACATTAATATCATAATTTTGATCAACGGCAACTTCCGCAACATTGCGACATTAATATAAATTTAACACAACATTTTCAAAAATAAGTTTACTGATATAATTTCTGATCAATGGCAACTTCCACAGAGCAATCGCGTGAAGCGCTAATTAAACCAACTTGTTTACTTACCTCATTTTCACTTCAGGTGACAAGCATAAAACTACTGCCGTTCAATACTGACATTAATATTATAATTTGTTATCAATGGCAATTTTTGCAAGATTACAACATTTATATTAGAAATTTAGAAAATAATTAAGTTGATCATGTCTCAAACCAGAAGTAAGATCATTTCGCACTCTAGCAGTTGTCATTTTCATATTCACTGAAACTTTCGTAAAATTCGCAAACAAAATAACTTCAAAACACATAACGAAACACCATATATATATATCTGTATATTTTAATAATATATTTGTCATCGATGATTGTGAAAGGTTGTTTCATTCAGTAATTGATACCTTTCCTGTTCACTCAGAGTAGGCTACTAAGCAACACCTGTCTAAAAATATAAACAAATTTAAACATAACTCAACAAATATTTCCGATTATCAGAACCGGAATCAGCAAAAAATTATAATTAACTAATCGGAATCATTAATCGGCAGGAAAATGCTAATCGGTTACTCCATAATATGTATGTTACACCATGACTTCATATATGTGTATAATTATTCATTCAATCATTCATTTTGAAAATTTCATATACAATACAATAAAACTGTAATTTGATAATGCCCTCCTCACAAAGTTCAGAAGTGCACATTGAAGCCAGGCAACCATTGAGAGCCATAGACAGACTGGAAGAGGTAAGTTTTCAGTTTAGAGCGAAAGACAGTCTCGCTACGAGAGTTGCGAACATGAGCGCCAATATAGCGCTCAAGTTACCTACTCAGAAGCGCTCACATGTATATATATATATATACATATATATAAAATGTATATTATATATATATATACATGTATATATATGTTACAGGGAATGTGTATTTTCAGAGAATATGTATATTCCCTGAAAATTTCAGGGTATATGTATATTCCCTGATTCACTCAGGGAATGTATACATTCCCTGAAAAAACCAGGGTATATACATATTCCTGAAATCTTCAAGTGATTTCTATACACATTCCCTGAAAGCTTTCAAAGACACAGCAACATAAAGTCAACAGTAGGCTAGTGCTTAGCTAGGGTTATAATTGATCTCGAGTTTTTATCCGAGCTTGGGAAATGAAGGTTTTCCTGGACCTTGGTTTTTTCTTTGGCTTTTCTTGTTTTATTTAAACCCTGTTTAAAATTCATTTAATCAATTTTTTAAACAGTCTGGATGGTCGAGGTCAATAAATAAATGGCGCAATATGCATGCTATACTAGTTTATTTATATTTAAAATATTACTAGTCGAAAGACTAAAGGAGACTGCAGACTCAGACTGAACTGTTTTGGAAGTTTTCTGGAAGTAAACAGTTGCCCTTTTCAAAACTTAGGAAATTATTTTTTGAGTTTCATAGTCCGATTTCCAGGAGGCCATACCAAATCAAAGGGGGTTTCCAGAGAGTAGTCCAAAAGAGGTCCAAGTCCAATTTCCAGGAGGCCAAACCAAATCAAAGGGGGTTTCCAGAGAGTAGTCCAAAAGAGGTCCATGTCCGATTCCAGAGTAGGCCTACCAGATCAGGTGAGGCAGAGCAGCTGTCAAGGCGGGTGTCGTTTACGGCGAGTATAATTGGAAGGCGGAGTATCAAATGAGTCAGAGTAGGAGTATTTGAAAAGGTGAGACTTCAGTTTTGAGTGGAAACCGATGGCTAGGGTTTTCTTTGATTATTTTAATGTCCTAGCTTAGGTTTTTCATTTTTCAACAGTGATAACACTGATTACTACTAAAACCTTTCTTCTATGAAGTGAGATGTTGTTTATTCTGAAGATTTGATCCTATATTTACGTACAGTTATTGAACAATGGGCGCTTGCGCATCAAAGGAGGTACGCAGTGATAGAACTTTCCAATTAGCGACCGATTATAACCCTAGCTAAGCACTAGGCCTACAGTTGACTTTATGTCGCTGTGTCTTTGAAAGCTTTCAGGGAATGTGTATAGAAATCACTTGAAGATTTCAGGGAATATGTATATACCCTGGTTTTTTCAGGGAATGTATACATTCCCTGAGTGAATCAGGGAATATACATATTCCCTGAAAATACACATTCCCTGTAACATATAGATATACAATATATAAATACTGCTCACAGTATAGACTATTCAGAGGCGCTCCCAGCCTGACAGCCCTGAGGGAAAAGAAGGTCTTCATGCAGCAGAGAGGACGGTGAGATCCCAAACAGTATCTTGCTACGGAGTGAGGGGCAAGTCATTCCATAAGGAAGAGCCAAAGATGGCAAAAGCATAATACTGAGCCATCGAAGTCCTAGCCCGAGGGACAAGGAGATCAAGGCGGTCCGTGCACCGAAGAGGGCGAGAAGAGAGAGCAGAGAGGTTTACGCATTAGGTCACAGAGGTACTAAGGAGCTTTTCCCTGCTGAGTCCTAGAGACCAGAAGGAGGACTTTGTATTGTATGCAGGAAGCAACAGGAAGCCAGTGAAGTACATCAGTTATAAATAAAGGAAGTTATGTGGGAGAAGCGAGGGAAATGAGCCTGGCAGTCGCATTCAGAACAGGCTGCAGGGAAGAAAGGCGCGCCTTAGGAAGCCCACCAAACAATGAATTGCAATAGCCAATGCGGCAGCAAATGAAGGCATGGACCATAGCAGTAAACACAGAAGCGGAAACTGATCTCCTGATGGCGTTCAAACGCCTCAGGTGATAGAAACAGGAGCACGTCAGGTGCGAGAGGTGTTCACAAAATGAAAGAGTACTATCCTCAGACAACGGATGAGAATGAAAAATCAGGATATAGTGACGACACAAGTGGGAGATCAAGTTTAGATAGCTGCAGTTTAGTACCAAACCAGATCAGTTGGATCTTCGAAGAGTTAAGGTCAAGTCAATTTGATGACATCCAAGAGTAGAGATCATGTAACCTTGCTCTAGCTTTGACTAGTTTTATAATTCTTCAAGGTGGTTTCGGGATTTAGACATTGACGGCGAAAAAACTTTATCAGGGCTTATATCATCATCAATTAGAAGAAACATAAGCTAATTTTTGGACTACATTTATCCTGTCTTAGCTCTTCACCTATTGCTATGAGTTTGGTCTATATTTCTAAAGATGTGTATTTCTATGAACTAGTTTTATAATTCTTCAAGGTGGTTTCGGGATTTAGACATTGACGGCGAAAAAACTTTATCAGGGCTTATATCATCATCAATTAGAAGAAACATAAGCTAATTTTTGGACTACATTTATCCTGTCTTAGCTCTTCACCTATTGCTATGAGTTTGGTCTATATTTCTAAAGATGTGTATTTCTATGAACTAATAATGGTCGAATTCCTCAAAAACAATGTATCAGACACAGAGAGTTACAGAATCATTTCGAAGAGGTGACAAATTACATCCAGCATTCTTACTGTTTTCGTATCCTCAGTCTTTGTCTTTATATCAGTTCCAAAACTGGCATTGGGAGCTGTAAATATAGCAGCTGAAGCCAAAGTGGCCAGAGGATCTGAGAAAAATCAAAAAGATTTAAGACAAACAGAAATTTAGATGATAATGGAATAGTAGACAGCATCAATCAACACAGCACTGATATTGTTGCAAAATTGGCAGTCACTTATCTTGATGTACAAACTGACCTGGGTCAAAGTTAATAGGCTAAGAATGCTCAGCAATTTTTGTAAATGAAAGCATCAAAACTTCTTTATATCAAAGTTAAAGGGACAATCATCAACAGCTCAATATACCTGATGTTTGAAATAAGCCATATCTCACTCCAAATGAACTGCATTTGCAGCGCATCTATCTTGTTGCTCAAAAACAGCTCTTTCCTTTTCAGATGCCATTATTAAAAAGGCACCTATCGTACTGATGTCTAAGTAGGCCAACAATCCCTACATGTATGTGTAGGGAGGCCAGTCTTAGTAAAGTGGGCCACCAACCTGTAGGTCCAGGATTTAGTAAGGCATAAGTGACATCAGCCTTCATAGCCATAATTAACTGACTTAAACAAACACATACATCATTCTTTGTTTCATGCCAGAGTCTGTCATGAAAAGCCTCCTTTGATGGTGAGGTCATGGAATTCGCAAAATCTCAGAAAGTATTTAAATTGTAAAAAAATTTGGACTTTTCTGTCTAATATATCTTGTAACATTTGTTTGAAATATCAGCCAATTCTGAGATGTTCAGATGTTCAGAATCTGTTGAGTTGAGTTTGAATGACCCAAATGGATATAATTTTGTTAAACTGCATCTAATGCACTGCTAACCAGCCTATTGTGCTACCTTAAAAGTCATAAATCAATATATGTACCTATCATGTTACAAATTAAGCTGACAATGTAAAGTCTCTACCTGCATTAGGATCTGGAAGTGTCATAGCCAGGTTGGAGAAACTTGGTTCCTCTTTCATGCAACTTTCCATCATCACAGTATCACGATGAGACTGTGACTGCTGTGATGCATCATAAGAAGCATGCACATGCTGCTCTTCTTCAGGCATTGCCTTTTCTGCCCTTGGACCATCATCTTGTTCCTCACCAGACTGAGAAACCAAAGCCATTAAAGACATTAGTAAACCATATATGACAAACTACACAACCTAAAATGGCATATATTCAAAAGTGTGCTGTATAGCAACAATTAGCTCGTTTTGAAACAAAAACCAACATAATGTATACCATCCACTTACTCTTTGATCACCTAGGACCATGTGGATCAGGCCCTTAAGAAATACAGAGAAGCCCATCCAGAAGAATTCAAAGTTGTGACTGCCCGGTGCCGTGAGCGCGTACGAGTCCGACTGCAGTGCCCCTATGCTGTTTACAGAGCCTAATATCAACCCGTGCTCCTTCCAGAACGTCATCTGCTCGAAGCTGGATGGTGCTGGAGGAGAACATGCACAATTTATGCCTGTCCAAAACAATGTTCCCCATCCCAAGGACGCGTGGATGGCTAAGGGCCTAATGTGGATGGCTTTAAACCAGTGGTTCCCAAACTTCTCTGGGTCGGGATCCACTTGTGAATATCATGGCAGTCTCGGTACCCACTGTGTAGAATTAAGCATTGTGTACTAAAATTTGCTTCGCAAATAGGCATCAAAATATGCGGATTTAAGTACAGCATTTAGAAATTTAAAGCATTAAAAAGAAACTTAGGTAAAAACAGTTTTACAATTTATTGCAATCCAAAAGCAACTATTGTACATATGTAATGTAACAATGTAAGCAATGTTAACAACATCAATGTGACGGATGAGCTGGCCTCTTATTCACAAGTCAATGCGTGGTTTAAAGCAAGTTAGATATAGTTTCATGTCATCGCCTGTGCTCAGCATATTCTTGTACTTAGTTTCTCATTGCCGTCAATACTGAAAATATAAACGTTTCTACAAAAAATTTGGTGACCCACTTGCCAGAGCTTTGCAACCCACTTTTGATCGTGCTGTAGTTCCTCCTCTACTAGAGACACATTCCCTTGACCCTAATTATATCTCAATCTCAACTTTGAATTTTTGTATTGGAAACTCTTGAACAGGTAGTTTGATTTACAGTGGCAAAGCCAGGTTTTAAGACCAGAGGGAGCGAGCACGTAAAAATTACCAAATAAAATAATTTCAATTAATTACATTCATTATGGTTATACATATTTATTTTTGTATTTTAAATAGAAACACTGACTCACCCAAAAGTTGGCAAAAGCTATGTTATATTATGCATAGTAAATGAGCAAAATCATAGTATACTATATAACAGACTACGGTAAAAACACAAACCAATTAAAACAGCCTCTTTTTGTCTAGGCTTCATTTTACCAAAGTTATCAATTCAATCAATCAATCAATCAATATTCAGAGGCGCTTTGAATGGATGGAGAAAGTAGACCGGAACGTCGCATTTTCCTCAGCAGTTTTCAACCTTCTCTCTGTCTCCTACTTGGGCTGGGGAAGCATACATCAGAGAAGCTATGGTGGTGGCCCTTGCTATTTCCTGTAATACATGAGGTGGAAAGAAAAAAAATTACTTTGCTATAATCCACTTCACTAGAGAACTGTCTTTCGATCGTATCAATGCTTAACCAGACAATCTGTCCTCGCCCATTGTAGAACATACGTACGATGTTATGAGTTTGAGTCAACTGAAAGATCGTTTCGCACCAGCGTTGTTTATTGGCAACATCAGAAAAATGCGATACAGTGGACAGGCTAGGATAAATGGAACACGTATCATTGGCGATCATGAATTTTAGTACATTATTCATTGTCACTTCTTTGACACTGGAATTTTCCTTATTAATAATACTGATCATTTCCTTGTACATGTCTTTAAATGAAAGAAACTCTTGCACAATTTCACTTCGACTTTCGATGATGTCCGAGTACATGTCTGTCAAAGATTCTAATTAGGTCACATTATCGGCATTCACTTTGTTAAAATCCTTTTGATCTAAACAACTAAATTTGGATGCCACATTTGTAAAATGCTCAAATCGTTTAGTTGTGCTATTTATGACACAATCTAGCGACGCTATGTAGGTTTCAACCATGATTTTTTTGGAATCAGACATCATCCACTGACATATCCTCGTGGAATCTCTTTCTTTTCCGAACTCTATGTTGCTTATAGTCCGTAGTAATATCACATTTTTGAGCCAGCTCAGTTTGCTTCATTCTCAATCCGTTCAAACTCAGACTCAAATTCATTTCACGTGTTTTTCATATCATTTTGAAATAGTTGAATCAAATGAGAAGCTGTTACCAGATCAATGCCACATCTTTGTAAATATATGGATAAACTGAAAGCCTTCTCTGGCAGAACTAAGAATTCGAATGTATCAAGTGCTACAAGAATACCCTTTGCCTCAACCAACTGTTTAGTAGTGCAGTTTTAATCTCACCATCCACGATTCTGTGCAGGGGAACTATTAATGCAGGTAATTTCTGCAAGAGTGCATCTCCTGATGATTTCCTGGATGCCCATCTGGTATCACAAAGTCTTTTTAGAGTGAATGCGAAAGATTCCATACGATTGCATTGTCCTTTTAATATTGAAAGACGAGGTAAACTGACAGAATTCAGTTTCCAGATCACAGTAGGTCTACTTGATTTTCAATTAGTTTAATGTTTTATTTTGTTATAAAAAGCAGACTAATCAGACCACTGAGACGATGCTAATAAGATAAATAAAGTAAATAAACTTACAGTTGTAAACTTTTTCTGTGAAACAGTAACTAAACTGAACTGTGAAAAAGGCCCCACATTTTGGAAAATGGTCTCAGGGGGAGCGGTCGCTCCCCCTGCTCCCTCCCTAGCTCCGCCTCTGTTGATTAAAATGCAATCTCATCTATTTTCCAAACTTGTTAATAATATCTGCTTGTTGAAGATTTTGTACACATGGACACACTGAGTTCAGTCTGCACTTATGGTGATCCATCACAATGGTGTGGTTGAGCAAGCATTTTACTTGCTGTACCTCAATTTTTAACTTTCCCTGTTCATTTTGGTCAGTTGCCTACATGTATGTAATTTCACTCCTATCTAAGACTGCATAACAGCGTGTGACGGGGTGGAGAATGGATACCGACTGTTCATGTGCCCAATGGAGGAAACTGTGTGAAGGTGCACATGTTGGGATTCGCTGAGGGGAGATGAATAGATGAATGGTAACACTCTTGATCCCAAGAACATAAGATTTGGAAAGACGTGTTCGATACCTGTAAGCTACCTATAGGTCGACTCAGCTTTTCACTCTCTGAAGGGCAGCTGTAAAATGGCTGCCAAGACGTGTGTTCTATAAGGTCTTCATAATTGTACCGGCAAATGTTTAAAAGTTACTTACTGCAGTTTGTCAGTGAGCTTGTCAAAGAACACGAATATTATTATTATAATACATGGTCTGGATTAAGCCAACAACGTCGCTCTCCTTGCCGAGATGCTTGAAACCCTAGTCCTGTCCTTGTAGATAATGGACCAAGAAGCAAAAAACTTCGGATTCCAGATCAACTGGATGAAAACAAAAATCCATACTACAACAGACCCAGGCCCAATGTTGGACGATAAGCGGGTGGTGGGAAACCAGATGGAGCATGTTCACGGGTTCCCTACCTACATTCCAAATCGGGACTGATGTTGACAGTGGACCTGAAGTTAGGCAGTGCATAGCCATTGCCAGGGACTGTATGCGCAACCTCAATGAAGAATATGGAACACCAACAACTGGCTAGACACAACACTCCACCCGTTTAAGATAATTGTACTACCCGTTCCTCCTGTATGGAGCAGAGACCTGGATGCTTACATCCAGGTCTCTGCTCCCTGGAGACATAGCTTGATGACTTCGGTAGCAGTGCTTTAGGAAGATACTGTGCATTCCCTATACAGTGCATGCCACCAATGTGGAAATTTACCGCTGCACCGTAAGTACATTCCAGTGTTGGAGATGATTCAAGCTAGGGGGCTTCAGCTGTTTGGACACATCATGCACTGCAAAGGTGACCAAGACCAAGCCAGGACCTTGCGAGCTACGATTACCAGCCCTTCATGAGGATGGAAGACACCTGTTGAGTGCACTCGCAGCACATGGACTAGAACAGTGGAAGCAGACCTTCACCCAATGAACTTTGGGATGCACACGGCTCAGATATGGGCCCATAATAGAGACAGCTGACTGCATGTCATTGAATAGCAATAATTAAAACAGTTTTATATAGTGCCCCTTCAAGACTGACTACTCAGGAGTACTCCCAACCCAACCACGGTTGAATGCAGTTTTGAGGACAGTAAGAAACAAGGTGAAATGACCAGTCGGTACTTGGCAGAGCATGATAGGGAGCCCATTCCAGGTCATGGGGACAACCACAGCAATGCTCCACAAAGGATCATGCCATAGATGATGATGATGATGATGACGATGATGGGTGTATCAGAGAGGTGACTTCTGTACTGGCTATAAAAATACTGCCAATTTTGAATCACTGCAACTAAAAGTAAGATGTGGCTTGTAGTCTAGAAAACATGACAACATAATCAAGTAAAACTGTCAATTGACTACTCAACAACAAAACAAATGGTTGTAATTTCATAGCTGGAATGTAAGAAACAACACGAAATAAAAATGAAATTGATACCTTATAACAAACCACAATGAAATAGATGGTAGTTGATACACATAACGGCACACATCTGTGACACCTTGCATTGGCTCCCCGTTAAGAACAGAATACTGTTTTAAACTGCTACTTACGGGCCGGGCTTTGATTGCTGGCTTGGCACCAGACTACATCTCGGAGCTCCTCATACTGACCTCAAGTTGTCCTAGCCGCCGTCAGCCGTGTTTGGCTTCCCATGGCCAGTTCATGGTCCCGCGCGCTGGTGCGACTGGTCGCACTTTTTTCTCTGTGGGTCTGTCCCTCTGGAACAATCTGTCACCCGACATGAGATCACTAGTATCTTTAACAGTTCAGGAAACATTTTTTGCTTGACTTAAGACACATTTGTTCGGCGATTTCTACGCAACCGTGCCAGAGCGCCCTCGTGAGTTACTTAAAGGGTGCTATGCAATTGCTCTGATACATACATACATAAAATTAGCTACGTACAGTTTTTAAAATTAAATAACTGATATTGAGATTAGAAGTAGAAAGTTACCTGTAGAAGAAATTCTGCCTCTTCTCTTGGATATTGTTCATGTTCTTCACTGTGCATTAGAGAAACTCCTTCTTCAGGCGGCATTCCATCCTCTCCTTCCCCTGTGTGATGGTAATCTGCTTCTGATGCCTCATCTGCACCAACAAAACCTTCCATCAGTGGTTCAACAGGCACACCCTGGAAATCATCAAGAAGTGCTTTTGCCTGTTCTGAAGATGGAAATCCTTCTTCCAAGGCATCCGATGTCTCCAACTGCTGATGCAGCTCCTCTGGATTAACATCTTCTACTTGATGAGATGCTAACTGCATTTGGGTAGTTGTATTATCCTCCTCAGTGGCCAATTCATCATCCCCATCACCCATCCCATCAAACTGAGGAAGTGCCATCATATAGTCATCCACTGCTCCATCCACTTGCATAGGTGCATGGTGATGCTCCTCTGAACCTTCTACCAGACTCACCTCAGCTAGACCAGAATCTCCAGCAGCATGCAGTTGTTCCATGGCACTGGTATCTACTGCAAAGTCCAGTGCATCACCTCCAGAAGCAATTTCTCCTATAGCTGTAGAAATGTTCTGCATTGTAGTAATCGCAGTGGGTTGAGTCGAAGCAACTGGCGCTGCAACAGATGTTGTCAGCAGCGATGTTGATAATGGATTTGCCAGAGTAAGGTTTCCTGCAACAACCAGTTTTTTAAATTAAACACATTAAAACCAAGGCTTTTAACAGCATTAACTGAACTGGAATGTCAAGATTACCAAAATTGGAATCCTTAGACTTGTAACCATAAATCCCCCTAAACAACATCTACCATAAATTTTCAGTGCAGTTTGCTTATGAACAACTGCATTGTTTCTAACGAAAACACGCCATATTATCTTGGGTATAAGTGTACAATGCGCACCCAAAGTTGCAAAATTGATCCTAATGTATAATACACACGTGAAGTTCCGTGTGCCCAAGAAATGCAAATGTGAAGTCTGAAGCATCAAAATCTGCACTATAACACCATCTGAATGATATGTGATACTGACCACCCATAAAAGTTACATCGGAAGCGAAATTACATCCTTTGAAATCATTTTGGAAGTAAAAACTGCTGTTGGCAGGTGCATTATTGTATTTACTTGCAGCCTGGTCGCTCTAGTACTTATTTATATCAATGAAATCAAATAAACATATCATGAAACGGTGTTTTTGTTTTCATTTTTCAGACAACTAAGCAGTAAAATTAAATTATAAAAATATTTTAAAAGCTTATGCCCTAAAATTAGCCTAATTAATGCAAGTTATATACATTAAACCATTAAAATATAAGGTAATTCAGCCAGTGTAAACTTCTTCTGTTGCCTTTGATTACTCTTCATGCATGCCTTAAAATTAAAAATGTATAATGCAGAGTTTGAGCAGATATTTTTCAGCAAAAAAATGCGCATTATACCAAAGATAATACAGTAGTATTGTACATACTGTGGGACGCGGTGGTGTAGTGGTATGTTCTGTGCCTTGTAACTGGAGGGTCGCAGGTTCGAATCTACCTCAAGCCATCTTGGACAAATTGCTCACCCACAATTGTCTGTGAGGAAGACAATGAGAAACCACCTCGCTCATCTCACTCCCGGATGGCATAAAGCCAATGGACCTACCTTCAGGCAAAGAACTCATCATCATCACTGTACATACTGCAACAGTGTTCAGCCAACCTCTGGCCTGGTTCAGTCGACCTTATATGCAGATGGATGCAATAGGAGTTATACCCATCTACAGTCCTCAATGATAAGACAAGGAGAAGTACATTATAAGCATTCCTTTAGTTAGTAAATCACCTTTCAGACCTGCTGCAGCTCCAGCTGTCGAGACCATTGTATATAACTGCTTTCCACCAGTACCTGCATTGATAATGTGAGTCCCGGCTGGCATACCTTAAAAATACAATACATTCGTCATATTACAGTGTCAGGTGCAAAAGGTGCAAAAGAGCAGCTGCAAATGGAATTTGCAGCTGCTCTTTTGTTACACTGTCATCAAATCTTCTGAGCAACTCACTCAGATGATGTAGTCTATCACTGGGAATCCTTATCTAAATTTCTGCAAAATTGCTTGAACCTAAACAAGACAGATCAGCATAAAGACTACCGTGCTCAGACAATCTGTTTCAAATACTAATAACATTACCAAGTTGTAAACATTTACTTGAAATTTATCTTTCGCCTTTTCAATTGGCTAGTCTTTAGAAGATTTTCCTGGCAATTTCTTTTTCTAATTCTTTTCTGTTTCAAAGTGGTCTCAACCTCAATGTCAAGATTTCTTTATCTAGTTCACTGTTAGCAAGTTCTGAAAAATGTGCAGCTGCTTCAAAAATTACATCAAAAGCTCGATGTAGTTGGCTTAATTCATTGATAATGTCTTGAACCATCTTATAGGCTCGTAGGATGTCCATGCCGTTTGTTTGAAAATATTGAGATATAATGGAGTCATGTATTCAAACACTTTCAAAAACAATTGCGCTGTCAAAATCAAAACTTGTCAAAGAATCCAGGAGAGTTCTGTACTGAACACCACTATTAAATCTGTTTGATACAGATATATCACGAAATGTTTGTAGCATGTCTATGTACAAGAAATCGATAACTTTTGTTTCTTTATTGGTGGTTTTTATGCAGAATTTCCAGAAAATCATAGTAAAAGCTCTGTCTTTCGCCACCATTGTTGTGGCAGATGCGCAGCATGCACTATAATCAACAGTACGTTAGAGTGAATATTGGCAAGTAGTTGCAAGTTTCTTGGTAACAAGCATGCACTGCCAGTATTTCATAATTTTATAACATTAGAATTAAGAATTAGAACCGACATATCTGATCATTTGCCCATTATATTACAGAGTAATTTTGCAAGGATCTCAGTGGACAAAACTCCCATATATGAGAAAAGAATAATAAATGAGACTGCCAAACGCAAATTTGATGCTTTGCTATGTGCTGCTGATTGGTCAGCTGTCAATCGAGAATGCGAGCAGTGACCCATCCCTTGCCTATTCCTTATTTATTGAGAAGTATATGTCATTATATGAACAATCCTTCCCTAAAACAAATTATTCTTCGAAAAAGAGCCATAGAATCAAGAACCCCTGGATGACTACAGCTTTGTTAAAATCCTGCAATAAGAAATCACGTCTGTATAAAAAATACATTAAAAATCCCACACCGGATAATAAGACCAGCTTTATCACGTATAGAAATAAATTTAAAAAAATACGCAAAGCTGCTGAGCGGAACTACTACATAAACAAAATTCTGAATTGTGAAAATGATTTGAGTAAGACGTGGGGCGTAATTAAAACACTTCTACGTGGAAAAGGAAATTCTTCCATCACAAATAGTTTTCTTATCAATGATGTAGAAACTAAAGATAAAAGCCTTATTGCTTGTAAATTTAATGAATTTTTCACTGAAATTGGACCCAAATTAGCAGCTAAAATTCCTGACACTGAAATTTCATTCAAGACTTTCTTAAAACATCCGACCATCATTTCCACTGGAATCGAATTAACAACAACTAAAGAAATAGTATCGATTGCAAAAGAACTTCGTCCCACCCACAGCAGTGGTTTAGATGGCATTGACCCCCAAATTGCCAAATTTGCCATTGAAGCCACTTCGATTCCTCTCGCAAAAATAATAAACTGTTCTATTGTAACTGGTATTGTCCCAAATAGTCTAAAAATTGCCAAAATAATTCCAATCTTTAAGTCTGGGGACAAAAACCAATTTAGTAATTATAGGCCAATATCAATTTTGCCATACTTTTCTAAATTTTTTGAAAAAATTGTTCATGGAAGGCTAACGTCATACTTAACATCAAAGAATATCTTATTTAAAGGCCAGCATGGCTTTCGCTCAGGTCATTCTACTTACATGGCCGTACTAGAAATGCACGACAAAATCTCCGAAGCTATGGACAACAATCACTTCTCTATGGGTGTCTTTTTTGATTTATCTAAAGCGTTTGATACTGTGATAAGGAAACTTGAACATTATGGCATCAGAGGAGTTTGTCTTAACTGGCTTTCTGACTACTTAAGAAATAGAAGGCAATGTGTCTCATATAATGGACATATTTCTTATGTATCTGATGTTACCTGTGGTGTACCACAGGGTTCTGTTTTAGGCCCTTTGCTGTTTTTGATATTATTATTATTATTATTAAAGTAGTTTTATATAGCGCCCCTTCAAGATTGCCTACTCAGGAGCACTCCCAGCCCAACCACGGTCAAATAACGCAGTTTTGAGGACAGTAAGAAACAGGGTAAAATGACCAATCGGTATTTGACGGAGCTTGATAGGGAGCCCATTCCAGGCCATGGGAGCAGCCACAGAGAAGGCACGGCGCTGCCGTATGGCTGTCCGCGCGCGGGGAACAATAAGTTCACCTTGCGTAGCTGAGCGGAGAGAGCAACGGCGCAGCGGGCATGAGGTGGGACAGCAGAGCTCCCGCAGGTATGGAGGAGCCAGGCCTTCAAAGCACCGCCGGACCAAGGCAGAGATTCGATAAGTGATGCGCTGTGGGTAGAGGAGCCAGTGAAGGACATCCCTCATATATGCAGACACTCTGCCAAACTTGGGGATGCGGCCTACAAGGCGGGCAGCAGTACGCAGGATTCTATTCAGGGACTCAATCCGGCAGGCCGGGAGTCCGTCATATATAGCACTGCAGTAGTCCAATCGAGAAACCACAAATGCGTGGACAAGCGTGGAAGCTGCACCGGGAGACAAAGAACGGGAGATCACCTTGAGTTGCCGGAGCTGGTAATAGCAACTGCGGGAAAGAAGATTTATGTGCCGCGTGAATGCAAGTTCCTGGTCCAGGATGACTCCCAGGTCCCGGACCCAGGTCGAGAAAGAAAGGTGTGGGAATTGCAAGGCAAGAGAAGACAGATCTATTTTAGAGAGCTGCTGGGGAGTTCGAAGCCATATAAACTGCGTCTTGGCGGGGTTTAGCCGCAGGCGGTTTGAGGACATCCAGGCCTGCAAGGACTCCATGGCATAGGTCATGATTTCAACCGCTGCAACAGCGCAGACAGCCGGGCAGTGTATATAGGCTTGCAGGTCGTCAGCATAGGACTGGCTAAGGACAGACCCAGCCGTCAGCAAGGACCCCAGGTCGGCAGTGTAAATTATGTAAAGAAGGGGGCCAAGGACAGAGCCCTGAGGCAGGCCGAATGGAGCAGGGACCCAAGGAGACCTAGTGGATCCGTGGACCACCATGAAGGAGCGGTCATGCAGAAAGGAGGTAAGCCAATCAAGAACATTACCAGAGAAGCCAAAAGAAATGGATAGGCGCTGCAAGAGGATGTCGTGATCGACAGTGTCGAACGCAGCACTCACATCAAACAGCGCAAGGAGAGTGACCTGGTATCTGTCAATAGCTCCATATATGTCAGATAGCAGGCGGACTAACAAGGTTTCTGTGGAGTGGCCCTTGCGGAAACCGGACTGGAAAGTGGGGAGAAGACCATTTTTGTCAAGGTAGGACATGAGCTGTGCGGCAACAATCTTTTCAATTATTTTAGATAGAAATGAAACATTTGCTATAGGCCTAAAATTAGTTGGCTCAGTAGCGTCGAGTCCATCCGCTTTAATCACTGGAACCACGATGGACTTCTTTTGGCTAGGAGGAAGAATTCCCTCTTGAAGGGAGCAGTTACACAGAACCGTAAGGAATGGTAGGAAGACATCAAGGGTCTCTTGTAGGATGAATGATGGGAGTGGATCCAGTTCACAGGTCTTCGGAGCTGATGTAAGTATGATTTTTGACGGAGCTCAGCACTGGTGATTGGGCCCAGAGACGGAAGATCATATATGTGAATGACATCTCAAACGCCTCTTCATTGCTTCATTTCGTTATGTTTGCTGATGATACTAATGTGTTTATGTCAGATAAATCAATTGATGTACTGGTTAATAAAATTAATGCCGAATTAAGACTAGTAGGAGAATGGTTTAAAGCCAACAAACTGTCGTTAAATCTCATGAAAACGAATTTCATATTGTTTCATTCACGAAGGAAATGTGTTCCAACTTGCAATCTAAATATCAATATTGATAACCAAAACATAACTAGAGTATCTTCTACTAAATTTTTGGGTGTTCACATTGATGAGCACTTAACATGGAGTGAACATATAAATGTCATATCTAAAAAGATGTCAAAAAATATTGGTATAATTTCTCGTATTCGGCACCTTCTACCGCAATATATACTTGTGAATTTGTACTACTCCTTAATATACCCTTACATATCGTATTGTAATATCTCGTGGGCTTCCACGTATCATACTCGCTTAACAACTCTTAAAACTCTGCAGAAGCGAGCCATTCGGACTATATGTAATTTACCCTTTAGAGCTACAACTCTGCCGTTATTTCTTAGTTTGAGAATATTGCCTTTTGAATGCATAAATAAGTTACAAGTTGGATTATTTATGTTCAGATTTCAATCAAATCTACTGCCTGTGAATTTAAAAAATTGTTTTTGTAAAAATTCTGACGTACACAATCATTACACGCGATCGCTCAACAAGTACCATCAACGTAGTGTCCACACTACTGTTAAGCAGCATAGCATCAAAGTGTCTGGCCCGATATTCTGGAATTCATTGCCTATTGAAGTTACTGGTTTACCTACTATGCATCAATTTAAACAAAAACTGAAACTCTATCTCTTGGATGCACTCACATGACTGCATTAGGCCTAGGCCTATGTGTTTATTTACACAGGCACTGTTGTTTGTTTGTTTGTTTTTTATTTTCATCTCTTTTTAACTAATGAAAATTGATCTGTATACCTTAGTTGGAATCCATGTGTACTGATAGCTAAGTTCTTTAGTTAAGAGTTCTATCATTGTTTCTTTTACCTGCTGATCATATAACTTGATCAATGTTACCGTTAATAGTATTGATTGTGCTGCCATTTACTTGTATTACGATAAATGTTAACTAGGTGGCCCTGCTAAGCGGGATCAAGATCCCTTTTTGGGTCTCCTCTTGTTGCCAAAGTTCAAAATCTTATGTTGTATTTTCCTTGCACTTCAAATGGCTTCAATAAAAGGATTGATTGATTGATTGATTGATTAACCGAAATATCATAATAGTTTTAAATCATATTTGTTCTTTTTTGGGCAGTCGACCCACCGGGAATTTCCCGGTGTCCCGGCGGCCACGTCCCGGCCTGATGAGATATGCACTTTGTTTGGGACCACATCAAGTATCCTTGGCAGCAGTGGAGCAAGTGCACAAACATCTCAATCTGGCACAATAATCACAGATATTGCTACAGCAACCGAAACTGCAACGTCGCTTAGTTCTGTGGCACTAAAAAAGTCTAAACTATTTGGTCACTACAGCACAGGAACTTCGGTGAAGCCGAGCACCCCATTATCACAAGTGACAACATATTTGAATATCAAAAGCCACGGTGCCTTTATATGTATATTTGTTTATTGGAACAGTCAGACAAAACACAGAGAGTTACAGCAAATAACACATTGATAAACCAGAGCATGAGAACAGGTTAAGGCCAGTAGCAAGTTATTGTCTTTTACCGAGTAAGCAATCTTGAAGGGGCACTATATAAAACTGCTTGAATAATATAGAGCAGCGGTTCCCAAACTTCTCTGGGTCGCGACCCACTTGTGAATATCTTGGCAGGCTCGGTACCCACTGTGTAAAATTAAGCATAAATTGTGTACTAAAATTTGCTTCGTAAATTGGTATCGAACTTATGCGGATTCACGTATGGCCTAAAACGCTTAGAAATTTAAAGCATTAAAAGGAAATTTAGGTAAAAACAGTTTACAATTTATTGCAATCCAGCTAATTATAGCTCAATCATAGCCAAATGCTGTTGCCGCAAAAAATTAATGTTTCTGAAAACATTTGGCGACCCACTTGCCAGAACTTCGCGACCCACTTTTGGGTCGTGACCCACAGTTTGGGAAACTCTGATATAGAGAACTCTAGGGATGTAATTTCGGTCATCTTTATTTGGTAGGGTGGAAGGGCGCAATCCAGCAGTGGCATCGCCGCCTATACCTGTGGTACGGCTTTTGCCATACCACTTTTTGTCTGTTAAAAGCTTGAGTCCCCAGACCCTATAATTTGCTGTACTACTTTTCAAATCATGGCGATGCCGCTGCAATACAGATGTCACCTTTGATGCATCTGGACATGCACCAAAACTGTTCTTGACAAACTGTATGAATCCACGCTTAGAGTATTCAGTGTGCCTGCTACTGTTGAATATATGTTTAGTTTGGCAGTTTAATATTAAAATAGTTTAATATTATTGCATCAACTGAATTTGAGCTTATATTTCTCAAAACCAATTCTAAATGAGTGCATGTGGCAATACACCACTTCTTTGTTAAAGAAATAAATATCTCGTTGTTCTTGCAGTGCAGTAACTTGTATTATACCTAAGTACCCGTACTGGAAACTCCGCCACTGTTCGTACTCTGACAGTGCCAATCCCAAGCCTGGATAAAGGAGGGCGACGCTAATCATCTTTGTTATGACACAGCGTCGTTAAACTGAAGCTACAACCTGTACTCGTACTCGAGACATAAGTACTTGTACTCGTACCTCAGACCCGAGTACTTGTACTTGCAACCTAAGTACTAGTACTTGTAACCTAAGTACTTGAAATGTCTCTGCTATTTGCAAAATGGTGTAAGGGTGATGGAGGAATGATCAGAGATATGTATTGTGTCATGAAGAAAGTCACCAGATATTTTAGAGACTTGGAATTAGACGTTCAAGTCTTGAAGACAAGAAATTTGTCAAAATTCAATTTTTTTTAACAAAGCAGTATACTTTGCTTGGCCCCTTTCAGAACTTTTCCAGTGATCATCCACTCTTAAAACCTTGCCAATACCAATATCTATGCTGCAATGTTGGAACTAATAAATGTGTTTCTGTACATACGTATGACTCTTCCTGCAGCTGATGTCACTCCAGTTGTCTGCTGCACAGCACCAGCAACTCCTCCAGGTCTGGTTGTTACCACAATATACTGGGTGCCAGTGCCACCAGGTGCAGCCGCTCGGGGAACAGCTGTGATGATCTTGGTTGGAAGTGCACCAGCAACACTAGGCTTAGGCGAAGCAATAACTATCGTCTGCTTTCCAGAGCCACCAGCTGCCAATTGTGGCACAGTACCTGGCTTTGCCATGCTCAACATGCCCGGTGGCAGGCTTTTGATTATGGTTGCTCCACTTGGCAATGCAATGTTTGGCTGAAACAAAACAACTGGATTATAATCATCTTATTTTTGTACCCCAAAACTGACATAACGCATACAGGTTAATGGAGCACCAAAGGCACACCAAAAAGGGAAACAGTTACACTAAACTGGGGCTGCCTATTAACAGGCAAAGACTCCTGTTAGGGAGAACTTAATAGAATCTTATGTAGTCAGGCATTGCCAACAAAAGTGATAATTGACCAAAAGCAACAGCTATATTTCTCATGAGCAGTTTTAAGTCAACTAGAGAGGACTAACACAACATATTTCGGGTTGGAATGTGTTCATCATCAGTGGCATACCCCTTTCTGGAGCGCCGTCGTTTCCACAACATCTCCAGGCAGAGTATAGTAAAAAATTCAGTAGGTGCATGTCAGTTTGCACTGCTAATATCATTGAGTGATGAGGGTGTCCAGATGGGCTTTTCCAGCTCTAGGGGCAAGATATCATAGCCAATAGTGTCCTAGAGCATAGTGCACTGAAACGTGAACTGTAAAGGAATGTGCAGTATTCTCCTCAGGCACCGCTGTTGAAAGGCATTCAGCTTTGCCTCCAGATCCATGGTTAGTGTCAAGGTCTCAGTTTCTGCAGGACAGACAGTATGTATACCTCAAATAGGCTAGGTTCGATGTTCACCTGGATGTTAGTAAGTACTCCGGATATTTCACTGAAGATTGCTCATGCGTTCTCTGGCAATGGCCACACACCACAATACCTCGAGTTCACTGCCACCATCGTTGTCAACATGGGAACCAAGGAAGGAGAACCTATCAACTACAACCATCTAGTTTCCCGCCACCTGTGTGTATGTATGTACGTATCTGGACACTTACAATAGCACAGGGATAGCGAACCTATGGCACGCGTGCCCAAAGTGGCACGCGTTGAAATTTTTAGGGCACGCGGAATTCAGAGCGTCCCGCAAAATTCAAACTTAGAAATACAAAATCCCTGTACGAATCCACATTTTCTTTGTTGAAGGACTTAATTTTAAGGATCATCATTCAAGACGATCTTTGATATAACGTCCTTAATTCATTCTTTTACGCTTTGTTAACTAAAACCTATATGAGAAAAATAACTATATGGGCCTACTGTTCAAATTTCTGAGCGGCACGCGACGGTATTTTAAAAAATAATTTAGCAGATTTTGGCACGCACCTTTAAAAAGGTTCGCCACCCCTGCAATAGCACCTTTTAAATGCCTTACCAAACTTATAACAATTTATCCAGTGAAGACTGAAAGTCAAATAAAAACTTCAGAAATAAACTTAGAAATTTAATAAAACTCATGGTTAATTCCAAATTAATACTGATGATACCAATGAAACGATAAAAATAATTCAAACATGTGAGGACACTATTGGCTATGATAAATAAGAAATAAACTACACAATTCTTATTTTATTGAAAACCAATGTGTTTCTTCATCATTCCAATTGTTTGTTGAACAGAGTTAAATGCAACAGCACACACATGCAATGGAAGATTGTTCCAAGACGAGGATCGAAGATATAAGTTGATAAGTGCAGTATGTGCATATATCCATGAGCAGCATAACACAACGACTGCCGACCCAATTCACCTCAGACTGGAACACAAAGTTCCCTAAAGTATGTCAGAAGTGCAAGAACAGAATTACAATAGTCAAGCCCAACAGAAGAGAGGAATGTATGAGCATCTTTGTGGCACTAAACAATAGACTTTGCCAACTGACAAAAATAGAACAACATGCAGAGAGTTCAAGAGGTCAGCCATGGAGCAAGGCCAGGTCGCAGACAACAAACTGTTGATTCCATTCAGGATATTGTGACTTTATTGATTGTTCATTAATCTATGTGCACCTAGTGTGTGCTTAGCCATCAATGAATTTGTGAAATTACCTATTATCTATATAAATAAAGCGAGCATTCTGTGTGTCTGTTTGACCGGGCTTAACTTCTACAATTTTGCACCTTTTCACTCGAAACCTTCACTACTGTGTCGGCCTTGGCATCGGACACCCAGTGGAGGGGTTCGCGTACCCCCTTTTCACCGCTAACATGGTGAAAATCCCCCAAAGCTCTACCCAACCGACCGTCCCTCACGCCCCAGCTCACCTCTTCCACTGCCAAGCGGTTCTATTTATGGCTCCGGTATTCCCCAACATCATTAATAATGCGCAGAACGACGTTGTTTACTTTCGCACAAAATTTCATTATGATCGATTCGAACTATATTCATCGTTTTACAGCAAAATTGTATGTTCAAAGACTCTGCTTTACTAAGGGCAGTGACGGCTAGATTTCTGGCGTTTTCTTTAATCTGCTAACGCCGGGTTCACCCTCTTCAGTCAGTCCACGGGAGACTGCGAAGCAGTCGTCGCCAGAGGGCGACTGTGAAGCAGTCAGTCCACGGCAGAGGTCGCAAGACGCGACAAGGCGTATACAACACTGCGAATTCGCTACAGGGATTGAAACTTATAACCCCGGGCAACGCCGGGTAAATCAGCTAGTCGCAAATATGGCTAAAACAAGTATAAAGCATAGAGCATAGCAGAGTTTCTTGATATAGCAGAATCATTCAACTACCAGTCTTTCTGTTTTATAAGGTTTCCTTAGTCCAGTTTCAATATACACTTTTAAATCAAAATTCAGTCTGACTGCCACCCCCAGTCCATTACCTGCTCGTGGCAGAACCAGAGCTCCTCCTGCCTGCACTGAGACCCATGACCATTCAATTTCATCCTGGTCACCCAATACGCCCTGGACTTCAAAATGCCACAACGAATGCACACTCACTCTTTGATAATTTTGCCTACGTCGCTCATACCATACAGGAAAGTCTCTTGGACGATCTCATAGTCACCGCAAGCTGGCATCAGGGCTCCAATGACATTCCGCTCCTTCAGGCTGCCTCACCTGGCTTCTCCATCCACAATCGCCTCAGGGTCCCTCATTCTGATGGACAGCCTTTGCAGGGTAGATGGCACTCTGCGCTTCTGAAGTCCAGCTTGACATGGAAATTACTATGTTTGAGGCGCTTTATCTCGGTATTGCCTCACCTCACTGCTTGACCACCCTGCTCTCAATATACAGACCTGTATCAGCTCCTTTAACTGGAAGTTTCTTTGATGAAATCACTTCTGTTTTGGAGAGCGTCGTTACAAGGAACAGTCAACTTGTCATACTGGGCAACTTCAATATTCATCTTGAGAACTTAACGGAGTCAACTACAGTACATTGTTTAGATCCACTCACTCAGTTTGGTCTCTGCTAGCATGCCAAGGAGTCTACCCATACGTGCAGTGATTTCCTCGACCTGGTGATAGTCCATCGTACGAGACATTAAACGTTCACCCACCTTCTACATCGGATCACTCTCTAGTCGAGTTCACTCTACCGGTCAGGATATTGCAATTTTATTGATTGTTCATTAATCTTTGAGTGCACCTAGTGTGTGTTTCCACTTCATACTTAACCCATCCACACCATCTGCATGAAGCGGGATCATCAAGCTCTCAGCAATGCTGTTCGTGGCTCCTCACTCTGTATATTGAGAGCAGGGTGTGTTTGAGAGCAAGGCATAGCCGGGTACTAACCCGGATAACCGGAAATTCTGGGTGTTGAACACCCGGAAGACACCCGGACCCGGAGTTGAAAGGTCATCCGGGTCCGGGTGGGTAAATGTCAACTAAGAGTAACATTATGTAATGACATCAGGAACAGTAAGTTGCCTTGGCGACGGCCTTTGGCTGTCCATAATCTACCGGCGTTTTCTTTTGATTATTGAGAACTCCAGCAAGTCACTTTCCCCTCCTCCTTTTGCCTATACACCGAAAATTTCCTTTGATGATTGAGAACTCCAGCGAGTCTCTCTCCCCTCCTCCTTTCGCCTATGCCTGGACAATTTCCTTTGATGATTGAGAACGCCAGCGAATCCCTCTCCCCTCCTCCTTTTGCCTGTGCCAGGACAATTTCCTTTGATGATTGAGAATGCCACTCCCCTCCTCTTTTCGCCTATGCCCGGACAATTTCCTTTGATGATTGAGAATGCCAGCGAGTCCCTCTCGCTTAGACACTGACAATTTCCTTTGATTATTGAGAGCTCCAGCAAGTCCCT
The DNA here is from genome assembly GCA_963556255.1 of Allolobophora icterica. Taxonomy (NCBI): domain Eukaryota; kingdom Metazoa; phylum Annelida; class Clitellata; order Crassiclitellata; family Lumbricidae; genus Allolobophora; species Allolobophora icterica. The sequence goes on along the minus strand of OY744607.1, from coordinate 28,609,133 downwards.
CTCCCTCCTCCTTTCACCTATACGCCGACATATCTCTTTCATTATTGAGGACGCCATCTAGTCCCTCTCTTCCACCCTTTTCAACCATTGCAGCTGTTTTCCTTGTTTATCAAAATATTCTGAAGTTGATTCGTAGAGGGTAGAGTGTAGTTATTTTTTGGGACTTAGTGTTCGGATTAGAGATTACTTTGTTTTAATACCCGGACCTGGTACCCGGACGGTTTTATTCAAACTACCCGGACCCAGTTGAAAAACGGCACCCAGCTATGCCCTATTTGAGACGACCCGGACCAAACTAGGTGAATACCGTAAACATAATCCAAAGTCCCAAACCACTATAAACTAACCCTTAGCCCAACTGTAACCTGATATGGCATCTCCAGTAATCCTGTGGTCTCCATTGGTAGGGGTCAGCCGGAAATCGCCTCGGACATTTGCTTCGGCCGAATATCTTGTTTCTTGGCACTATTCAGAAGTATTCGCCTCGGCAAATACTGTACACACAAATAGTTGCCTGTTTGCCTCACTTACTGGAATTTGTACGCTCATAATATCAGCTTTGAGCTCCATATAGCATATTCATTTTGAAGAAGAAAAGTACAAAAAACACCAACATCGGAAGTCCACAACAGATTCATTGATTTTTTATTTTTAAAACTGAAAATGTATTAGTCAGTTATTACAAATACAGAAATTGATTTGGATAAGTTTTCATCACATGAAAATGTGAAGCTTCGCATATGGAACAAATGGTACTTGGTTCGTACCCGGATCTGGCAAATAGTACATCCAACTACTCAGAATCAGTACTCGGTGGAAAATGTCTACCCAGCTGACCCCTACTCCGTGGGCCTCCTCTTCTCTGGTTTCAATCATATCTTACTGGCCGCACCCAGATGATTGTTCTTGGTGATACTAGTTCTCCTTGGGTTGAGGTTCCCCAGGGTTCTGTACTCAGCCCTATCCTCTACATTCTCTTCGGTGCCTTGTGACCGGAGGGTTGCAGGTTCGAATCCCTCCCACTTCACTAAACATTTAGCCATTGGTCACCTCTATGCTGAGAACATCCAAGCTTTTGTGCATGGTACACCCTCTGAACAGCTTGCTCTTGCTGGACTCGTTGACTCTATCTCCTCCGATCTTAGTCTCTGGCTGTCCTATAAACGGTTCTGTCTTAGCGCCTCTAAGACTCAGCTTATCTCGTTCAGTACAAAACAGCAGCTTCTCAAACTCAATCTTCCACTTCTGTCTGCCAACTTCCCTTCTTTCACCTACTCATCCAGTGTTTGCAACCAGGGAGTTATTCTGGACAGCAACTTAACGTTTTCTGGACACCTCTCAAATTAACGTACTCCTGCTACTATCACCTGCGTCACCTGACTCATCTCAGGGCTATCCGTAAATCTGTCACCTCTTTTATATTCACTACCATAGTCCATGCCTTCATCTGCTGCCGCATTGACTACTGCAACTCTTTACTCGCTGGTCTTCCCAAGGTTTGTCTATCAATCGGTCCTGAATTGTGCTGCCAGACTTGTTGCCTGCCTTCCTTGCTTCTCTCACATCTCAACCTATATGGTTGAGCAGCTCCACTGGCTTCCCACTGCCTCTCGAATCCAGTACAAGATTTTGCTCTTGGTCTCTAAAACTCAACTGGGGTTGGCTCCCAAATATATTTGTGATTTAATCAATAAGCCCATTTCTGTGGCCTCCTCCATTCGCTTCGCTCGTCGTCTCGACCTTTTTGTCTCTCGTGCAAGGACATCCATGGTCCAACATCGCATATTGTGGGGCGTGGTGGCTCAGTGGTAAGTTCGGCGCCTTGTGACCGGAGGGTTGCAGATTCAAATCCCACTCGCGCCGCTGAGTACGGACCTTGGGCAAGTCCTTCACTCGCGATTGCTCGTGGCGCTTCGGCGTGAAAATTCCGGCACAGTATCAAATGCTGTAGTTGGGAGCGCCTCTGAGTAGTAGTTGACTTCGAGAGGCGCTATAGAAATATCCGGAATAAATAAATAAAATATTTGCTATTGCTGGTCCTTCCTTCTGGAACGGCCACCCGTCCTCAATCACATCTGTGATACTACCTGTGGTAGTATCACAGATCTTTACCTGTTGCTCTTTAAAAGCCTTTTTCTTCCCCTAGGCTCCTACATCGAGAGAGCCTCTGTATAGTCTCGAACGTCAAAGGCATTTTACAAATTTCCAAATACAATACAAGGCAATGGTCATGTACTTGAAGGCTACACAATATATGCTGTGATGTAACACAACTGAAGATATTTCAATATACTGATGCCAATTTTATGATGTACATTCTTTAACACATCAGATGACTTGTGATTAAAAAACCAACAGTTTCCAAACTGTTGAATGGGGAAACTTCACTATGGAAAAAGTTTCTTTTGTTTGAACCAAGAGATAATCTACTTGGGTCCACATTCAGTTCACCCCACCTCCATATAACTGGATCCTTGACCACTTTTTCTTTGGCATAAATGTTCAACTTGCCCATCATTAGGTGTATCCCAATTCAAATAAAAGATTGCTCCTAACATACATGTATGCAGACCATAATGAAAGTATGTTTGTAAGTATCTGAATCATCGTTGTTTTGTGTTGTCACATCATTACAATTTACAAATTTGTTTAGTGCCTCTTCACAAAGCACTATACAAATTTGCAATTACACTTATCAAAGTGTCCCAAAGATGTCACACATTTTTTGCAGGGTTAGTGGTGTTAAGAAATTCCAAGCTTTGGTACCTACCACATATGCATGGCTGAATTACCATTGGATTTTTTAGACACCTTTTGAAACACTATGCAAATTAAGTAATACATTTACATTGCAAATACAGATAGATACATCTCCTAAACTTTAAAAAGCCTGCTGTAACTGTAATATAAGTCATTCGCAAAGCAACAAATCAATACATGAATCATACATGGGTGATTCCGTGTCAAATCAACCAAATTTGCAACTGACATTGACACGACTGAGTCAGGTTTACATGAAATTTTGCCCACTTGTTGGGCCACATAAAAATGTATAAACCTGCAAAAAAAATTTTTGGGGTCAACTACATTCCGAGAATCGGGTCGGCGAACTTTGACCCGATCCGCTCGACCTCGTACCTTTGGACGTCTGTATCTCAGCTTATATGAGGGCTAGGAAGGTGTTCTTTGTGTCATTATTCAGCTCTTTTGACGAACTACGTGGGCAAATTAATCATGACTGTTTAAAAGTTTAACATCGAAACCATATTCCACAAATAAGCACTTTAACCTTGACCTTTTCGCAACTTTTTAAAATCTGAAAAAATGTACACTTATACATTGAAGTGTCTTGAACATCCTCAGAAAAAATCAGAATGGGATCTCTAACGGTTTTTTTCCTAAACTATACTGTTTTAAGACTTAAAAATTTATATGTTATGTTTTCAAGCAGTGTTGGCAGAAAACAGATTTCCTACAAATTGGCATATACGTCCATCTAGACAAAGTTTTGTAGTAAAAAAACTATTAGAGATCCCATTCTGATGTCTTCTGAGGATGTTCAAGACACTTCAAAATTACTAGAATGAACTATAGACAAAAGTAGCAAGTTGACATGTTCGATATCAACTTAAGGAGACAACGATATTGAAGTTTGCACGTAAGTGTATACACAAAACAATTATAGAAAAAAACGTTAGAGATTCCACTTTTAAACAGTCATGATTAATTTGCCCAAATAGTTCCTCAAAAGAACTGAATAATGACACCAAGACCACCTTCCTAGCTCTCATATAAACTGAGATACAGATGTCCAAAGGTACGAGGTTGAGCGGGTTGGGTCAAACTTCGCCGACCCGTATCTTGGAATGTAGTTGACCCAACAAATTTTTTTGGCAGGTTTATACATATCTTATGTGGCCCAACAAGTGGGCAAAATTTCAAGTAAATCCGAGTCGGTCGTGTCAATCACTGTGGTTGAACTGACATGGAATCACCCACATGTGAAAATCTGCTGATTTACTACAAACCTGCTGTTGCTGCTGTTGGAGTGTTTGTTGTTGATGCATTCCTGTTGCTGTTAAGACATTTGATACACCAGAGTTTTGAAGACTTGTACTGATGATGGCTGTAGGCTTGCCAGTGTTTCCAGCTTGGCTGGTCACAAGTTTTAAGATTGTAGCCCCAGTTGGAAGAGTCTTACCTTGCTGCATGCAAAAAGAAGAAACGTTATATTTATATCCAGTACACCCAGAAGTGAGTATAATCTCGTTATATATATATAATATATATTATATATATATATGTAGTCACTCCACTTTTATGCACACTGCGTAATCAAAAAGTATTGGAATTTATGCATGCCTATGTGGCCATATCGATCACGTTTTGCCTAAAACCGTAAATGTGCAATAAATTTGCTTGATAATTCTGTTTGTTCCAAGTCTGTTTAGCGTTTTTTGATTCTGGCACAGATTTGGTTCATGTTTGGCTGGTGTTCTGTCCAATGCAAAGAATATCACACTGCCATCACACAAATTGACCCATTGAGAGGGCAACAGTTCCCAGTTGAGCCTCACACCAACAGACCTGCATCCCATCATTAATTGGGAAAATCTGGGATTCAGCTACAGAAGCGTGTGAAGTCTTTGGAGTGGCATCAACCACCACCCATAAACAAGTTCTGCAACCAACCAAATGCCTGTCCTCGTCAAACCTGCTGGCTGAAGAGACATTCATATGCTGCACCATCAAACAACTGTGTGGGACTGTAGGATGGTGACACAATCAAGTATATGGGCGACATACCACATTGTCTGCTGTTGTTCCTTATCCTTGATGGAATGTGGTCAACACTCTGAAATGTGGTCAACTACCAACTGTGGTTGGGAATCTGTTGGTTAGACTCTGCACGTTGTGGGGACCACACCACTAGTAATCTTTCCAGTTATCTGAGAATTGCGTGATCACTGATACAATTCATGTACTGATGACATCTAACAACAGTTAGGCTAACATAAAGAGCAACGCTTGATTAGTTTCTCTTCATGCTGTGCTATATAAATTTATAACTATATTTAGTTACAATCTGTCTAGTTACACAGTGGCGTACCGAAGGGGGGAGAGGGGGCGAGTCGCCCCGGGCGGCACTTTTACAGGGGGGTGATTCCATGTCAGTTCAACCAAAGTGATTGACACGACCGACTCGGATTTACTTGAAATTTTGCCCACTTGTTGGGCCACATAAGATATGTATAAACCTGCCCAAAAAAATTTTTCGGTCAACTACATTCCGAGATACGGGTCGGCGAACTTTGACCCGACCCGCTCGACCTCGTACCTTTGGACGTCTGTATCTCAGCTTATATGAGAGCTAGGAAGGTGTTCTTGGTGTCATTATTCAGCTCTTTTGGTGAACTATTTGGGCAAATTAATCATGACTGTTTAAAAGTTTAACATCGAAACCATATTCCACAAATTAGCACTTTAACCTTGACCTTGGCCTTTTCGCAACTTTTTTAAAATCTGAAAAAATTCACACTTATACATTGAAGTGTCTTGAACATCCTCAGTAAAAAACAGAATGGGATCTCTAACGGTTTTTTTTCTATAATTTTTTGCGTATACAGTTACGTGCAAACTTCAATATCGCTGTCTCCTTAAATTGATATCGAACATGTTCAACTTGCTACTTTTGTCTATAGTTCATTTTAGTAATTTTGAAGTGTCTTGAACATCCTCAGAAGACATCAGAATGGGATCTCTAATAGTTTTTTTACTACAAAACTTAGTCTAGAACTCTAGATGGAGGGATATACCAATTTGTAGGAAATCTGTTTTCTGCCAACACTGCTTGACACATAACATATAAATTTCTAAGTCCTAAGACAATATAGTTTATGAACTATACTCTTGTATAAGTAGAAGAATAGAAGGAAAGATATATGAATAAAAAAGAACATGGATTAAGATCACATGTATTCATTTATAAATAGTGCTCCTTCAAGATATGTAATCTGCTATATATATGTCCAATGCTGTTAATACATGTTCTTCTGTTCACACATAGTTTTAAGTTATTCTTAGGAATTTCTTGGTGTACAATTTAACAACTTTTATCAGTTCTCAGGAGGGCAGCTTTCTAATTTAACCATAAAAAAATTTCCAAGCTGGTAGCAGTTAATCAGAGAATAGATGTCTGAACATAAGCTACAGGACTTCAGACATCTTTTCTCTGATAAACTGCTACCAACTTCGAAATTTTGAAGTTGTACACAAAGAAATATATGTTATGTTTTCAAGCAGTGTTGGCAGAAAACAGATTTCCTACAGATTGGCATATACCTCCATCTAGACTAAGTTTTGTAGTAAACAAACTATTAGAGATTCCATTCTGATGTCTTTTGAATTTCAAGAACTAATTGAAAATTTTCATCAGAAATGTAGGCAAATGACACAAACACCACCACTTTCTTAATAACATTTGCCTTATCCATGCTTTTCCAAATCAATTTAACAACTATTATCACAGTTCTCAGGAGGGCAGCTTTCTAATTTTACCATAAAAAATTTCCAGGTTGGTAGCAGTTTATGAGAGAAAAGATGTCTGAAGGTAAGCTACAGGACTTCAGACATCTTTTCTCTGATAAACAGCTAGCAACTTGGAAATTTTGAAGTTGTACACAAAGAAATTCCTAAGAATAGCTTAAAACTATGTGTGAACAAAAGCACATGTATTAAGAGCATTGGACATATAGAGTACATATCGTGAAGGAACACTAGTTATAAATTTTCTGAATTTATGAATACATGTGATCTTAATCCATGTTCTTTTTTATTCATATATCTTTCCTTCTATTCTTCTACTTATTCAAGAGTATAGTTCATAAACTATATTGTCTTAAGACTTAGAAATTTATATGTTATGTGTCAAGCAGTGTTGGCAGAAAACAGATTTCCTACAAATTGGTATATCCCTCCATCTAGAGTTCTAGACTAAGTTTTGTAGTAAAAAAAACTATTAGAGATCCCATTCTGATGTCTTCTGAGGATGTTCAAGACACTTCAAAATTACTAGAATGAACTATAGACAAAAGTGGCAAGTTGAACATGTTCGATATCAATTTAAGGAGACAGCGATATTGAAGTTTGCACGTAACTGTATACGCATAAAAATTATAGAAAAAAAAACCGTTAGAGATCCCATTCTGATTTTTTCTGAGGATGTTCAAGACACTTCAATGTATAAGTGTGAATTTTTTCAGATTTTAAAAGAGTTGCGAAAAGGTCAAGGTCAAGGTTAAAGTGCTAATTTGTGGAATATGGTTTCGATGTTAAACTTTTAAACAGTCATGATTAATTTGCCCAAATAGTTCATCAAAAGAGCTGAATAATGACGCCAAGAACACCTTCCTAGCTCTCATATAAGCTGAGATACAGACGTCCAAAGGTACGAGGTCGAGCGGGTCGGGTCAAAGTTCACTGACCCGTATCTCGGAATGTAGTTGACCGAAATTTTTTTTTGCAGGTTTATACATATCTTATGTGGCCCAACAAGTGGGCAAAATTTCAAGTAAATCCGAGTCGGTCGTGTCAATTTCAGTTCCAAATTTGGTTGATTTGACACGGAATCACCCAGGGGCGGCAAAATAGGGTTGAGGGAAAATAAAAAGAGTGAATTTTGGATGAAAAATGAAAAAGTAGGATAGAAAGAAAGAAAGAAAGAATAAGAAGGAAAGAGAAAAACCGTCACTTTGGTCAAGTCGGCTTAGCTTCCGTTGATCGTTAGGGGCGGCATAACTCTCAGAGGTCTACGTTAAACACTAAAGAGAATTGCAGAAAAGGAAGTGGAATCGCATTTATATAGTAAACTGTAAACAGAGTAACAGACTAAACACAGCATAGTCTACTTTAAAGCAAATTCTTGTTATGCCGCCCTTCATTATCATAATATATATATATATATATATATATATATTATGTATAGGTAGACCTATCCATACGAATTAATGATTTACAATAAAATTTAATCACAAAATTTCAATATCATCACCACCACAGTCTTTTACCACTTAGTTCATTCGTATTTTAAAAATTAATTGTCTGGTTTTGACAGAAATTGACTGCATGTCCAGTGTATCTCCTATCGGATCGCTGCTTTAGTCTCTCGCTGTCTTCTTGGCTGCGCCCCATCTTACCTACGCGACCTTTCCGCCCGGTGTCTGACATCGTATACTATAACGCGTCGGGCGCTTCGCTCCTCTACCAGAGGGGAGCTTTTGGTCCCACATTCTCGTTCTTCTGCGAGGCAGCGCAAGGCTTTCTCAGTTATGGGTCCCTCCACTTGGAATGGGCTCCCGCTTGAACTGCGCCTACTACCTCTGGATCACTCAACTCTTTCGTTTTTAGCCGTGGCGCTTCTGAGTAGGTATCTTTAAGGAGCGTTATATAAATGATCAGAATGAATGAATGAATGAATGATTTTGTCAATTGAAATAACCACTTATCCTTTCAACAGAGTTATAGTATTCAGTTATTTTCAAATCTTGGTTACTCACTATTAAGTTTTTCCTTTGGCCTTTTTGCGATAATACTGCAGACTGCAGTTGTTTTGCAATGTTTTTACTAAATATCAGCATATAATATTATTTTCCAGTAAATAAAATACACTGTTTAATTTGATTGTTATTGAAACGTAAACTTCTACTGTGCACAGTAAGCCATGTTTACACCGTTAGGCCTACTGTATAGCGGAATAATGGTTATTAATATGATCGTCATGCAATATCAGAGTAGGCCTAAATAGCTTATCGAAAATTAAGTGGCCAAGGGCGGCATTTTGGGCCTTCGCCCCGGGCGGCATTTTAGCTCCGTACGCCACTGTAGTTACATGCTGTGCTAAGGTTCAGTTTGGCTCTTTTTGACCTGGTTTCTCTAATCTATATAAATAAAGCGAGAATTCTGTCTGTCTGTCTGTCTCTCTGTCTGTTTGACCGGGCTTAACTTCTACAATTTTGCACCTTTTCACTCAAAACCTTCACTACCGTTTCGGCCTCGGCATCGTACCCCTTTTCACCGTTAACATGGTGAAAATCCCCCAAAACTCTACCCAACCGACCGTTCCTCACACTTCCACTGCAAAGCGGTTCTATTTATGGCGCCGGTATTCCCCAACGTCATTAATAATGCGCATAACGCTCTTCCACTGCCAAGCGGTTCTATTTATGGCGCGGGTATTCCCCAACGTCATTAATAATGTGCATAACGACGTTGTTTACTTTTGCACAAAATTTAATTACGATCGATTCGAACTATATTCCTTCGTTTACAGCAAAATTGTATGTTCAAAGACTCTTCTTTACTAAGGGCAGCGAGGGCAAGATTTATGGCGTTTTCTTTAACCCGCCAACGCCGAGTTCACCCTCTTCGACTGCGAAGCAGTCAGTCCACGGGAGACTGCGAAGCAGTCGTCGCCAGAGGGCGACTGTGAAGCAGTCAGTCCACGGCAGAGGTCGCAAGACGCGACAAGGCGTATACAAGACTGCGAAGCAGTCTCCGCTGTACACAAGAAGGCGTCTACAACACTGCGAAGCAGTGTCCCCCACAGGTCGCCAGACGCCACAAGGGCCTCCAAGACTGTGAAGCAATCGCCGCCAGAGGGCGACTGCGAAGCAGTAAGTCCACGGCAGAGGTCGCTATACGCCAGAAGGCGTATACAAGACTGCGAAGCAGTCTCCGCTGTACGCCAGAAGGTGTACACAAGACTGCGAAGCAGTCTCCCCCACAGGTCGCCTAAATTTCTTCCTTATTCGCTACACGGATTTAAACTTATACCTAAATTTGTTGCTTATTCGCTACAGGGATTGAAACTTATAACCCCAGGCAACGCCGGGTAAACCAGCTAGTGGATTATAATTTCAAATTCACTTGAAGCGACTACTGATCGATTCATGCTATATGCATCATGATAATGGTGCTATGGATTAGACCAGAGGTGGGCAAACTACGGCCTGTGGGCCGGATCTGGCCCGCCAATGCTTTTTATCCGGCCCCCACAATTCTTCAGAAAATTTAAAAATATTCAGACCGCGAGAAGTTTTCTTCGTTTTACTCACGCGGCGCTGATTACTTCCTATTCCGGTCTCGTCTTTAATTAATAATAACTCTGTGCATTAACTCTGCCGATCTGCCCCACATCCATGGCAAGCAGAGGTTTCTGCACATAATCTGTATATGCAGAAGTGAAATCCGTTCAAGTAAAGCTAATGTTGCTTTCCAAGCAGATGAAAGAACAAAACTACGGACACTTTCCTACCCTGCAGTTGCAAACTGTCACAGTATAGAGCCTGAGGAAAAATATATCCTTCAGTTGTCATATTTGACAGAAGAGTTTGCCAGACGATTTGTGGATTTTAAATTGGTAACAGCCAAAGTGTATTTAATGTATTATGAATAAGTAAACTTCTTCTCACGTTAGTCGTTATTAAAAGTTAAAAATTTGTTATCCGGCCCTCCGAATTGTTTTGGCATTTAATGTGGCCCCATGTGCAAAAAGTTTGCCCATCCCTGGATTAGACAATTACATGATAACGACATAACATTCACTGGAATTCATTTATACACTATTACATTATCAATAGGTAGTTCACGGGTTTACTGATCCATCCTCCTAGAAGCCTTCCTCTGAATATACATACCTGCTTAAATTACATTCTCTTACTATCTTAAGTCACAGCATTTAGATCTTTAAACAATCCACGTGCACACTAGTTGCCTAATGGGGGGGGGGGTCCATAGAGTAATGGATAACACACTAGCGTGAAGAGCTGAAGGTACCGAGATCGAACCCCGTTGACCCCCGTAAGGTTATTCAGCCTTCCACTCGCTAGGTGGCAGCGGTGGTTAAATGAATAGCAGGCCGTGATTGGCACCATGTGGCTGCCACTCAAACAGTTATATTCGACTGTTATCATGTGCTTCTACTGTATACATGTATGTAAGGTGCCCTGCGTGGCTGCCGTTTCTACTATATGTATGTTCACTGTACAGCGCAGTGTGTTTGCAGGCGCTTAATTAAAGAACAGATTATTATTATTATTATTAATCATCAAGTACAAAGATGCAAGTAAATTTACAGGTTCAATGTTGGAAAGTCTGCGACCCACGTATAAGCTGAAGTGTGCTGTGCCATATAAATCTAGACAATTCATACCATTTTTTAACAACACTCTGAAAAGGAACCAAGATGAGTACAAATGCTTCCCCCAAAACGTCATCTAACAAATAATCAACCAATGATCAAACGCCTTATAATCACTGTTCTTTTACAACCTTGTGCTCTATATAAACATTTGTCAAGTGTTATTTCAATTAGCAGTAGGACACATTTCACAGTTAAAGTGACTTGCTGTACTTATTGTTTGTGGTACTCTGCAGTACACTTTGACTTGTAATAAAACAGAGTGTGCTAAGTACTGTTAAAAACAAGGCACTGCATACATGGGTAATCCACAGAATTTAAGAATTTATGTGAATTTTGTTTTAATGAATGTGGCAAAGTACTTGACTTTTGACATACAGGAAGTCAGTGTAGAGGACAAGGAGCAGTTGTGATATGGTCTTGGCACGAGAGTTCAAGACACTGTCCAAGTCTGGCACATTATTCCAGTCACAGGAAGCAGTTCGAAGCAAACTACTTCTAACAATTACCAGAACGCATCACATGGACCAACATCTTCCAAAGTAGACACTTAAATGCTTCAATACAATTAATTTATGAATTTTTCACACATTTATTTACAAAAATTAGCGCATACACACAATAAAACACAATAAAAGAATCAAATGTTTTCCAAAAGTTAATTTACATCATGGCAATATTGTTTAAGTAAGTAACTAAGTAAGTAATGAAATCAATAGCCAAATAGGTGTGCCTCACTGTGTCAACGCCTTTGAAAAGTCAAGGGCTATCAGGTGAACAAAAGGACCAAAATTAAGTATTTCCGAACGTTGATGAGCTATGTATATGAGGGCGGCAGTAATAGAACCAATGGGTTAGAAAACACACTGAATGGAGAATGCCCGGTTACTCTGTGGCCGAGTCAGGAACTGGTAGAAACATCGCCTCACCACAAACTTCTGTAGAATGCGGCATAATACACGGTAATAGAAATATGGCGATAGTCAGCTTCGGTTGCCAGTCACTGCACCTTCGGCACAGGTGTGATAACTCATGCACCATTGCAGGAGAACAAATGAGTTACTGAAAGATAGATTAAAAAGAAATGCGATGGGCTCCACCAGCATTGAAGCGAACCTACTCAGGAGCCAAGGAGGCATTCTAGCAGTTTAAAGATGACGAATTCATCTAAGATCATCTGATCACGCCTGATGGCAGTGGACTTGAGATGCAGAGGTGAGCAATGCTGATCCGTTGAAATGGTCCAAAAATTGTGGTCAAGAGTGGCAGCTGTGACACCACAGGGAGAGGAGTTCTGTTCTCCGCTAGACCCCGCAGACGTTTGACCTCCGCCCACCTCTCACAGGATCCTTTCTTAGCTTTGTCAAAAGATGAAGCGTTATGATGTATGATGAGTTTGTTTATTCTTCCAGAGAGCGTTCTGTTTATACCACACAACAGTTGTGATTGGTGAAGAATATGAAAATTAACTATGAAAAATATTACACCACCTTAAACTCTGCGCCTGCCCACAGAAAAACATGAAACTGCAATCCCCCGCACCTGCGGCTGAACAAATTTGCATAGTGCTTTTAAATAACCTCTCAAAGTGCTGTGAACATGACTATCTATAAGAGCTAAACAGGTTCCTGAAGGTTGGAAGTGTGGAACATGGGCTGAGGCAGAGCGACACAGCATATGTGTGCAAAGAAAGACTGTGCCAAGACCAACTTGTAAATGAAAGATCATGGCATGCTCAAATGATGTACAGGGTAAACAAGTGAAACTACTATAGCAGCGATATAAAAAACTGACCTGTGCAACCTGCATTCCTTGGGTGGTCTTGACAAGAGTCACAATCTGTGGCTGGCTACTGGTCACCTGGCCTGCCTTAACAGTGATGATCTGCTTTCCTCCCTGCATCTGGGCCAACTGAGCCACCTGACCAGCTGGCACTGTTCTGAGGACAGTGGTACTGCCAGGGGCAGCCAGGCGTAGTCCCTGACCACTTGATAAAATCTGGGTGGGAGCTGTCAAATAAATACAACAATAAACTACTAACTCAGTTTTCAAAAGCTAATGTTTTCTTCTTGTCTCATACACTGTCCTCAACAGTGTCCTCAATAACCAAGAGGAAAACAAATCCCCTTTCTTAACAATTATCATCTGGACTCTCCTAATTTAAAAATCTTTTTTTTTTAAATCATTTTTGTCCTGAAGAAAGTCCTGATTGTAATACAAATGATGCCACATGATGTATCAAGACAAGCAATTAAAGTTTTTGACTTGCGTTCAATTAACTGATCTACACCAGAAATGTATATCTCATCCTATATATACAGGTGTTCTGTACAGATGGCAGACCATTAACCTGGGGAAGCCGTATATATATACACGTCATAGCGTAGCCTTCCGGCAGCCGGGAAGCTGTATAAATACGTCAAGCACGTTATTGATTTTCGCTGATCTGGGGATGCCGTATATAAACGTCGTACAAGACCAAATTGTTCTAAATTAGCTAAACTGTTGTGCTGAAATTATTCTAGGTTAGTTATTCTAGGGTAGGACAAGAGTAATCCATTAGTAAAGGCCGTTTGTTGACAACTTTCTAGTGTCAACAACTTTCGTGTCGCGCTAGATTTCGTTTAGTAAATTTCGTTTAGTAAATTTCGTTTAGTAAAACCTTGGCATCAAGAGGTCGTAAGCGAATATCAGCGGAAGTTTTGGCAGAAATATTTGCGGACTAAAATTCTTTATTCTCTTGAGATTCAGAATTAAATGAATCAGAATTTAAACTCGATAGCTTAGATAGCGACTACAACACGAACAGTAGCATACGTTTGATGTTGCACTAAGGGTTTGTTGTTCCATGTTTCAAGGATTATCACGTTAAATTATAGCAAATATTTGTCCTGAATAGTGACAATAAGTCTCATTAGGGGTCATTGCATAATTACGTAACGCCGAAAATGACCGTTTTTGACCCACCCACCCACCCTGTAACGCTTCGTAACGTTTCCCTAGACCCACCCACCCACCCTCCCCAGCGTTACGTAACGCGCCCGGGTGGCGAATCTCTCTAAAGAAGAATTACACTAAACGGTAGGCCTAACTTCTCAGGTTTATTAACGGTCTCAATTACCTTATCAAACCGATCTACCGTGTAGGCCTAATAATCTATGTCAAAACCAATGGACATCCGGGTTTTGCCCTTCGAATTCACGGTAAGTAATCGAACATTTATTATTTCAGTTATTTAAAAGTTCGGCAAAAGATACAAGAAACCCCCGACGGAATACAATTGTCCTCCCCTAAAACAACCTGTCAAAGGCAACTCACATCCAGTTTCTTTTTGAAACTGTCAAATTTCTGGTTTTACGCGAATAAAACAACGAAAGTCTTGTCCGAAAAATCAACCAAGAACAACAAGATTGCGTCCTTAATTTTCGAAGACGAAATTTAGAGAGTCTAACCAGTTTGGTCATTCGCCATTGGGCCATATTTATATACAGAAATAGGTCACTCGGTCGCGTTGCTTAATTTTCTCTATGGCTCCCTACGAGAGCCATACAGACTATGAAGGCCCGAACCTTCACAATTTATACTATTGCGTGTTTTTAGTTAAGTTTTAAGTCAATGGCTCGAAGTTTGAACTTCGATCACATCGTGTCTAAAGTGTCATTCAATGGTAATTTAAAGTTCATTATAACTTAACTGTTGGTAAAAGCGTTACGTAACGTTCATCTCCACCCACCCACCCACCCATGTAACGTTTCGTAACGTTTTCAAGGACCCCACCCACCCACCCTCGAGCGTTACGTAATTATGCAATGACCCCTTATGAACATTTTTCACTTATTACTCTTAATTTAGTAGTAAAAACGGAAACTGAAAGTGTATGATACTATTGAAACTGATATTACTGAAAGTTATACTATTGTCTGATACTATTGATACTAATATTACTTAAACTGATACTATTGCCTGATACTATTGATACTGATAATATTGAATCTGAAACTGATACTATTGTCTGATACTATTGATACTAATAATATTGAATCTGAAAGTGATACAATTGTCTGATACTATTGATTTGGTAGCAAAAACTGAAAAAGAGTGGTCACACTTAAGAACATTGAGTTACTAATAAGTTAAAGAGCATCATACAAAATTGTGTTTTCAGCTAAATTAATTCCCCAGGAGCTGGTTGTTAAACGCATAGGTTATTCCCCAGGCAAGGGGTTAATAAACAGAACTCATTTTTCAACAGTGCCAACAAAGGCTCACTTACTGTGTAGACGATGCTGTTATAAGTATGGACCTACAGATTTTTCCACACCTGGCTGGGGAGTTGGTCAAGTAAGCAGACTATGTCGTTACCAAGTTTTAAATATAAATATTCAATGCATACTGGATATAACACATTAGGGCATAACCAAAATCTGGATCGGTAAACCAATTTTGCTGACTTTTTGGACTATCTGGAATTATCCGGATCCGGAATGTCTAATCCGCCGATTAGTAACAATTGTTTTTTCAATCCACCCTGTATCTCCCACAGAGCAAGGCCGGCGACCGTCAGGCCTGTCAATCAGTGAAGATATATTGCAGTATAGGGAAGGGTGAATGACTGACTGCCTGTTCATTCATCCTACCACCTGTAACTGACACCAATGATGACTAACTTGGAATTAGGCCATAGTGCACAGATTTAAGAACATACTTTATTTTATTACTAATCGGAATCAGCAAATAATGGCCTATACCATCTGGTATCGGGAAAAAATCAAAATTGGTTATGCCCTATAAAATATACACAACTGGACAATATATTTCCTTTTTGCAATTGATGTCTAAATGGAAAAGCTCACATAAATACTCTTTAGGCATTTGACGGATTAATAAAGTATTCAGTTCACAAGCAACAGGCAAAGTATACAAAATATTAATGCAGCCAGAAGTCATTTATGATCATATAGCGACATAGAGATTAGTTACTAGTGCAGACCTGTTTGTCGTGCTGCTGCTGGAGTCACTCTTATGGCAGAAGGTGCAACCATCGATGGTGTCAACACTCGAATGCCTGTGACTGGTGTTGCAGCTGTAGCGTTAACTTTGGGTGATGCACTAGCCACAGCCAATGCTGCAGTAGTCCCAGTAACGACTGTAACCCCAGCTGATGCCTGCTGTTGACAAGTGACACTGAACTGAGATGCTGCAATGCTCTGTAAGACCATATAATTTCAATTTTTTCAACATTTTCACTTTTCTTTCAAGCATACATTAAATGCTGAAACCATAAAACTTCTTTTTATCACTAATTAGAATGAGCTACTGTTAACAGTATGTCAAGGTAAAATACTTTGCATTCACAAATTCTCCTATAATAATAGGAAATAATATTGTCAATGTCAAATGCATGATTTTTACTGTAAAGGACAGAATTCTGCCTGAAAAGGTTCAGGCAGAAAGAAAGCTTGTTTATGTCACTAAACTTGGCTGCTGCTAGCAGATCAGTACTTTGCATTTGCAAATTCTCCTACAATATTGCTAGGAATAAATACTGTCACATTCATTGGACCGCATCTAACCAACTACTCAAATTATACATCATTGTAAAGTCGACAATAAAGACTCTGTCACCCTTGCCATTCTGCCACCTGATGCATCCAGCAATCTAGGATTGTGAACGGGGACAGACAGGTGTCATTCTTGCGCCCACGCACACCAAACCAGTTTGCCTCTCTCAAGGCCTATCTTTCGAAGCAAAGTTGGAAATTTGTTTTTACTGAGTGTTCATCTCCGGCTGAAGCCTTCAAGGCCTTTTACAAATATGAGCATTGTTATTGATCTCTTTTCCCCGGTTAAAAGCACAACTATTAAAGAAAGAGATTCACTACCAGTCTACCTCGACTGACCTCTATTACTGCGAGCCGCTCCAAAAATTGACCGTCAACCCTGCCAGCTCTGTGTTCTTGTTAGAATACCATGTTTGTAGAGTGCTGGACTCCATCTGTGGCTCGTCCACCGGTCCCGATGGTATCCCCCCTGGTTTCTGTCCACCATGGCCCACCTCCTTGCTACGCCTATCGCCTTCTTGTTCCATTGCTCTTTGATGATGATAATGATGAATACGACGATTTCTACAGCGCCGTAACACGACACATGCCGTTACAAGGGTGCTTTCACAAGTTCAACACGGCCCATAGGCCAGCTTGAAGTAGTGTGTCTTGAGTCTGGTCTTAAATGACTCCAGTGAAGTTGCAGAACGTATTGAGGTTGGAATATTGTTCCAGCATTTAGGTCCTGCCACGGAGAACGCACGATCTCCTAAGCAAGTTTTAGATCTTTGTACTTTTAGATCACCCTTCACCTCTGATCGCAAAGAAGGTCCGGATCTAGAAGAAGCCACATTACTGCAGTAAATTCTGAGGTACTCAGGAGCCATGCCATGGAGTGACTTGTAGGCCAACTGCGCGAGTTTATGGTCAATACGATACAGTGCAGTACGTCGCGAAGCAGCGGTGTAACATGGTCGTACTTCTTGCGATTGCAGATTAGTCTGGCTGCCGAATTCAAGACGGACTGCAGTCTGTCCAACAGATATTTATTACACTCTTATGTCCCCCCACAGTGGCTTTCTAGTTGTATAACTCCGATCCCTAAAATAGCGCATCCCATTACCGAGGCTGATTATAGGCCCATTTCGATTACAGCTGTTCTCTGTCGCATTTTGGAGAAGTATGTTGCTCGCACCTACTTCTACCCTGTCCTTTGTAGCCCTGCTGACAATAGTGACTTTAGCGACCAGTACGCCTTCAGGCCCACTGGCTCTACTACTTCTGCCTTGATCGCTATTTCAAATAACCTCTTAGACATGCTCTGTGACGAGCCCCATGGGCGGCTACTGTCTGTCGTCACTTCCCGTGCCTTCGACACGGTCAGACATTCCCACCTTTCTGAGCAACTGGCTGCTTTACCTATACCTGACTTTCTATACAATTGGATTATTGCCCTCCTTCATGACTGCCAACATAGTACAAAGTTTCTAGGACAAGTTTCGGCTTACTGCAAAATTAACGCCAATATCATTCAGGGCTCTGGTTTAGGTCCCCTTAACTTTCTCGAACCCAAAAATGCCTTAAACCCTTATTCGCCAGCAACCGCCTACTTAAATACGCTGATGATTGTTATCTGCTAATTCTTGCATCTGCTATCCATACGACTTCTTCTGAATTAGAAAATATCGCCAGATTGGCAGCCACTTGTAACCTTAAACTAAACTGTTCAATTACCTGCCAGCTGGCACCGCTCCCTATGACGCCCTCTGTGATCAAGCCGAGTCCACGCTCTTTTTGGCTGTCCTTAACAATCCTAGTCATATTCTACATAGCATCCTCCCCCTGTCAAGACCAGCACCTATTCGCTCTGCCCCCGTCCGCATAACCATGAGGTCCCCACTCCCCAGGGCTGATACACTGTCTAGAAAACATTTTATCATTAGAATGCTCTACTTAGGAATTTGAACATTAATTGGATTTAAATTTTTCTTTTCTTTTCCTTTTATTTAGGTTGCTTGTGCCTGTGCTTGATATGTTCAGTTTCTTACACTTGTATTAGCCAGTTTGTTAGCCGCAGTGCGTTTGCAGGCGGAGCATTACTTACTTACTTACTTACCTTTCATGACTCTGATCATTAAACATCTGTTATGCGAAACAAGCTGTTGAGGAAAATCGAGTTGAAGCTGCTTTAGTCCTCTCAACAAGGATAAAACGATTAATTACCAGTAACAATACCACCACCTTCGAAAGAGCCAACTGTGGATGAGGTAAACTGGCTGCAAGGAACTGGCTGGAGAGAAACCTTGCCTATGGATGGTGAAGTCACCGCTGCTTCCTTAAACCAGCACTATGGGGTATTTAAACAGACGAACATTATTCAGCTCCCCGTCAAACATAGTGGACAGAACCGCGATCATGAATGTATCTACTACTTTTAAAACGCTTGCCACTTAGGGGAGCACAGCCACCAACCCCGACTGAATGCTTGGTTTTTTAAGGCAGCCACCCAAATGTTGTTAGCAGATCCCATAGCCGATCTCTTCAACATCTCAATCCTCTTCTCATATGTTCCACCCCAGTGGAAAATTAGCACCATAATGCCAGCGTCTAAGGTTACTCGTCCTTCTGATACGGGTGATTTTCATCCTATATCAGTTACCCCATCCCACGCCACCTGCAGGAAAATTTATTTTACGTCGATTTTTCTATCCCTTCCAGACAAACACACAACGTAATACGGGTTTCGAGGACCAATAAGCCTTTCATCCTACGGGCTTGACTATGGCAGCCCTAATTGCCTTAACTGGTAACCTATTGGAGTTTCTCAATGACAACCAATATATTCAACTGATTGCCCTTGACTTTAACAAAGCCTTTGATACTGTCAGGCACTCATATATTGCTGAGCAACTTGCAGTTACATATTCCAGATTGTATAACAACTGGATAATTGCCTGTTTAGACAACTGCAAACAAGGAACCAAATTCAACAGGTTAGTCTCTGCAACAACCAGTATTAATGCCAGTATTGTTCAGGGTCCATTAAATTTTATAACAGCTATTTCAAAACTTAAGGCAGTTCACCCTACCAACAGGTTGATCAAATATGCTGATGACACCTACTGTACTTGCTGATATCAGCACTACGGTAGCGGCTAAGCCTGACCATGTCTTCGAGTGGGCAGCCACTCCTAAGATTGAATCAAAAATTCCCATGAGATGGTGATTTGCCAACCTTGTGGGTGCTGGGCATGATGCTGTCCCTTGCACTACACCGTGGGTCTCCAGTATGGTCATCTTGGGCATTACACTAAAGGAGCGTTTTAGTATTGAGGCACATATGACCCATTTATTCAGTCAGGCAAGGCAATCACTGTACGCCTTGAGCATTCTTGTAGCACACGGCCTTCAGGCCCATGCTGCGCGATGTGGTGTGCAAATGCCCAAATGCTTAAAGCCACCCCGGCCTGGTGGATCCACCGGATCACAACCATGGGCCTGATCTGTCTGCGGTACCTGCCACAAGAATCCAACATTTTAACATCTATGCCACATTGCTGACAAACATCTCTTCCCTGTGGCCTAGGTAACTCGGGCCATGCACTTCATGGGCTACTCCCTCCGACTAAGTCGCTCCCCTACTCTCTGCGCCTGCAGACTGTTTTATTCCTCACTTAGACAATTTCACACATAGAACGTTTGTATCTAGAATGTATATATACTGTTTTGATAGTACACCAAAGTGCAGTTATGCAGTTGGTACAACAAAGAATATTCTTGCTTATATACAATGCTAAATGTGTGATGTTTACTATAAAGAATTGTGCTGAAAACATAACATGTTGGATCACCACGATATTGTACTACAAATTTGAACATGCCTAGTATTTCCTGTGCAAGCCATTTTGTCTCAAGATTGTATACCATATTTAGCCCACTAAGTCCATAAAATGACCATGTCAGGTAGTTCCATATTTTCTATGATCCCTTCACCCTTCTTTTTTCATCCCTTTGAATATAAAGCATCTTGAATCAGCAGATACCATTGTCCTTTAAATCAAGACATAATTCAAGCAGACACAATTTGCCACAGCATATTGTTAGACCATTTAATTTGAGAAGGGTTCACAAACTATTAAACCAATAATGCATCTGTACATTCATACAAACAATACCTATTTCTAAGAAAAGTCCACAAATCATACAGAAAAGTACATACCGATGCCACTATGCCAGAAGCCCTCGCAGAAGCCAGAGTAATAATCTGTGGAACACTTCCTGCTTGAGTGCCCATTACTTTCAAGACTTGAGGGGCACTTGCAGCTACTGGTGACCTCTGTCTCACCTGTGGAATTGTGAGACGAATTGCAGACGTAGATGTGCCAGCCACTCCAGCTGCTGCAGTCGAAGCACGAACTTGTGATACTATGTCCACAAAAAACCCATTAGGATTTAGATTAATGTGAGATCTAATCTAATGACTTCTGTAGTGCTGTTATCATAAGATCAATGATCACTTCAAATAAAATCAAAAAAAAAATCATAATCCATTGACGAAATTTTATTTACAAACTTCAGTAAACTACACAAAACAAATACTTTTCCATGGGTGACATTACCCATTAGGGAATTTAGGAGTCAGTATACTATATAGTCTTCTTTTCTACAGCCCATATTTAATGCACAAGAAAATCCATACTCTAGTTTCTTAAAAGTGAATTATGCACAATAAATTTGGATAATGGACATCTAATTTGTTATATACCATATATATTCGAGTATAAGTCGTAAAATTTTGGACAATTTTTCACATTTGAAGGGGGGGGGGTATGACTTACATTCAGGCAAAGGCAAAAATTTCATGTGTTCACCAAGGTAACAGACGAACGTGTACGCTAATGAATGTTACTCTACCTCATCACCTTGCCAATAAACAATTTCTTGCTGGGTACAATCATAGCTGTTTCTATTATGCACATATTAAAATAATCTATTTGATAAAAATTTCTTTTGCAAAGAAATTGAAGGTTCTTGCAAAAATTGAGCATCTGATTAAAGTTTTCTATGCACAATAATATTTCAGTCCGTCTGCGAAACCTGTTCCTACTTCTTTACCAGTATCAGGCCTTTACCCAGCCACTCGTCCACCCGTCCTTTGGATGGGTGAAAACTATTTTCAACGGTAATAAATGCTGCGAGGATGGGTTGCTGATTGGACGGGTTGCCGAATTATTTCTACAACGGTATGTAAACTTAGTTCCCTTATTGTTGGGCTGCCTTAACAACAGAGAGAGACAAAGACAGCGTGGGAGAGAGAGACAGACACAGGCTGGCCTCTCTCTTGTCTCTCTCTGAATGCATCCTGACTACGGCTGCCGGCAGACTTTGCTAGCCTAACCTGCACAGACAGAGAGAGAGACAGACAGACAGACAGAGAGAGAGAGGTCAGCTGGCGGGGGTGGACTCATACAGCGGTGGGACCAGCGGCATAGCTAGGATATTTTGCGCACGAGGACGAACTATAGTCCATTGCCGAATTATTTCTACAACGGTATGTAAACTTAGTTCCCTTATTGTTGGGCTGCCTGAACAACAGAGAGAGACAAAGACAGCGTGGGGTAGAGAGAGACAGACACAGGCTGGCCTCTCTCTTGTCTCTCTCTGAATGCATCCTGACTACGGTTGCCAGCGGACTTTGCTCGCCTAACCTGCACAGACAGAGAGACAGACAGACAGAGAGGTCAGCTGGCGGGGGTGGACTCATACAGCGGTGGGACCAGCGGCATAGCTAGGATATTTTGCGCACGAGGACGAACTATAGTCCATATTTGTTTCCGTCTTGTGGCGATATAGACAATTTCATGAATTTCTTGAACTGCTAAAAGCACAAACTCCACATGCATCAAAATAAATTTAAAATAAATTACTTAATTTACAGAATTGTTCAAAAATATTTCATTTAGCAATACTTTAAAAGTATAGAAGGCGCTTAGCACATGGTTTGAAAAATCGTCCACGGCGCCCTGCATGCCCGCCTAACAGCACTAGTGCAATCAAAAACTTGTCTTGTCAGATGACACGTGATTTACAACCACGACTAATATTGAGGTCAGTACACTCGAAGCCGACTTATTCTCGAGTATATACAGTAATTCATATTGGAAGAGACACAAATGCAGCCTTGGTCACTTAATGCAAGACCTATATCATAATCAAAATAACAAATAGTTCAAGCTTCTGCAAAGTTTTCCTAATTTCTTTTTGCTTGCTTTCTCTACCTAATTAGCAAACACAAACAACAGTTCTTAAGAAAAAATACATGATCCTATGACATCACAGATATGTGAAGTTAAGCTATAGATCACATACCTGGTGCTCTAACAAATGTTGTCCGTAGAGGAGAAGTAGGTGCCATGCTCATTACTGGCTTCACAGGAGTAGTTGCTGCAGCTGCAGTTGAAGGCACCATTGCAGGGCTTGGAGGCATGTCATACTTTTGCAACTGAAGCAAGTATGCATCAGCTGTTGGAACAGCACCCCAGCACACCTCCAGAGTGTTTGTACTCGCCCTTACCAGCTGCACACGAGATGGTGCTGGTGGTTTTTCTGTTTCTAAAAACCACAAGTCTTTGAAGCACACCTGAAATCACAAAGTTCCCAGTATCTAATAAATGCATTTTACCATTAATTAAATAAATATCTCCAAACAGACATTTGTTAAATTACTTTATCAAGCATTTAAAAATACCAAAGCATATCTTGACATCTAACCAGTATCATTTAAAGTTCTATAAATCATTCGCATGAATGCTAATTATGGTACTACTAGCATGAAATCCTTCAAAAAAACCCTTCATCCACTCTGAATTACCTACTATCTTACACCAGTTTTCAGTCTTTGTTTGCAATCATGATTGTAAAATGTGATCATCAAACAAAACAGACAGTTACTTTCAGATCTAGAATTTCAGCAAATAACCCCACTGAATACCTGGGCACCTGTTCGAAGGGTCGCACCTGACAGAAGAAGCATAATACATTAAGTAAGTTTGAAAAGCTGTACAGGTCACCTGAGCAGGCGACCGTTAAGCCTGTCAATCAGTAGCGCGGTATAGGGAAGGGGTCACTGAATGGCTGTTCTTTCACCTTTGGATAATTTGAATGACAGCGCACACTAACCCTTCAGGCCTGGGCTTAGGGATAGCCATTAATTTGCATTATCAGTATTGGATAATGTCCTTGTAGCTGACGCCAAACCAACGATGACTAACTATGAATTAGGTCTTAGTGCATAGATTTAATAACACACGGCCTTTTGGACAACATAACATTCCGTTCAAGATTGGTTACTTAGTGAGTTGGTCTTTCAAGACTTTAAACAAGATCTCGTTAGTTGCAACCATTGCTGATGTTTAAGTTAAAATAAAAGTTTGAGTCCTGAGTTTATCAGAATACATTTCATTTATTTGTTATTTAACTCATTGTATGCTTTTCTAAAATTTTGACAGCCCTACATCCCACGTGTAAAATAACCAATGGGAAAATTTTTACTAATTTATCACTCTAATTAACTTATTTGTAAACTTAAGATGAACAATGGTTTCTTAACTTCAAATCGCTTTTTTTAGGTGTACCTATAACATTGCAATTTTGTGCCTGTGACATATGCGGAATTTACAGGGGACCTTCTGGCACAAAATCTTATTCAATCGCTGTTCCAATAGCTTAAAAGAGGTTTTGGCAAAATTATGTGGATCTGGCAAAACAAGCTTATTATGTACAAACTTATTATGGTAGTAGTGCTAATGTAATACACAGAATATTTGCACAAGAGTAGTTTAGACAAAAAACCCAACCTGGTTATTCCAAGCCTTCCGATAACCATCTCGCCCACTCCAAATGTACAGTCTGGTGTGGGTTGCAACAGCACAGTGACCAGCACGAGCTCGTGGAATTGAGTCTTCAACAGTTTCCATAGACAACTGTTCCCAAGTCATTGTATCTGTCAACAAACACGTAACACATATTGTTCTCTGCTGTCTTAAATAAAACATTTGCATACAAATAAAAAGTAAAAACTTTATAACCAAATTACACAAAACAAATTCTGAACTTCAGGCCTAAATGCAGCATTACTGCTTACCATCTATACTTGCATACACACCCCTCTAGGGCATAGCCGGGTACTGACCCGGATAACCAGAAATTCCGGGTGTTGAACACCCGAAAGACACCTGGTCTCGAAGCTGAAAGGTCATCTGGGTCTGGGTGGGCAATTTTTTTATCGAAACAAATTTACGAACGACGAAATCACAAAACACTGAAACCACCTTTTTTAGTAAGCCCACGTCACCCGGCCCGGCTGATATTTCCGTCCCACTTACGCATTCGGACAACGCAGGCTACGCCAAATGTAAACCCTTAAACTCGTGTAAAAGTCGGAATTTTCTTTTGGCCAAAGCCACTTTATTTTCGTCTTTTGCTACATGAGACAGTTTTTCACTGTCAGATTCATCGAAACTGTCATCATTTAAATCTAATTTCTGTGCTTAATTATACTATCTTGGCCTAGATGACGCGAAGTTCCAAAAATATATTGGTTTATATAGGTCAACACACAACAGACGTTGAGTGTTGACCTATATAAACCTGTATGCTACCGTGTACTATAAAATATTATAGTACACAGTAGCATACACTTTGGCACGTAGATCTAAATGTCTGCTTTGATTGGTTGAATTACACGTTTAGTGCATGCGCGTTGTTTATAGTTAAATATGGGACAATTCACTGGTTAGATGACATGTCAACTAACAGTAACGTTACTATTTTGGTAGTATATTTTTAGTTCGCCTTTTTCTTAATTATTCTATATCAATTCAAATTATGCGCTACACAATTTGAACTTTTCTTGAATAGTAATCTTTGTTTTTTTACTTCTGTTTCACAACATGTTTATTAAAATATTCTGAAGTTGATTCGTAGACAGTAGAGTGGAGTTATTTCTTGGGGACTTAGTGTTCGGATTAGAGATTTGAGATTAGCCTACTTTTAGTTTTAATACCCGGACCCAGCAGGTTTCATTCAAACCCTCCATGCTGCGTCAAGTTTCTGGTCCCTGGGTGGTTCCATATCAGAGGGTCAAGCACACAATCATGGCCCACAGATTGGTAGAATGGAAACGCTACACGCTGTGGTCAGTCCAGAGTACATGTGAAACTGTATAATTTTCCAGAAACCAACAAAATAAGCCCTGCTGGTATTGTGACGGAATGAGTTTTGCTCATGAGCTCACCCGATGTACGTGCATATTAATAGCTTGATGTACATGCATGTTAATAGCTCCTGCGCATGCGCTCCCGGCTAACTACTGAAATATTGGGAAACCCAGCATCACGGTTCTCGACTAGCTAGTCAGTCTCCTAAATGCGTCTCATGCCTACGGATTGTCGACTATCGCAACTTGGCGACTAGCTAGTCGTGACAAGCCGCTATACGGCGACTAAGCTAAGATGTGCTCATACCTATGGGCACATCTTACTTGATGTAACAGACCACTTACATAGCAGATCTTAAGAGCCTTTCCGTACTCCTGCACTTTCACTAATATAACCGTCACATGGATGTAACTCACATCCACATATAACTCACACACACTTCTGATACCCTGCAGGCCTGCACAGACCATAAAAACACACTAGCCCAATTCTTACAACGTCCGAACTGGATCACATGATTTTTTAAAATATATTTTCAGCAGTTAAAATGTGGATTTTCAAGCTTCTTGGTAAAACATAGCAATATTTTTACTGATACCAGGTCTTGTATTGTTTACATCTATACTTTACTTGCCTTGGGTGCAAAAAGGGTCTCCCAAAATCAGACTGCATCACAATTGTTAAACTAAGTTGACACGGTTCCTTTTATAGTACTTATCTAATCATCTTAGGAAATACACGGACAATATTTTAATATATAATATTACACAATTACGTGGTAACAATGCTGGTTAAGCAGAAACTGATGTCAGTGAAATGCATCTTGCTCCAATAGAGGACAAGTTTAATTCCGATCACAGCAGTCCCTCTGAGACCACAGAACAAGGTCGCACAAGTACGCAAGCACTAACCCAGGTCTTAAAACTTCCTTTACATACTGCTGCAAGTGATACAAAGGATGTTCCTGGAAATGCAACTGCATCAAACGTGCCATCACATAATGCATTTGATGTTGCGGCACGTACCTAATCAGTCATAAGAAAAATACTGCAAAAACTCTCAAGACGTACAAAATATCACTTAGTATAAAATGAAAGCTTAGTCCATTTTAAATGCAATGCATTTAATATTAGATATTCTCTAAAGACAAAACTGATGACAAAAATATCTGTTATTACAAAAATGATTTGCAGTCCTGTGAAAGTGTGAATATAACTTAATGCAAAGCGAAGACAACAGCTGCAGGTTGCACAAGGTTTCAACTTTGCACTTTGTATATGCCTACTATAGTTTGACATCATCGGTCTTAGAATAAGCCTGTGAATAAGCTGGTTCCGCAAATTCGCTTTTTGGGCGCTGTAGCAATCTTGAGATTACAATTACGATATCTCACGTAATGAGATAGCGTAACTGTTTGACGGTGAGAAACCCTCGCTATGTCACAACATGCTGGTGCTCAAGATATCATATAGATATCATAATTACCATAATGATGCTGATGATTACCAAGAAGACCTTATAGCATAAAAGTTTACAGCTTGGTTGTGATTATTTGATGAGCCTGTTTCTCCCATGGATGGATGAGGCATGGATAGATAATAGATGGATGAACCTTGATTTGTCTGTTGGCCAAATCCTTGGTTATAAATGAAAAGCACATAATTGCGTTTGTGGTCTACTTTCGGATTAAATATAGACCAAGGTGCAACTTCTAAGTTCTGTCGCCCAAGTTGTTTAAATTGAATATCAACTCTACATGAATTGTTTTTAAAAATTAAATTACATGTAGGCTACAACAATATAATAATACCAAGGAATTTTTGGTAGAAACTTAAGTATAATAAACTGATATGCAGAGAAATATAAAGAATTTTTTATACAAACCGAGGTTCAAGCAACCCAGTGTATTAGTACACTTCCATTCCTTTTCATGAGCAGCAACTTTAATGTCATCCATGACAAGCGGAACCCAGCCACCAAAGACAAACATTTTATTCCCGATGACTGTTGAAGAGTGGAGGCTCCGCGGAAGTGGAGGAAGACCCTGAACAACTGGCTTTGTCCACATCACTGTTGCTATTAAAATCACAAACCATCACATGTATTACTCAATCATCTTGATAATGCCAATAAGCCTATGGCCTAAATTAGATAACATGAGAAAACAGACACTTGAAAGTTCCTCTAGGACAGTACTTTATCAACTGTTCATCAGGATATTTAGCATTCAAGTTACAGCTTAAGTAATCAGTCAATAAATCTCTGATTAGATCATCAAGAGGGATAGTAGGACATGAATGGAACTGGATGACAGATACCATTGCTTAGGCTGCCCATACCAGTTACCAGACTATATCAGGGCTGACTGGCTTTTCACAATATATGGTTCTCTATTTATTACAATTTGAGCAAAGTCAGACACAATTTCCTCTTACTGGTTTTGAAGTATGGTTTTCTCAGTGTTAAAAAATCAGAACAGAACACTTCCAGTTCTACTGATGGAATAAAACAAAAAAATCAAATCATGTGCCCATGTAGCTAGTCTTATTGTCTGTATCCAGTTGAGCAAGCACAATGCCTGTAATCAATTTCTGTCTGTAGTACCAGTCAGCGCTACTAAACACTGGCATATTTGGTGGGACCCGTAGAGTAATGGATAACACACTGGCGTGAAGAGCAGTAGGTACCAAGATCGAACCCTGTAGACCCCGTAAGGTTATTCAGCCTTCCACTCGCTAGGTGGCAGCGGTGGTTAAATGAATAGCAGGCCATGATTGGCACCCTGTTGGCTGCCGTATAAAAACAGTTATATTCGACTCCTGTAAAACTGTTATCATGTGCTTCTACTGTATACATGTATGTAAGGCGCCCTGCGTGGCTGCCGTTTCTACTATATGTATGTTCACTGTACAGTGCAGTACGGTTAGCAGGCGCTTCAATAAAGAAAAGATTATTATTATTACTATTATTATTATTACTATTATTATTATTTGTTATATTTGTTCTACAGATGGTCAAGTTAAACATGGCTATGTTAAAACTGAAAAATAAAAGTTTATAAAGACAGATTGCTAACCTATATCAAGAACCCAAAGATCTCCAAGACGACAACCACTCATTCCACCATAAATTATCAGCCTCAGATTCTGTCCATCCTTTTCATTGTATGCAACGGCTGTATGAGACTCCCTGGGGGGAGGTGGCTCACCTCCAACAGCTGGCAAATCCCAGGCCAACGAGTTTGAGTTTGCCTTCAGTTCAAGACTGTAGAGATCATTCAGGTATCTAAAAGGTGAAAGGTAAAGTCAATGAAATTTAACCCTTTCGCTGCGACGTCCTTTTAATCCTTTGTGCGGCATGTATGTAGTACCGGTATGTACTATGTATGTATGTATGTATGGATGTATGTATGTATGTATGCATGTTGTATGTACATATGTATGCATGTAATATGTATGTGTATATGTATGCATGTATTTCTGTATGTATGCATGTAGGTATGTATGTATGTATGCATGTATGTAAGTAAGTAAGTATGAATGCATGTATGCATCAATTTATGTATGCATGTATGCATTGTGTATGTATTGTGTATGTATGCATGTATGTATGTATGTATGAATTGATGGATGTATGTATGTATGTATGCATGTATTTATGTATGCATGCATACATAAATGCATGCATGCATGTATGTATGTATGTATGTATGTATGTATGTATGTATGTATGTATGTATGCATACATGTACGTATGCATGTATGCATGTATGTATGCATGTATGTATGTAAGAATGTTTTTGTGTATGTATATATGTATACGTGTATGTATGTATGTATATATGTGTGTAGTATGCAACTAGAGCATCAAATGTGTAACCATAATTTCCATGACAAGATATACTCGTCATCCGCGTATGGCAATAGCATTTCCATGATGAGACATACTCGTCATCCGCGTCGAAAGGGTTAAATGAGCAACTGAGGCTTGAAAAAAGGTATATGACTTTTTGCAGATTAATCCCTGGTCTGGAAAACATGTGCAGTGCATTATGGTCTTATATTTGACTGCACCTGATAAACCACCGTCGTAATGGAAGACCAAAACTGCATGACAGATCTCAAACTGCACATATATATACATACATACATACATACACCATACACGTATACATACATACATACATACATACACAAAAACATTCTTACATACATACATACATGCATACATGTGGGGCGTGGTGGCTCAGTGGTAAGTTCGGCGCCTTGTGACCGGAGGGTTGCAGGTTCGAATCCCACTCTAGCCGCTGCGTACGGACCTTGGGAAAGTCCTTCACTCGCAATTGCTCGTGGCGCTACGGCGTGAAAATTCCGGCACAGTATCAAATGCTGTAGTCGGGAGCGCCTCTGAGTAGTAGTAGACTTTGAGAGGCGCTATAGAAATATCCGGAATGAATAAATAAATAAATAAAACCAGACATCTCCCACTGTTAAGTTAGGCATACGTGTAGAAACTGAGCTATTTTTACATCATCTAAAGCAGAAGAAAAATTATAGATTTGTGTGAAGTCACCTTTGTTTACATCCGGTAGGGCATAATCGAAATCTGAATCAGTAAACCGATTTTGCAGATTTTTTGACAATCCGGATCTGGAATGTCTAACCCACTGATTAATAACCGTTGTTTTTCGATGGTTGCACAATGGACTAATAACAATTTATAGGCCACTCACATATAATTATAATTTTGATTGTAACTACTTCAACGCGGGCTCAGAATAACTGGGCACACATTCGAATGTTGGTATGTAAATTGGGAATTAAACCTGTGCAATGCAAACTTTGCAGAAGGGTTTAAAGTAGCCCTATGAAGTAGCCATGTATTACATTGGCGCCTACATTGTTGTAAGTTCCAGATTTTACGGTTAGAAGTATAAAGTCATAGGAATTTTTAGCTACCTTGGTATATTGTTCTTTGGATCATCACTCTCATTCGCAAGTCCTCCAAAGAGGTAGACTTTGTTCGCTGCTAGAGTGAAGCTGTGTCCTAACATAAAAATATTAAGACCTAATTAGAAATAACCTTTGGCTGCATTAATTATGACAGTTTGATGTCTTAAATGCTTTAACATTGTCTGTAAAATAGTTAAGTTCACTGCACTATTTCATCAAATCAAATCCGCCCAAGGTCTGAATTCCTTAACATCACATAAAGTTGGCAATTCATTGTCAAGGCTAAATGGTTTTGAGATTTCTGCTTTTACATAAACCTGTAACTTCAGTTGAAGATTTAACATGAAGTCATGACCGTCAGTGTAGCAGGTAATGGCATAATGCTTTTAACCTTATTTTATGTAATTCCAATTCAAGCTGTACATTGTACAACTGGAATTACTTACCAAGACGTGGACAAGGTGCAGCTCCCATTTTGGGAGGCTTTGGTTTCAGTTTCTTCCACTCCCATCGTGTTGCATTCAACTCAAAAAGGTCGTTGGAATATTTTCCATATTCCACCATTCCACCAAACATTAATATGCGAGTTCCATCGCATACAAATCCATATGCTGCACATCCTGGAGGATTGTCACCCTTCAGCGCAGGAATGAACCACTGATTGGTTGCTAGGCAAACATAAATATTTTTGAGTGTTAGATGCAGGTATGGCTTTCAACTAGCATACATTTAAGCAATCTAATCTTAAAATTTCTACATCATCACAAAAATAAATTTGACTTCCCTTGACAGCACTTCAAAACAAATGACCAATCCCTGGCACCATTTCAATAACACAGAATGGTAGCATGAGTCTCTCTTGAAGTGGCACTATATAAATTCACAATTACAATTTGGCTGAGGAAAGAGCACTCAAAATTTCAGGACAAGAGGCAGTGCAACGAGACAGTCTGATTGCCAGTGGCCAGTCGACACTCCCAGGTTGTTTGTGCACATTACATGATCCATCATTTACTGCAAAGGATAACCTGCATTACAGCACTAAAGTCTTGGATGTCCATAAAGAGACAGAGGACTCAGCTACACCCACATACTCAACAACACGATGCCACCTAGTTTAGTTCAAAATAGTGCACGGCAATTAATTGAAATCGCTTCTAACTTCCCTGCTGAAAACATGAGTACTGGGCACAACACTCAACACTCTGTCTGCGTGAATTCATTGATGAATTCCTCCTTTTTTGTGTGGCTTTGCAATTCGTTGTTAGCCAAAGAAAGTCTATGCAGATAGGCAAATCAAAAGCATGTAGTTGTTCTACAAACCTTGCAGAAGCCGAGTCCAGATACGGAAACATTTACAAACTACCAACCAATCTTGAACCTTACATTTCTACCAAAGCTCATCAAGAAAGAATTCTCTCAGCAGATGGTGAGGTACTGAGAAGCACGTAACCTCAAGCTGAAATCTAAGCTAACTTCAGGAAGGGACATATGACTGAGATGGTCAACTATCTTGGACAATGGACATACATGCCACCGATTTCTGGTCGTCTCACGGTGCCTGCTCTCCTGGATGTAATTGCAGCATCTTACATGGTCAATCCTAATAATAATAATATAATATCTTTGTTTATTAATTCAAACTGACAAGTATGCAATAAGATCATGAAATTTTGACCAAGCATCTTGTAACCTATTTTGGAACCAGTGGAAGACCTCTATATTTGTGTGAACAGACAATTATGGCCACCTCAGACACAGCCACTTGCTGTCCTGCAAGGCTTAGTACTCGGGCCACTTCTCTACAGATTCCCTAAGACAGATTCAGCTCAATTCATCAACTTTTCTAGCAGCATGGATTCACCAATATGGCAATGACAAACAACTGCCAAATGCTACACATTTAATGGACTCTTGTATTTTCTTTCAGTAATTAGCAAACTGAATTTGCCTAGACAAAGAAATATATGCATCACTTTGAAAAATGAGCCTAACTATCTTACACATCAGAACATAACCAAGGTTTTCTATGAACAGAGCTGCATATTAACTCCTGTGCACCATCATAAAAGCGCGGTTTAAACAAGTTTAGACCTCCAAGTTTCGGATCATGACCCAAATTAGTATCTGATGAATCAACTCTCAACATCACAAGTTCTGATACTGGTTTAAACCATGAATAAAAAAATCATCATTTCAAAAAGCATGCTGTCAATCCCATTACCCCACCACCTAGTGAATAACACTGCTATTAAAACCGGACCGTTAGCAAAATATGACATACACCCTCACAAAATAAGCCAAAATTGTAAAAATACTTGCAACCGTTGAAAACATTAAGAGATAAATATAAATTTTATTATATTACATGCATTAGAAGATTATTGCCCGTCGTAAGGCCAAAAAAAAATAATGGTGTGTTTCCGGTAACGCGACCGAGTCACTTTTTTTGCGCGACTCAGATAATTTTGGGAAAACGATATCAATGAAATACACGTGAAAATATTAGCCTTCTAGCATATTTAAAAAAACATTTTTTAAATTTAATTTACTGACAGATAATTTTTATAAACATTGAACTGTTTTAGCAAAGTGTTTATATAGTGACATCTTGTTGTTCTCAAAATGTAAGAAAAACAAAAAGGTGATACGGTCGCTATGAAATGGCATTGTATACAAATATTTTTTTTTAAATATTTTCCTACCTACCTACCCTGTTTTTTAAAACTCCGTTACCAGAAACAGACCTTTTTTTTTGGGCCCAAGACGGTTCAAAAACAATTTGAAAAGAAACCACGGGTAGACACCTTTGTGTCACCGAAATGTGGGCTTCGTGATCACGCGATTTCGTGACATTTCCCTCCTATTATATTATTAATCAAAATCAATTTTGTTACAGCCACTTGCTGTTAAGAAAAGCAGCCAAAACTGAGTTATGCTAAATCTTGCTTGAAGTCTACATCTAAGTGTGCAGTGCTCATAAAAGCAGAAGTTAAACAACATTTTCCTTCAGAGAAAATGGCGTCTTGAGGCTCTGCATTTTTCTGCACGTATACAACATCATCTCAACAACACTACGACGCATGCACAAAATGTGAATAACAAGTGGTTGCGTTCCAAACGCAAATTGTAAAGACAATTTTGCACAAGTGACAATTTTTTTGCCCAAGTACAAGTCTGACAACCTTTTACATTTGACTGCCTACGACGTATAAACAGTATTGTGGTCCCACACTCAGATAGAATTGTCTTGCAACCTAAAGCACTAAAGACACAAACACAATATTTATGATAGTGAAACCTGAATTAAGTGTTCACTGCATAGCATCAAAACACTGTTCGACATATAGTGCTAATATCACAACACATTCTGCCTGGAAGTCATATAACAACAGTTGGAAGGTGTACTTATTCCAATTTTCTAAACTTCAAACAAGGCATTTATATGTATTCTCCATGAAAGGAACAAGTTTCCTAGATCCCCATGATGAAGCAGTACACACACAAAATTGGAAAACACACGGCTGCTTGCAAAAATGAAACTGAAAGGACGATTTGGTACAAGTCATGATTTGTTTCTGGCATAAAAAGATCTGTGAAAATTCTTATCTGTATTTCAGAGACATATGCGACTTAATTAATTCCAATAAAGTTCATTTTCACCTTCTTAAATATTGTGTCTGACTTGTTAATTACTCACTTTACAACACATAGTACTATTCTATCCGGATGTGGGGTGGCATTTGTGAGGTCCATACTATATTTAGTGTCCTGATAGTAAAATGTGCTATATTTAGTGTCCTGATACAAACATACAGTGATATGTTGCAGGCGATCAAATGTAAAAGTTTACCCAATTCTATGGCTCAGTGCATTTTGTAGTGAAAATACAGTCTTTAATGTAAGTCACAAACTTATGTTGTTCAATAATCTTAAGAAAAAAAGGTATTAAGAATACTGTAAGCAATGTTTTTAAATTGTTAAATTGTTAACAAAAAATAACTAAAGGCGATGCTTAAAATTGTTGACTTATTGTTAACTAATTTTATAAAATTCACATAAATTAAAACAAATTAGGAAGATCATTTTGCCCATAAATAGAGTGTCTTTCACAATATTAAAAGGTATTAAATAATTTCTCAAATCCAGAACATAAGCTTTAATTAAGCTTCTCAACCAATTTTTAATAGAAGCCACTGATACAGACACAGAGAGAAAGTAAAAATAGCAATAGGCGGGACCTACAGACTAATAACAGAACATAAGCTTTAATTCAGTGATAACTTCTAGCTTCAGTCAGTTAATTAGCTCAGTGAGCCTACAGTTAGGTCTAAATTTGAGTAGACCCAATAGAGACTGCATACTTTTCTATTGGCAAAATCATCAGTAAATTTATTAAAATCCAATTGGTGTAGAATATCACTCTCTATGCTCAACACTGCAAGCCTGCTCATCTTAGAAAATGAATGTTCAGCACTGCAGTTTGTGCCCATGAGTACAAGTACATTCTAAGCATAATTTCCACATTTGGAAAGGAACTTTCAACACCTTTGTCAAATATTAAGGGGCCGTCCACATATTACGTACGCAATGAGGGGGTCGGATTTTGGCGATTTTGCGTACGGGTGCGAACGGGGGGAGGGGGGGACAAAAGTGCACGTACGCAAAATAAATTTCTAATTATGACATCCACATTGGCCTATTTATAACTCTGTATTGTCCTATAGTCGTCCGACGGCATTTTATCTGTATAAATAAAGCGAGAATTCTGTCTGTCTGTCTCTCTGTCTGTTTGACCGGGATTAACTTCTACAATTTTACACCTTTTCACTCGAAACCTTCACTACTGTGTCGGCCTCGGCATCGGACACCCAGTGGAGGGGTTCGCGTACCCCCTTTCACCGCTAACATGGTGAAAATCTCCAAAAACTCTACCCAACCGACCGTCCCTCACGCCCCAGCTCGCCTCTTCCACTGCAAAGCGGTTCTATTTATGGCGCCGGTATTCCCCGTCATTAATAATGCGCATAACGACACCGTCCCTCACGCCCCAGCTCACCTCTTCCACTGCCAAGCAGTTCTATTTATGGCGCGGGTATTCCCCAACGTCATTAATAATGCGCATAACGACGTTGTTTACTTTCGCACAAAATTTAATTACGATCGATTCGAACTATATTCATCGTTTTACAGCAAAATTGTATGTTCAAAGACTCTGCTTTACTAAGGGCAGTGAGGGATTTCTGGCGTTTTCTTTAACCCGCCAACGCCGGGTTCACCCTCTTCGACTGCGAAGCAGTCAGTCCACAGGGGAACTGCGAAGCAGTCTCCCCCTAAGGTCGCCAGACGCCACAAGGGCCTCCAAGACTGCGAAGCAATCGCCGCCAGAGGGTGACTGCGAAGCAGTAAGTCCACGGCAGAGGTCGCTATACGCCAGAAGGGTCCAATTTCCCCGGATTTTTGCGTACGTAATATATGGATGGCCCCTAACTGGTATATGAACTGCTTCTGACTTATGTTGAGGCCTGCGCTACCTGTCAAATATTTTGACAAAATCATAATTCTGCATAAGCTCAACTCCATCACAGTCGTTGCCACAAATTGCTACAAGGTTTTTCACTTGTGTATTAGAACTTCATCGCTACATGATAGAAAACCAAACCTTGAGCAGAGTAGTTCGTATGATGCTAGCCTTTATGTCAACTCGGTTGTGAATTATTCAATGATGGGCAGAAAATTGTCAATTCGTAACTTCTCTGAAGCAGAGAGCACAGCTTCTAGCGCTCGACCATGATCCAATGGTATGATACGTACATTTTGATTACATGTTCTTGTTTGAACATATTCTGGTCATTCAGAAGCCTATCACTCAGATCTAGTCACTATAGTAACTCTTAGAATCTCTTCTGTAGCCAGATCACACAGGCCTGCAGTAAATGGAAACAAAAATATAAAATGCGCCCATGCTTAAATCTAGGGCGAACATGTACAATCGGGGTGTCTACATACTATAGGGTTGGGTGTCTGCATCGTGAGGGTCGGTTAGGGTCAGGGTAAGTGTCGTGAGGGTCGGTTAGGGCTTAGGGTTAGGGTCAGTGTAGCCTGTGTATTTGTGTGACTAAAGAAACTATACCTGCGAGTGGAAGCTGGATTTTAAAAATCACGCACCCCGATTGTACATGATCGCCAAATCTAGTACTGCACTCTGCCCCTATGGATCATGACTTGGAACAGATTTTTACACCTTTTCCTATCGATTTTGTTTTGACTAAGTGCCTATGTATAAGCTATTTCACGCGACTTGGCTAAATGGGGCGCTGCAGAAATCTCAAGATTATGATCAGAAGCAACTGCTGGCGTTCCATTACGTATAATTAATCACAAATCAAATCAGACTCAAATAATGAACAGTGCGCGCGCTCTGCAATTCAAACTTTACCAAAGCAAAGACAAACCAGCCTTAACTAACATACAACGTTTTTCAGAAACATCGACATATCCGCGCCATTTCAGCCAATCGTTTACCACAACAGTTGCTGCAAACCAACTCTCGTAAGCCATCCACCATGTTGAAGCTGCTTGGGCATTTTCAACCAACCTGTGTTGTAAACATGCAGCTCGTCGACGATACCTTCGTTGCCTCCGCCAAAAATTATCATCAGATCCTTGATGGCGACCGCTCGATGGCCGTGCCTTGGCCTCGGACATGGCCCTGTTGCAGTTGTAATTCGCTTCCACTTCAGTATGGGTGCCGCCATTTTTTTCTAAGCAAGCAGTAAATGGCGGCCAGAGACCCGGATGATGCGCATAATTTAGTCACGTGATACACAACCCACGCGCAATATTCTGCTAGGTCAATGCGCCATCGATCATTCTAAGTAAGTAAATTCTTAAATGAACTCTAGCAACGCACAGCGCTTTACATGCAATGTTACACGGAGGGAAAAGAAAATAGAACAATGAAGTAATAATGACGTTAAGTGAAAAATGAAATAATTGCAGCAGAGCCTAACTGCACAGCATCCCACCCAGGAAACCCCGTCGGGTAAGAGAGTCAAATCTAGGGAGAACCAGATTATGAAAACGCGGGAGCAAATCATACCCCGTCTTTATAACGGGAAGTAGGCCATGGAGGAGGTGACTGGGGACTTTAAGAATGCTACTAAAAAGATCACAATCAGCTTTTTGCAGAGTTCCTCGAAAGTTGGAAAGGAAGGAGGGAGGTAGCCAAGACGAACCAACTTACGAATAATTATTATTATTATTATTATATTTAGGTGTTCATTTAATAATGCCCGGTAGCGCATTGGATAACATCTGGCGTAGAGTGCGAGAGGTACAGAGATCGAGTCCCATAGGCGGACATGCTTTGTAGGCTGCAATTAGCGCCGTGTATTGCAGGCTGTCTGTTCTGTTAGTCAGTGCCAGATTAACTATGGCGCAACTGGCGCACTTGCGCCAGGCCTTCTTTCGGGGGTAAAAATTTTAAAAAAACATTGAGAAATCCGATTATCCGATCGAATTTGTTTATATAAGTCACAGTCCGGCTTATAGTACGTTGGGACTTCGTAACATTGTGCGTATTATGAGAACAAGCAAAAAAATTATATATTTAGAATCAGGAAAGAACGAAGTTGAAGACCTGCTACAGCCACATTCTGGGAAATAAAAAAAAAATCGAAAATTTTTGCATGGCCAGCATGAGGATTTGCACTATGTCAAATCAACCAGGGGTGTACACCACACCCTTTGGATCTTTCTGAAATTTTTTATACATAAACTACATGTAAAAGTAGGAATAACAGTGAAAATTGTAGCAGAATATCTCAACATTTGACAAAGATATTAATTTTTGAAGTTAATAAGCAAAACACTGATTGCGAGAAAACGGCATGATCCGCCCACTTTGGACAGTCATATCTCGGCTAGGAAATGAGCTAAGGGGCTAAATATTTTTTTATGTAATCAGTTTGTTGTGCTCATTCCAAATATGCAAGAATATGGGTGGTGTTACCTGTGTTGTTTAATCTACTAATTTGTAAATACTGCACGTAGGCCAATTTTCACTCGAGTTCCAGACATCATATCGGCAGGCAGGAATGATATATAGTACTACTTATACTGGATTTATATTTAGGTACATGAGTGCTCATCAGACATTATAGTCAGTACCTGATTAGTTTCATTATGTCTGTACTTTCCAAGGACATTTTCCTTGCCACAATCGTCAAAGTGGGGTTTATGGCTTGCCCAAAAAGTGAAAGTGTATCTAATGAAGTTCATGAAAATTTGCACATATATTGAGGACACCTAGAACTGTCATTGGTGAAATTTTCAGGCTGGTGTTCTGCTCCTTTTCTTGTAAATAATTTTTCGAAGTTGACCAATTTTACAGTGTCGTGAGCTAATTTGACTTGATTCACAGCCTTCACAGCTGATTTGCTGGCACAGCCTGGCATGTATGTGTCTCATACAATCATCTAAAATGTTATTTTATTTCACTTTTGTAATTTTTTAAATACCTGCTTATTTATTACATAATTTTTGTTATTATTTAAATGTGTAGTAGGTATTATAACTAACTCAAGAATATAGTACTATACAATCAGGGACGTAACTAGCGTTGGGCTTGGGGGGGCTTAAGCCCCCCCAAACGAAGTTGAAGCCCCCCCAAACAAGTCAAGCCGTTGTATGCTTACGGCTAAAATTCGTATGAACACTGTATAAATGTTGCCATGTTCAAGGTTTAAGCCCCCCCAAACGAAAAATCCTAGTTACGTGCCTGTATACAATTACATACTTTGACTGATATTACAGTTTAGGTACACATTTCAATTATTGCAATCCTCTATAAAGTGCATGCAAGTAAAGTACAGTACAAATACAGTGCAGTTCGTAAATAATTTTGGTAATTTTGTACGCCCATAATTTACTGTCTTAACACATTCACTATCACATTGACACAGTGCTGTGCATACAAGATTATCAAAACTTGTCAGGGCATGAAAAACAGGAAATGCTAAACATTTCTCAGGGCCAAGCGCATGTGACAGTTCATGGATAG
The DNA here is from genome assembly GCA_963556255.1 of Allolobophora icterica. Lineage (NCBI taxonomy): Eukaryota > Metazoa > Annelida > Clitellata > Crassiclitellata > Lumbricidae > Allolobophora > Allolobophora icterica. Next base: position 28,569,159 of record OY744607.1, on the reverse strand, counting down.
CAGTTAGTCGAACACTTTTATGGTTTTACCAAAATGAATCCACAAGTTTTCAAGACATAATTGATCAAAAAAAGATAAGGCAAGCACTACATCCGTATCAGCTGTTCGGATAGAACCTTTCCTAGATCCACTTCTAGCGGCATGAAAACAACGAAGTATGACTCGTGTATCTGCCTCTTCATAGTTGCGTGGATCATCACAGCCCTGATGACTTGTATATCTGACACGATTGTCATAGCTTGCTACAACAATTTTGTCAGAAAATTTACATTAGTCCCTAGTTCTGCCAGGAAATGAAATAACTCTGTTTTGTTTTCATTAACTCGTAAGAGTTCTTGCCAATTCTTTGGTATTTTTATATCCAGAGAAACGCTTGTTCTAATTCCAGGCCCTCTTTCCCATTTCTTATAGATTTCAGACTGTCGGGCGAGTAAACGTCAAATAACTTTGTTCAACATTGATTTGATGTATGGTAAAAATACTTTTTGACCATAATCCTAGAAAGTCCTGTTGCAGCTGGGTTGAAGCATTTGAACGATTACAGGCCAATCTGAAAAATGTATCTACAAGTTCCGAAAAATCAGTAACAGTACTTGATGAGGACTTCAAACATGTCAACAAATCAGACTTGGTACCAAATCGCAAAGTTCCATGCTGAGAAAGAGACGGTGGACCAAATTTCATGTCTGAAAAACTCCGACCGATCACCATTGCGAGTTTGACATGCAATTTATAGCCGGGAAAACAGCTCAGTCAGTTTTTAGCTCAGAGACTTTCAGTAGCGCAGCACTATTTTTCTAGGAAGCAGGTTTATATAAAATTATGAACAGTCACACAGTGGCGGTTTATTCTTTGGAAGCGTTTCCAAGATTGAAATTGCACCCTGGAATCGATCTTCCACGAACGGCAGTTCGCATTATGCACTGCCAAGCACTACCAAACTTAACATTGTGCAAATTACAGAACTGCTCCCTCCACAGTTTTATTCGGTATTCACCGTTGCACAACTTATTACAAGCACACTGAACTGGCATATCAAAAAATTTCAATTTCTAATGCTTGATTTTCACTGTTAAAGTTAAAACTTCGTAATCTTATGACTCGCGTGTTTTGATATCATCGACCTTTAGCACAGTGACCCGACCCACTGCGCATGCGCACACGACATATCGATGCGCTTATTGAACGGAACGTCCAATAAGCGGCCTCAAAATTAGGTCAAATGTATTAGGCCAGTAGAACGCCAAACAAAATAGTGCTAATTTCTTAATTTTATTATAATTCTTTAAAAAATCTTACACGATGTGGCTGTAGCTGATTGTTGTTGTCAGTGCTCATATACTCTATAAAATAAATATTTTGCTTGTTCGCACAGTTTGCACAATGTTTCAAGTTTCAGTTCTTTAGCTGGGGAACTATTATTTAAAATGTTTAATTTCTAAAACAAGCATTGCATATAAAATTTGGTGGCATTATAAAAACAGGCCTTCTACAGTACTACTACTATAATGATGACGTACTAATTAATTGTGAACTGTAATGATGACGTATGACGTAATCAATTTATGCGCGGATCGACCCCATCACCAACTAAAATATAGATATGCGTACGGTACAGACGACACAGTGTATGTTCCATGTAATATTATTATCTACTATTTAGTGTTTATGTAGCTGCTTATTTCTTTTTTTAATTTTAATTTTTAAACAAATAAAATAAGTAGGCCTAAAGAAAATGGAGAAATTTGAGTCCGGTTGGCAGAAACGTCAAAGAAAACGCGAACTTGAAGAGTTAGGCAAACAGCAACGTGGTAGTATTGATAAATTTCTGGCAGTAAAAACAAATGTTTGTATTGCACTACGTATTTACTTAACTTTACCTGTAAGTAACTGCAGTGGAGAAAGATCATTCAGTCATTTAAAACGCATAAAATCATCTTTGAGGTCAACAATGGGCCAGGACAGATTGGCAAATTTTAACTCTTTTGAACATTGAGTCGGAAATCTTGACAGATCTTGACTTTCAAGATATCATTGATTCTTTCTCTACTTTAAAAGCGCGAAGGAAAGACTTTTAAACTCGACGAACATTTTTGAACAGTTGAACTGTAACAAGTAAAATTAAAAAATTTCCTATGATCCTATCACAGCTTCATTTTGTGTTCATAAATTATTAAAGTATGTTTTTCTATATAATTAATTTTTCCCCCATTTTTTTTGATAATTTGATTGGATAGAGGGCCTACTTTAGTTTTGTTGCATTGTTTGCGCCAGGCCTCTAAAAAGTTAATCCGGCACTGCTGTTAGTAGTTAAGGTTTATCGCATAACATGTACATGTACAGCGCAGTGCGTTTGCAGGCGCTTAATAAAAGAATAAATATTATTATTATTATTATTATTATTATTATTATTATTATTATTATTAAAGTAGTTTTATATAGCGCCCCTTCAAGATTTCCTACTCAGGAGCACTCCCAGCCCATTTGACACTTTCCCACTTCTTAAACCCGAATAAAAGACGATATACCGAATTCCAGCAGACGTTAAGTTCATTAGTTTGTCTAGTTCATAGAGTCAGGGCAGGGAGGGCATAGGTCAAAAGGGGCAGGGAATAGGTCTCTTGTAAGTGAAGATGTACAATTTCATCTAAGTTAGAGGCATGAGATGCAATACAATACAAGCCCGGTAGAATGACTGTTTCAAAGGAGCAATGTCAAACGTTATGTGTCTACGGCCACCCATTAAATGAACACCTAAATATTTAAGAGAATCAACCCAAGGAATTGAGTTACCATCCAAAGACATTGTATCAATAGACTTGTAACCCACTTTACCAAGCTGTATACAAAAAGACTTGGAACAGTTACACTCGAGCAAGAGTGTATTGCTGGTCGTGCAACAAACATTCAACATGATCTGTAGACCTAGACTGAAGGGGAGAGTAAGATGATATCATCAGCATACAAAAAAACAACCATAAAACTGATTCTTTATATAACAACCCATATCTGTACACCTTAAGTCGGAAATGAATTTTTGCATGAGAAGGTTAAACAGTGCAGGAGACAAAGTGCCACCCTGCCTAACCCCACTGTCAACATGGAACTGTGAAGACATGCAACCGCACCATCTAACGGCAACAAAAAACTTACTATACCAATCGCAAATAATGTCAACAATGGATACTGGTATATTGTATTTAAGTACATGTAACTCCTTAAACAATTTGTAATGGTTCACACTATCAAGGCTTTTCTGAGATCAAGTGCTGCAGCATACACGCAGCTACCTCTAGTGTTGAAGTAGTTGATGGTTGACTTCAAAGCAAAAATAGCATCAGTGCAACCGAGGCCCGGTTTAAATCCAAACTGCAGGTCATCAATTGGTAAGAATCCCTGACAAATATTCAGAAGCAAGGATTCAAACAGCTTAGAAATAACAGGAATCAAAGTAATGGGTCTGTAATTCTCAATATCATTCAAATTCCCAGTTTTATCTGTACAGGCACTACAGTTCGTGCACCAAAGCTGTCAGGTACAAATCCATGAGAGAATATGCTTGAAAATAATAACTTAAGATGAACAAGAAGCAGTCTTGTTGTCCTCGAGACCAAGGTCTTGGTCTCGAGTGCACTCGAGTTCGTTTTTAAAAGTCTTAGTCTTGGTCTTGGTCTTGAGGTTCAAGGTCTTGGTCTTGGTCTGGGTCTTGAGGTTCAAGGTCTTGGTCTTGGTCTTGGTCTTGAGGTTTAAGGTCTTGACAACAAGACTGACAAGAAGACAAGGATGGGCATAAAGCAGGTGTTCACCGGAAAGGTCATCAGGACCACAAAGCCTTCCCAGTATGCAAGGCTTTTACACAATTGTCTATTGCCTCCACAGAAGGGACACGGTTCAAAATAGGCCGAGTGCACTGGGCCTGAAGACGTGCCTTCTCAAAGTCATGTACCGCCTCTGGGTTCAGATCAGACCTATGAAAGTTCTTACTAAATTGGGTGGCAAATTTATTAGCCACGTCAGAGTTAGAGCAGCATCCAGAAAAATTAATAGGTGAATTAATATTTTTTTTAAATTTCCTATGCCATGCTTTCCAGAAGTCATCTGGGGCCATATTCATGAGACAAGATTAAGCTAGTCTAAGCGTAGCGCCTACGCTGGGAGTAACTATTCCTCGAATAGCACTTAGTCGTGGTTCATATTCATGAGACCGGAGTATCCAAGGGATTAGTTATTCCGGGCGTAAATGCTGGGTTTTCCCCGCGGGAAAGTACACTCGTCATAATTTGAGTGGTTATGGATTATTTTAGCATGCTTACAAGGTATTTATATGCCGTCAGTCCCGACAGCTGAAGTAAACAAAGATTAAACGACGGCCGTTAATCAAAACGAATCATATTTAACATAGGCCTAAACGTAAAATCAAAACAGGCGTGGGTTAGAGTAAGTCTGGATGATTTTATGGTTAAATAATAACAACTAAATTATAACACAAGATAAATTAATGAGGGTAAGTTGATATTCTCTGCATTATTATGAAAGATTGCATTACAGCTAGGTTACTATAAAATAATGTGTAGGGCCTATAATGTTTGTAATGTCTATGCTAATCAATTGCTTAAGAATGAGAATCAACATTTTCACCATTACTTACGGGATACAATTAATTATTGGATATAAAAAACGCAATAGATTTAATAATAATGCCTTCAGAACAAACCTAAGCTTATACAAATTTCTGAAATGCACGAGTCAACTCATGAGTTAAACTCTTTCCTTGACAATAATATTCCAGCACAGCTTTTTTGGTATCCGTTGCATTCTACAGTTAAATTACGTGAAAATAAACCCGCGTTACCCACAGTACTGTAAGGAACCCATGCGCGGCACTTCGAATGCATCATCGTCAGACATCTCATCAAATTTTAGCAGTTTGTGACAGCCAGAACGAAAAGCAATATAAAGTTCGTTGTCGGTGAACAATACGAGCTAATTACGGCACCTCTGAAAGACTTTTTGACATCTAAAACCTCATCGAATGCGGCGAATTATGACGCGCCATCTTTGTTTATAGCCGCTACGCTGGGAATAGCGGCCTTACTCCTAGGGTCGATTCGGAGTAGCGTTACACCCAGAGTAAGGCGGTACGCTTGTCTCATGAATACCGATTTAACCCACTACTCCGGCGTAGACTAGATTTAAGCTGGGAGTAAGACTTACACCTGTCTCATGAATATGGCCCCTGGTCTTTTATTGAGGAAATTGGATACAACCGCATCGTCATACATATTTTCAAAGTGAACATATTCATTCATTCATTCATACATTCTAAGGATTTGATATAGCGCCTCTTCAAGATACCTGATACCTACTCAGAGGCGCTCCCAGCTCAGCCACAGCTAAAGAAATGAGACTTGAGAGACTTACAAAAAGCAGGCGAGTTTACCAGTGGCAGCAAACGCAGGTTTAAAGGTAGGCCATTCCAGATGGAGGGTCCTACAACTGAAAAGGCCCGACACTGTCTAATAGCAGTGCGAGCACGGGGGACTAAAAGCTCTCCCCTTGCCGAAGAGCGGACAGATCGACGAGCTAAAATATCAGAGACAAAGACAAGACAGGTAGGATGGAGCACAGCCTAGAAGGCACCGCCAGACAAATGCAGCCACCCGTTAGGAGATGCGCTGAGAAACAGGGAGCCAGTAAAGGACATCCCGCATAACGCCAGAGACAGAAGTATGCTTAGGAAGGTGACCAATGAGGCGAGCCGCTGAGCGGAGAACCCTATCAAGGTGCCCAATTAGCTTAAGAGGCAGGCCTACAAGTACCGCACTGCAGTGATCAAGTCTACTGGTGACGAAGGCATGCACAAGAGCCACAGTAGCATTGTGAATTTGTGAGAGAGAGAACGTGAGACAACTCGGAGTTGGCGTAACTGGTAGTAACAACTACGAGTAACCAAATTAATATGCTGTGAGAGATTCAGCTCTTGATCCAAAGTTACTCCAAGGTCTCGAACTGTGAGAGAGAAAGAGATATGAGGAAAAGTCACTGCTAATAGACGCAGGTCAATGGACGCCAATTGCCTGCGGGTACTGATCCAGATAAACTGGGTCTTAGGTGTATTCAAAAGCAAGCGATTTGAAGCCATCCATGATGAGAGAGAGTCAATCGCATGGGACATCAGCAATACAGAAGACACTGCGTCAATGGTGAGGCAGTGAACATAGGCCTGTTTTGTACACAAGTAGTACCTATGTACAAGTCAGACTTATCCCATCGCCATGACCAGGACAGTGGAATGCTACTTGCACAGCTGGCGCCATCACCCTGACTAACTGGCTCTGATCGAGTCCCACTGGTAGACAGACTCCTAAACTGGAAACTGCCCACTAGAGGACGATGGTCACTAAGGTTAGCACATAGAGTCAACAATGAAAATGTCCTGAACAGCAGGACATATAGAATTCGTTAAAAAAAATGATCAATGAAAGAAGACTGATTAAGGCTACTATTGAAATAGGTAATTCTGTCAACAGAACTGCATAAATCATCACAACGGGCCAAGGAATAACTTTGAAACACATTACAACAAACATTAAAGCCAACTGACATGACTATCATTACATGCAAAATTCATGTCACCAACAATGATTATGTCATCACCAGAATTAATAACACTTTCAATGTATCCCAGGCAACGACCTAAATCTCTAGTATATACATCCTTAGACTCAAGGCATGGAAAGTAGACGTTAAACAGTTTAATACTATGGACCTCATCAATTTGAAGAGATATGCCAAGAACACGACTATCTAAATCGCTACCAATAATTTGAACCCTATCATTAATAGTTTTACGCCAGAGGAAGGCCACGCCACCAAAGGGTCTCACCTTGTCACCTTGTGCTGTCGATTCGTTGAATCCTAGCGACTGTCATGGTCAACCTTCTCCATGTGCTCCGATTTCTCGTTGCCTCTCTCAGCTCCGAGATGTTCATCTTCAATGCCTCCTGTATCTCGTCCATCCATCTCCTCCTTGGTCGTCCTCTCCTCCTTCTGCCCTCCCCACAAGCCAACATCATCTCCTTTTCCAGCCCATCTGCACGCATCACGTGTCCAAAGTATGACATCTTCTGCCTGGACGCTCTCTGCCCCAACGTCAAACTCCCTCTCCAGTGTCCTATTTCTTCCAGGATATCCTCGTTAGTTCTCTTCTCAGTCCAAGAAACCCTCAACATTTTCCTCCAGATCCACATTTCACATGCCTCAATTTTCTTCTCCAATGCCTTGGTTTTTGTCCATGTTTCGCATCCGTAAAGCACCACTGGTAAGATCATTGCTTTAACAATTCTTGTCTTCGTTCCCAAACTCACTGATTTGTCCTTCCATATCTTTTCCAGTCCCTGCGTTGCCGTCTTCCCCAATGTAATTCTTCGTCGTATTTCTCGTTCGCATCCACCTTCACTCTCCATCATGGCCCCAAGAAACAGAAGCTTGATACCACCTCTATCTCCTCTCCATCTACCTCAAAGTAACTCCATTTCTCAGTGGTCATTATCTTCGTCTTTTTTATATTAAAGTACATTCCTGCTTTCTCGCTTGCACGTTTTAGCCTTCTGATGTTATCCTTCAGTTTCTCCTTTTTTTCCGCCAGCAGTGTTGTGTCGTCCGCATACCTTAAATTGTTCACTATCCTTCCAGCTATCCTCACACCCTCCGCCTCATCATCAAAACCTGCTTCCCTCATTATCCTTTCTGCATATAGAATGAATAGGTATGGTGATAGTATACATCCCTGTCTGACCCCTTTCTTTATTCGAAAACTTGCCGTGTCGCCATGTTCTGTCCTGACCACCGCCACCTGATTGCCATACAGGTTCTTGAGGAGAGTTATCAGATGCATGGGTATGCCCATTTCACTCAGGGTTTTCCACAGCAGAGCATGATCAACGCAGTCGAATGCCTTGCTGTAATCTATAAAACAAAGATGTACCTCTTGTCCATATTCCCTCTGCCTTTCCATTATCCATCTTAGGTTTGCAATATGGTCTCTTGTGCCTCTCCCTTTTCTAAATCCTGCTTGATTTGCCGGCAGCTCTCTCTCTATCGTGTCTTCCATCCTTTTGTGGATTATCTTTAGGAGTATCTTGCTCGTATGAGATATTAGCGCAATGGTTCTGTAGTTCTCGCATTCTTTAGCATCTCCTTTTTTAAAGATGGGTATAAAGATCGATGTTTGCCAGTCCTTCGGCCACTCCTCAGTCTCCCAAATCAGATTACACAGAATTGTTATCTCTCTTATCACTCCATCTCCAGCTGCTTTGATCAGCTCAATAGGGATTTCATTTTTATGTTGGTAGACCAAAGGGTCTACCAACATAAAAACCCGTGCTAAGCTTATTAGACATGGCAGAAACACCATAAGCAAGAAAATCTGGATGAAAATCATTAACAATGTGCAGGTTCTTAGGGGTTAACTAGTATCCTTGTACAGCTATAATGTAAGTGCTCGGATCATTACAGATTTCCGTTAAAAGACTGTGTCCAGAGTTAATACCTCTTAGATTATAGGATACCACGTTTACACGAGTCTAAATACGAGGTATTACTTGTTGGATCCATTTTTTGTGTAAAAGATCCAGTCCCTCAAATCTGCACCGTCTGGCCAGTTGGTCTCGCCATAGAAGAGGTCACGAAATTCCTCAGGGCAGGAGACTCTGAATCAGGGCATATTTTAACTGTATAACTAGTGGGACAAATGTCCCAGTAGTCTTAGGATTTGTCCCAGTAGTTAAGTTTGTAAGTTTGTGGAGATTAATTCCTAAAAAGGTCTTCGACCAGACCATGGCCGACTTTCTCCCACCCACCTCTCAGACAAGAGCGCTGCCACTGAAAGTGTTTAAGACACGAGTTCCAAAATAAGATCATGAAATAGACCCATGGCTGATTTTGTCCCAGTAGTCTAAATTCCTTAAAATATGCACTGCTCTGAATGCCGCGGATTTGAAAACACGGCCGTCCTTTGGTTCGAGCTTCCGACAGGTGACATCCGACATCGTTAAGGCAGTCCTTCAACTCCTGCTCCGTGGTAGGCGTCCAACGAAACAAGCTAATGCCCGAGAGACGACTTTAATCTTCCCGTTAGCCGGTCGCTTACCACGTTTCATTGCTGTTTGGCCTCGTGGAGGAAGAGCATGCCGCTGAGTTGAAGCATGGATACCGGAAGCACCTGGGAGTGCGGCAACTCCAGACCAACTGCGTCCAACCGCCGGAAATGATGTTCCAGCAGCCACAGCCGAGACAGCCGAGACATCCCCGCCAGCAGTACAAGAACCTCTTGGCAACGTAGAAAATTCATCCTTCGCTGCAGGCAGAGAACGTATATATAGAGCAGCGTTTCCCAAACTGTGGGTCGCGACCCAAAAGTGGGTCGCGAAGCTCTGGCAAGTGGGTCGCCAAATTTTTTCGAGAAACATTTTTTTGCAGCAACAACATTTGACTATGATTGGGCTATAACTGCCGGGATTGCAATAAATTGTGAACTGTTTTTACCTAAGTTTCCTTTTAATGCTTTTAATTTCTGAGCGCTGCACGTAAATTCGCATATTTCGGTACCAATTTAAGAAGCAAATTTTAGTACAGTGCTTAATTTTACACAGTGGGTGCCGAGACTGCCAAGATATTAACAAGTGGGTCGCGACCCAGAGAAGTTTGGGAACCGCTGATATAGAGAACGTGTATACAGAAAATATGGCACTGCAGTAGTCCAATTGAGAAACAACAAATGCATGGACAAGCGTGGAAGCTGCACCGGGAGACAAAGAACGGGAGATCACCTTGAGTTGCCGGAGCTGGTAATAGCAACTGCGGGAGAGAAGATTTATGTGCCGCGTGAATGCAAGTTCCTGGTCCAAGATGAATCCCAAGTCCCGGACCCAGGTCGAGAAAGAAAGGTGTGGGAATTGCAAGGCAATAGAAGACAGGTCTATTTTAGAGAGCTGCTGGGGAGTGCCAAGCCATATAAACTGCGTCTTGGCGGGGTTTAGCCGCAGGCGGTTTGAGGACATCCAGGCCTGCAGGGACTCCATGGCATGGGTCATGGTTTCTACCGCTGCAACAGCGCGGACAGCCGGACAGTGTATATAGGCTTGCAGGTCGTCAGCATAGGACTGGCTATAGGACCGACCCAGCTGCCAGCAGGGACCCCAGGTCGGCAGTATAGATTATGTAAGGAAGAGGGCCAAGGACAGAGCCCTGAGGCAGGCCAGATGGAGCAGGGACCCAAGGAGACCTAGTGGATCCGTAGACCACAATGAAGGAGCGGTCGTGCAGAAAGGAGGTAAGCCAATCAAGAACATTGCCAGAGAAGCCAAAAGAAATGGATAGGCGCTGCAAGAGGATGTCGTGATCAACAGTGTCGAACGCGGCACTCACATCAAACAGCGCAAGGAGAGTGGGATCTGTCAATGGCTCCATTATGTCAGATAGCAAGCGGACTAACAAGGTTTCTGTGGAGTGGCCCTTACGGAAACAGGACTGGAAAGTGGGGAGGAGACCATTTTTGTCAAGGTAGCACATGAGCTGTGCGGCAACAATCTTTTCAATTATTTTAGATAGGAATTAAACATTTGCTACGGGCCTAAAATTAGTTGGCTCAGTAGCGTCGAGTCCATCCGCTTTAATCACTGGAACCACGATGGACTTCTTTTGGCTAGCAGGAAGAATTCCCTCTTGAAGGGAGCGATTACACAGAACTGTAAGGAACGGTAGGAAGACATCAAGGGACTCTTGTAGGATGAATGATGGGAGTGGATCCAGTTCACAGGTTTTCGGCGCTGATGTAAGTATGATTTGACGGAGCTCAGCACTGGTGATTGGGCCCAGAGACGGAAGATCACAGCTCGTTTATTTGGAAAGACCGGCGGTGGGCTGTCTGCCGTAGCCTCGCGGACCGAACTCACTTTAGCCATGAAGCCCTTAAGGTAGGCATCAGCTGTGAAGTGCGATGCAGCCGGGCAGGAACCAGAGCGCGCTCGACCCAGGATGTCATTGAATGTCGACCAGAGTTTCCTTGGTTCTCCGGAGTGCTGAGCAATCTTGTTCTCCCAGTAGATCCGCTCTTTATCTTTGTACCGACGGTGCATTTCACGGACGTATCGTATCCAGGTAGCACGGCCAGTAGAGGCGAATAATTGCGCCCAACTGATCTAGTTCTTGCTTGTTAGCGAAGCCCAATCATACCTGGGAACAGAGGCGCGTTTACCTGTAAGCGCACTAATAACTTTTGTGAATTTTGAATTATTTTAAATGTAATCTATTTTTCTTTTTACAGTTTGGCATTCACATAAAAATGTATTACTGTAATTACTAAAATCATTAAATCAAATAACTTCACATTCCTTAAAAATAGCTTCTAGGCCTATAACTAATCATAATTAGGCCTACAGTGCACAGTGTCAATAACACTCACAAAACGGCTTCAAGTTCAATTTCGCGGGTGTTGCACAGCAGCACATTGTATTCGGACATTTATAGAGTGCTTTTAGCGGGAGGGCCATTCAGAAGCGCTTCCACTACGAGAAACCCCGAAAGAAAAAGGAAGTTTTAAGAAAGGTAAAAGTGGAAGAGACGTTACCTCAGAGAATAGAAGAACGAACGGACGGAGAAAGCTCAGAAAGGTCATTACAAAGAGCAGGGTCAATGGAAGCAAAAGATCTAGATTGAACCCTGACACGGGAACGAGGAGGTCCAAACGGTCAGAGGAACGAAGAGGACGGAGAGATGCAGCAGAGTGAGGGCGATGAATTAAAGCACATAAATATTTCGGAGCAAAACCAAGTTGAGCCTCAGAGACGAGGATGTCATCCAGGACCTTGAATTGGATGCGGGCAGAAAGCGGGAGCCAGTTGACTTCTTCTGCCATAAAGGTGGTGTGATATGAGAGAATCGAGAAAGACGGGCAATTAGTCTAGCAGCAGCATTGAGAACGGACTGAAGAGGAGCGAGACGGACATTGGGAAGACCAATGAGGAGGGAATTACTGTAGTCAAGTCTAGAGCAGACAAATGCATGGACAATCGAAGTGAAAATCGGAGATGAGACAGAGCGACGGATAGCTCTAAAGCGCATTAGGTTAAAGTAGGAAGTGTGGGTCAGTTTGGAAATTATATGTTCAGTAAAGGTGAGCGAATTGTCAAGGGTCACTCCTTGTTTCGCGAACGCTAAACGAGAAAGTGAAAAGCGGAAAAAAGCACATGATAGACTAAGCACCACCAGAATCTCAGTCTACAAGTTCAGAAGGACCTCCAAAATGTTTGCGCCTAGGGCCCCCATTTTCTGTAAACGCGCCTCTGCCTGGGAACAGTATAGCAAAAAGTTTTTCAAACTGTGGTCCGCGGACCAAGAGGGATCCGCGAAGAATATTGCGAATAGAGCGTTCTGAAAATATTCATTAATTATTCCTTCATTAGGCCTATTCATCCAGTCTTAAATGCATCTGCTGGGCTCATAGCACGCCTTCCCCCCCTCCACACACACACACACACACATTATATATATATATATATATATATATATATATATATATATATATATATATATATATATGGCCCTACACATATAGTTGGCCATAACCCGGCCGCAATTCCAGTTCACTAGTCAGCAACATCGTCATCTCTTCTCCTTCCATCTCCGACCACTCTCTCATCGGCTTCAACATTCGCTATCTCGGTCCACCCGTAATACACCAAACAAGTCTTCGTCATTCGTATAAAAACTTTGACTGCACTGCCATCGAATCGGACCTGCGGAAGACTGGTCTTTTTCAACAGCTTCACCCAGAGCGGCCAGAACAAATATCGAGGCTAACCAAATTTTCGCACTTTATGACAATACTATGGAGCAGCTCTTAGACTTTCATGCTCCACTTCGGAAAGTAACCATGCGAAACGATTCAAACAGTCCTTGGTTTGACGGTGAGTGCTCTGTCTCCAAAAAGTTTACTCCTAAGCTTGAGATGATTTACTTAAAGACGCCATCTGATACCGCAAAAGAAGAACGATGGCGTTCCCAGATCCGAACTCAACGTCGGCTGTTCCGACAGAAACTATCGTCGTAGCATTGACGAGACTATATGAATGATGGCAGGACACTCTGGAAAAGTTTTTACACTCTAATTTCTCCGCCGAATGACTCATCATCCTTATGCATGAAAGAATCGCTTACAGCTCCCTTTCAAGTTTATTATTTTTAATATTTCCTAACTAAGAAGCGACAGCGCTATTAAGTTATAAGCAAGATTCGAACCCCAGCCCATGCTATACCAATACCTTAACAGACGTTTCAACAATAGATCTGGTCCCTTGAAAACCCTGGATTGCCCAGGCAGCGTTCAATAGCATGTAGGAATGCTGAGTATGAGAGAGCAATGTGAGTGGTGAATCTATAATGAGCTTCGCGATAAGTTATGAACCGCATAATGAGGTATTTCTAGAATGACGCTAGTTTCCCCTATAATTATAAGCCCCAGAGCGTTAAGGAAAGTCAGTCCAGCTTCCGAAGCCAGCCAGTCAGGCTTCAGCGAGCGTCAGTTCCAGCCAGTGTCCGTCGGGGCTACGGCAAGTCCGACGGACAGGGATCGAACAGTGGAAGCTTGGGGACTCCGTGTGCAGCCGAGGACAATGTGGTGCACCCGAAAACCTGCACAACGCGAAGGTCGATGCCGCGTTGAAGAACTACGTATGTATCCGAGGACAGTGCCGGAACATTCGAAAACCTGCCAACGCGAAGGAAAATGCCGCGCTGAAGAGTAGGGCCACGAGAGCCTACTTACCTCCGAGAATAATCCGTCAGCATGGACAATTCGCCACGGATGCCACCTCCCTATATCCCACGTCTTCTCGTCGAGGTCGCCTCCTCTAGAGTTGGAGAGTCGAGGCCTCCCTCACGGACAGAGTCTTCACGAAACGCAACAGCCTACGGAAAAGAGCTATGGATGCGAACGGACGACGGACTGATGATCCTCGTGAGTAACCCTTTGCCCTATGAGTTATGCTCTGTCGAAGAGTATTAGAGAGAGTAGAGTGGAGCCCCGCTGCCCGCTAGTGTCATCTAGTGAGTAGGATTGTAACGCCCAAGCCGCCCTTTTAACTGTAAGCTGATCTAATGCCCGTATAGATGGACCCTTGATTAAAGAATCTGTGCGCTAGATAAATAAGATAGAAAGCCCTGCTATAATAATTATATAAATGCCGACTGAACCTAGGAGTTAGAGATTGGATTGTGTTGTGCCTTATGTAACCAATGCTTCTGTTTAATAAACGATAAACCTTTGCAGTTGTATGTAACGAATAGAGAGAGAAAGTGAGTATGTAAGGCGACAGGCAGCGAACCCAGACTCTGCCCGCAGAGTAGGAATCAGCTAGACTCCCGCCCTTCCCTCGAGCCAGCTTGTTTGTCGAAAGGTGTCAATTAACATCGACCTATTTGGGCCTTTCTGATACCTTGTCTAATAATAACCTAACTCTCTTCTTTTCTACCTCCTCCTGCTAGTAACATCAAATTGCTTACCACCAGGCACCTTACCTTTTCAACATCTAAAGGGAGGCCAACTTCCTTGGGGACTGTGGTTGTGGGTCTCATGAGCTATTCAAACAAGAACGTAGCGAACTCTTGGGCGAGTGAGATGCTGCAGGAAGTTACGTCAGAGGGCCAGGACTAGTACACCCGTGTCGCCTATAGCCCCCCTGGCGACCGTTAAACTTCTCATGCATCACACCAGATAAATTCGTAGATTTCTTTGTTGAAAAACAACTGGGATAGGAAAATCAACCAAGGATGCTCGCCGCCTAACTTCCCATTTACCTCCCCCGACGCATACCCTTGATGCGTTCGACGAAATTGGTGACCCGACAAAAGCGCACCGGACAAAAGCGCGCTTATGACGGCGCCGACAAAACCGCGCCGTTATAAGCGCACAGTAACAAATGCGCGCAGTACAAATGCGCGCCGACGAAAGGCCGCAGGACAAGATAATTACAAACATTAGTTGTTTGGTAGTAGTTTAATAGTAGAAGCACACAAAAATATTGTGGAACTGTATACCATTCCCACTAATTAATTAATAAGGAGATTTCATTCTTTTTAAATTAGGCCCTTCGGTAAACAGTCAAGCGAAGCACCTGCAAGGTTTAATTATTCAGAAGGAAGGTGGATCCGTGATGCAGCCTCCGGCCAATCAGACTCCTAAATTTTAATTTCGGACCGGAAGACAGACAGTCAAGAGTCGCATAATTTCTCAACCAATCACCAGCCTCATACAGGACGAGTCCAAACGCAGTGCTAGCGCTACAGAAATGGATTGGTGACAATGGACTCTTCTTGTGTGAACTATAGAATGAAAAGTACATAGAAACTTAGGTTTTAAGGAAAGTAACTTAGTTGGATCACCACCTCGGGAGCTGAAGAATCGCCGACATCCGCTACAGCCAACTCCGGAATCATCCGCCAACTCGACAGTCTGACCTGCAATGCCAGATCGACCCAGACATTGCGACCTGCATTCGTTTGACGCATCCGACGCCTTCTCCCATACGCTGCTACGCGTCGAAATCCTCATCCTCCATTTCCTCCTGAAGAGAAGAAGAACCGCGATCCTCATCGACCTCATCCACCGCTTCCGCTTGAAGAGAGAAAGAAACGCTCCGAGATCCTCATCCTCCTCATCCTCCGTGCCAGACGCTGCTACGCGCCGAAATCCTCATCCTCCACTTCCTCCTGAATAGAGGAAGGATTGCGATCCTCATCCTCCATGCCAGACGCTGCTACGCGCCGAAATCCTCATCATCCTCATCGACAACGTTCTTCATCCTCCTCATCTTCCGATTCTCCAGCCGCCGACCGGAAGTTCGGACCGCAACCGGAAGCAACAATTTTTCCGTCTACATTACACTCACCTAGCGTCGAACTCGACCTACGGACATCCTCCTCCACCTCGCCGACTTTTGTCTACGCAATATAAAGTAATTCTTTGTCAATCGGAAGTGACGTCACAGCGATCTGAAACGAGAGCTCCTGTGACCACCGCCGTGCCGAATCACCCCATTTCTTCCCCCCACTCCCTCTTCCGCTCGTTAAAGAACCGACATCGATTACGAATCATCGCTGTGCAGGCGTTAATGGTTAATGATTATTAACCCCATTAGCAGCGCTCGCACTCGACACCTCCCTCCAGCACTCTCGTAATATGGGGTCTGCCGTCGTTAATTAGCGACTTGTGCTGTCTGAACCATACTGGAGCCGGTCATACGGTTTCCAGTTTTATCCTCTAATAATTTAAGCAGAGAGAAATATAATCATATTCTAAATTTTAAATCAGAGGGGGAATTTTCTTAAAAACTCATAGAACTGGTCAAGAGCAGAACTTTCCGTATAGAATAATGAAAGTTATACAACGAACAATCCGACGAGGCAGGAACTACGCATACATTTAAATATAACCGCATCTACCATAATTGTTAAGAGTCCTTTACTTGATTCTTGTGATGTCGACAGCCACATCAAGCCGTCACCCAGATGATGGTGACGGAGATAGTTCTAGCCCAACTACGGATAGGCAGTCCCAACCCAGTCCATCTCATGACCCGGAGGCCATGGTACAGATAAATATGGCCTTGGAGCAAATATCTACCACTTTGCAAATGTTAAGCTTACAACAGCAATCGGTGAGCGGGCAGTTACGCGTTTTGGGCCAACAACAATCTGTTTTGGGCCAACAACAATCTAGCTTATCAGCGTCCATGGAAGGAATCAAGAATAGAGTGGGGACGATAGAAAGAAATATTAGTCCTGGAGGGCAGAATCCGAACCCGGATGATGTTTCTCACATCGTCATCAGCAGACCGCTGCTCGGCCTTCACTCGAGCCAACCTCTTAGCCCAAGGAGGACGGGTGAGAACCCGTTAAATGAGAACCTCCTTAGGAGTATCGATCTACCACGAAGAAGCAAGCGACTTATTGAACGTCGAACCCGATTTCAAATACATTTACCTTAAGTCAGTCGACCGCGCTGACTACTAGGCAGGATGTAGTTTTCTCAACTGTCTCGAATGGTGATCCGGGAGGGTCACGTCCAGGGGACAAATTAGCAACTGGTTCCGATCCTCAACGGGTCACGCCTTCTCTAGACGACGATTATATGTACAGTCCTCCAGGCCGGGGCCAGTTGGAAGGTGAGGGAGGTATGCACCTACCCCAACCCCCGCGTAATAATATACTAAGCATACTGGAAATAACCGTGTAAAATGCACTAGAAATAACCGTGTAAATTCATTCAGTAATGCTATTCATACGTATTGTATTGTATTGTATCTAGAAATTTTTAAAGCGCCTCTCGCATAATAACTATTCAGAGGCACTCTCAGCACAGAAGCCCCGGGGAAACAAAAATGCCTTTAGGGAACGCGAGATCGATGAGAAAAGCCACTCATTAGTTTGGCCCTGAGCAGAGAGGGAAGATCATTCCACATCAAATCACTCCATTGGTTAAAAATCCCTGAGCGAATCCATTACAAAGTCCTATCACTAACCTACAACTCCCTACAATATTCCCAGCCCAAGTACCTTCGTGATCTCTTCACCATTCAGACAACCCGCTCCACCCGGTCATCGTCCTATCTCAGTCTTTCTCGACCCCAAGTCACTACTCATCTCAAGTTCTCCAACCGAGCCATGTCCATCACAGCACCACGCCTCTGGAATGATCTCTCTCCTGAATTTCGCAGTTTCTTAGTGCCTCCATCATCATTGCAACCCGTCCTTCACCCTCATCCTCATGTTCCTCTATCTATCACCCCCCCCCCGGGTTTTCCACTCAAAACTGAAGTCTCACCTTTTCAAATACTCCTACCCTGATTCATCTGAAACTCCGCCTTTCAATTATTCTCGCCGTAAACGACACCCGCCTTGACAGGTACGACCGCAGTCAAACGCTACGCTTCAGTCCGATTATCCTCTCACTCGAACAACGTTACTGTTCACTTCGATGAACTGAGGTCAATTACCCCCTACAGTTCACGAAGACAACTGATTGTAATTAATCTTAATCGTAATTGTAATCTCCAAACTTCTAAAGCGCCACTCGAAGGCCAAGCGCAGGGCACCAGCCTATTCACGAGCGCTACGTCAGATCAGAGGGGTTCCAGAGAGTAGTCCAAAAGAGGTCCGAGTCCGATTTCCAGGAGGCCAAACCAAATCAAAGGGGGTTCAAGAGAGTAGTCCAAAAGAGTTCCAAGTCCGATTTCCAGTGTACCAGATCAGAGGGTTACAAGAGAGTGGTCCAAAAGAGGTCCAAGTCCGATTTCCAGGAGGTCAAACCAAATCAAAGGGGCTTTCCAGAGAGTAGTCCAAAAGAGATCCAAGTCCGATTTCCAGGGTACCAAATCAGGAGAGGCGCTCTGCCTCTCCTGATCAAGTGGTCAAGGCGGGTGTCGTTTACGGCGAGAATAACTGAAAGGCGGAGTATCAGATGAGTCAGGGTAGGAGTATTTGAAAAGGTGAGACTTCAGTTTTGAGTGGAAAACCCGGGGGGGTGATAGATAGAGGAACATGAGGGTGAAGGACGGGTTGCAATGACGATGGAGGCACTAAGAAACTGCGAAATTCAGGAGGGAGATCATTCCAGGGGCGTGGTGCTGTGATGGACATGGCTCGGTTGGAGAACTTGAGGTGAGTAGTGACTGGGAGTCGAGAAAGACTGAGATAGGACGATGATCGGGTGGAGCGGGTTGTCTGAATGGTGAAGAGATCACGAATGTACTTGGGCTGGGAATATTGTAGGGAGTTGTAGGTTAGTGATAGGACTTTGTAGTGGATTCGCTCTGGGATTTTTAACCAATGGAGTGATTTGAAGATGGGAGTGATATGATGATGTTTGGGCGTTCTAGTGACAGCTCTGGCTAGTGAGTTTTCGATAAGCTGTTGACGCTTGATTTGAGTGGATTCAAGGTTGAGGAAAAGAGTATTGTAGTAATCAAGCTTCGAATGGAGCTAGCAACGGTGGAGGCAGTTTTAAGGTCGAGCATGGGTCGTATGCGTCGGAGGTCACGAATGTGCATGAAGCAGGCGCGCGAGAGGTTGGAGATGTGGTTAGAGAAGAAGAGGTGTGGATCAAAAATAACACCAAAATTGCGGACAGGGGGAGTCAGAAGTGAAGGTGAGAGACGATTCATTCATTCATTCATAAATTTATATAGCGCCACTTCAAGGGAACTACTCAGAGGCGCTCCCGACTCCAGCACGGCGAAAAAGAGCAGTTTTCAGGCGGTCATAGAAGGTACCGGAGGAAGACCTAGGATGTAGGCGCAGCTTAGGAGGAAGGCCATTCTATAGGGACGGGCCGACCACCGAGAAGGCGCGGGTCTGCATGATAGCAGTACGGGCAAACGGGACGGAGAGCATCCCCTCCCCACCGAGCGGAGGACTCGAGCAGTCCGAGAAGCCGACACAGGCCATAAGAGATCCATCAGGTATTTTGGTGCGAGACCCAGTTGACATCGCCAACCCAAGGAGGCGATCCTATACTCAATGCGCTGCTGTACATGGAGCCAATGCAGGACCTCTAGCATATCATTTGATACATGGCCAAAATATGGTATTTGGCCAATTAGGCGCGCAGCAGAGTGCAAGATGCGGTCAAGGCAGTTTAGGCGTGCAGCAGGGAGGCCAGAGTAAAGAGATAGGCAATAGTCAAGACGAGCTGTGACGATAGAGTGTACAAGTGTAGTTGCTGCTGTTGCTGAAAGGGAACGAGCGACAGTACGAAGCTGGCGGAGCTGATAAAGGCAGTCGCGGCTGAGGCGATGAAGGTGTGGTGCAAAACTTAATACCTGGTCCAATAGAATGCCAAGGTCGCGGACCGAGGCAGAGAAATTAAAGCCAGGAAACTGCGCAGGGAGAGAGGAAATGTTGAGTTTAGCCAATTGCTGACGGGTACCCAGCCACATAAATTTAGTTTTGTTTAGATAAGTTAGTCGAAAGGTTTATGGAAGGATCAGGGATTTTCTTGATTTGATCAGGATGATGAATTCAGTTTTGGAAGGGTTAAGGCAGAGGAGATTGGATGACATCCACTGTGAAATAAGGTTAACCACGTTGAGTATCGTATCGTATCTAGTAATTTATAAGGCGACTCTCGCAGAATAAACTATTCAGAGGCGCCCTCAGTGCATGAGCCCCGTGGAAACAGAAACGTCTTAAGCAAGCGAGTAGATGCAGGGGAGATTCCCATCATGAGTTTAGTTCGAAGTCGAGATGGAAGACCATTCCAGGCAGAGGGACCTGTGACAGCAAAAGCTCGACAATAGAAGCACATGATAACAGTTTTACAGGAGTCGAATATAACTGTTTAAGCGGCAGCCACACGGCGCCAATCACGGCCTACTATTCATTTAACCACTGCCACCTAGCGAGTGGAAGGCTGAATAAACCTTACGCTTTCTACCGGGTTCGATCTTGGTACCCTCAACTCTTCACGCCAGTGTGTTATCCATTACTCTAGGCCCCCCCTCCCCCCCGTGAAGTCGAGTCGAGTCGTCTCTGCTTAGCGCAGCTGACCCCAAGTGGAATTTGTATAGAAAAGTGACCGGAAGTTCTTTTTCCACAAGTCAACTTAAACTGACTTGAGACACAAACAAATCTAAATTTATCACATCACACTAATGATAGTTTTGTTTTATCCACATTAAATTTTATTGTTAATCCAGCACGTTTGGCAGATATGTGCATTGTGCAACCCATAAACATTTTCTTGCAACGTCTCACAGCTGTTTTCTAACAGGTCAATATTTAAACATTTACACTCCTTTTTTTCAAGTATTATTATCCTCTTATTACTTCTGTGTTTTATATTGGGCCAGAGTGGTCCTAGTACGATGTACAAATAGATCAAGACGGCCAGTAGAGCGCAAAGGACGAGCAGAAGTTGCAGAGAGAGGTTGCCGCATAAGGTCAGAGAGGTATTTAGGGGCAAGCCGTAGCTGGGACTTGGAAACCAGAAGGAGGATCTTATACTGGATAAGCGAAGTAATTGGGAGCCAGTGTAAGACTTCAATCATATATTTGGAGATATGAGCAAAGCGAGGAAGACGTGCCATGAGCCTAGCAGCAGCATTTAAGACTGACTGGAGTGGGGGAGAGGCGTAGCGTGGGGAGACCGAGGAGGAGGAGCGAGTTACAGTAGTCGACCCGAGAGCAAATGAATGGATGCACAATGGAGGTAAAGACAGTAGGTACAGTGGATCGCCTGATAGCTCTCAGTCGTCTCAGTTGGAAGAAGCAGGAGCGAGAGTCGAGATATGTTCAGTAAAGGAGTCAATAGTGACACCCAGATCGCGTACACTGGAGGAGTAGGTATAAGAAGGAAACTTGAGTACCAGCAGTGAATAGTCAAGCTTATTTAGTTGTTGCTTAGTGCCAAACCAAATCAATTGAGTCTTGGTGGAATTTAAACAAAGTCAATTTGATTACATCCAAAGGTGTAAGTCTTGGGTAAGTGCATAAACGGAGGAAACAATGGAAAGTTGATCAGCTGGTGGACCATGAACAAAAGCTTGTGCGTCATCAGCATAGAGATGGCCCGTCGCAGCATGTTTGGTAAGGAGCAGGGAAATGTCAGCCGTATAGAGCAGGCATGGGCAACTTCTTTTAACAGAGGGCCGCCCTAAGATTTTAAGGGCAGCTCAGGGGCCGCATGCCAATCGCGAGCTAATTTTTACAGATTCATTTGCCCAAGAAAATAAGACAATATTAATTTTATTAAAACTATAACTATTGCGATATTACCGTTACGGTTAAATTTATGTTAAACTAAATGAAGATAATTTTTATGATAAAAACATTATTATCCTAATTACCTACAGTCCTACACTACAATAAAATACTAAATATGTCATGTTTCTTCAGTTAAAAAATACATAAAACTGTTCGTGAACAATGCATCCATTTGCTTGGTGTGCTATATTTCACGATTATTGTGAAATCTGACACTTCTTCTAACGACACAATTTATCCGGTATGGTTGCTTTAATGTTCGAAATGGCAATTCAAATTTCATTGGAAAGAGTAATTGTCATTTGTTAGTCTGCATCTGCTTCTGCATTTTGTTAGTTTCATCTTTGAGTTACTGTTCACAAATATCATCATCAGAATCCATGGGCCGAAGGCCCGTAGGTGTCCAATGCATATTTAATCAGTTTTTTCCAAAGTCCTCGGTCTTGTGCTAATATTCTTAAGTTGTGCAGATCTTCTTTACACCAGTCTTCGATGTCGTCTGTCCACTCTCTGTTGGGTCTGCCCCTCCGCCCATTTCCATCCATAATTCCCATCATCACAGTTTTTATTTTTCTGTTGTCCATTCTACATATATGCCCAAAGAGACTTAGTTTCCTCTTCATTACTGTTTGCATCAGATCTGTCTTTATATCCAGTCTTCCTCAAACTTCCAAATTTGTCACCTTCATTATCCAATTTAGGTGTAGTATCCTCCTATAGCAGTACATTTCAAATGCCAATATTTTATCCTGGTCCTTCTTTTTAATTGTCCATGATTCGCATGCATAAAGAGCTGTGCTAAACACACATGTTTTTAAGATATTTAATTTGGTCTTGTAACTGATTTGTTTGGTCTTCCATATGGTACTTAGTCCAGCCATGACTCCCTTTGCCTTTGCTATTCTTGCTTTTATGTCCTTTGTGCAATCATTATTCCATGTTAGCAGACTGCCTAAGTACACAAATTCGGTTACATTTTCAATCACCTCCTCTTGCACTCTTATTTCCTTTTCTATTGTCTCTTTGCCAAATACCATTGTTTTTGTTTTGTCCACATTTATTGTTAATCCAGCACGTTTGGCCGATATGTGCAACCCATGAACATTTTCTTGCAACTTCTCGCAGCTGTTTTCTAATAAGTCAATATCATCTGCAAATCGTAAGTTGTTAATCTGTTCTCCTTGTACCGAGATTCCAGTTCCATTATCTTGAATTGTATCCATGACTCTCTCCAAGTACGAGTAAGTAATGAATGTATTAAGTGAGACTGGATCTCCTTGCCTTGTTCCTATTGTGGTCACAAACCATCCTCCTGTTTCCCTTCCCACTTTCACTGCAGCCTTTAATCTCTCTCCGATGTTCTGAAGAATCCCAATCAATCTATTCCCGACTCCATTTGATTTCATTATTGCCCATGTAGCATCGTGCTTGATGGAATCAAATGCCTTTTGAAAGTCCACAAAGCAGTTGTAGACAAGCTTATTTTTTCTTTTTGCTTTTTCTGCGATCAGTCTTAACATCAAAATTTGATGGACTTTACTTCTGTCTTTCCTGAACCCTGCTTGCTCATCGGACATATATTCTTCAGTTTTTGCCTTAAGACGGCTCAACAGAATTATCATGAGCACTTTCGCCATGTGATTTATTAGTGCAATGGTTCTATAATTCTTCACCTTGTCACCTTGTGCTGTCGATTCGTTGAATCCTAGCGACTGTCATGGTCAACCTTCTCCATGTGCTCCGATTTCTCGTTGCCTCTCTCAGCTCCGATATGTTCATCTTCAATGCCTCCTGTATCTCGTCCATCCATCTCCTCCTTGGTCGTCCTCTCCTCCTTCTGCCCTCCCCACACGCCAACATCATCTCCTTTTCCAGCCCATCTGCACGCATCACGTGTCCAAAGTATGACATCTTCTGCCTGGACGCTCTCTGCCCCAACGTCAAACTCCCTCTCCTATAATTCTTACATAGCGTTAAATCGCCTTTCTTAGGTATTGTTACAAGTATGGACTTTGTCCATTCCTCCGTTACTTTTCCTTCTTGCCACACTTGCTTGCATATGTCGTGGATTGCTTTTATCATATCCTTCCCTCCTGCTCTTATCATTACTCCTGTTATTCCATCTGTTCCAGGGCTTTTGTTATTCTTCAAGCGGTTCACTGCCCATTCCACTTCTTCGTATAGGATGTCATCATCATTCTCATCATCTCCAGTGGGTGGTGTTATATCAAATATAGGTGCTTGAAAACAGTGCAATAATTTTCAGGGCATGAAATCTAAGTGAAGATGGCTTCAAACGTTTCGAACCTGCCCTTTCTGTGGTCTTGTTTCATGCAGAAAGTAATTACATTGATGAATGAGTAGTGAACTATAGTTGACTATCTAGACTAGAGGCCGGATTCTTAATAAATAAGAAGCAGATGTTTTAATGTCGGCCTACGTACAGAGATCCAAACATTCATGTAGGGCCCGATAAAAGTGCCAGATACAATGCTGATATTAAAGACATGTCAAGGGCCGGTTGAAAAGTCCCCGGGGGTCGGATCCGGCCCGCGGGCCGTATGTTGCCCACCCCTGGTATAGAGGATATAGAGGATAGGTCCAAGTACTGAGCCCTGGGGCACGCCAAATCTAACCCTTACCCATTGAGATCTAGAGTCACGAAAGACAGGGAGCGATCAGAAAGATATGATTTAAACCAGAGTAGTTGTGTGATGGCGGTTGAAAAAGAGCCTGGGGAGAAGGATATGAAGACTTGGGTGTCATCTGCATAGAGATGGTGGTCGACAGAGGAGGATTGTATGAGATGACTTAAAGGAGTGGTATAAAGGATGAAAAGTAGTGAACCCAGGACGGAGCCTTGAGGGACACCACAGGAAATCACAATCAGGGCGTGTGGCTGCCGTTTCTACTATAGGCCTATGTATGTTCACTGTACAGCGCAGTGCGGTTAGCAGGCGCTTAATTAAAGATAAGATTATTATTATTATTATTATTATTATTATTATTATTATTATTATTACTATTATTATTATTATTATTATTATTATTATTATTATTATTATTATTATTATTATTATTATTATTATTATTATTACTTGGGATGACCAAATCGACGCAAGTCGACTTAATTATTGAGGTCTATAGCTATATATATAAGTTTATGATAGATAGATAGATGGATGGATGGATGGATGGATGGATGGATGGATGGATAGGGCGCCCTGCGTGGCTGCCGTTTCTACTATATGTATTTTCACTGTACGGCACAGTGCGGTTAGCAGGCGTTTAATTAAAGAATATTAATATTCTTAATAATAATAATAATATTATTATAATTGTAAGCATTCATTATGTAAATAAGTGTTCTACTTCCTAGACGCCAGGGGCTCTGCAGTGCCTAATGCCTCAACATGTCACACGT
Source organism: Allolobophora icterica (assembly GCA_963556255.1). Taxonomy (NCBI): domain Eukaryota; kingdom Metazoa; phylum Annelida; class Clitellata; order Crassiclitellata; family Lumbricidae; genus Allolobophora; species Allolobophora icterica. The sequence continues at coordinate 28,543,916 of OY744607.1, read as the reverse complement.
CTTTGTAGTCCAGGACTTCGGTTCATGCCAAAGAATCTGCTAGGTCATTGGGTTCGTGCCTTCAATAATAGATAATCGAAGGGGGTATTCTTACATCGTGGCTCTGGTTCGTGCCATAGGCATTACATACCTATAATCTATGAATAGTAGGGTGGAGTGAACATAGGCGTAGACTCTGGAGGGGGGGCAGCAGGGGCACGTGCCCTCCAATAATTGAGGAGCCGGGGCAATGCCCTCCAAAATCCAGAGAATTTCTTCAAAAAATAAAATATTATGTTTCAATATAGACAAATTTAATTTCAGAAAAACAGAGACACAGAGAAAAACAGAGACACAGAACTTAAATACTATCAGAAATTCATAATGAAAACAAAGATTTATTTTTATCTTCAATTTCTTCAACATGAAACAAATTTACATGTAAACAAATCGCTCCATTTCATACGCATTAACGTAACACCGGACGACAGTGGGAGTGGAAAAAAACTTTTTTTAGATAAACGAATTCTAATAGTGGGCAAAAGATGCAACTTGGTTAGAGAAAGAAAACCACCAAATATTTTAAATTTCAAATGATATCTTCTGCCCTCTACCGTCGATGCAATATTTCAACGTGGGTTACCATAATTATATAGTCTCACAGTGGATGTCGTCCAATCTCTTCTTTCTTAATCCTTCCAAAACAGAATTCATCTTATACCTTCCTGATCATATAAGGAAAAGTCCTAATCCTTTCATACACCTATCGAATGGCTCAAATTCTCAACCTTCACCTCGGACTACCCCGTCCGCAATCTTGGTATTAGGCCTACTTAATTGTGATCCACATCTCTCCTTCTCTAACCATATCTCCAACTTCTCGCGCTCCTGCTTCATGCACATTTGTGACCTTCGTCGCACCCGGCCCAAGATCAACCCTAAAACTGCCTCTACCATTGTCACCTCTATTGTTCATTCAAAGCTTGATTACAGCAATTCCCTCCTCCTCAACCTTGAATCCACTCAAAACAAGTGTCTGCAAAACTTATCCAAAATCCACTAGCCAGGACTGTCACGAGAACGCCCAAACATCATCATATCGCTCCCAACCTCAAACCACTCCATTGACTAAACTAGCGAATCCACTTCAGAGTCCTATCACTAAACTACAACTCAATACAATATTTCAAGCCCAATTAGGCTACCTCCGTGATCTCTTCACCATCCAGGCAACCCGCTCCTCCCGCTCCTCCTCCTATCTATAAGTCTTTCTCGATCTCCCGTCACTACTCGCCTCAAGTTCTCCAACCGAGCCATTTCCAACAGAGCACCCCCCTTGAATTCCGCAGACTCTTGGTTCCTCCATCATCATTTCAACCCGTCCTCCATCCTTCTCCTCGTGTTCTACCTATCTCCGGGCTTTCCACTCCAAGCTGGTCTAACATTTTCAAGTACTCCTACCTGACTCATCTGAACCTCTGGCTTCCAATTCTTCTCGCCCTAAACGGTGCCCTCCTTCACAGCTGCTCTGTCTCGTCTCTTGATCTGCCCTCTCCCCCTGGAAACCGGATTCGGACCTCTTTTGGACTATTCTCAAACCACGTCAACGCTCACAGTCGTAGGCTATACGGTAGCCTACTGGCGCATCCTGCTTGAACAGAGCTTCGGTACTTCTTTCGTTCTCCCCTAATTTTCTTTCTTTCAGTAACGTCGCTACATTCATAGGCGTAATTTGTGGGGGTACGAGGGGCACCCGTACCTCCCACTTTTTTGGATTGGGGACCGTAGGCTACCCCACATTTTGAACAATGCCAATCAATATTTTATTAGTGTGCCTTACCAGAGATCGCAGTTACCGCCTTGCTTCGTGTATGTAAGAAATTGGTACCCCCACTTTATAGACTAAAGTTACGCCCCTGATTACAATTCCACAATTGCGTTATGTCAAATGGTTGACGAATAAACGAACATTGATTGATTGATTGATAATCCTTTAGCACACACAGATGTGATTTTCCCAATGATTTGAACGTGTATTTCATGAATTGTTACCGTTCGACGACAATCAGTTCAAGAAAAAGAAATGCACTACATGGACTTTTCAATGAATTTGATATGGTAAATATTTTACCGCCGGTAGAGGGCAGAAGATGCAAAGCAAAATCAACAATATTTTGAGCACTATTTACTCTAACATGCTAGAAAACGTTTTTTTTGCCATTTTCACTCTACCCTAATGAATAGGTATAGGGGCCAGGCATTATATATCTATGATTTTCTCGGAAGTCAAGGCACAGTATAAATAATTACCGTACTTATACTGTGGTCAAGGCCTACTAAACATAAATTCCTTGTATTATACAGATTGCTTGCGTTTTAGATAAGTACAGGGCACTAGCTCATTCGCGTAGGTGTTGTAATGGCCGCGAACTATTTGGATAAACCTTGGAAGAAGATTCTGTCATCGGTAAAATTTTTATTAACGTTTAAGCTGTAATACTACCTGTCTCCCACACACGTAATTAATGTAATGTGCTGTTACTAAAACCCCCAAGGACCACCACATCACTTTCAAATCAGTTCACTGGCTTAAAATACTGGAACGAATAGAATACAAAGTACGTATACAAAGTATGTATCACTCACCAACAACACACTCCAATCCTCGGTCTAACATTCGTTTATTCTGGGGTCCATAGAGTAGTGGTAACATCACTGGCGTGAAGAGCAGTAGGTAGCGGGATCGCTTCCCGCAATCCTCCCAAAAGTCCACTCAGCCTATCATTCGCGAGATGTGGCGTTGTGAAAATGAGATGTAGGACGTGATGGACGCCTTGTATGGCTGCCGTATACCGTTAAAATTCGACTCCTGTAATAACTTGCGATCATCCGTTCATACTGATTTGTAATCATACTGCGTAATTGTCAGTTTGAAAATATTAAACGAAGATTATTATTATTATTATTATTATTATTATTATTATTCAAAAAATCAAATGACAAACCGCATTAGGGTACATGTAAAAAAGACAAGTAAACACAATTTCCAGTCTTGTCAAGACCTTAAACCTCAAGACCAAGACAAGACCAAGACTTTGAACCTCAAGACCAAGACTAAGACCTTGAACCTCGAGACCAAGACCAAGACGTTGAACCTCGAGACCAAGACCAATACCAAGACTTTGAACCTCGAGACCAAGACCAAGACCGAAAAACCCACATTCAGGCCAAGACTTCTTTTCCTTACAAAAAATTGTCACGTCGGACTATACTCGCTATTTTAATGAAAACGTGATTCTTTTATTTTATTCAAGCAAATCAACTTTAGATGCAGACTGCAGAGAATTCCGAATTCGCATTTACATAAGTCCTTCATGCACAATGTTATTCCAAATGCCTTTTGTATTTTATAAAAAAAACAATTCGCTCAGAATTTTCTGACCAAGACGTGCCTTGTGGGGCCTCATAACAAATTTCACCATGTGAAAAATACTTTCCATAGGTGCTGAAGTCACTGGCACACACAGTAACTTTTCAAGCACTGGATTTAAATGTACAAATCATGAGCCTTTTTCAAATCCTCCCATGGTTTATCAGACCGTCTGGCTCAGAAAAAGTCTCGGCAGGGCTTCCAGATACAGCATAACTTAGTTGCTGCTGCCATTGGGTTTTCCTGACCAAAATGACTTGTATCGGTCCGTAGGTATTTGTCGTAGGCTATGATGCAAACAGGCTTGAAAATATATTTTTAATTCTTGAGTTTTTTAATGACTTCATATTGACAGCCGGTCTTGATCTTGGTCTTGCGAGACCAAGACCAAGACTTTGAACCTCAAGACCAAGACTTTGAACCTCAAGACCAAGACCAAGACTTTTAGTCTCAAGACTAAGACCAAGACTTTTAAAAACGAACTCGAGTGCACTCGAGACCAAGACCTTGGTCTCGAGGACAACAAGTCTGACAATTTCAAATAATAAAATGAAGTTAACAATTAAACAAGATACAAGAAATAAAATTTCTATTATCTTTGGTAGGAAGTAAAAAGTTATGTGGCTTAGGCCGAAGATCAAATGGTAATTCATTTATTGGGGGAATAGTGAATATAGAACATGAAAAGGGTTAAGTTTGATGGAGCGAAAAAGTCTTTGATCAGCTTGATTAACAAGAGTATTAAACGAAAGAAAATCTTTATCTAGGAAACCCAACCATTTAATTTTACGAATTAGGTGATCAATCTTAGCTCGATCTGCAGACGAGGCAAACCCCCACCAAGCAGGGACGGCATATAAAAGCCTATCTTATCTTATCTTATCTTATCTTATACTAGCTGGTTTACCCGGCGTTGCCCGGGGTTATAAGCCGCCACCACCACCACCACCACAACCACCACCACCACCACCAGTTAATGTGAAGTGAAATCTCTACGGCTCCGCCATCTGGCGAATCTTTAGAAATGCGTGCCGGTGACAGAGAATTTTCGGTGAAACACACAGAATCTTCTCGGGTGGCGCCATCTGGCGAATGAAAATAGGTCGACTCGAATTTGTAAGAAGTGGGGGTTTGGGAGGTTTTCGCCCGTTTTCACCATGGAAGCGGTGAAAACAGGGGACGCGAAGCCTCATACTGGGTGTGTAATGCCCACCCCAAGACAGTAGTGAAGGTTTGGAGTGAAAAGCTCGAAAGCTGTAGAAATGCATCGCGGTCAAAGATCTGTGACAGACAGACAGAGTTTCTTCTTTATATATATAGATGATTATTTATAAAGCGCCTGTCACAGTATAGACTATTCAGAGGCGCTCCCAGCATGTCAGCCCCGTGGGAAAAGAAAGGTCTTTAGGCAGCGGGGAGAAGAGGGCGAGATCCCAAGCAATATCTTGCTACGGAGAGAGGGAGGCAGGTCATTCCATAAGGAAGGGTCAAGGATGGTAAAAGTACGATGCTGAGCCATCGAAGTCCTTGCGCGAGGGACAAGTAGATCAAGGCGGTCAGAAGACCGAAGAGGGCAGGAAGAGAGAGCATATAGAGGTTTACGCATTTGGTCACAGAGGTATTTAGGAGCTTTTCCCAGTTGAGTCCTAGAGACCAGGAGAAGGACCTTGTATTGGATGCGGGAAGCAACAGGAAGCCAGTGAAGTACATCATACATACCTTTATGGTAGTTATGTAAGAGAAGCGAGGAAAACGGGCAATGAGCCTGGCAGCCGCATTCAGAACAGACTGCAGAGATGAAAGGCGCGCTTTAGGGAGCCCAGCAAACAATGAATTGCAATAGTCAATGCAGCAGCAAATGAAGGCATGGACCATAGTAGTAAACACTGGAGGGGAAACTGATCTTCTTACAGCCCTCAAACGCCTCAGGTGATAGAAACAGGAATGAGTCAGGTGGGAGAGGTGTTCAGAAAACGAGAGAGTACTATCAAGGGTGACACCCAAATCCCGAACACTGGATGAAAATGAGAAATCAGGGTATATTGACGACAGAAGTGGGATATCAAGTTTAGAAAGTTGCTGCTTAGTGCGAAACCAGATCAGTTGGGTCTTAGAAGAGTTAAGGTTAAGTCGATTTGATGACATCCAAGAGTGGAGATCATGTGACAGGGAATCAATGGATCCAACAAGGGAGATCTGCTAAGAAGATGAGCCTTGGACAAAGATCTGAACGTCGTCTGCATAGAGGTGACCAGAGGTAAGGTGTTTAGTAAATATAGAAGGAATGTCACCTGTGTAGAGTAAGTACAGAATGGGGCCAAGGACAGAACCCTGTGGGACACCATACTCAACCCTAACCCGGGCAGTTCTGGAGTCACCAAGGACAATCCTCTGAGAACGGTCAGAGAGGTTAGATTTGACCAAAGAAGAGGGAGACCACTGAGACCACAAAACAGTTCAAGACGCCGAAGTAGGATTTCATGGTCAACCATGTCGAAGGTTGAGGAAACATCAAAGAGTGCTAGAAGCGTCAAATGAGACCTATCAATGGCAGTATAAATGTCCGAGAGAAGGGAAAGGAGGGCAGTTTCCGTAGAATGGTGACCTCTAAACCCTGATTGACTAGAAGGGAGGAGTCCAGAATGTTCAAGATAGGGCAGAAGTTGAAGTGAGACAAGTCTCTCAAGCGTTTTAGAGAGAAAAGAAAAATAGGACAATAGTTAGAACATACTTGTGAGTCAAGATTAGGTTATTTAAGGGTAGGGAAGACAATAGCCCGCTTCTGAGATGGAGGGAGATTGCCCTCTGCGAGAGACCTATTGAACAAATATATATCAAAATGGGACAATATCATCCAAAACATTAGTAAGAATAAACGGAGGAAGCGGGTCCAGTTCACAATATTTCTGGTTTGAAGAGCTTGAAAAGCCTAGCAACAGTAGTGGCTCTAGCTACTTCATGTGAGGAAACATTAGATAAACTATGAAGTCTAAGTACTCTAAGAACCAGAGCATGTACTAATAATATTAATATGAGAAGTTCACTAAATCATTTGAAATGTTAACACCAAGAATAATCATAGAAGTAACACGAGTAACATCCTTTTCAAATTTACAGATGATACTAACCTTCTCACCCTCCCCCCAAAACTCTCCTGTTTGCTTGGAATCTGAACTTGATAATATGTGACCCGTCACCACAAAACCAGTCACAACTTAAAAATAAAATTTTTGACACCATCTTGTAGATGCTTTATAAATAATTTACCTTTTCAAAACTGTTCAGTTTTTTGATACCTCACATACAACCAAAGTTACAGAATTTTCAATCAGACAGTTTACATAAATTGCTACTTGAGAAAACTGCGTGTAAAGTTTAGTCATATTATTTTTTATATTCTCCTTAGCAACAGCTATTTCTGTTGGACCAATTTAGCTAAAAGTTGGCACCCTTGTAGCTGCACCCATGTCAAAAGCACTGGCCAGATTTGGTATAGATATCTCAAGCAGGGCTGTAGTCGAGGGTATACGCGGGTATACAGCGTGTACTCACCTCTAGAGACCGTGTACTCACCTCACAAAATATTTATATTTATTTATATTAAAATACTGTAGTGTATACTCACAAAATACTGTATCGTATACTCACCTCTAATTTCTTTAGGAAAACTAACCGGTAGCTTGTACTACCTCTAGTTTTACCACTACAGCCCTGATCTCAAGTAACAAAAAGTTATAAAAGTTCTTCCAGTTGAGCAAGATCAAGTCATTCGAACAAAATATTTTATTTTACCAGAAAAGTTTAAAATACCCGGAGAGGTAGCTACCATTTGCTACAAAATTAAATGTCACAATATAATAACTGAAAACTGTACATCCATATAATAAGAAAAATAAAATAATAGTTTATTCTAGCCGGACTACTGACTTTACATTTCAGCCGCAATTTTCACCAACACCATGTCCATGACTCCTTCCTTCTGTCTGCCCTTCGCCAATGTTTTCAGTGTCAACTGGCGAAGACACGGGTCTTCTACCACCACGTCCTCGAGCTTTACGTGCTCCAGTGACTGGTGGTTGTGGATCATCAGAAGAGGGCTGTGACTTCGTCCAGTCTTGTCTATAGCAACTCTAGCTGCTTCATCCAAGGCGGCTGCTTCTTCATGCGTAACTGTAAAAGGCCGTTGTTCTTCGGGCAATGTGCACATCGCATCCTTCCATGGATCTGCAACAATAAGGATGAATCTTGTGGTGTAAATACCATTTCCTTGCAACATCCATCCCTGGAGATGTGATTGGAACTTCCGTCGGCAGCACATCTTTGCCCTTGAAAAGCTGGAAGGCCACTTCCGGGTCCTCAGGTGACACCCTGGCAAACACCATCTCTGAATAAGCAGAATCAAGCATGAAATGTATAATAAATTATATTGTGTTGCATTGTATTCAAACATTTATAAAGTGCCTCTCGCAATGTAAACAAGTCAGAGGCAAAAGACCGAATGAAAAGAAAACGGTAAAATGAAAATGAAAATAGGTAAGAACATGAATATGCATAATAACGTAATCGGACTGAAACTAGGATATCTGAAAGAATCCTGCTCAAGGTTAGATTGCAATGAAAATACCAATAGTTTCCTTCCATTATCTTAATCAATTTATAATAATTATTGATAAACTTATACATAGTGCAATAAGGTGTGTAGAAGATGGGGTAGTAAGAGATAGGGAGAGTATAGACGCAACCTTAATAGTTATTACAGAGTACTTATAAAGACTAGTTTTGTTAAAATAGGGTTTCAAGTTCTGTGATATCAATAAGTGAACCAGAAACAGTACATGAAGGTTTGTAAGCAAGGATCCTCTGAAGCATAGCATTTTAAAATACCTGAATGCAACGGCTTTCTGATATTCAACCGTATTGTCATTAGTTTCAATTCCACCAGATGCTTTAGCATGCCTCATGACATCTTCGAAATCTGGGTATGCTGACGTTTCGTCTCCGGACGATTCGTCCCAGGACGATTCGTCACAAGGACATTTCGTCCCAGGACGTTTCGTCTCCGGACGATTCGTCACGGATAAATCGTCCGTGATGAATCGTCCGGAGACGAAACGTCCCCAAACCGAAATCTGACTCATTCATGTCAAATTCATCATGGTCATCGAAATTCATGGATTCGTCGTTGTCGGCTTCAGTCTTACAATCATTATTATCACTGTTGTGCTCACTTTCATCACGATCTATGGTCAAATATTCCTGCAACAACTTGTGCACTTTTGCTCGATCCAATCCTTTAGCATTTATCAAACTCGCAATAATATCTTCCATTTCGAAAATTAAGTGCATTTAGTGAAAAATGAACAAAATATAAAATGTATCCTGTTCACCCGATCTATTTATCTGTAATTTGAACAAACTAGGTCATGCGAGTGGGCATGCTGAAAGTACAGTACTAGATTTAGTCATATGCTCAGTGTTGCTAGCCAAATCATAAAATTGTTTACAGCTAGCCAACCTCTTTAGTGCCAATCTCTGTGCATAGTAAATAAAGAAAGGTCATATTTTATTAATAGAAAAGAGGGAGGAGATTTCCCTGATCAAAATGAGGCCAAGCACGCAAGAAAAGTCGATCTGTAACCTAATTAAATGTCACAACAAAGGTAGCGAAATTTTGACTTAAATTCTGTTTTTCCATCTTGAAACAGATATAGGGCCTTCAGTAAAAAATTGGTAGGGAGACCAATAGACCCTGCTGGCGGCTGGGTCGGTCCTTAGCCAGTCCTATGCTGACGACCTGCAAGCCTATATACACTGCCCGGCTGTCCGCACTGTTGCAGCGGTGGAAACCATGACCCATGCCATGGAGTCTCTGCAGGCCTGGATGTCCTCAAACCGCCTGCGGCTAAACCCTGCCAAGACGCAGTTTATATGGCTTGGCACTCCCCAGCAGCTCTCTAAAATAGATCTGTCTCCTCTTGCCTTGCAATTCCCGCACCTTTCTTTCTCGACCTGGGTCCGGGACTTGGGAGTTACCCTGGACCAAGAACTTGCATTCACACGGCACATAAATCTTCTCTCCCGCAGTTGCTATTACCAGCTCCGGCAACTCAAGGTGATCTCCCGTTCTTTGTCTCCCGGTGCAGCTACCACGCTTGTCCATGCTTTTGTTGTTTCTCGATTAGACTACTGCAGTGCCATATATGACGGACTCCCAGCCTACCGGATTGAGTCCCTGAATAGAATCCTGTGTACTGCTGCCCGCCTTATAGGCCGCATCCCCAAGTTTGGCAGAGTATCTGCGTATATGAGGGATGTCCTCCACTGGCTCCCCTATCCACAGCGCATCACTTACGGAATCTCTGCCTTGGTCCGGCGGTGCTTTGAAGGCTTGGCCCCTCCATACCTGCGGGAGCTCATGCTCGCAGTGCCGTTGCTCTCTCCGCTCAGCTGCGCAAGCTGAACTTATTGTTCCCCGCGCGCGGACAGCCATACGGCAGCACCGTGCCTTCTCTGTGGCTGCCCCCATGACCTGGAATGGGCTCCCTACCAAGCTCCGTCAATTACCGATTGGTCATTTCACCCTGTTTCTTACTGTCCTGAAAACTGCATTATTTGATCGTGGTTGGGCTGGGAGTGCTCCTGAGTAGGCAATCTTGAAGGGGCGCTATATAAAACTACTTTACAGCTATTTTATGATCGAAGATAGGGGTAATTGAGTGCTAATTAGATGAGGCTGTTTCATGTTAATTGATTAGTTAACCAGCACTAAGACCAGTGTAGGACATAAAATTTAGCTTAAGTTTGGAGATATTTCCAGTGGTTTGAGCTATGTAGTGTCGGATGTTGGTTTGATGAATTGAATGCAACGGACTGTAAAGATATCATCTGGCGACATTTGGAGCAGGCAAGTAGCAGTGTAATGCTGGACTTTGACATGCAAAGTTGGCTGTCGAATAGTCGTATACGGTTAACTCCTGATCAGACAGTACTAAGAGAAAACATCGTAAGTTGTTTGACCAGAATAGAAGTGAAGTCTTTGGTCGGTTTTAAGTACCGGGTTTCTTTGGTACCGAGATAGTAAAGTTAAACATCGAAACAACATGTATCAGTGTGCTGGTCTTGTCCTAAGACCGCGCAGACCTCATACTTACGCTTGAAGTTAGAGACAGTTTGTCGTAAGGAGAATACGAACTAAACTTTGGAATCACATTTTGAATCGTTACGGGAACAATGTTCAAACGATAGTTGTTTAGTGAATTGTGCGTCGAGATCCAACAAGAAGAATCAGATCTTCAACCAACTACACACGGTAGTTCCTTCGCGAGCTTCACAGTAACTTGGGAACGGAGGACAAGGGGAACATAGATATTTTCACTTATTGCTAAATCAGACTAACACACCGCAGTCAGTTACAGTGTGGTTGGATTAAATTAGAATATGTTTAACAATTGACAGTGCTGTCTGTACAAGCATGCTAACATATTAACGTCTGTAAAGAATTCGAGAGATATAGTTACAATCGTCTTTGGCAGTGAGTTTGAAATTGTGGGGTCTTGGGCACAGGGCAGTCAGTGGGAAAAAAGACTGAAGGACATGCATCTGATATAACTACTGCTTGGAGTAGTTTAGTCTCTACAGCTGCAACCATCGTCTCAAATGATTCTACGGTGTGTGGGAGCAGGGACATTTGCTGCATCTTCCCCAGCAGGCGCTCAAGCTTGGATCGATCCTCAACCCCACCAGGACGGAGCCGCATGAAGTAGACATGAGACAGTGGTCGCCCTTGCCATGACTTGCAGGCACTCGGGCGGCAAGCCATGGGCTCTCAGGACCCTCAAGGCGTGAAGAGAACTATTGCCCGAGCTAAGGATCCGCTCGATGTGTGATGTTTTGCGCAGGTCTCTGCTAATGGAGACACCTAGAACAACCATTGATGTTACATGCTCAAGAGAAGGGAGGGGAGGGCCAGACATATGCCGCCAGATCTGCAGGTGATCAGCATCTCCCTTGATTTGCTGGTTGTTCTGAGAGGCCCAGGCAGCGATCGCCTCTAGCTCTTTGATGATTGCCGTCCTCATGGATGCGGTGACTATGAGGTATGAAGGAAGTGTATCATCCAGTTGTAGACATTATCTGGTAGGTCAAGATGAGACAGTTTGCATGCTAGGACAGTGTCGGACAGTGTCGAAGGCTTTAGAAAAGTCAAGTAAGATGAGGGTGACATATGTGTTTTCTTTTAGAAGACAGTAGGTCTGTTGGAGAATCAAGATTAAAGCGGTACTTGTGGAGTTCGTCGGTCGAAAGGCGTACTGGTCGGCAAGATAGAGAGCTGTGTTTTCTTTTAGAAGACAGTAGGTCTGTTGGAGAATCAAGATTAAAGCGGTACTTGTGGAGTCCGTCGGTCGAAAGGCGTACTGGTCGGCAAGATAGAGAGGCATAGGTTGAGCGCGGAAGGAGGAGTACATGTAAGTGTGAACCAGCTCTCGCTCGACCAGCCTGGACAGAACAGAAACTATGGAGATGGGGCGGAAGTCTGATGGAAGAGTCGGAGAATCGATTTTGGGAATTGAATGGATGATAGCAGTCTTCTACTGGGAGGGCACATGGGAGTGGCAGATGGAGAGATTGCTAAGGTGTGCTAGTACGTTGGAATACGCTGGGGTGGTGAGACGCAAGAACCATGCTGGGAGACCGTCGGCTCCATCAGCAGTGTGCCGCAGCTGATCCAAGAGCTGAAAGACTCGGATTTCTGTAATGAAAGTTTGGCGTCACAGTTTTTCTCTTGGTCGGAGGTTCATATTGGCTGTCTGTCAAAATTCGAGCATAGTGGGCATTGAACTCCTCTGTTGTCGGGGTGGATTCCGGGTCAACTGTGGTCCTCCCTTTAGTTAGCTCATTGACTCGTCTCCACAATTCACCGGTGCCACCCCGGTGGTGTATGCCTCTGAGGTGGGCTCTGGTCAACCGCTTGATGCATTTACCCACTCTGCAGTGTCTGCACGCAAAGGCAGACGCTTCCTCAATGCAAACGGCATGCATCAATCTGTTCTTTCTTCTAAGTAGAAGTTTTGTCTCTGGAGTTATGAAGTGCGGTCGGCGGAGGTTATTGTGACTCTGTGGGTAAGTCTTGTCGAGGCAAGCACTGGCTTCATCATGGAAACGGTCCCATGCTGCTTGCGGTTCGTCCATGGCCAAGATGTGGTCAAAATCGGCGTGCGCCAGGTCGGCCAGGAGGGCTGCATGCTGTTGCGGATATCTTCTGCGGAAAGAGACTGAACTAGGGCGCTTGTTACGACTGACCACTGAACCTTGCGCAGTCGCGATTATTGCCTTGTGGTCTGTTTTGATTGCAGATGCAAGGACTTTGACATTCGTGTAGCACTGTAGCACGGTTCTGAAACGAAGAGTCTGTCAAGGACGTTGTCGCCTCTTGTAGGTTGACTGACCAAAGGTATCAGGCCAGTGCATTGCACTACTTTGTTTTCTTCGAGTTTGTTAAAGTCACCCCCTAGTATGATAACTCCCCGTGGGTTGGCGAGCATGAGTGCCTCAACATCTCTTTCGAGTCTGGCAAGGAGAGATGATTTCTCATAGATCGGCTTGGGTGGATGGTACAGGGCTCCGACGTATAGTGTCCCCTCTGGCTTGGAGATCTTCACCCATAGGAGCTCGTGCGATCTATCATCGAGGCCCACACTAGACTTGGACGCATGGTATACCTCACCGACGATCACTGCAACCCCTCCCGAACGTCTGGCAACGCGATCACCTCTGAAGATCCGGAACCCATCTATCTTGCAGGTGCCTTGTTGGTGGTATGACTTGACATGTGTCTCTAACACAATGGCTATGCCTAGTCCTTATCTGATCAGCTCAGCATATAGTTGGTCGAGTGCATTGGGTTTGGCCAGCGAGCATGCGTTGATGACATAGATGCCCGGTATTGAGTTTAACCAGTTGCCTGATGTTTCTGCCGGTTGAGCTGGTGGTTGTTGCATTGATATAGTAACTAGGCACTGGCTTATAGCAGTTCGACATGGCAACGCAGAACAGCGCGGAAAGGATGAAAGAACACTGATCTTACGCTGCTTCCTCCGATCTGCTCGTGCGCCTCTGTAGCATAGAAGGCCGAGGCTCAAAAGCGCACCAACGACTGTCTGAGGGGGGCAATTTGTCATAGGCCGTGCCTCACACAGCTGCCTTCGGCTGTATGTAAGAGTGCACATTAATCAAACTAGAAGCTGGATGACGATGAAAATAGAGCTCAACTAGAAGTTGGATGGCCGATGAAAATATAGCTCAAACTAGAAGCTGGATGAGCGATGAAAATAGAGCTCAAACTAGCAGCTGGATAAACGATGAATATATAATTGAAACTAGAAGCTGGATTCTCAATGAAAACATAGCTCAAACTAGAAGCTGGGACTTTGTGAACCATTTGTATGCGAACTATTTGTCGGTGACACCGTTGTCGACTGATCATGACCTTGTCCTGTAGCCGACTAAGTCTTCGAATCCTAGCTTATATCTTCGTTTAATATTTTCAAACTGACAATTACGCAGTATGATTACAAATCAGTATGAACGGATGATCACAAGTTATTACAGGAGTCGAATTTAACTGTATACGGCAGCCATGCAAGGCGCCCATCACGTCCTACATCTCATTTTAGCAACGCGCCATCTTGCGAATGATAGGCTGAGTGGACCTTTAAGAGGGTTGCGAGAGGCAATCCCGCTACCTTATGCTCTTCACGCCAGTGATGTTACCACTACTCTTTGGACCCCCCCAAAGAAGTGAATGTACATTAGAATAAACAAAGTCTTGTTTTAATAAGAACAGTTTACTTGCTGTAAATTAATTACCTGGTAGCCAAGTTTTCTCAAGGAATGTCATTATATGCTGTCTTCATCTTTTCCAATTCTATTGTGATCATGATCTATAACCAAGTTCTTTATTTTATAGCAAAGTTTGCTGAGCGATAATACGTGTTTTCGGTGCACTTCATTGAAAAATTTATTCCTACAGTGGAGTTGCTCGTTGATCTGGAAATTCTACAAATTAGCTTTGTAATATCGCACCTTTCCAGATCTAGTGATGGGTCAATCTTTTAGATTTGTCAGTTGCTTTTACCCATCACTAGACACCAGACATCAGCAGGCACCCAGAGACCCAAGTATCCACCTGAAGGGTGGCACCTACAACCCAACACTCAGCCAAAGCTGCATAATGCCTGTTTTAAGCAGACTCATATATTAATTAGAGATTGACACAGTAACGGTTACCGAGGTAATCCCGCAGTAATGGGGAAACATTGTATGGTATTACTGTGGTGATGGGTAGGGAAGCTGCGGTAATACAGGTACCGTAGCTGCGGTAAGACAGGTAGCTGTGGTAAAACAGGTAGGTAATGGTTAATAATTATGCATAGGAATTGAGGTCTTAAACTTATGTGTTTATGCATCGGCAACCAGTGCGAATGTTATCTGGCTGCATTGGGCTTTTTTTGTGAAAACATGTTTTATGTAACACTGCACTTATAAAGTTAACAAAAACCAATGAAATGTGTAATTGTTGGAAATGCCATCCTGAACTAAGTTATAAGTAAGTGGCTCTTCTAATGGGACATGTCTTTTTGGTCTCACCTTTTGGTTACTTATTAATATTATTCTTTGAATAACTATTATATTGACTAGAATATTTACCCGTCATATATATGATGGTTTGATGAGTACTCCCGTCAGATATGTCAGATCATGTGCATAGGGAGAGGTAGTGCGGTAGGGAGTGAGGCAGACACTGTCCGTCCGGTCTGTCCGTCTGGCTGTACGTCTGTACGTATATCTCCCTCCCTCCCACCCTCCTTCACTGACTCCGTCTAGCAATCCGTCTGTCTGTCTGACCTAAGGTCAGCTCGGCCGGTATGTCCCCGGCCAGCAGCCTGTCAGGCACATTCCATACATTAGACAGTGTAGCGGCCGTGTGCATTCCAGACATTCCATTTCTTTATGTCAATCAAATAGGCCATGGCTCAGAGCCTCAGCCAATCAAATAGGCCGGCCCAGAGCCGCACATATTATGTTGCGCCCAGAGTGCTGCTTGTATGTATGTGCATATGTGCACTGTAGGGTGCCAATGAAAAATAAAGTTTGCAGTTTTTTAGGTCTCACCCCTTAGTTTTGTTCATTTAGCCATAAAACTGAAATATATCAAGTTTTGTAGCAATCAAATAACATTTACTGGTTGCACAAGACCTGTAAAGTTTTCAAACACTGCAATATGGTATTACGTAAGGCGCTATATACATATGCAATGTTCCTCGTTGTTACACTGCTTAATAAATGTCACCGGCTGCGTATTGTTTTAACGAGTAAATTTTTTGGGGGGTTCTGGAAACTGCTGGCTATGGATCTCAACCACTTGAAGCAGATTATTGCTTCTGCTCCTCCTGGTTTGTTATAGCGGAATCGAATGTCTGTATTAGTGCGACGCCCCATTCAGCTGCGTCATTTACCACCTTAATTTTTTTACCCTGCACTGTGCTGTGATATATGCTTCACTGGTGTTCCAAAGCTTGGATCTTGCAATAGGAAATCTTGTTGGATATCCGTTAGGGCATAGCCAGGTACTGACCCGGATAACCGGAAATTCTGGGTGTTGAACACCCGGAAGACACCCGGAGCTGAAAGGTCATCCGGGTCCGGGTGGGTAAATGTCAACTAACAGTAACATAATGTAATGACATCAGGAACAGTAAGTTGCCTTGGCGATGGCCTTTGGCTGTTAATGATCTGCCGGCGTTTTCTTTTGATTATTGAGAACTCCAGCAAGTCCCTCTCCCCTCCTCCTTTCGCCTATGCCCCGACAATTTCCTTTGATGTTGAGAACTCCATCAAGTCCCTCTCTCCTCCTCCTTTCGTCTAGACACCGACAATTTCCTTTGATGTTGAGAACTCCATCAAGTCCCTCTCCCCTCCTCCTTTCGCCTATGACAATTTCCTTTGTTTGTTAAGAACTCCATCAAGTCCCTCTCCCCTCCACCTTTCGCCTTTGCACCGACAATTTCCTTTGATTATAGAGAGCTCCAGCAAGTTCCTCTCCCCTCCTCCTTTCACCTATATGCGGACAGTTCTCTTTGATTATTGAGAACGCCAGCTAGTCCCTCTTTCCCACCCTTTTCAACCATTGCAGATGTTTTCCTTGTTTATTAAAATGTTGTGAAGTTGATTCATAGAGGGTAGAATGGAGTTATTTTTTCGCGACACTGTGTTCGGATTAGAGATTTGAGATTACTTTTAGTTTTAATACTCGGACCCGGTACCCGGACCGGCAGGTTTTTATTCAAACTACCCGGACCCGGTACCCGGTTGAAAAACGGCACCCGGCTATGCCCTAATATCCATGGAAGCAAAAAACTTCTTTGTGTTTCGTGACACGAAATGAGACAGCTGTTTTCCAGAGATACAGTTCTCGTCAATTGTCACTCGAACTGGAGGATCTTCTTCACCCACATTACACAAGGCTGCAACCATATCTGCTTTTTCCATAACAGAAAGTTCAGGATAAAAAAGGCCAGACCAAGAAGTGATTCATTCAAGAACCACAAATGGCGCATTAACGTTTTTATGGATACATCTACTGCGGTACAAGATCTTTCAACAGCTGTAAGTCGTTTCATGGAGCAGAAGTTGCTGATGTACACATGTACCATGCTTTGAGATATAATCTAATCACATTCTGGTGTCCAAGACACAGCAGGGTCTTGCCCCAAACACTTAATTGATGCAATTCACTGGCCTATTTCTGTCTCCTCGCATCATCCACTTCGCTCCTCGAACAGATTGGATCTTTCAGTTCATCATAATAGAACAGCTACCCGATCTTAAATTTTAATTGGTATTGTATTGTATTGTATTCGGATATTTATAAAGCGCTTCTAGCGGGAGGGCCATTCAGAAGCGCTCCCAGTGCGATAGACCCCGAGAGAAAAAGCAAGTTTTAAGAAAGGTAAAAGAGGAAGAGACGCTACCTGAGAGAATAGAAGAACGAACAAACGGAGGAAGCCCATTCCAAAGAGCAGGGCCAATGGAAGCAAACGACCTAGATTGAGCCAGTGAAGTCCTGACACGGGGAACGAGGAGGTCCAAACGGTCAGATGAACGAAGAGGACGAAGAGAAGCCGCAGAGTGAGGGCGATGAAATAAGTCACATAAATATTTTGGAGCGAAACCAAGCTGAGCCTTAGAGACAAGGATGAGGACCTTAAATTGGATGCGGGCAGAAAGCGGGAGCCAGTGGAGTTCTTCTGCCATAAAGGTGGTGATATGAGAGAATCGAGGAAGACGGGCAATTAATCTAGCAGCAGCATTGAGAACGGACTGAAGAGGAGCAAGACGGACTTTGGGAAGACCAATGAGGAGGGAATTGCAGTAGTCAAGTCTAGAGCAGACAAATGCATGGACAATTGAAGTGAAAATTGGAGATGACAGAGAGCGACGGATAGCTCTAAGGCGCCTTAGGTGAAAATAGGAAGTGCGAGTGAGTTTGGAAATGTGTTCAGTAAAGGTGAGAGAATTGTCAAGGGTCACTCCTAGATCACGAACGCTAGACGAGAAAGTGAAAAGCGGAAACCTTTGAGACAGCACAGCAAAGTCGAGTTTTTTAAGTTGCTGAGGAGTGCCAAACCAGATAAACTGGGTTTTTGACGAATTGAGGGAGAGGCGATTGCAAGACATCCAGGTATGAAGATCACGAGAAAGAGCTTCGATGCGCTGAACAAGAAGAAGTTGAGAGGAAGGAGGCCCATGGACATAAGCCTGGACATCGTCAGCAAAGAGATGGCCTGAAGCCCCATGGATGGGGAAGAGAGAGGGGATACCAGCCGTGTACAAAATAAAGAGGAGAGGGCCCAGAACAGAGCCCTGCGGAACACCGAGTTTAATAGGGACCCACAGAGTTCTAGATTCACCAGAGATAACCATCTGAGTGCGATCAGACAGGTATGACCGGAACCACTGGAGAGGGGGGCCCTTCAGACCACAAGAGGTCTCAAGACGCTGTAGAAGAATGGTGTGGTCCACCATGTCAAAGGCTGCAGAGACATCATATAGTGCCAGAAGGGTGAGTTCGGACCTATCAACAGCTGAATAAATTTCAGAAAGCAAGGAAAGGAGGGCAGTTTCAGTGGAGTGGTGAGCCCTAAAACCTGACTGAAAGGGAGGTAGAAGCCCAGATTGTTCCAGATAGGTAAACCCTCGTCTTCTTCTGCTTTCGTCAAGACATATCTTTTCTTTTGGCCTTGCGCACAGGGAGCACCTCTGAATGGTTCACCCTGCTGGAGACGCTTTATAAATGTTTAAATATAATACAATACAAACATTAGGGTGGTTCTGAAATCTGAAATTTTGAAATGTGATTATTTCCGCTTATTATCTTGTTCTAGTACATACTAAAATAAATCTGGCCAAATATGAGCTGATTTGAGCAATATTTAGAGGTAGCTCAATGAGGTTGAAGTTATCAGAGCTTGTCTAACATAGCCCAATAACTGTGCATCCAAAAGATAGAGTTTCAGTTTTACGATTACAGTTACGATTAGTAATTATTTTTGGATAAAATTAAAGAAAAATGTTAACAGGAAAACTGAGCCTCAGCAAAAAATTAAACAGAATTTGTTGATGCCTTAGATGATTTATTTGACATTGCTCACTTAGATGCCTTAAACATAATCGAAATCTAAGACGATAAAGAGTGTCTGCTTGCCCAAAGAGAAAGAGGTCGCCGTTGTTGTATGGAACCAGTTGACATGGTACTTACTTCAAAAGAAATGAGGGCAACTAAAAGGCAAAGATCAGGAATGGAGAGAAAGCAGAAAGAAGATCAATATTGGGAAGCCATGAATGAGAGAATTATTCTTGAAACCTCTAGTAGTGATGATTCAACTGAAGAATGCAAAGATGGTGGCAGTCTAAATGTAAATTTAGTGAAAAAGAAAACTCCTTAAAAATATTGTGACACCAAGACTGGCAGCAGCTTTGGACAGGACAAAGTTAAGTGACAGGAAGACAACATATGTGTTAACAGCTGCAGCTCAGAGTCTAGGCCACAATGTAGACAAATTGAAAATCAGCCGTTCTTCAATACATAGAGAACGAGAACAATATCGAGAAGAAACTGCTAAGAAATTAAAAGATATATATAAAACAACTACATCATCTACACTGGTTGTGCACTTGGATGATAATTCCTTCCGGATCTGACAGGCAAACATTTGGATGACCGTCTACCTGTCATTTTATCTGATGTTGGGGAAAGTCAACTTCTTGAAGTTACCAAGCTACATTCTTGCACAGGAGAAGCACAGGCAGCCACTGTTGCTAAATTGTTGCTGGAATGATTTATGCTTACTCAAAACTCTGGTTAGCTATCAACAAGAAAATCCTGCTCTCTCCAAAGTAGCCAGCAATGAATTTCAGGTCATCTGTAGTACCTTAGTGAGGAGCTCGTGGCTTTGGCATTTTTTGATTTGGCAATGACAGCCAAGTCCAAACGAGCAATGGTGAAAGCTTTACACGAGCGACCAGACCAAGATGATCCTCCTAAGAGAATGTAGGTAAATATTCAGAAATCTGTGGTCATGAACATACAATAAAAACATACAATGAACATAGAATGAACTCCATGCTATTGTTTGACTGGCTAAGAATTTCTAGTGATTTCCTGAAAAGCGATCCTGAAACATGGGAACTTCAAGATGATTATAAAGTTGCCTCAGAAATTATTCATCATCTACAAGTTGTAAATGACAATGCTGAAAGCGGAGTTGCTTTGATTGAAGAGTACAATTCCATAATTACAAAGAAAACGAGAAACAATATCTGTTTCAAGTAGTGCATGATCACAGAAGCAACTTTCCAGAATGCAAGAAAGAAATGCTTAAGTCAAAATAAACTTCAGCAAATGATTTGCGAGCCATATATTATTATTACATAATAACATAAAGTCATGCTAATTAATTGAAATTATTTAGAACTACTACTTTAACAGTTTGTTCACTTAATAATAACAACAATTAAACATTGTTGTTTCATTAGGTAAAGAAAATATAAAAAATGATGGACAATGGAAAAAGTTCTTTTAAAATACCTTTATGTGAAATTTAAATGTTATTGAGCTACCCCTAAATGACAAGATAATGTTCTATAACTTTGTACAAATTTCTTTTATATTCATTGGAACACAACTAAAAGCGGAAAGTCAAGAAAAAACAATTTTAATTTTTCCCCATGAAAGTCAGAACCACCCTAACAAACATGTTAAACTGTTGAAGCCCAGATAGTTCAGAAGTTGTCAAACGAAACTGTGAGCGAAACAAATAAATTTTAAGACTAGATAATTGTTCCCTTCCATCGAGCCCTGTGGTAAGCTCCACATGTGTTGATATGGATGCTGGGAGAAGGCTCATCTCCTAGAAACAATAGTGACAATTGCAACAACTGCTTATAGTCGTCTCTGGGATGAAACTGTTGCGGCTGCTGACAAAAAAATAGCAGTAAGTTTTCTTTCAGCGGCTTGAGTTCAGCGGTCATTGTTTAGTCTTTCATAGCACACTCAAAGGATGAATTGTCAATATGAATCCATGCAGCAGATATAATATAGTATAGAACTATAGATAAAGCACAGATATATCCAAAACTGCTTAGTAATCCACAAAGTTAACAAGTTTTCAATGATAAGCAGATCAATATGCAAGAAATTCACTAGCTTTACGACAACTATCATTCCATACGCCTTCAGGAGCATTGTGCAACCTTTAAATATTTAAATATTTGGTTAATTTTTTTCTCACTAACTTCCATATATAAATGAACATTTTCAGAGGGTGAGACCACAGAAAATAAAAACTTATTTTTTTATGTATGTTTCATTGGCACCCTAGTGCACTGTGCATATAGGTATGTCTATGTGTGCCTGTCAGTCAAATAGGCTAGGAGTCAAAGCCTCATCCAATCAAAACACGCCTAGTTCCGCACACAATACTGGCTCCGCCCACTGTGCCTAGGCACGAGTCAGAGCGCTTGCCGACACACAGATCTAGGATATTGTATGTATAGATTGCTACTTTGTGTTCAATTAACGTCAAGTCAAGTTGGTGTACAGTAAAGAATGGACAGAATATAATTTGAGTGTTCTGAAGCTATTTACTTGGTCTGTGTCAATTTATAATGAGCAGTTGTGGAATTCATTTCTGCAATTTCTTTGTTTGTCTGTTACAGAGGAATGGTTATCTATTATCCCAGCTTGCTTCAGTTTTTTGCCAGCAAAAGAGAAGCTTCTATAGAATTCTTACTGCTATCACAAACAGGTAGGGATACAGCCTTTGCAAAAATGTTCAAAATACATTCGAGTAACCTTCCTCACTGATGAAATTGCATATCAACACTGTGATTAAATGGAAGTGCAATGCATTCCAAACAGAACCATGGGTTGTGTACTGTGTTTAACTATGAACTGTGTGAATCAGAATATACACAACGAATATGTATTGTATTTTATTGTATTGTATCTAAACATTTATAAAGCGCCTCTCACAGTATTCGCTAATCAGAGGCGCTCCCAGTGCGAAAGACCCAGTGAATAGAAAGTGGTTTTAAGACAGCGGAACGAGGCACTTGGGCCACCAGCTAATAAAGAGGCATGTGTCAATGGAGGGAGATGATTCCATAGAGCAGGACCAATGCAAGAAAAGGCTCGAGTTTTGGCCATAGTGGTCCTGGCTCGTGGTACAAGAAGATCATGGTGATTAAGCGATCGCAATGGACGGAGGGAAGTAGCTGAAATTGGCAGACAGCAGACGAACAGGGTCATAGAGGTACTTGGGTGCTAAGCTGTATAGGACCGAAGGACTACAGTGAGAACTTTAAGCTGAATCCGAGCAGTAAGGGGAAGCCAATGAAGATGATCGAACATGAAAGAGGAAATATGAGACCAGCAAGGAAGTCGGGCTATTAATCTGGCCGCAGCATTTAAACAGTCTGGAGGGGGGAAAGACGGACTTTTGGCAGCCCAATCAAAATAGAATTACAGTAGTCAATTCTGGAGCAGATGAAGGCGTGGATGATAGTGGTAAAAATGGAGGAAGAGACAGAGCGTCGGATTGCTCTAAGCTGTCTCAGGTGAAAGTAAGAAGAACGGGTAAGATTAGCAATGTGTTCAGAAAAGGTGAGCGTACTGTCAAGGACAACACCAAGGTCACGGACACTAGAGAGAAAAGCGAATGACGGGAATTTCTCAGCAAGAAGTGAGAAGTCTAGTTTGAGGAGCTGTTGACGAGTACCAAACCATATAAGCTGTGTCTTAGTTGGGTTCAAAGAGAGACGATTAGAAGACAGCCAAAGGTGTAAATCACGTGAGAGAGCACCAATGCGTCCAGTTAATGCAAGCTGTGCAGAGGGAGTGCCATGAACGAGCGCTTGGGCGTCGTCTGCATAAAGATGACCAGTTGATTTATTTATTTATTTATTCCGGATATTTCTATAGTGCCTCTCGAAGTCAACTACATCTCAGAGGTGCTCCCGACTACAGCATTTTATACTGTGCTGGAATTTTCACGCCGAAGCGCCACGAGCAATTGCGAGTGAAGGACTTGCCCAAGGTCCGTACGCAGCGGCTAGAGTGGGATTCGAACCTGCAACCCTCCGGTCACAAGGCGCCGAACTTACCACTGAGCCACCACGCCCCACTAAGTGCACTAAGTGATGAGTGCTTAGCAAATATAGCGGAAATGTCAGCCATGTATATGAAGTAAAGGAGAGGGCCTAAGACAGAATATGTGCTGACCTATCACATACCTCATGTATTGCTGATACGACTGTTACAAACCAAACATAAATTTTAAACATGCAGTTTAGTAAATGTGTCAAGTGACAGTGGCTGATGAGATTTGTGCAACAAAAGTCCAAATATACAAGACAAAGATATTTAAACAAACAGTGAAGGATGGATGAAAAATGCTGTAACAATACAAATACAAATCAGTTTACAACTTTACAGTAATAAACCATCTGGTTTATGATAAGTAATAAACTTTACAGTAATAAACCATCTGCTTTATTACTGTAAAGTTGTAAAGTGATTTGTATTTGTAACAGCACCTGAGAAGGATGGAAGACAATCTTTAGACTCGGGCCATATACCCATAGCCAAATCTTTCAGCAACAGAATCCTTTTGGCATATTGGCTGCCGAATGCGATTCCTTTATATTTATTTCAGTGGTTTTATATAAAACAGCGCCCCTTCAAGATTATCTACTCAGAAGCGCTCCCAGCACAACCACGGTCAAATATAACAGTTTTAAGGCTAGAAAGAAACAAGGTAGGGTGACCTATGGGCGTTACTTGCAGTGCTAAGGGAAGCCCATTCCAGGTCGCTGGGCCAACCACAGAAAATGCACGGCGCTCCTGGATAGCAGTCCACGCACGAGGAACAAGGAACTCCGCTTGCACCGCCGAGCGAAGTGAGCCACGGCACAGGACGGCCGTAGTGGAGCAGCAAAGCTTCCGCAGATGTGGAGGTGACAGTCCCTCCATATATCGCCGGACCAGGGCCAAGACCCGTTAGGCAATGCGCTGTGGGTAGGGGAGCCAGTGGAGAACATCCCTCATGTACAGGCGAGACTCGGCCAAACTTAGGGATCTGACCCACCAGTCGGGCAGCCGTGCATAGGACCCTGTCAAGGTACCTCAGCCGGCAGGCCAGGAGCCTGTCATATATATTGGTGCTGCAGTAGAGAGAGGGAGCAGGAGATGATCCTAAGTTGTCAGAGCTGATAATAACAGCTACGGCACAGAAGATTAATATGCTGGACAAAGGTAAGTTTCTGGTCTAAAATTACTCCCAGGTCACGGACTGAGTCAATGAGGTAAAATGTGGGTATTCCTGGGAAAGAGACTCAAGGTCTATCTTAGCGAGCTGCTGTCGAGTGCCAAGCTATATTAGCTGTATCTTTGTCAAATCAAGCCAAAAGCAGTTAGATGACATCCATGCCTGCATGGCCTGGCTTATTGCTGCCACCACAGCAGTCGCCTGCCCCGCAGAGCAGTGGACATAGGCTTGAAGGTCATCAGCATATGACTGGCTAAGGACAGACCCAGCTACAAGCAGCGGACCCAGGTCAGCAGTGTAGCGTATGTATAACAAAGGACTGAGGACAGAGCTCTGGGGCAGGGACCCAGAGGGATCTAGTGGAACCATGGGACACCATAAAGGAACGGTCCTGCAGGAAGGACGCAAGTCAGCTAAGGATATTGCCAGAGGCCAAATGAGATGGATAGGTGCTGCAGAAGTATCTCATGATCAACGGTGTCAAATGCAGAGCTCACATCAAACAACTGGGCGACCGGCAAGATGAGTCCTACAAGAGTTCTCCGGTAGCCTGCCACTTTATCTGTATAATGTGTTATTGCTGTGATTTTTTCATTTGGTGGCGAATAAACTACTTACTTATGTAAAGTAAGTAAGTAAGTATATCCTTTATTCAAAAACCAACTGCTAACCGCATTTTACTTACTTACTTGCTAGTAGGGTGACCTGTGATTTATTGATAGCCCCCATAAATGTCAGAGAGAAGAGTAAGGCGTGTAAGCAGCGTTTCCATGGAGTGACCCTTACAAAAACCCAACTGATATGTTGGCAAGAGACCATTACTGTCCATGTAATGTGTAAGCTGGGTGGCTACAATCTTCTCAATAACCATAGACAAAAAGGAAACATTTGCTAATGGTCTAAAGCTAGCAGGCTCTGCCGTGTCAAGTCCCTTTAGGTACATGGACAAGAATAGATCTCTTCTGTGAAGCAGGGAGGACACCCTCACAGAGGTATGACTAAGATATAATTAGTAGTTTTGTAAATAAATGAGTGAGTGTATTCTGTGATATACTAATTATCATACTGTACCTATACCTTAGGGGGAACTAGCTTATAAACAAATCTCATTTACAAAATATACCATTTATTATGATGACAAGAGCTCAGACTCACGTAACACATTACAAGATTAAGAATGATGCAGATAATAATAATAACAGTAATTATAATAATAATTATAATAATAATATTAAATTTACTTAACTTCATTCGAGGATGTCAGTCAGCCTATCCCTAGCGTCTAACCCATGGCCTGACTCTGCCCAACGTCTTCTTTCGATGTACCTCTGTCGACGGTCTTCTCCCAACTGCCTTCCTGCCCTGCTCACCATCATCTCCCTCTTCCTCCGGCCACCATTGCACCTGAGGAGTTCTCTCACCCTCCACATTTCATCTACCTTCAACATCGTCGGCCTTTGAGAGTAGCAACTACACTCTTCCTCCCAACCTTTCTTTTCTTTCTAAAACCCTCGAACGGCTAGTTTCTATCCAGCTTCTTCCCTACTTGGAGCAATCTGGACTTCTCCCACCTTACCAATCTGGTTTTAGAGCTTATCACTCTACAGAAACTGCCCTCCTCTCCCTGTTATCTGAGATCTATTCTGCTGTTGATAAGTCTCAACTTACTCTTCTGGCTCTTTATGACGTTTCTTCAGCCTTTGACATGGTCGACCATGAAATCCTGCTCCATCGCCTTGAGATTTCTTTTGGTCTTAAGGGCACTCCTCTCCTTTGGTTTCAGTCTTACCTGTCTGAACGCTCTCAAATGATCATATCCGGTGAGACTAGAACTCGGTGGGTCTTGGTAAAACTTGGTGTTCCTCAGGGTTCGGTCCTTGGTCTGCTTCGCTTCATTCTCCATACGGCTGACATCCCTTCCCTACTCTCTAAACACGGGGCTGCTGGTCACCTTTTCGCTGATGATGTTCAGGCCTCTGTCCATGGGCTTCCATCTGCTCAACTGCTTCTAACTGGTTTCATTGAAGCTCTCTCTCAAGATCTTCACTGCTGGATGTCTTCAAACCGCCTTTCTCTAAACTCTTCCAAAACTCAATTCATCTGGTTTGGCACCCCCCAGCAACTCCAAAAGCTTGATTTCATGCTCCTGTCTGATAAGTTTCCTCACTTCACTTTCTCGTCCAGTGTTCGTGACTTAGGTGTCACTCTGGATAGCTCGCTTACTTTTGCTGAGCACATTTCCAACCTCACCCGCTCCTCTTACTTCCACTTAAGGCGTCTCCGGGCTATTCGGCAGTCTGTCTCATCCTCGACCTTCACCTCAATTGTTCATGCATTCGTGTGCTCTCAGATTGACTACTGTAATTCTCTCCTTATTGGCCTTCCCAAGATCCGTCTTTCTCCTCTCCAATCCGTACTCAATGCTGCTGCTAGACTCATTGCCCGCCTCCCTCGGTTCTCTCATATCTCCACCTTCATGGTTGAACAACTCCATTGGCTCCCTCTCTCTGCCTGTATACAATTCAAAGTGCTTATTCTTGTGCTTAAGTCTCAATTGGGTCTTGCTCCACAGTACTTGCGTGATCTACTTCTACGGCCTCATTCTGCTGCTTCGCTGCGTCCTCTCCGATCTTCTGATTGTCTTGACCTCTTAGTTCCTCGTGTCAGGACTACTATGGCTCAGTCCAGGTCCTTTGCCTGCTTAGGTCCCTCACTTTGGAACCGACTTCCTCCTTCTGTCCGCACCACCATTCTCTCTGGTAGCGTTGCTTCTTCTTTTTCTCACCTTAAATCCTGCCTTTTCTCTCGGGGTCTCGCGCACTGGGAGCGCCTCTGAATGGTCTACACCGCGAGAGGCGCTTTATAAATGCTCATATACAATACAATACAATACATTCCCTTACCTTCCTTACCTTTTCTGTCTGTAACCTACTTGGCTATCCAGCTTCCAGATACATCGTTCTCCAGTCAGGCTATTCCAGATATCAATATACATTTGCAGGTCATTAACCTAGAGTTGTGCTGTGCCTGTCTGACTCCTACTGTGGGATGGATCATCCATCCTGTCGATCCTGGATTAGTGCATCCGCATTCTGGGTTAATCGGCCATCGTCTTCTCTCTTCTTAGAACTGAACCTGGTATAACTTAGTCAATCTTCTGTCTGACATCTGCATTGCATTGGTCTACTTTATGCTCAACATAATTATACTTAGTTTGTAATATTTCTATAGTTCATTTTCTACTGTGTGATAGAGGGAACGGTTGCAGTCAGGAACGGCAGAAGAGTGTCGATGAACTCCTGGAGGATGAAAGTTGGAATAGGTTGGCAGCGACGCAAGGATTGTCCTCCGCAACTCCTCACTGGTAACTGGGCTTAAGGTGGACAAGCCACAGTTGGTAGGCGGGAAGGTCGGCGGAGGGCAGCCGGCCGTGGCCTCATAGACAGAGCGAACCTTGGCTGTGAAGGCCTCCAGGAAGGCAACGGCTGTGAACGATGATGTAGCCCGGCAGGACTCTGAGCGGGAGCGACTCAGCATGTCGTTGAACGTCGCTCAGAGCTTCTTGCGTCGCTCAGAGCTTCTTGTGTCGCTGCTCACCAGCTTCTGCAGTGATCTTACGTTCCCAGTAACTTTGTTCTTTGTCTTTATATTGTCGGTGCATCTCCCAGACATATCTCACCCAGGCCACTTGGTCATTAGGTGATCTCATTCGTCCGTAACACCTCTCCAGTCGGCGGGCACGCCGCCGGTACATACGGCATTCTGCGTTGAACAAGGCGTCAGTGCTTAGCGACGCATCTTCACCGTGCGGACTGTAAGTAAGGTGTTGACGATGTCAGTCACAGTCAACTCATAGATGGTGACTAGGTCAGGGATCAATAAATCAGTGAGCGAGGTCGGGTCAGCAATGGCTGGGACATTCAGCTTTCTTTTAGGCAAGGCGGCTCGATGATAGATGATAAGCCCACCTCCACGTTGATCATTCCCCTGGATGTCCGCTCGGACGCAGTCCACGTAGGAGTAGCCCATTGGCAAGGATCGTCGCATCGCCACGTCAGCTGAAGAGCAGTCCCATGATTCCGTCACCAGGAGAAGGTCGAGCTCTTCAGAGAGGATTGTGTCAGCCACGGCGACATGTTTGTTTCCCAGTGAGCGGACATTCCATGTTGCCAGTCGAAGTCCACCTGTAGGCAGAGGAAGAGGAGGAGGCGAAGGCAAAGACAAATCACAGTTAGAAGCCAGCTCTGGAGGAAGAGGAGGAGTGGGGATGGAGAAATCATGGGCAGCAGCCAGCTTTGAGGGGGACGAGGTTTCGCTTGAGGCCGTCCCAGTACAGGCTGCCCCACCGCAGGTCGTCAGATTCCATGGAAAAAAGGATATAGACAATGCCTTCCCAGGCTTCCATCATCCAGATTCAGACAATCTTATATTTGAGGAGCAGTCAAGCATGAGCAAAGATCTCTACATTCCACCTCTGACTCACATGTCACAATCTTGGTATTACTTTGATCCACACCTCTAACCACATCTTCAACCTCTCGCGCTCCTGCCTCATGCACATTCGTGACCTCAGATGCATCCGGCCTATGCCCAACCTTAAAACTGCCTCCACCATTGCTACCTCCGTTGTTCATTCAAAGCTTGATTATTGATTATTGCAATTCCCTCTTCCTCAACTTTGAATCCACCCAAATCTAGCGTCTCCAACTTATCCAAACCTCACTAGCCAAAGCTTCACCATAGGCACTGACTCCTTGGGAGCCTTGGATGTGAATGCACCCAGAGAGAAAGTTCAGTGGGCACGTGGCACCCAAAAGAATTCAGACCTTAATTTCAATTTTTTACACCTAAGTAATCTCACAATGTGAGAGGTACAACTGCAACACAAATACCCAACATTGCATGATCTCACAGTCACAGCGAAGCAGGACGTTTTGGCGCCGCCGTTTTGGCGTGACCGTTTTGGCGCAGGACGTTTTGGCGCACGGCCGTTTTGGCGCAGGACGTTTTGGCGCAGGACATTATACATGATAGTCGCGCTCTCCTTTGTCCCAATCGACGGCCTAGATGTTGCTTTGGAGGCACTGGCTAATGAAATAACGGTGGACCTCATGCCAATCCTCGACTGGTTTGAGGACTTTTATATGGGACGTAACCGCAATCGTAACCGTAACCTCAAACTTGGTCTGTCTACGAGCGGACATTGAGTGGAGGGGATCATACCAACAACTATGTGGAAGCAGCACATCGAAGGTTGCAAGCTGAATTCGGGATGGATCATCCAACCATTTGGAAGTTTATCGATGGTGTATGAGCGGTTCAAAAAGGGCGCAACCTCGTTTACGAACAATTCGTTCGCGGTGACCAGCCGCCTGTAAAAATGCAGAAAATACGTCGCAGCTGATGTCAGGATCAGGACAATCGTTGACAGTTACAGAGAACGTAACATCATCATTAGAGGAATAGCGCATAATTTTTTGATGGACTCCTGAGGAGCCAATGAACTGTTCAACTTTCCAAAAGGTAGTGCATAGTGGTTTTGAACAGTATCAGCTTTGAACATTTCTTTTAAGCTTTGACTTACTGGGTTTATACGTTGTTTACATATGCAATAAAAGTGACTAAACATTTCTTGCCTACTGTTATGTACCACGTATTTTTCTGCGCCAAAACGTCTTGCGCCAAAACGTCCTGCGCCAAAACGGCGGCGCCAAAACGTCACGTACCGCAGTCACAGCCAGTATATAAATTATTTATTTCATTATTTATTAATTGAGATAATAAAAATAAATAATAACACTGGAACATCCGAACGTCACCAATTTCCGTAACCCTTGAAAAGAAAACAATTTTCTTTCTCTGAAAACCTGCTAAAACTCACCTACCTAAGGGGATTGGAAGGGGAAGGGAGTGGGAGGGAAAATGGGTAGGGGAAGGAGTGGGAGGGAAAATGGGTAGGGGGAAGGGAGGGAGGACCCATGCACCCAGCAGTGTGAGAATTGTAGAAAAAACTGGGGGTCAGACTTTGATGAGTTTGATCCTTGTGGTAGAGCTGTACCAATACCTCTACCCCATTCATAATTGGGCCGATTATTAAAGCAATTGGCATAATTTGCATTGACAAAAATAATCTGCGCCGATGCAAATTACTTTATAATTAACGTTTTTGCACAATAATCGTTACAAAAAGAAAAATGAGCACAAATATCTATGTTTTGTTTCTTATGATTGATTTATATTTAGTATTGCACTACGCAAAGTCCGCAAAGGTTCACCAGTCACTCTAATACAGAGTAAAACGGGGAGGCGACCTGACCGACGTCTCTGATGAGCGTAGACTCGGATCCGACCTGGGCTGGTGAACCAAAGTCCTCCATGCCCACCTTCTCGTGGTGCGGACCGTTAGTACCCGTCCTAGGAAGGGGAACGAATGGGCAAGGCAGGCAAAACCAGGGGAAGGCAATGGCAAACCACCTCTGTCCCCTGTTAACTTGCCAAGAGAATCGTCATGAGACACACCAAGCCAAAAACGGTGATAGTTGCGGATGGTGGGACTCCCAGGCCGGAGCGTGACTTAGAAGCTACTGGGGAAGAGCAAGACGGAGAGTCAAGGGCCCCTCGGTCTAATGAAGCAGCAGGACTAAAGCCGAAAGGACGTCTAGTGGTGGATCGATTCGGAGGGGAAAGACTCAACCTGAGCTGTAAACAGAAGATGAAGTTGGGCACATGGAACGTGCGAAGTATGCAGAGCGGAAAGATGGACGTGATACAGGGAGAGATGAAGAAATTGGACATAGCAATCATAGGATTAAGTGAGACAAGGTGGAAGGGACAAGGACATTTCAGCTGGAATGGATACAGGATAATAATGTCAGGACAAAAAGAGAGAGGAAGAAATGGAGTTGCAATCATGTGTGATAAGTCAAGTGCAAATGCGATAATGGGATATGATACGGTGAGTGATAGAATTTTGAGTGTAAGATTCAGAGGAGGAAAGGTCAACACAACCATTATACAGGTATATGCTCCAACATCGATAGCTTCAGAAGAGGAACATGAGGGTTTTTACACCAGCCTGCAAAGTACAGTGGACAGAACTCCGAAGGGCGACGTACTAGTGATCATAGGTGACTTCAATGCGAAAGTGGGTCAATGCACCGGAGGTGATGGAGACACATTGGGTAGCCATGGCCTGGGTGAACAGAATGAAGCAGGGAAAGACTTGTTGAGTTTTGCAAAGGGAATGGCTTAGGAATTATGAACACATGGTTCGAACAGCCTAAGAGAAGACTGTACACATGGACGTCACCGAATGGGAAGCATAGGAACCAGATTGACTATATACTGATAAACAAAAGATGGAAAAGCACAATAAGAGATGTGAGAACAAGGCCAGGAGCGGACTGTGGAACTGACCATGAGCTATTGGTAGCAACACTGAGAACGAAATTGAAAAAGATAAAGAAAGGAGATCGATTGATCAGATACGACTGCAAGGGTATCACACCGGAATACAGGATGGAAATAAAGAATCGGTTTGAAGTACTAGAGAGAGATGAGATAGAAGAGGAAGAGGATTCGAACAACCTATGGGAGAGGATGAAGAAAACAATAGTCGAAGTCGCAGATAAGCACATCCCAAAGAAGAAGAAAATCACAACAACGACATGGCTATCGAGAGAAGCCTTATGCATGGCGGTTGATAGGAAGGCTGCAAAGAAGGCAGGAGAAAAGGATAAGGTAAGGGCACTGAACAGTGCCTTCCAAAAACAAGCACGGAAAGATAAAGAAATACATCTAAACGAATTATGCAGAGAAATGGAAGACGAGGGAAGGAAGGGACGAACCAAGGAAATGTTCTCAAAAGTAAAGACAATCACGGGAAAATTTGCACCTAGAATGGGCTCAATGAAGTCAGCAGATGGAAATGTAATCTGTGATGAAGAAGGGATGAAGCATAGATGGAGAGAATACACGGAGGAGTTGTATAGGGAAGACAAACGAGTCAAAAAAGAACAAATTGACGTAACAGAGTATGAAAAGGAACCGGAGGTCATGGAAGCGGAGGTAGAATGGGCAATCAGACAACTCAAGGATAATAAGGCACCGGGTCAGGATGGGATACCTATAGAACTGATAAAAGCAGGGGATGATGCAATGATAAAAACAATAACAAAATTGTGCAATCAAATATGGGCAACTGGAGAATGGCCGGAAGACTGGAAGAAGTCGATCTTTATACCTATATTCAAGAAAGGAGATGCGAGGGAGTGTGAAAATTATAGGACGATAGCAATGATATCACACACTAGTAAAATATTACTGAAACTAATTCACAAAAGAATGGAAGGCACAATTGAAAGAGAACTTCCGGTGAACCAGGCAGGGCTCAGGAAATCTCGTGGAACTCGAGACCATATAGCCAACATGAGGTGGATAATGGAGCGACAAAGGGAGTATGGACAGGAGGTTCACATCTGTTTCATTGACTATAGCAAGGCATTCGACTGCATTAACCATGATTTAATGTGGAAAACCCTGTTTGAAATGGGAATTCCGAAACACCTGATAATGTTACTAAAGGGTTTATATGAAGACCAGATAGCGGTGATAAGAACAGAATACGGAGACACTGACAATTTCAGAATCAAGAAAGGGGTGAGGCAGGGATGCATCTTGTCTCAATTCCTGTTTAATCTATATGCTGAAAGAATAATGAGAAAGGCGGAACTGGAGGGGGCAATTGAGGGAGTAAAAATCGCTGGAAAGACACTGAATAACCTTAGATACGCGGATGACACAACATTAATGGCAAAAAGAAAAGAGGATCTGGCAGAACTGATAAGAAGGGTGAGGAGAGAAAGTGAAAAAGCTGGTTCATACTTCAACATAAAGAAGACAAAGGTCATGACAACAGCAGATTGGGATAGTTTTGAGATAGACGGGGAGGAAATAGAGGTGGTAGAAAGCTTCACATTCCTAGGATCACTGGTTGGAAAGGAGGGAAAGTGTGATCCAGAAATAAAACGAAGGATTGCTATAGGGAAAGCTGCAATGACCGGACTGGAAAAGATATGGACAGACAAACATGTGAGCATAGAAACAAAAAAAGGCTCGTGAGAGCACTAATCTTTCCCACGGTACTGTACGGTTGCGAGACGTGGACAATGACAAAGAACATGGAGAATAAGGTTAATGCTTGTGAAATGTGGATATGGAGGAAGATGCTGAGAATATCTTGGACTGAGAAAAGAACGAAAGAATCAATACGAGAGGAGATTGGAGTTGAGAATGAAGAGTCGTTAAAACAAACTGCGACAAGAATGAAGCTAAGGTTCTTTGGACATGTTATGCGATCTGATGGTCTGGAGAAGGAAATGATGCTGGCGTGTGGTGAGGGGAGGAGAAGACGGGGTCGCCCAAGGAGGAGATGGATGGATGACATACAAGATGTAACTGGTATGAATTTGGCGGAATTAAGGGACTTGTCATCGAATAGGAAACAATGGAGAATGTTCACCATGACGATCGCTAGAGCTCCACGAGCTGACAGCACAAGGTAACAAGGTAATTGCACTACGTACTAGGCACTGTAGAATCAATTACCTATTATACACTGGACTAGAAACTCCTTAATAACCGTTATAAAATGTCGTGTGCCTAGTTTTTGGGCGACAACAGAATAATCGGACTCTTACGCAGTATCGGCTATTTCGGTATCGGCATAATCGGCAAAAAGGGCTCCATGTGGAGTTGACTATTTTCTCGGTGTTTTGCAAACGAAGAAAATTCGAAAATACAACAGAAAGCTTAAACTCCCTAAAGTGATAACTTGACCAAATTTATTAGTATATACAATTCACATGACTACAAATCTCACAATAAACCAGACCATTACTTTATTAGTAACCCACAAAGTGAATTGTGAAAGAAAATGCTAAAATATATGCGGATTGTAATCACACTGGCACAACTGGGGAGGGCTTGGAAACGACCTCCTTCATTATCAGTTGGATAGGTCAAGTTTAAGCTGTCACATTTGCCATAGCAAATGAGTATAAAGAAGTGCCCGACAGGTCTGTACTGTAATGTTAGCAATCACTGACACAAGGCTTCTCATAGTGCAGTTTTACGAGATTAAGTGAGTGACAGGTTTTAATATCAACAGAATCTACTCTGCATTTTTTTTATTCCTAAGTAGCTGTTTTTCAAGCTCTGTTAAAGACTAGTTTTTGTCTATTCTAAATTTTACTACTAATATGACTAACTACTAATATTACAATACAATTATTACTAATATTACTACTAAAATACTAAAATTACTAACAAAATTAATTTACTAGTGAGGT
This sequence comes from Allolobophora icterica, assembly GCA_963556255.1. NCBI lineage: Eukaryota > Metazoa > Annelida > Clitellata > Crassiclitellata > Lumbricidae > Allolobophora > Allolobophora icterica. Next base: position 28,509,273 of record OY744607.1, on the reverse strand, counting down.
TATCAGTAGCTATCTATAACTACTAGTAGTTTTGCTTAAATTGTTACCATGTTAATTGCTTTTAAGACCAGATAAAGAGAGAATAAGAGAAGTTGGACCAGATAGATCATGTGCAGAGTGGCTTCTCAGATGTGGTGCAACAGTTCGCTGGAAGGGTGCTGAAAAATTCTTGACTGATTTCAATCTTCTTCCACCAATGAACTTTAAAAATTATGTGATCGAAGAAGTTGAAGCAGTTGAAGCTGGAATTATGATGATTGGATTTGATCATTTCGGTTTGTTTGATACATATATTTTAAAGTCTTTTCTTTGTCCAAAAACTGTATACATGTGTGTATATAGTGCCTTTTAACCCCCTCACAAAAGTGCTGCTTGCACTAGCCTAAATGGTCATCCTATATGATAATTTCGTAGATCTGTGTGTACGCAAATGCTGTGACTCACGCTTGGGTGCAGTAGGCGGAGCCTATATTGTGTGCGGCTCTAGGCCTATTTTGATTGGATGAGGCTTTGACCCCTAGCCTATTTGATTGACAGGCACACATAGTAGGGAGTAACCAATAAACGTTTTTCTTTCGATAACCGATACCAATAATTTAGCACATTTTATTGGTGATTCCGATACCGAAAATCACAAATATTTGTTGAGCTTTTGAGTGAAGTTGTGACAATATGGTTATGTTAATATATATATATATATATATATATATATATATATATATATATATATATATATATATATATATATATATATATATATATATATATATATATATACACATATATATTAAAAATTTGTGGCATTTCGTTATGTCTTTTGCGATTGCCTTGCTGATGTTGCGTAAAATTTCGGTCGATGAAAAACTACATCAGCAAACTTATTTCTGAAAATGTATTATCAATTTAGAATTTTAGATTAATTTTAAGCAAATTTCAAGGAAGAGCACCCCCTTAAAAATTTCATTAGCTTTCTCAGGAAGCGCACCCCCTTAAAAATTACGATTTTTCAAACTTTTTATCAGTGATTGAATTATCGAATTTTCCGATAATGGGATTTGAAGTAGTTATCGGTGCTTATATTGTTTACCATCAAGCCAATAACCGGTTACTTCCTAACACATAGACATACATACGTGACAGACAGATGGATTGATGGACGGAGTCATTGAAGGAGGGAGAGGAGCAGAGCTAGGGTGGGAGGGAGGCAGGCAGGCAGATAGACGTACAGACGCACAGCCAGACAGATAGACGGACGGACGGTGTCTCTGCCTTATTCCCTACCACACTACCTCTTCCTATGCACACAATCTGACGGGAGTACTCATCAAACCATCATATATGACGCGTAAATATTTTAGTTTAAACTAGAATACTCGACACTGGTGCATTCTCTCCTCTATCAGCTCAGTTATCCACAGTTTGCTCCGTTTGCTGGTCACTGATATGGCTGCCTTCATTGCTTAGCGTATGGCTGTGTTTTTCTTGGTGACTCTGCGACTTGGGTCTTCCTCTCCTGTTGTATTTTCTCTAGATCTTTTGTATACACTTTCAACACAGCGCCTCGATATCAAGTTGCAGCTTTTATGTCTTCTGCTCTCAGTTTCACTTCAACTGCATGTCAGGTATGGTAATAACTAGGCTGTGGTCCGAAGAGATCTTTGCTCCTGGTATTTGTGGATTGTTGATTTGCATCTCTTCTCTAGCATCAAGATGATCATGTTTGTATGTCTTGCATCTGGTGCCAGAAATGTCAACCTCCTGCAATCATTTTGCTGAATTCTTGTGTTGCAAATGAACATATATTGCTTTACCCTGAATTCAAGCAGTTGCTCTCCTGTCTCATACCTATCCTCATGACCAAATCCCAGCCTTTATCTAAACTTGGCTTCCCATTCTGGTCAGTTATGATTTCACATATTTTTCGGCTACTTCTCCATTACTGTCTGCAGGGAGTCAGATAATTTCTCTATGCCTATTCTTTCTTTTGTTATTCGTCTTTAGATTCTTTCTGTCTGTATACAAACCACCAACTTAGTTGCTCAATTGCTCATGCATTTACTTACACCCATCAAAAGTTGCCATATTACATTTTTTAGGAACATACATATTATTTAAACACCAGCAGAATGTAGGAATTCAGTCCTACACCACCTTATTTTGCCTGTCATGTCTAAAAATTGGGGCTGGTACTGATTTTAAAACTGAATCGATTAGTCTCCAAAATTTAACTTCAATTAATTGATTAAATTCAATTAATTTGGTATCTGTTACATAAAACGTGAAAACTTTCAAAAATGTAGTCACTGAGTCAGTTACTACTTTCGACAAAAACTTCAATCATTCCACATGCTAAAAGACATTGCAAATATCAAAACGAATCTTATTATCCTACTAATGGTGAATACTATCCTATCCAAGTTTTAACTAGACAATACTTCCATAAGAATCCTAAATTTTTCAGACAGACTCTGAGAAATTTAATCTACCTTCCAAATTTCGAGCAGAATTAAGGAAAGAAATTCCTCAATCATCAACTCTTCTCCTCATCCATCAGTTCTACTCATAAATCTGACAAGTATTGCAAAACATCATGCATTGCAACACCTCTCTGCCGACATTATCACTTTTAATCCTGATGTAGTAGTAGTCATTGAAAGCTGGCTAAAAGCTCATCACTCTGATCAAGTGATGTCGATTGATGGATACATCCTATTTCATTGAGACAGACCTCGTCGGAGAGGGGGTGGAATAAATAAGTAAGTAAGTAAGTATATTCTGTATTAATACCAACTGCTTATACCTCACTTTGGTTTACATATAGTTTATACAAAATAAAGTATTATAGTCAAAAATGTTTTCCTCATTAAATTGTCCGCTCTGGGTATTAATCGGTCATGCAGTCTTGGCCTCATGGAATAGTGCTGTGGCTTCAGCGGTGGGAGATGATGGTTCAGCACATGGCCCTCGTCGTGCAGTACCGCTGCGAAGAGGACCCTGTCTGCAAGGCTACATAAATGCCCAAAGGTGGGGGTATCCGCAGGGAGCTAATGCAGACGCACCAGACGGTCTAACATGGACTGCAGTCTATCCCGCTCCTGTTGACCTGTGAAGCCCCACCATGCCGGGGTCGCGTATAACATACGGGCTAATGTGGTAATTTTTACCACGTCATGTAAACTTGGGCATCGCAGGCTGTGCACTGTCATGATTCGCAGAGGATACATCGACTGTCTTGCTTGGACACAAGCGCTCCTTATATGCGCTTCGAAACCTAGTTTTTCAGTTATTAGAACTCCCAGAATCTTCATACTCTGGACCCGCTGGAATTCCGGCACCTCTGCAGTTGCGTCCACATGCCCCTTCCTGGATGGCGAACTATCATCTCCTGTGTCTTACTTTGATTAAGGCTCAGATTGCAGCTATTTGCCCACTCTGCTACATGATCCAACTCTTCCCTGATTGTGTTACTGTTTTTGGCTGGTACTAACAGGTGTACTAACAGTGTCATCGGCATATTTGATCTTACGATTGTGAGGATAGACTGTTTTGAGATTTGATATGGCCATGATGAAGTACAAAGGGCCTAGACCGGACCCCTGAACAATGCTGGCGTTGATGTTAGTAATATCCGAGACCATTCCGTTGTATTTTGTTGTATGGTTTTGGTTTGTCCGGAAAGTTACAATCCAGTTATGCACACAGTCCGGAACGAGCAGCTCTGCCAGTTGCTCCACAAGATACGCATGTCGGATCATATCAGAAGCCTTAGAAAAGTCGAGTGCTATCAAGTGTACATAATGGTCATCGCTGAGGAGTTCCACCAGGTCAGGGTGACGATGGCTGCGGTGGTAGATCCTGTGGGGCGGAACGCGTACTGGTCCGAAAATTGCTGGTTTGTGCATGGTGTCATCAAGAAAGGATAAAAGAAGCGGCGTACTATGATCTTCTCCAAGAGCCTGCAGTTTGGACGTGACCGAAATTGGTCGAAAGTCTGCAGCTTCCAAAGGATGAGGGATCTTTGGCACCGGCGTTATTGTGCTCGTCTTCCATTGTGAAGGGACGAAGGCATGATGGATGGACAAGTTGTATAGCTTTGCAACGGGCTCTGCTAGTAGATGCGCTGCTCCCTTGAGCAGCCATCAAACCATGCAGACCCATAGATGTGCTGCCAGTCGATGCCATCAATCTGTAGGCAGTATAAGCATCTACATACTCCATCGGCTCGTCCATAACCGTTGTTTTAAGTTTGGGGATATCATAATGATCGTCAGTTAATATGGCGCAGAAGTGCCGGTTCAATAACTCAGCTGTGACTTTACATCCCAAATTGGGAGCACCCCGTCAGTCGCCTCCTCGCAACCGATTGACCTCCCTCCACATCTCCCGTGTCCCTCGTTTGGCTCTGTCAAAGGTGTTACTGTTTGTCTTGGTGATAAGTCGGTTTATCCTCTCTGACAAATTCGACGCTGCATCCACTCTGTTTTTCTTAAGCAGTTTGCTTCTCTTCCTCAACAGGTGCTTGACAAACGGCATCATGAATGGAAGATCTCTCTGCTTAACTGTAATACTGCGGATTGGAAAGTAGAGGTCGATGGCCATATTCATGTATTCATAGAAGGCCTCGAAGGCCTTTTCTGGGGATGCGTACACATTGATGAACGTCCAATCCTGCACCTCGAGGTAAGACTGAAAGGATGCATTCTGATTTGGCGTACATGGCCGATAGTACTTCACCCTCCGCTCATCACCCCGCAACCCAAGTCCCTGGGTCTCCGAAAATGAAGGGGCTGCCAGGATTGCCAAGTGCTTCATTTTTATGGTTGATCCGACTCCAATACAGGTCTTAAACAGGTTTTGAACCGAAGCATATATCCAGTCGAGAGAATGCCCCTCGTGTGAAGGTCCATCAAACTCAGCGGATAGCCCCATTTCTTGAAAACTCGATGATGGGAGTTGATTGAAGTCTTCAGCAAGTATGATGGTCATGTCCTCCGGTTTTGCGTAGATCTCCTCAAGAGTAGAGTCGATATTGCTAATGCGGAGGCCGGTACTGTATGTTGGTCTGGGGAATGATAGACACCACCAATGTAATATGGTCTCATTCCTTTTTCAACCTTGAGCCATAGACTTGGTGTATGAAAGAGTGAAACGAATATCAAGGAAACCAGGGAAAGGAGGAGGAATAGAAGTTAAAGATAAACAGGGCAGGATCCTGAATGAAATTAGCGAAGTCAAAAGCCGATGGAAAGAATATGTAGAGGAACTGTACATGAGCGAAAACAGAAATGGAGGATTAGATGATAATCATGACCTGGAAGAAGAGGAAATACGAGACAGATCAGAGGACATGAGACCCGAGGTACTGGAAGAGGAAGTGAGAGCGGCCATAATGGAACTGAAAAATAACAAAGCCGAAGGGATGGACAACATATCAGCCGAGATGTTGAAAAACCTGGGGGAAGGAGCCATGAAAGAACTTAAGGCTGTGCCAAGATATATATACCACGGGTCTATGGCCAGAGGACTTCCTGCAATCCATCATAATACCAATAAAAAAGAAACCAAATGCAACGGCTTGCGAAGACCACCGCACCATCAGCCTCCTCACCCATGCGTCAAAGATCATGATAAGAATACTAACAAAGAGAGTGCAAGCAAAGACGGAGGCAGTCGATGGGATAGGAGAGGACCAATTCGGATTTAGAAAGGGCATGGGAACACGAGATGCGATCGGAACTTTAAGGCAGAGAGGAGCTGCCAAAATGGACAAGATGTGTATATATGTTTTGTGGACTATGAAAAAGCATTCGATAGAGTCGACTAGAGAAGGCTAATACAGGCATTGAGAAGAATGGGAGTAGACTGGAGAGATAGACGACTGATAGCAAACCTGTATATGGGACAAAAGGTGCGAATAAGAATAGATGGCGAGTATTCGGAACCAGGGATACTGGGCAGAGGAGTGAGGCAAGGATGCCCCTTATCACCATTGATTTTCAATATTTACATAGAAGAGCTTATTAGAGAAGCACTGGAAGACATGGAGGAGGGGATCAAGGTTGGAGGAAGACTGATTAGGGCTCTCAGGTTCGCAGATGACCAGGCGATGATGGCAGGAAGCCAGAGAGGCCTACAGATAATGATGGACCGACTAAACACCATATCAATTGAATACAGTATGAAAATAAACATCAAAAAGACAAAGGCAATGAAGATAAGTAAAGGAAAAGAAACTAAAATCAGAATAAAAATTGGTGGAGAGGAAATAGAACAAGTTAAAGAATTCTGCTACCTGGGGAGCATGATAACGACAGATGCCAAATGCCATAAGGAAATTAGAAGAAGAATAGCACTGGGTAAAGAGGCATTCACAAAACGGAAAGAGCTATTGAGAGGACAAATGAACAGAAATCTGAAGAAAAGAATGGTAAAGACACTGGTGTGGAGTGTGGTGTTGTATGGATCAGAGACGTGGACCATGAGGAAAGAAGACATCAAGAAACTGGAGGCATTTGAGATGTGGATTTGGAGAAGAATGGAGAAGATCAGCTGGACAGAACATAAAACAAATGAAGAAGTGTTGGGAAAGATTGAAGAAGAAAGATCCCTGATACACACATTAAGAATGAGGCAGAGGAAATGGATTGGACACATGCTGAGAGGGGACTCTCTCCTAAGAAATGTCATCGAGGGAAGAATGAAGGGGAGGAGGACAAGGGGAAGACCAAGAAAGATGATGCTGGATTGGATGATGAAGGAAGGATATAGAAGACTCAAAGAAGAGGCTCAAAGTTGAGAGAAGTGGCGACGTCGGACGTTTGAACCTGCCTGAAGGCAGAGAACCAGAAGAAGAAGAGAGCCATAGAACTTCTATTTCTTTGTCATAGCTGGTTGTTGGTCAAAAGATTGATGGAAGCAGTTGATCGCAGCATTATAGTGCCACTCCGCCCCCATGCCTATTCATTCGGTCCCGCCAAAAGAGGCAGTAGCCTGTCACAGCCACGGAAGAGCCGGAATGTTTTTCCTTTAACCAGCTCTCCACAACTATTGCGACATCTGTGTTATATGCTATAATGTCTGCTCTAAAGTGTTCAATTGCATGGGGTTTTGCCAAGCTGGTCGGATTTATCAGATTTATCTATGGAAGTCACGAATAGATTTTCATCAATATTTCAACCTCCTGTGAATATTTCCACTGATCTAGAAGTGTTGTGGATCAGAGTGAAAAACAATGACACAGTATACTTTGTTGGAGCTGTTTATCACCCCACAGCCAATGTACAAAACTGACCAATTATTTTCTTGCCTTAAGACAACTCTCAAAGAATTTGAAACCATTGAACAAGACTACCACGTCATCCTTCTTGGAGACTTCAACCAATTACCCTACATGTCAAATTTGAAGGTTCTTCTCATGAAGGGCACTCCCTTGATAGGATCTATTCATCTGGCCTTCTCTACTCTAACTGTATTGTGGTTAAATCTACCATTAAAACTAAACATTCTGCCATTATTTCCACTGTTCTAGAAGTGTTGTACAGTTTCAGATGTAACAATGATCATTTAGTTCAGCCTCCACACCTCTAGCAAATTTGCAGATTTAGTTCCCATTTACTTTCGACATTGGGGAACATTCCCCTATCAGAAAATGCTATAGCAAATGCAGAGGAATTTGTGGTAAGATTGTATAAAACAATTGACAACGTCAAGACATGTGATGCGGCACGATGTGTTTTGTTTGGGAAAACAAAAAAGACTAATTCTCTTCCACCATGCAGTGACACCATCAGGCAGCATATTAGATGTGCTCATTACCAAACTGTCATTTGTAAATCCTACAAAGTTGACAAGTGTAGCACTAAAGGCTGCTGCTGTCAAAGTGCAAACTTGCCATGTACACTTTTACGTGCATTTGCATTGACTGCAATAATACACAAAATAGCTCTAGTCTATATCAGTCAAGTCATGAAACACGAATATTGCATACATTATAACCTATCATAGAGGCAATGGGTTAGTCTAATGTTACACAAACCAATGGTACTAGTGCCCTCAACATAGTGGGTGCTTTTTATGTTCAGCTGTATATGTGTTTTAATGGAGTTGATTATCGTTGTAACTGCTCTACAGTAAAAAATTCAGTAAACAAAACTACAATATTTCTGCTTATCACAATTTCAGTAATAGCACGTGACAACTTTCAGAATTGAGTACCAATTGAAATATATGTTTCAACATAGATATGTTTCAACATAGATGGTTGCAAGCACATCCGTCGAATGCGATTTCATCACTGTCCCTATTTCGAAGATGAGACATTGATGGTGGCAGTGCAGAAGCTAAAAGATTCTCTGGAAGATTTGGAGCTGTCCAGCTGTGGAGACATCACTGAAAGAGGACTCGCTTCTATTACACACTTGAGGTCTTCAGGTTCCTCATACTTACATGATAATGTGTAATATTATTATTACTGGTAATACTATCATTATATTATTATTATTTATATTGTGGTAATTTGTGAATTTACCATAAAAGCAGATAGCTGGAAAAGATAGGTATTCAATTGTTTGTGAAATACAATAAAAGAATGGTTCTGCAGAGCCGGTAATAATTGTATTGTACTGTATCTAGAAATTTATAAAGCGCCTCTCGCAGAATAACTATTCAGAGGCGCTCTCAGCACAGAAGCCCCGGGGAAACAGAAATGCCTTTAGGGAACGCAAGACCGATGAGGAAAAGCCAGTCATTAGTTTGGCCCTGAGGGGAAAGTCATTCCAGATCGTGGGACCCACTACAGCAAATGCCCGGTGCTGGGCCAAGGCAGTTTTAGCCCTGGGAACAAAAAGATCAAGCCGATTTACAGAGCGCAATGAGCGAGAAGAAGATGCAGATAGCAGTTTTCGCAGATAGTTCGAGAGATATTTCGGGGCAGTAGGCTGCTGAGATTTAGAGACAAGGAAAAGGATCTTATATTGAATGTGTGCAGTAATAGGGAGCCAGTGAAGGACATCAAGCATGTAAGTAGAGATATGGGCAAACGGGGGAGTCGAGCAATAAGCCTAGCAGAAGCATTTAGAATAATGAATTCCGTATAATGATAAAGTTAAAAGGATGTTTTAGGGTGGAGATCTGAGTAGTTTATGGAAAAGAGTGCAGGACCAATTGCAGACATTATGATTGAAAATAATAATGAATTCCATATAGTGAATTTCATGCATTGTTGGCAGTCAAATTACAGCAGAAGACTTAAATTCTTACTTCACAACTATATCCACAGACACTGCCTACATCCCCTCCAAATTAAAACTGACTGCATCTTCAAATACTCCTCTCCTTACGGAAAGTGAAATGTTCCACCTACCTGATCATCTGAAACCCACTGCTGAAGGTCATGACCTGACACTGTCTTGGTTCCTTCGACTACTAGCACCAATTATTTGCTCCCCAGTTACACACCTTATAAACAGATCCATAGCCCTCGCTCATATACCGGATCAATGGAAAATCGCCTTGATAAATCCAATCTCCAAAGTTCCTCGTCCTTCCTCTCCAAATGACTTCAGGCCAATCTCTGTAGTTCCTGTTCTTTCTAGAGTCGTCAAACGTGTCATCGTACGCAGACCCTATACCCAGCCTTCGACTTCTCCTATTCAAGATATGCTCAAAGACCTACTGGATCTGAATTCGCATTCAGACCTACTGGATCAACCACAGCTGCCATAACAGGGCTTCTTCAACAGATTTCTAACTTACTAATATCCAATGAATATGTAGTAGTAATCTCGACCAACTTGTCGAAAGCATTTGATACTGTCCGTCATTACACACTATTCCAAAAATTAATTAACATTGACATCCCTGATGAAATTTATAACTGGCTTCACCAATAGGGGCCATATCACTAAATTCCTGGGAAGCACTTCTCGACTAAAAACCATTGACTCCAGTGTCTTCCAAGGGTCTGCAATTGGTCCTGCACTCTTTTCCATAAAATACTCAGATCTCCACCCTAAACATCCTTTTAACTTTATCACTAAATTCGCTGATGCACCTACCTCCTTATAGGCTCCTCTAATATAGATACCGCCCAAGAAGAATTTGCACATATCACTTCCTGGGTGAGTAGTAATAACCTTCGCCTCAACCCCAATAAAACTCGTGAATTAATTATCTTCACCAGAAGGAAAGCAATCCCCTACATTCCCCTTATTATCCCGGGGGCCATCCGCATTACTTCCCTGCGTGTCCTAGGCGTCACCATCTCCTCTGACCTCGGGATGGCGCCTCATCTAGAAGAGGTTCTATCGACATCTTCCTCTTCACTCCATGCCCTCCGAGTCCTCAGGTCCCACGGATTTCCACCAAATGTCTTACATGACATAGCAAGGGCCACCACCGTATCTTCCCTGATGTATGCATCCCCTGCATGGTGGGGCTATACCCGAGCAGGAGATTGAGCAACTACTTAGAAAAATACGCCAAACTGGCTCACTTTCCACATCCATCCAAAGCGCTTCAGAACTGGCCAGGCAGGCTGATGAACGCCAATTCAATGCAGCCATTGCTGACCCAGGCCATGTTCTGCGACCCTATTTCCCTGCTGACCGAAATATTCCCCACAATCTCCGAGAGCGAACTCACAATTTCACATTGCTTGGAAAGAACGATAAAAACTTTATATCCCGTATGCTTTATACAAACATGTATTAACTAGTCACTGATACCTAATTGAGATCTGATTTAACCGCATTTGCTGTGAATGTTTTTAAAGACTTTGTAATCCTGTTGTGTTTGTGTCAACGGGAATTATTGCAATAAACCAGCGGTACTCAACCTGTGGGTTGAGTACCGCCTTACGATTTGCCAGGGGCGGCTGGAACCTTCAGAAATTTAAAAAAGTTTTCTCAATGTTTAATATTTTATCTAATTATGATTTCTGTGTTAAGCTCTTGCAAAGACTGTCCCGAGAATTTCTGATCTGATGAGAAAGAAGCAAGAACAGCCTTCTCATTGACGCTCTTCTTTGGATTGTGAAACTCAGTCGTTTTCCTAGTTGTAATTGAAATAATAATAAACTGATCAACTCTCCCTTGTTTGCTCCATTGACCATCTTGTCTCTGACCTTCACTACTGGATGTCAACTAACCGTCGCTGCCTAAACACTGCTAAGACTCAATTAATCTGGTTTGGGACTAGACAGCAGCTTGCTAAACTCAACTTTTCATTGCTGACTGAGAAATTTCCTGCTTACACCTACTCTTCCACCGTTCGCGACTTGGGTGTCACACTTGACTCCTCCCTCACATTCACAGAGCATATCTCAAACATGACTCGCTTCTGTTTCTTTCAACTGAGGTGTCTCAGGGCCATCAGACACTCGGTCTCACCTTCTGTCTTTACCACCATAGTTCACGCATTTGTCTGCTCACACTTGGACTACTGCAAGTCACTCCTCATGGGTCTCCCCAAGCAGCGTCTCTCCCCCTTCAATCTGTTCTAAATGCTTCTGCCAGGCTCATCGCTCGACTCCCCCGGTTTGCCCATATCTCTACTTACATGCTTGATATCCTTCACTGGCTCCCTATAGCTGCGCGCATCCGATATAAGATCCTCTTCCTTGTCTCTAAATCTCAGCAGCCTACTGCCCCGAAATATCTCTCGAACTATCTGCATCTTCTTCTCGCTCATTGCGCTCTGTAAATTGGCTTGATCTTTTTGTTCCCAGGGCTAAAACTGCCTTGGCCCAGCACCGGGCGTTTGCTGTAGTGGGTCCCACGATGTGGAATGATCTTCCCCTCTGCCCAGGGCCAAACTAATGACTGGCTTTTCCTCATCGGTCTCGCGTTCCCTAAAGGCATTTTTCCCCGGGGCTTCTGTGCTGAGAGCGCCTCTGAATAGTTATTCTGTGAGAGGCGCTTTATAAATTTCTAGATACAATACAATACAATATTGTTGGCCTTCTGTAGCTTTGTTTTCTTCTTAAATCCTAAGTAATGTTTAAACTTTAAACTTAGCAGCTGCCATTGAAATTTGTAACTCTTAATTGTACAGTCATAGTATGATAAACAATAAATATTAAACTTCAAGTAAACATTTCATTTACTAAATTTTACTTTTAAAATTTTCAAAATTATGCCACCAAAAATTACAAATCAAATTGTTTTACTGATTCATGGTGGCTTCATCTAGCATGTTCATTTTGAAGAAGAAAAGTACAAAAACACCTGTAGACACCAGAAGTCCACAACAGATGTCAAGTCCATTTCATTGATTATTTAGAATTATTTATTTTTTAAATTCTAAATGTATTAGTCAGTTATTACAAATACAGAAAATGTGAAGCTTCGCATATGGAACAAATGGTACTCGGTTCATACCCGGATCTGGAAAATAGTACATCCAAATACTCGGATTCGGTACTCAGTGGAAAACGTCTACCCAGCTGACCCCTAATCTGAACTGAATTTGAGTGCACAAGATGTGCTGTCATTTGTCAGTAGCCCTATTATAACAATCGTTCCCAAATGATAAGAGGGTTGCAGGTTCGAATCCCACTCTAGCCGCTGCGTAAGGACCTTGGGCAAGTCCTTCACTCGCAATTGCTCGTGGCGCTTCGGCGTGAAAATTCCGGCACATTGCTGTAGTCGGGTGCGCCTCTGAGTAGTAGTTGACTTCGAGAGGCGCTATAGAAATATCCGGAATAAAATAATAAACACAATGAACTCAAATTTTTTAGTTACCAAGCTTGGGGGCCTTGCGACCTCGGGGGGCCCCTGGACTTCGTCCACCCTCGTTATATGGTTGTTATGCCACTGCCGACTGGATGGATGGACTGCTAACGGCCTTTCACATTCCTATCTTGGAATATCTGCCTGTTTTTTTATCCAGTCTCTTACACACCAAAGCATGCCACTATTGCTCTCTTGCCACTACCACATCCCCATACAGGAAGTGTATATGTTCACTGCACATGAAACAAGTTTGGCGGACTGGGGCAGTTGTTCAGAAAAAGTTTTTGTCATTTGTTTCTGATAATGGAGCAAATGTTAACTGTGTCTCCTTAAAAACACAGAGAGGAAGGCAACAGGAAACCACCTCTCTAAACTTCCCAAGACATACATGGAAAATGACGAATGAATGGTGTCATTGGAAGTGGAAACCTGCCGAAGGGCACAGAACTTAAAGAAGAAGAAGTTAACTGTTGCAAGACAAGGCCTTCAGAATAACTCAAAGCCAGTGACCACTTAAGAAGGAAAAGCCTCCTGCTGAAGCCAACATGCTGGAAGAGGCAACAACAGCAGAAGTAGCTATAGGAACAGTGGTTGTCTATCGAAGCATATATATCTATGTAGAAACTGAAATTTCCGGTAACTGAAACGAAAACAGAAATTATTTCAAAACTGAAACTGTAATAAAAACTGAAATTATTTCAAAACTGAAACTTGAACTGAAATAGAAATTACAAACCCAAAACTTAATAAAAACTGAAAATGTAATTATTTTCAGAACTGAAATATCACCGATTTACACTATGGGTAAAATCTAAAAATCAGTAACGTAAAGGACAGTCAAAAGTTATCTATTGCAAGGAAAGCAGGTTTTGCTTTGGTTTTGCATTGGTGATCAAAACTCAACTCCATTTCTTCTGTTTTAGCTATCTGAAGATTCTCCTTCTACAGGACCTTCCAGCAGTTAGAGACAAACACGGCAGTTATAACCGACTAACTGCTGCTTTACCACATTGCAAAATCGACTACAAGGATCTGGAGAAATAATGGCTCATTGATAGTTGGAAAGTCTACACAGATAAAGAAAAATGCAAATGTTTTATCATCTTATTGTCTTCATTTTCTTCTCAGGTGGAGGCTTTGAGCTGCCACTATGATTAATTTGAATACGGTCAGCTGATTTCTCAGTTTTCAGTTCAGCTTTTGCTTCTATTTTCACCATTTCATCTGCAACAGACAGCAAATGAAAGCAAAGCTTGTTACGTACACAGTATAGTATATTTATATTTGACGGCAAACTCTGCAAACTCATGAACATTTAACAATTTAGGACCAGTAAACAAAACATTTGTATAAAAAGAATATCTGTTGGCAGATAGCACTGCCTGTAACAGGTGGATTTGCATCTGCTGATGGATTTATGAAAAGGAAGGGTTGGCAGATTTGCACCTGCTGATGGATCTATGGAAAGGATGGGTTGGTAGATTTGCAGTTGCTTGGTTGGCGTAAGCCCATCCTTTTGATGCCCTATATAAAAGGCACGGTGAGGGTAAGGAAATGTCAGAAGGTCTGAGGTTTGAAGTCGTTGATACAGAAGTTTTATCAAGTTACAAAACTGAACTGCTCAGAGAGATTGGGTCTTTGATTGCAACTGGTTATCATAGCCCTGAATGTGAGCCAGATTATGAAGGCATATTTTGGATGGGCCTGGTTTGGGATTTGGAGCTAAGTCTGATACCAAACCTTGTCTTTTGGACTTAGGATTGTGGCGAAAAATGCAATGTCCATTTGTGTATCGGTGACTGTTTTGCACGTTGGCATTCTAAGGTTGCTATATAAATCAAGTTTTGTTCACAATAAAATATAAATTTCAGAGCCAGAAGTCTGCTGATTCAGAAAATATATAATTCATTATGCTGACCCTTGTTGCATTATTGTTGTTCCACCATGGGTACCATCAATTTACTCGTTTCACGAAAAAAGAATTCAGGCGGGAATGGGTTAATAACCGAACCGAATCTCGTGTTAGATGTTTTAATTATTTTAGAAAATACAATATTCATTGTAATAAGACCAGAGCTGTAACCTTCCAGTGGGTTAGAAAGCCAAGCCATGACAGCCAGACATCCAGGCACTTTACAAGGAAACTGAGCACTTTAAATTGAACTTTGCTATTTAACAAGCAAATTCGCGTAATTTCAACCCAGATCTCCGAAAATGAGACTACCTGGTAAGTGAAAATGACGTCCATCCCTTGGTTGATGTTGCACATGTATTAAATTACAAAAATGGATCCTCTAAAAACTCAACGATGCGTTTGGTAGCAGAGAGTCACACGACAATGGGTCAGAAAACGAGCAACTCTTCTAATTCATGAACAATGAAGAGAGACCGGAAACATTACTATATTTGATCCCATGGAACACCAGCATGGTTGAATTTGGACAGTCTGCAGGGCACCATACCACCTACCGTATATACTCACGTACAAGTCGACCCCTAAAAATTTGACCTTGGATAGGGGAAAAGTCTACGACCCGCGTGTAAGTCGATGCGTATTTTTACGTTTACCCGGTAAATTTGGACATTATGTAGCCCTTTCCAACACCAACTAAACCCACGAATTAGACCCTAAGACGAGACTTGTGCACAGCGAACATGTGCGTCGACCAAAATAGAATGTTACCCAACCAATTATCTACCAATAATTACACATTTTCTTATCAAAATACCCTTTAAATTACGAGTCAGCTATTTACAAGTTAATTTTTGCCTCTTCCTGACGTTTTTCAAATTATTGCGGACTTATATTTTCCATTTTGTGGAAGTTACTTTCATCAAGAGAAGAAACCAAAAAATGGATGAAGGCAAAATATTATAGCGCTATCACCATTTTTAACAACCTAAACTGCCAGTACCATTTGTGGTTTCGAACTTCAAAACGTCTCCTGTAAATTTCAAGTCATCCCGTAGATGTCAGTTTCGCCGTCATCGTCATCGATCTCCGAGTCCCTGCTTAAATGACGTCGTTTTGCAAACCGTCCACGGCGGTAATAATATAAATTGTATAATGCCGCATCTTCAAAACAATTATTGATGTACCATATGATCTTGGTGAATCGTTTGGGAAGAGCTTCTCCCATTCACAAGGCCAAGCAGGTTGGCCATCATTGTTAAGCCTGATACCATCATCATTTGATCCAACTGGATCGGTCAGATACGCGCGGAACATGTCATAATAGGCTACTAGCATTCTTCTTTTCTAGTGACCTGACCTTGCGTTACACAGATGCATTGCAACCAATCCTTTATTCAAACTTCGAACAACCAACATTTGGAATGAGGTTTTTTATACAATAGTCTCTTATAAAACTCATTTTGGGCAGTCTTTCACTATTGCTTATAAATAAACATTGGCATCAGTTGCGTCCCATCGGGCCATCTGCTAGACAGCTAATAATCACAGTGAAATGCTGTAATTAGTTTTGACCTGAATGGTACTTTCTCTTATAGCGTTTACAGTGCAATTCCCAGCCAGGTCAATTTTGGCATTTTCTGAATATTGCAGAACACGAATTTACGGTTGTTGTAGAAATGCGCTATAAAATCAAAATAGATTTGCATAGAACGGAACCCGTACTCAGCCAAAAAGAACAACAAATAAGAACTGATGTTGACGTTTATTTGCCGGGATTTTTTCAAACTTGACAGAATATTAGTTTATTTTATCATAATTATTTTGTCAGTATGTTGCTAAAAATTTAGTCTTTTGTAGTATAATTTAATATTATTTCCTTCACGGATGCGTCATGCGATCGCTCATTGTTGCACCATGCGGTATCAGACGGGTATGTTGTTATCCGACGAGTATGTTGTTGACCTCCATTGCATGTTCTTGCGATCTCCGATGGATAAATCTTGCAATCTTGGTTTGTCCCAGGTATAGGTCGACCCCCCAACTTTGGACTTTCGAAATTGTCCAAAAAACTCGACTTATATGCGAGTATATACGGTAGTGCCCCACTCAACCTTTCATCTTTCCAAGGTAAATGCTGATGCAAGTTTGGAGGTTAAAAAGGCATCCTATCAATGGGTTACTGTGGTGTTTCTCAATGTGTTTATAGTCAAGAACTTCTGGATTTTTTATATTTCTCAAGATAATACTTATAAAGTAAAAGGAAGTTGTTGAATTATTTCTGTTCAAAGAGACCTAATGATTTGTTCCAAAAGTTTTTCATTTCTATAGTTCACTCCACGAATTTACTCACATCTACAATAGTGACAAAAATATCACAGTTTGACAATGCGACCTATGCTGAATGCACATGGCCAAACAGAAATTTGATCCCAGATAACAAATGTCAAAAGCAGTGTTAGTAATTCGGCTTGGTTCCATGTTACCTGACTGGGTAGAGCGCTCGGCTTGCAATGCAGAGGGTATGGGTTCAAGCCGACCAAGACAGTTACTGTGTTGTAACCTTGAGCAAGTCCTTCACTCACAATTACTTGCATGTCAGGCTCACAAGTTGCTGACTTTGCATATGTCAACTCAATCAATCAATGTTTGTTTATTCTTAATAATAAAGTTGACATGTTGAGGTGGGGCCTCAGGTTTGAATAAGAAGTGGTTATCGGTATATGTTCTTGGAGGATTCGAGGAATAAAGTTACGTTCGTCCTTTTTGGGTAGAGTGATCCTGTGAGAACGAGGGTTTGAGATCATATTTGCTGAATCATAGACCCAGGAATAGGCACCAGAGTACGTGGTGCGGATGGCCCAAAAGAGGCAGTCCTATGTTTCTTTAGACAGGTCCTCTCCTCTGTGCTCGGGGTAGGCGATAAGCCACAACAATTCAGTCTATCCAGGCTTTGTCCCCCAATATCACAAAACCCCACAAAGGAAACATACATAGTCACTGCCCTAGCCACTTCATGCAGGGGGAGGTGAATGCCATGGGAGCAAAGCACCCTGAGAGCATACAGTGATGACGAACAAGAAGCAAGTAATTGATCGATGTGGGAGGTCATCCTCAGGTCCGGTCAGAGGATGACTCTGAGCACCTGCATGAAGGCTGTTCGCTTAATGCCCAGATCGATAGGGGTATGTCAGGGCCCATCTGGCCCTTCACTGTGATGATCATCTCCCTGGTCTTTGATGTGTTGAGGCAGACGTTGTTTTCCTTTGCCCATCCTGTTATGTGCGTCAGCTCATCGGTTACTGTGTCCAGGCAAGAGAAGCCCACAAGTAGATACGAGTCATCTGTGTATTTAACTAAGATGTTAAAGGGGTGCACTGGTTGGAGGTCTGAGGCACCAAACACATAGGACGCAGGACCCACCACTGAGCCCTGCACAACACCGACATTCTCCGACATGTCACTGGCGAACATGGTGACGTAGGAGTGACGAACAGTGTTGAAGGCTTTGTAGGAGTCCTTGGAGATCACCACAACAAAAGCATTAGATTTTAACACAGTAGTTACCGCAACATATCACTCATAACATAGTAGTGATAAGAGAGCAATTATCACAGCTGTAGTGATCCTGTAGGTTGAAAAGCATATTGATCCTCCAGTTTCTTTGCATAAGATTAACTGCAGGGTAGACATACTTATGAACTGACATGTTTGACTAGTCTAGACAGGATAGGTACGACAGAGATATAGGCCAGAAATCCATGGCCAGAAATCCATGGGGGTGACCGGACCAGGCACCTTGAGCTTTGGGCAGATGATTGCTGTTTTCTATTGGGAGGGGAAAGCGTATGCGTCATTTCTGCTGAGAAGAAAATGCAGCCATAATGTGCTTCTAGATGGAATGCTGAATTTACTATTGCCTAACAGTTAATAAGAAATTCGGTTAATACAAAATATTTACTCTGGTCTTTCATCTTATCCGATTTGCATTGTATTTAAAAGATGTTTAATACAACTCACTTTTCATACAGTAGTTGAGTTTCATATCGACTTCAATTCTGCATTCTTTACGTGGCATTACATACGAAAGTAAAGTTGTCCTTACTGAAAGTTATGCAAGCTTGCTTGCAGAAAGACTAAATGTTCTACATTTGTTTCATTTGGATTTTTCTACTGGAGATGCATCGCATTTTGAGTGCAAGAAAATGTATTCTTCAGCATGTTTGTATTTTAAATGATCATTTGATGCTGTTGTGAAACTTTTCGAATGGCCAGTACCATGTGGCCATCTGCTGCGTGCAAATGGCCTTGCTCAGATCATCGTCCCTTATTGTAAAATACTTCCACACTGTACTTCGCTGATTGTAAATTTGTCCAGTCTTGTTGTCAAGACCATAAACCTCAAGACCAAGACCAAGACCAAGACCTTGAACCTCAAGACCAAGACCAAGACCTTGAACCTCAAGACCAAGACCTTGAACCTCAAGACCAAGACCAAGACTTTGAAACTCAAGACCAAACCGAGAAAAATACCCAAGAAATCACAACCATATCCAGACTTCTATTCTTTACTAAAAAATTGTCAAGTCGGACTTTTCGCTATTTTAATTAAAACATGAATCTTTTATTTTATTCAAACAAAACAACTCCAAATGCAGACTGCAGAGAATTCCGAATTCGCATTTACAAAAGTCCTCCATGCGAAATGTTATTCCAAAGGCTGTTGCATTTATAAAAACCAATTCGCTCAGAATTTTCTGAACAAGACGTGACCTGTGGGGCCTCATAAAAATTCTGCCATGTGAAAAATACGTTGTACAGTAAATTCTGCCATGTGAAAAATACGTTGTACAGTGCTGAATTCACTGGCACACAGAGCAGCTTTTCAAGTACCGGATTGTGAGTCTGTTTTGAAATCATTCCATGGTAAATAACCGGAAGTCAAAATAAATGTCCAAAACAACAGTTAAGCCTCACTCACACCGTGTAAATACTAAAGCAATTGTTTTAGTAATTATTGGATAAATTTTTAAAATCCTTGCGTTTTGTTAAATGACTGTTCATAATGTCAAAAGTCTTGGTCTTGGTCTTGCAAAACCAAGACCAAGACCTTTGGTCTCAAGACCAAGACCAAGACTTTTAAAAACGAACTCGAGTGCACTCAAGACCAAGACCTTGGTCTCGAGGACAACAAGACTGAATTTTTCAGAACACTTCATACACTGTAAATGTTAAATTTAATGAAAATCAAACAAGTTTAAGACTGATTTACCTCACATGCATAAAAACGGAACTAAAAAAGAGTTTAGATCACAAAAAACTACACAGTGAGGTAATTTTATATTATAAATGTATAGGTATATGCTAAAATTTATGTTGCGCTTTTACTATTCGTATTTAGTTTAAACAACTATTTGGACGAATAAGTATAACTATTCGGAGCACTATTCAGTCCAAAGCAAATCGAATACGAATACTCTGTAATCTCTACTATATAGTAAGTGCTACAAGTCATTAGATTAGATAAAAATGGCTAATCAGTTAAGGTAGACAACTGGTACTGACCTGCTTTTTCTGGCTGCCGAAGGCAAGGAATCTTTGGTGGAAATTTTTGT
Source organism: Allolobophora icterica (assembly GCA_963556255.1). NCBI lineage: Eukaryota > Metazoa > Annelida > Clitellata > Crassiclitellata > Lumbricidae > Allolobophora > Allolobophora icterica. Next base: position 28,489,015 of record OY744607.1, on the reverse strand, counting down.
GAAAGTTCTGCCAAGAGCATGTCTACTCGCTGTCTTTGGAACAAGGAACTTGGTTCTTCTTTTTTTCTCTTCTTTTCTTTACCAACCAGTTTTTCTGTGAAAATTTAATCACAGGATATGCTGCACATAATTAAATCTAACCCTTGCTGCACAACTCAAGAACAGCTCTTTCTGTTAAGACTTCAGCCGATTTGCATGACACTGTAATTTCATATACATAACCTGCAGGTTATACACACACATCTTCACAACTTTTATGAGTACAGGTTATTACAGGTTATCTCAAAGCTTTCCTTCTTGTACCTTCTCTACATCTGTCCTTAACTTGGGTGTTATTCTGGATAGTTCCCTTTCCTTTTCTGACCATATCTCTAATCTTGCCCGCTTGTGCTACTATATCTCCAACGTCTGAAAGCTATCCAAAGATCTAATAATAATAACTAGATGTTTGCACGTCCTAAGAGGGTAAAGGAAATTTGAAAATGTATTTTCCAGTTGTACAGAGGGTATTATTTTATTATTACATTGAAACATGACAGTACAATCAAGATCTTAATTAAACACATTTTGGCAGCCATACAAGGCGCCCACTCAAGACGGGGTTACGGGTATCGAACCACGATCTAATGCTCTCCTGGCCACGAGTTTTACTATATCCCCTCCTCTGTCTCCTCTCCAGTCTTTACCTCCATTGTCCATGCCTTCATTTGCTCTCGCACTGATTACTGTAACTCCCTCTTTGTTGCCCTCCCAAAGTTCGTCTCTCCCTTCCACAATCTGTTCTTCTATCTGTGAGTGTGTCCGCTTCAAGCTGGCACTCCTTATGTACAGAGCATGTGCAGATCATCTGCCATCCTACTTATCTTCCATGGTCACACCTTGCAACTCCGTCAAAGGTCGCTCCTCTCTTCAACCAGCACTTGCTGGAAAGTATGTTGTTCCTGGTACACGTCTTGTCTTTGGCTGGCGTTCATTCACAGTTGCCGGTCCCTCCATCTGGAACTCTACCTCCTCATGTTCGCAACTCTCTTAGCAAGACTGTCTTTCGCTCTAAACTGAAAACCTACCTCTTCCAGGTTCTTAATGGTTGCGTGGCTTCAATGTGCACTTCTGAACTCTGTAAGGAGGGCATTATCAAATTACAGTTGTATTAACCCATTCCCACCCACATTATTTTCCAAAAATATGTAAATTGACAGTACACATGGTAGAACAACAACACTACAAAGATTACAGTTAAATATCATAAAATATATATTTTCTGAATCAGCGGACTTCTGGCTCTGAAATAAATATCTTATTGTGAACAAAAGCTAATTTTTATAGCATCCTTGTATTGCTATATGATGGTTATTACATTTCTCGTAGAGGTTACAGTCTTTGTATCTGCCAGTCTCTGAATGTTTATGCTTGGCACAGACTTTGCACCTTTGTCTGACATGTGAGTTTGATGAAAAATTGCTTGCGAAGTAGCCTAGCTAGCTGGGGATGGAAGGTGTCTATCACAACCTGGTGCAACTGCAACGTCAGGTGGGTTGTCATGCTGTCAATCAACTCGGCACTAAGCATATACAAGGTGCAGTCTGAAAACCTTCTGCATCGTCTGTCCCTGGTAAATGTAATATCCTTTCTGGTAATGCTTTTGCCAGTTCCAGTGGTTATCATAGCTGTTGTTGGTTGGTTGAGTGTGATGTCCTGCTCAGATGATAGACGTTGACCTTGACCATGACTTCGATGGCGAATAATGCTGACTTCGACAAGTATGAATCTTCAGCAAATGCAGAATTCGTTCTCCATCGAGCACATGGCTTATTCCATACACTGTGTTCACTGCCAGCCTCAAATTGGTCAATAATTTCGCCGACAGAAGATGAAAACTCATCATTTGTATTGTCAAAAACGCGCCTCAAAACCGCCGATATCTATATGTATTTTTCCATCACTCGAAAGTCTTTTTCGCCCCAATAAATATCAAAATCTCACAAGAAAATTGACACCAAAACAAATCTTCCATAGACACCTCTGGTGCTATTTTTAGGTATGATTTCATTGTGCTAAAATTAATTTTTAGTCTAATTCAATGCCTCCCATATCGGGTCGCTTGGGCAGGAATGGGTTAAGCAGCTGCCAGACTAATCGCCCCTCTCCCATGCTTCTCCCATATTTCCACACTCATGTTTAAACATCTTCACTGGCTCCCTCTTACTGTCCGCATCCAACTAAAGGTACTTAGCGCCTCTGAATGGTCTATACCGCGAGAGGCGCTTTGTAAATGCCCATATACAATACAATACAATACTTATCCATATTTGCAGATCTTACCTGGGACTTGCTCCTAAATATCTCAGTGAAGAAATGTATCGCGGTATAGGGAAGGGGATGACTGACTGGATGTTGTTCCCTCTTACCACCTAGCTGACGCCAAGCCAATGATGACTAACTTGGAATTAGGCCTTAGTGCGTACATTTATTACTAATCCGAATCGGAATCCGCAAATAATGGCCTATACTATCCGGTATCCAGAATCAGCTAAAAAAGCAAGATCAGTTATGCCCTAGCTACAATGATTGAATATGGCAAAGCATTCACATTAAAAGTCATCTGCGTAACCAGTTTGTGTGTGTGTGTCTGTGTGTGCTAAAGAATTAAACACAATTAAGGTAGGACAAGATAATTTGTAAGTAAGGTACACCTGCATGGATGGTATCAGATGGCATGGTCGTGATCACACTCTAAAATATATCATCTGCATTCCTTTAAACTGTACATTTTCTTACCTGCTTGTGTGTTATCTTTGAATTCCCACCAATAACCTCTAGAGGGATGATAACGAGAGAATGACTGAGCTGAACATGAAACAACAAAAGCTGCAGTGAGACACTGTTTGAAATCTTTAGGTTAATATTTACCGTTAGCACAACTCAAAGTGTCTATCCACTTTTCATTGCTCAGTTTTCAGCTGATTGTATAAACCACACAGTATATCACTGTACATGTAATCAGAGGAAAGGATACAATTCATTCACTGCAGGTCAGCAAATTTTGGCGTTTAAGTTGCCTTCTGTGTCATTTCTGTCAAATATTCATTAAACCCACAATTTGCTGGATAGTTTCTGGAATACTTGGATGCTCACTGTTGCCAATTTTGTGCATCAAGTTTATTCTTCACTTCCACCACATATTTCGTACGTTTAGGTTACCTTAGTCTATGTGACTATACGAGGAGGGATGAGCTTTAAGTCTCACATCTGCAGTCTGCAACCAGCAAATTTTGGTCTATACTATTGTATAAAGGTTTTGTGTTAACTAGATCTTCTAAATGAAATCTTAACTCTACAAAGTTGTGCACAAGGATATACTTCACGTTCAGCCTTGCCCTTGTTTACAGGGCATAATTCAGGAATCTTAAACAAACGAGGAATAGTGCTCATGCTCAAAGTAGTCATATTTGCAAATGCCAATACTACTTCTGTTCCTCACCAGAATTTTGACACAATCAGTCCAGATTCTGATACAACCCGAAAACATAGGACAACACTGAACTTAATGCAGTTTAAAGCAAAGGGTTACGCTTTGCAATTTTTTTTAACAAGCCTACTGTGCTGTCTATCCAGTGGGTACTGGGAAGAGACCAGTAAACTCCTCTAGTGGATAGACACATGTCACTCCAAAAGAGAAGCTGAACCACTTGGTGCAAATTGATTTATTACCATTTGCCATATGCTGATACCTAAGTAAGGCAGAGTAAAAATTTCAATAATTCTGGTTCTAAGTTTACACATATTTTTTCAAAACTGTAAAAAATAAATGTCAGGAAATATTGATGAAAAGCTGCAAAAACACGAACCTTCTTCAAATGCTGATTCCAGACTGTTGACAGCATTCATCTAAAAGAGCATATTCAAATGTAGGTTTGCACAGTGATGGGCAATAGTTAACTAAAACGTTCCTAACTTTTAGTTTAACTAAAATTTTTAGTTAAGGATGAAGTTTAACTAAAAATAAATAGTTTAGTTAAAACCATAGTTTAACTAAAAAATTTAGTTGCTAACTAAAAAGTTTAACTAAAAAAATCAGCAATACGCAACTATTTTTCGCAATGAACATTGAACACTGTCAACAACTCAACGCGAAACTTATTGATTAACACTGCATGATTTTAGCATTGACAGCCCGTGTTTTCAAATTCATACACTACTTTCAGTATGCCTGTAACTGTATGCTAGAAGAATACACATTGTACAGTTTGAAGGTGAAATTGTCATTGACGCTCTGCATTACTACAGTTCACTTAAGCTGTTATTGTGACAATGTTTGTCATAAAAAGTTGGAAAAAAGTTGGACGAAGTTTAACTACTTTTTTTAGTTTAGTTAACTACTTTCCAAAATTAGTTGCCAACTTTAGTTAAACTATATTTTTTTAGTTGGAAAATAGTTTTAGTTTGACTAAAAAAATAGTTTAGTGCCCATCACTGGGTTTGCATCGTGCATCTGTCTGTGTTGAGCTAACACAAAACACTGAAAAGGTTAACTGACATCAAACTAATTCAGTGAAACATCAAGGGGACCTCAAGACCAATGGCAAAATGCTCCCATTTCCTATACACTGCACTGCTAATGATTTTTGTAGGATTGCCAGAAAATTAACAACTGCAACATGTTGCTGCCCCTAACTCAATGGAATCGCCTACCAATGTGTGTTTGATGCTCGAACTCTATCTCTTCCTTTAAGAAACACCTCAAACCTAACTTTCTCATAGGCTTTCAGCACCTGGTTATCTGACTGCCTGTTATGTCACATGGCGACTGTCTAACCGCAACTCAGATTCGCATTTCTGTACACCCTTCCGCTTGTTAACATTTTTGAAACAATAACAGTGAACAGGCATCATGCATGCAGTGTTGGGTAAACTCACACAAGAAATGAGTTAAATCAAAACTCAACTCACGCACCCCAAAATGAGTTTAAACTCAAACTCAACTCATCCTAAGTGAAATGAGTTAACTCAAACTCAGTTGTTAAATGAGTTAACTCATAAACTCACACGTTTCATACTAGCACGTTCTAATCGAGCAACAATTTTTCCATCACGCCTACTTGTAACAGAAAAATATTTTCCATCAAGAATACACGGTACTTCAGCCATGTTGTTCTTAACTGTTCACAATATACAAAATATGCAGTGCTTAAATACTGTCCGCTAGCAGTGTTTACGACCCTCCCTGCCGTCACCACTCACCAGTATGGAAAGCCGACGATATACAAAAAGGCTTGTTTCAACATAATATGCGCCGAGTGCCGAAGAGTGAGTTGAGTTTAAATAATTGACAGTTAAAACTCAAACTCACAGAAAATATGAGTTAACTCAAACTCATAACTCACACTCTTTAAGGTGAGTTAACTCAAACTCATAAATCACAGCAAGTGAGCTAACTCGTGAGTTTAAACTCATATGAGTTAACTCATACCCAACACTGCATGCATGTTAACAATGAGTAACAAGAGTTTGTGACATTAAAATCCAGTGGTGTTAGTCCTTGTGAACATATTTTTACATTGCAGTGGTGTTTGGTTGAGATGAGCCGAGTATATTAATTAGCATGCATCTTTACACTTTAGAGCAGGGGTTCCCAACCAGGGGTACCTGCACCCCAGGGGGTGCGAGATGGCATCTCAGGGGGTGCGAGAAAGAATAGGTAAACTTTTTTATCGGCCGATAGAAAATCTGCCATGTTTATACAAATGTCACGAAATTAACTCGTTACAAAAATTGTTTGCATTGAAGGTGAGGTCACATTTATTTTATTATAACAGAACTTGATACTAATAAATGTAATAATTGTGTGTGCATGTGTGTACACTTACTGAGCAGTATTTGTATCGTAGTTAGCCGGAGTCTTGCAGTGTGTCAGCATTTGTAGGTCATTATTTTTGCTTTGAGTGCAATGTCATATTGACATTATATTTTGAAAGAAGCAATGAGCAGGAAATATTTGTCAAAACAGGCTTTATTTAACAGGTAAATTAGCTCATATTTTTCTCTTGCTGTTTTGCAGATTAACCCTTCATTTTTCATCATGTCAAAAAGAAGGAAATGGAATGATGAGTATGTGCACTTTGGTTTCACTTGCACAACACGAAATGATGACTTGCAAAAACCCCAGTGCATTCTTTGTAGCGTTATGAATTTATATGTGCATTTTATGCACTGTGTTAAAAGCTCATTTTTAGTTCAGTTTGTTCACCCACAGTACTGTATGTGGCTCAGTCTGTGGTTCAAAAAATAGAAATGTGACTTAGTCGTCTTCAAATGTGATATGACTTTTGTAGGGGGTGCGAGCGCTAATCAAATATTTCCAAGGGGTGCGAGGCATAGAAAAGGTTGGGAACCCCTGCTTTAGAATGACAGCTCTGTATTATGTGTATCAGATAAGTATAACTGGTGTGCATATATTTGTCTGATGATTTTGGCCATGGATGCATAATTAGCTAGCAGAACAGGTACAGCCGTAGTGAGCGAGTTTTAGACATAGAATTTCTGAAGTAGCAGTTGTCTTGAATTATGCCTTATACCCAGTTTAGTTGCTGTACTAATTGATTTGTGTGAACTATGAAGACAAATTAAATGCATTTGTCAATCATAACATAACTGAAAATTTGTAAAGCTCAACTTCAAGGAAAAAAGCAGTCCCAACCCAACAAGGAGAACCCTCGCTCAAACAGAATATATTTTAAGCGCTTGCAGAACAGAGAAGTAGATAAGCTGATAGCTCAGCTCTAGTTTTATGAGGAAGGTTGTTCCACGTCACAGAACTAACAAAAGCAAAGTTTCTGTGCCGAGTTGTAGAGGAACAAGCCCGAGGACAAGAACATCCTGATCAGCCAAACAAAGGGACCTGCAGCCAGGAACAGATGAGGCAGAGACACAAAGTGAGCCAATAAATTAATCATTATCAAAGTATTTTCACCTGTAAAAGACCACGTGTTACCACAGTCTATATCTGATTTGGTAGTCTGCTACTTTAATGCAGTTAGTCCTAAATTTAGTGTGGTATAAGGCTACTCAGTGCTTTGTAAATGATCACACACAGTCTGTAGGTGATCTGCTGAGGAACACGTAACCAGTGGAGGTTGTCACACAGCACTTCAGTGATTTGATCAGTGTTCAGCCACAGATGGGCAGCAGAGTTTAGCACTGTATCCACTCTAGCCGGCAAAGTCAGCAGTTACATGATTCAACCCTGGAGACTATGAAGCTGCTAACTAAAGGTGATGGCGCTTGAGGTATGAATGAATCTGCAGATGGTGTTTACATGACACAATTGATAGAAACAACCTCATCCAAGTGGATTCCATGGGCCCGTCATACAGCTATTAAAGTGACTCCAAGGCTGTGCATGTTGTCAGCTGGTTAAACTTGCATCACTAGGGTAAGGTAATGCTGTTGAGCAGATGGCAATGCTGGATTGCGGTACACAACAGGACTTTGACGGAGACAGTTCCATGCAATCCACTCTGAAAAACATTCATAACACAGCAAGACGCTCTGTTTCATTATTTTCTAGTCTCAGTTATCTAGTCGGCACTGTTCCTCATCAGTGCCGACTATCCCATCAGATATTTTCAGGTACCTTGCTTCCACACATCATTTTGAACCCATCAGGCTTTCTCCTGGACCTTCTTCTCAAACTGTTTCATTAGGGGAAAAAAATAATGGTGTGTTTCCCGTAACGCGACTGAGTAACTTTTTTGGCGCAACTCGGACAATTTTTGGGAAAATTTTTTTTTCGTAACCCGTTCCTGTCAGAGTTGCAGATTTCCGACAACTAAAAACGTCATGTTCCATGCCAGATGTGCAGAATTGCGACATTATAGGTGTGCTCACTAAAGCAGACGACCTGTGGGAAACCAGCAGTCTTTCCATGTAAATAAGAGCACTGTTAATTGGAGCAATAAATGGGCTGTCATTTTCCCATGGTCAGTGTCTACAAACGTGGGAGGGTTGGGGAGATAATAGACCCGAAAGTCGGGAATTTTCCCACGGTTACTCGCCAGTGTTGTTTCCCAACTCCAACCATCGTATTTCAATGTATCAGCTACATCTGCAGGTATCATATGCAATGTATGCATCATAGTACAAGTAAAGTTTCCTTTATAGCAACCAGCCTCAATGTACACCAAAATGCAGTTTGCAATTGGTTCCAATAAAGAATATTCTATTCTACTCTATTCTATGTCCAGAATACAGATAGAAGGAGTCGCTGTGGCGCCAACAGTCCTCGAGCAATGTGTTTCGTACAGCTGATAGAAAAAGTACATTACATAAAGTAAATATGCTAGTTTCTAAATTCAAGACTACAGAAAATAAGAAACAATGACATATTAGGTATACCTTAACAACCAGCATTAGGTATCCAAGCAGCTCTCTTAGACAAAGTTGTTCAAAGAAGACTCTGATGGTTTGGACATGTACAGAATGCCAGTTGACCAAATCCCACACAATGCACTACATACAAGATTTGAAGGAAAAGAAATAAAGGCAGACCCAGACTACACTGGATAGATAATATAAATGAGGACATAACATCACTTGGACAAGTTGGAGTAACACTAAGGGGATCAATGACCATAATTCATTCGTACCCATCAAATGGCTGGTGTCGGGAACTGCTGCTGATGATGATGAAGACATACTTCTATATTGTATGCTTTAAATATTTCATTTCATATTTCATTGTTTCTATAATTATGTTTCTCTAGTAAACAAAATACACAACTTCAATAAATAAATATCATTAGATTAATATCCTGTAACTATACTCCGATATCTCGCCGAATACAATAAACTCTGAGTTATAACCAAGGTAAGGAGTTTAACTACTGCAGGCTTCAGCACATGTGGGGGACCATAAGGGATGCGGAAATTTCACCCCCGGAAGATTCGCTCCCCACATTTTGCCCCCGGAAGTTTCACCCCCCGAAGATTGGCCCCCAGTTATTATAATAACTATAATTATAGATTGTCTAGTCTTAAAAAATGAAGCACCAAGCATTTTGAAGAATTGCAGAAGAAGTTTAATGTGTATATTTATGTGACATCTAAGTGAAGTTTATTGTCTATAATCCAAAGTCATTTAGTTGCCTAGAATTCGAAATTGTAGTCAATTCCTTGTAAATATTCAATATTGCTGCAATTGTTAACATCATCCACAATTTTATTTCCTGCAGCTTTCTGATCTCCTGCAAATTAACTGGACAACGTCATAATTGTGCAAACCTTGTTGCCTTCTCAAGCATTCAATGAAGCAATAAATGTTAGGAGAGGCAGTGCCACACCTTTGCTGGAATCTTCGATTCCACCCTTCGACGTTATTGTTCATTCGATGCTGATCCTGATGTGTTTGGTCATAAACGTGTCCTCAAAATAGTTGGGAATGGGTGCCGCTTCAGCTGGAAAATCTGTGTGTTCAACCAAATCCTCAAAAGATGCAACGACGTTGTTTTGAGGAACAAAAGCCAATGCTGGGATCATACGAATCCAATGGGTGAATTCATGATCAGGTTGATATTGGACTTGTAGGCCTTCAGCTTGAACTTTCCTCCAAACACATTGAGCTAGGTGGAAGAAGCAGCCTGTCTTAATGATTCCGGGGAACTCCAGATCGAATGCTTGCATTGCAGCCTGCTCGTAGTCTGTGAGCACCTGCTGGGTTTGAAGACCAGGTTCAATTATCTTCAGTTCCTGCAGATTTTCACATATGTTTCCCATGTTTTGTTGGAAAGCAGTGCACAGATAACGGGATGACCGTCCTGAACTTACAGTTGTGAATAGCATAGAGCTGTTGAAAAAGCAAGGCCTCTGTATTGAACGTTCCATCGGCAAACTACTCACGGCTCTGTGCTAAACCGCAATTAGTGACGTGTGGAAAAAATCAGCATTCTACCGGGAAGTTTCTGCTCCAAATCACAAAAAAGAAACTGCTGAACATTTCCATCAATACAGGTATTTTTGAACTCATCAGGTAATACCAGATGTGTAACATCGGGCAGTAGAGTGGGGTCTAATCTTTTACCTTGTATGTTCCTTTTCAGCGAATCTTTACATGGTAATAAAGCAACACCATTCGCATGGGCTCCTGCTAGTACAGTGGAGATAATTTTGTGCGGCGTTTCCTGTGTTCCTTCTGCACGGTCATGAAGCTGGTCGAGTAGTTGTAAGCATTCTGGGTTTGTGGCCTGCGCAACATGATTATGCATTGTTACTGTTTTTACAAACTCTCCGTCAAGTCCTTTAGTCCACACACGTCCTTTACAAGTAGCTCACTTTTCACACACCCAGATTGCATGCTCTTGATTACGAGTTTTTTTTATAGAAAAAACATATCCATAATGTTCATGAATAAGCTTTGACTTTCTTCGGTTCGATTTCACATGTTCTGTCATCTTTGGTGGCAAAACTTAAATATATAAAAAGATAATTTTCATTACCACTTTGACCATAACTAAGCTGGATAAGATTAAGACTAGAAGATGGATCAACGATGAAAATATAACTAAGACTAGAAGCCAGATCAACGATGAAACTATAACAAACGATGAAAACATAACTAAAACTAGAAGCTAGAATAAACAATGAAAAAATTATGGAAACAAACCTTGGCGAAAATGACTCTCTGGCTTGACAATATGTCTCGCTCGAAGCTCTAATGTCCAGTTCTGTTTATAGCAGTCAAATGCGGAAATGATATAAGAAGACTTTAGACCTTCCGCTAAGTCCAATTGATGCCTTTTCTGTTTATTTAGCGCTTCCGGTGACTCCTAGATATGCCTTTCTTCTTTTTTTCCTGTTTTTCAGCACTCGTAGTACTTTCTTGGTCTTTGATAATCGATATATGTGGAGGCCAATCTTCCAGGGGTGAAACTTCCAGGGGGAGATTCTTCCAGGGGCGAAAAGTCCTAGAACCGACCATAAGCAGTGTTATTTCGTGTACCAAGAAATACAGGCCACCAGATAAATCCAGCATCCAACGTAATATGATTTATTTTTCTTGCCGGATATATATGAAAATAGGACTGGCTTTTCCTCATCGGTCTTGCGTTTGCTAAAGGTATTTCTGTTTCCCCAAGGCAGGGGTGGACTGGACCGCCAGGACACCGGGAAAAATCCCGGTGGGCCACCAGGGCCAGTGATATTTGGGCCGCTTCTAAGTTCTTAGAGGTAATGTCTAAAAATCGGTTATAATGCAAGGACAGTACACATGTATTGCTCTAAGTGATACCACTCAAACTACGACCGCTTCAATTAGCCTATTTCAACTGCTTAATAGGCCTACTTGTGGTGTGTTCTTTAGAGAATCTTATAAAAATGGATGTTTGGGTCAATAAAAGAGTTGAGTGATAGGTGTGGTGCGTTGCGTGAAACACCGTGTTAGACATGTTTCTGTTTGATCAGGCCTGGCCCGGGAGCCTGGCCCGGGAGCGCCTCTGAGTAGAGCCCTTCAAGAGGCGCTATAAAATTCTATGATTGATTGATAAACAACAGAAATCTAGGCACCAAAGATTAAACATGTTTTTGGTGAAACGCGATGGTGGGCCAAAGAAAGTGCGTTAAAAAGTATTTGGAAATTTTGACGATCCAAACTCATCATTGTTCATAGAACTGATTTGTACATTACAAGAACTAGCATCATCGGACGCATTCAATGCGAAAGTCAGGGATACGGCTCAAACATTACTAGATAAGTTTATGAAGTTTGAAACGGTAGTCACTGCAAAGCTATAGGGGCCTACTTAAGAATATTCCAGCAATTATTTACAAACCACTGGAATGGATGTAGATTGCACTGTTAAGTTGTTAAAAAATATTTCTAGAGATTTTGATGGTGTTCTCGACAGTGCCAAACAATTATTAGTTGACTGCATGAGCTAATAACAAGTTGGAAGACGAATATACTGAAATTACAATTGAGAACAATTTTGTAGAGAAACGTATATGCACAAACCAAAAGTGATGTCCGATGAGAGAAGAACGCAAGAGGTAGCAGGAAATAATGCAGTGGACAGATATCGCATTGAAGCTCATATTGCATCATGGACAAGATTGTAAAAACAATAGAAGAGCAATTTGAAAGTCACGATTCCCTATACGCAGATATGTCTTGATCTACAGAACTTTGAGGATATTAGGCCTAAATAACAAGGTTTGCCGTTATTAGCGATGCAGCGTCTTAGCAGCATTCTCATGAAATTCGATGAAACCGCCACAGTCACTGATCTCAGAGAACTAACTGACTTTGCTTAGAAATGGGATAGGCCCTAAACTTAAAAATTCTGTCCCTGAAGAATACCTTATCCAAAATGTTCTACGATTCGGTAGGCCTATAGGACAGCGTCAATGAAAATTCTCCACATGAACTCTGGGACGACCAAGTTGGGCATAAGAGTGACGAACTTACGAAATGCAAATCTTGCAAAAAATGTCGTATTTGCTGCTTTTCTTTGTTACATAAAGTTTAATACAATTTCTTTGGTCAAACTTACAAGCACCTGTGTAGTGCGTATAAACTCTTACTGACTCTCCTCTACCCAAGTAGCGTGTGAGATATTTCTCAAAACTGAAGTACATTAAAAATCGCTTTCGAAGCTCATTATCTTCTACAAATCTTGAAGCATTTATGCTCATGTCGGTAGAAACTGATGTTTTAAGTGAAATAAATAATCATTAATAATGACACAATCATACATCATATGTCTGAAATGGCACCCAGCTTTAAGCTGGGTGCCATTTCAGACATATGATGTATGATTGTGTCAGTTCAGGGACAGAAGTTGCTTATACAATAACCATCATTTGGGTGGGTCATGATAAATCGATTTATAACTTTAAATGCATTCTTAATATTTTATGTCTAATGTAAGTTAGATTTGCGATTCATCGTTGTGTTTAATATATGACGGTCTCATTGTAAAGTTACCTCTGACCTTGGCTGAAAGCAAATACCCCAAGAAAAATTAAAGTCGGATAGGGCCGCTTTTGATGTTTTCCCGGGCCGCTTTGACAGTCCAGTCCACCCAGTGGACTGGACTGTCAAAGCGGCCCGGGAAAACATCAAAAGCGCCTGTGTAGTGCATCAAAAGCGCCTCTTCTCAGCACAGAATCCTCAAGGATTCTGTGCTGAGAAGAGGCGCTTTATAAATTTCTAGATACAATACGGCAACCTAGGTAGCGAAAGGATTAATATATAACAGACCACCTACCACTCTGGAATTAATAACTGATTGCAAATCCGGTGCCTGATACACCACTCCAGCCACAATGTAATAGTCTGCTATAGTCGTTACTGTAATAATAACAACAGTAAAACCATTTTCAATGTAAGTAACTTGCATAACGATGAGTAGGACACGAACGAAGTAATGCAGAAAACATTCAGTGTTCATTGTTCAATTCGCTGTGTTCAATTCATAAGCAAAAAACTGTTCATAAAAGTTTTCCTCCCAGAAATTAAATTACAGAATACAAAGAAACTCAACTTGCAATCCAGTGAAGTGAGGTGTGGAAAGCAGCATGTTAGGAAAGGGAAAGGCTCCTGAAATATGTTCACGATAGGAGAAGCAGAGAAGGGAAAGGGAACAGACAGAGACAGAAAGAGAGAGGAGCAAGGAAGCCTTGACATACCTTGAGTAGGTGATTGTCGATGCTGCTGGCGAATGACATAAAGTATTGGTTCTTGTGCATGCACCAAAGCATATTCAACTCCTTGCATTGTACTGTAATAAAAAGCACAAAATACAAAAAACTGTTGCATCTCTGAAATACTACAGAAATGCAATGGTTTGGAGATGGATGAATTTTATAACACTTATTTGTAATAGTACCATTTTAGAAATAACCAGGTTTTCTAATCATTAATAGTAGTACTAGAAGCACCAACAGCTTTATGGCAGTGATACCCTACTCCATATACATCTCCGGCTAGACTCTCATACCCTGGCAGGCAGGCAGGACTCTTGCCTGGGCTGTGAACATCATGGCTGATCAGGCCCTTAGCCTGAAATAAAGAGTAGGACATCCAAAAGCATTTAAAGTCGCGACCGCCCGATGCCGTGACCGTACGAGTCCAACTGTAAAAGTCTGCAATGCCGCTACACTGAATCACTTTTGGGTTTTGATCACAATTGTAACAGTTTTGTTTTATATACAATGATACAAACAACAATCTGTTGACTTCAGATTGTAATTTTAAATTCCCTTATTTGATTATTATAGCCTAGGGAACAAACGTTACTTGTTATCAATCCAAACCTCTATAATTATTCATAAGGTCAAGGTATTTATATAGTCAAATCAGTTACCAATTATCATGAAACAACCTCATCTAATTGGCACTTAGTTACACATATCTTAGATCATGAATAGCTGCTAGAGAAGTGTATCTTGTGTCGGAAAAGGAACATCGTTACACAGATGAAGGGGAATGGATTATACATTATATCACATTTAGGACGTCACGTCCTTGCACAAATTATGCCCGTCCAAAATGATTTTTTGGATGGCTGGACGGGTGGCTGGCTAAGGGCCTGTGGCTGATTCATATCTATGTTACACTGCTGGCTGCCCAGAGGAAGGTTGTCAAGTATGAAAGTCTGCCAGCCTCTTAACAATTCATCCCTCTTGCCTTTGAGACACTTGGCCCTATCAACCACCAGGTACTGAAGTTCATGGCCAGCCTGGGCCACCATCTGACCAGGGTTTCTGAAGATCCACGAGAGACTTTTTTTCCTCTTCCAACGTTGTGCCACAAAAATCCATCATTTCAATGCAATTACCTTCCATAGTATGTTTGAGGAGGCAGACAGTTTTGAAGACTAGCCATCTCAGAAATGCAATATTCTTTGTATAAAGTAGCTTTTCACACCCTCTAGATTTCTACCCTTAGATTAAAGAAATTTTTAATAATTATTATTAATATTATTGTATGTATGTGCGAATCTATCTGGATACTTACTGTAATGCCTTTTAAGTACCTCACAAAAGTGCTGTCTGCTCCAATCTAGATCAGAGCTGTATCGATACCATTTTTTGCCGATAATTCCGATACTGCATATAGCCGATTAATGCAATAGACGATACCGAGTATGAAGCCAATTATTTCATAATTTGTTTAGTGAAAATGTTCGGTTTCCAAACATAAACCTACTATAGCATCGCAAGCATGTGTTCTGTTGCTTGCACTCGCCGTGATAAAAATGGCGGGTGGGTTGTTTGTTGTCAAATACTACATACAAAACTATTTACTTCGTTCAGTTACCTCTCTCTTCAATATAATGTCTAACAAAAAAATTTATAAAACTAAATTGAAGTACACTTGTAGAGATTTTTAAAGCAAAAACATTTTTCTGAAATGTTTAACAACTGACCTTACTCAGCGTACGACGTCAGTGAATTCCGCTGGTGACATACCAACGCATGAATTCTATATTAGAGGAATGGTAATCATTGGTTACTCGTGAAAATAATTGTACATTGGTTTCACTCTTATCCACAGATGTCACCCCACTTCAAATATTGTTTTTGACAATTAATATGGTGTTTTAAATCTTCATATGCAATTTTTACTTTGCAAACATACATCGATTTGCCTTCATAAATTGTGTAAACAAGATGCAACATTTTCCTCACCCCCAATTATCGCACACAAACTAGGCACATGACGATGTATAAGGAGTTTCCAGTTCTGTATTGTATTGTATTCGGATATTTATAAAGCACTTCTAGCGGGAGGGCCATTCAGAAGCGCTCCCAGTGCGAGAGACCCCGAGAGAAAAAGCAAGTTTTAAGAAAGGTAAAAGAGGAAGAGACGTTACCTGAAAGAATAGAAGAATGAACGGACGGAGGAAGCTCATTCCAAAGAGCAGGGCCAATGGAAGCAAAGGACCTATATTGAGCCAGTGAAGTCCTGACACGAGGAGGTCCAAACGGTCAGAGGAATGAAGAGGAAAGAGAGGCAGCAAAGTGAGGGCGATGAATTAAGTCACATAAATATTTCAGAGCGAAACCAAGTTGAGCCTTAGAGACAAGGATGAGGAGTTGAGGACCTTGAATTGGATGCGGGCAGAAAGCAGGAGCTAGTCGAGTTCTTCTGCCATAAAGGTGGTGATTTGAGAGAATCGAGGCAGACGGGCTTTTAATCTAGCAGCAGCATTGAGAAGAGACTGAAGAGGAGCAAGACTTTGGGAAGACCAATGAGAAGGGAATTACAGTAGTAAAGTCTAGAGCAGACAAATGCATGAACAATCAAAGTGAAAAAGCGATGGATAGCCCTAAGGCACTGTAGCGTACCGGTTTGGTTCGCTGTTTTGCTCTGTCCTAGCTTGGTGAATAGATAATATTGTCTGATAGGAAAATGCGTGAGAATTCAAAGTGTTCTTGAATAACAATAAAACACATGTAGATTTTAACAAATTATTAAACCAATCTATCGATATAGAGTCACAAACATTCAGGTTATCGATTCGTTATATATATCCCTATTCCTTACTTATGCGACACTGCTAAATTAATAGATATATATTATATGTTTCTTATCTGTCCCCGGGTATGTGTTGTCCGTTTCCTTTGTCGAGAATGTCCCTCTTCGCAGCACAGAACGTTCCTCGTCTCGTTTTCATCAGAGTTCGTTATATCGTTGCTTTCATTCGAGTTTGCGTTCTCGAATTCGCGATTCTCTTCTCCTCCTGTATACGTCGGGTATTCGAGTGAAATACCTTTCTCCCGGCAGAGTATGGCCTCCGCCAATCGAACAATTCAGCCCTGCTAGAATCAACCGCAGTCGGATTCTACAGCTCCTTCTTCGATCCACTCCCTGTTGTTGGATCCTCAAGTCGTCCTCCCGATTCGTAGCCAGATGTCGAATCTCTTCACTTCGTGTCGACCGTTTCGATTCAAAGCGTCATGCTGAATCTTCTCATTTCGTGTCGACCGATCCGGTTCACAGCGTCACCCCGAATCTTCTCACTTCGCGTCGACCGATCCGGTTCAAAATATCACCCCGAATGTTCTCTTCTCTCGATTTTCCTCAGTTCTCGTTGGTTTGCGCCTACTGTTTAATTTTCAAACCAAGCGCTCCTGTGATTGGCCACTACTACCTCACGCCACATCACACCATATCACGCGGTGCGTCGCACTCTCAATAGTACATAGTCTGTTTCACCGCCTCGTAGCATCGTGGGGCTAACATTTATTATGCCCTATTATGCCCTAGGTGTCGCCTTGCGATGTCGCATCATTATTAAACATATATATACATTTGATGATAATAAGCTGTCGCTACAGGCACCTTAGTTGAAAGTAGGGAGTGCGAGTGAGTTATACCTGTGTATAATAGGTCCTTGGTTTCCGGCCGATTATTTTTTGCCGATTATACCTATTGCTCCAATAATCGGCCCAATTACGAATGCTGCTGAAGCATCAGTACAGCTCTAATCCAGATGATGTTAACATCAGTTATTAGGAACAAAAAGTTAATCAAAGAGTGACTAGTGCACAGATTACTAGAAGAGTCACCATTGGCAAGATCCTGCAAATATGCAGACCCCAACTGGATGGATTCCAATCCAGAGCTGACACTAGACACCAAACTCAAATGTTCTTGGACATGTAGTGTCGAAGAAAAGGAGTAACAACAGGCAAAAACAGTATCGCAACATATCAACTCCAGTAGCAGGGATTCCCGGCAGACAGTAGAAAATGCTGCATCCCGGCATCACTCTGCCACTGGCCTGTGGAGGACATTCTTCCCAGCCCACAACTGGTCATCGAGTGTAACTAAAGCAGAATGGTAGGGACCAATCCAATTCAGGCAATATCTTAAACCCCTCAAAGCGTCCACTTGTGCCGCATGAGGCTTCAACAACAAACGTCCGAACACTGTCCAAAATGCCATAAACAATAGCGGCAGAGAAAAATAACTACACGAATCCATACTAGGCTTAATCTCAATCCTACAAAGATCAAATTGATATGGTTTGGTACAAGGCAGCCATTACAAAAATTTGATCTAAAATTGCTGACCTCACATTTCCTGATTTCACTTTTTCCTCCAGTGTTCATGACATGGGTGTCACACTAAACAGCACTGAGCACCTCTCTCTTCTGACCTGTTCTTGTTACTACCAACTGTGGCATCTTAGAGTCATCCAGAGATCGGTGTCCTCTGTGGTGTTTACGACCATGGTGCATGCCTTTGTATCTTCATGCATTGACTATTGTAATTCTGTTAACTGGACTCCCTAATATTCGGTTGTCTCCTGTGCAATCTGTCTTAAATGCTGCAGCTAGACTTATTGCCCGCTTACCACAATACTCACATATCACCTCATATATGCAAAATGAGCCTCACTGGCTCCCTGTTCCATTTCATATTAGATACAAGGTCCTCCGAGTCACTAGATCCCAGTTGGGCTTAGCGCCTAAATAAATAAACTGCTCCTCTCACCCCCTTCGTTCTGCTCACCGACTGGACTTGTTGGTACCTCAGTCGCAAACCTCATTAACTCAGCATCGGCCTTTGCCGTCGCTGGCCCTTCACTCTGGCATGAACTCCCTTCTGTGATCCAGAGTAAGATGCTCGAGGCATTTTCACCAGCTTCACTTAAATGCTTAAAGACCTTCCTTTTTGCACGAGTCTATCATGTTAAGGTGCTCCTGAACAGCTCCACTGCAAGGAGCGCTTTACAAATGTTTATCAATCAATCAATCAACTGAGCATTTATATAGATGCCTTCAAAGACACTTGTCATTCTCACTACAGCAGCTGAGCTGGACCACATTGCCAAATGGGCTGCCTCCTCCAACCTTCTGCTAAATTGTGCAAAGTCAAAAGAGATGATCATTAGGCGCCCTAAATCTAGGCCTCCGGACATACCCCCCCCCCTATTCCTGGCATCGACAGGGTCTCAGAATTGGTTCTCCTCTGGGTGACAATAACCGACTGCCTGGGATTTGGTTCCCAAGTCCAACGCCTATGTATCAAAGCTGGCCAATCCCTCTATGCCCTCCGCTGCCTCACTGCCCACGGACTTGATGGGTCACGCCTGCATGACGTGGTTAGGGCCACAGTGCTTGCAAGGCTGCTGTATGCCTCGCCGGCATGGTCGGGCTTCCTTAATTCCGAGCAGCGCTCCCGCCTCTGTGCGTTTGCCAGAAGGCTGGAGCGACTTGGGTACCTGCCGGCTGGTTTTTTAAAATTTGACACTCTCTGTGCGAGAGCTGACGGAGTCCTTTTTACAGCTGTACTCCGCAACCCGGGCCATGTTCTCCATACCTTACTTCCTCCAGTAAAGACCAGCAAATACGTGCTCCGCCCATGCTCGCATAATCGGGAGATTCCCAGAACCGATGCATTCACCCGAAGGAGTTTTATCACCAGAATGTTATACTGCTAGAGCCAAGATACCTTAAATGCATTTGAATACTAAATTATAGTTCTCTAAGATCAGCTTGACAGTTATGACAGTTTTGACAGTTTCCAATAGTCTTGCTCACCTAATGTTATAATTTCGTTTCTTCCACCTCTTTGCAATAACCTGTTTGTAAGCCGCAGTGCGTTTGCAGGTGGTCTAATAAAGGACATACTTACTTACTTACTTACTTATTATGGTCAACATTACTCTAGAGAGTAAATTTTCCTGAAGTTGACTAAAGTTTCATGCAAGCTGGACAGTTAAAAAAAGAAAAAGTACATAAGAATTGTGGGTTAAAATAATATGGTTTGAAATGTCTGCCTAGATGGCTGCCGAATTGTCATTACATCTGGATATAAATGAGTAGGCCTTAAATTTTGAGCGTTTGAGTTCTTAACCAGTGGAGGACATCTCGCATGTATTCAGGGACATGGCCAAATTTAGGAATGCGCCCGATAAAGCATGCAGTGGAACGCAGTACGTGTTCGAGGCAGTTCAGTCGGTGAGGGGAAGCCTAATATAGAGGGAGCAGTAGTAGTCAAGCCAACAGGTAATGAACGCATGAACGACAGTAGCAGATTGGGGGAGAAAGAGAGCGGGAAACAATGCGAAGCTATCACGGCTGAAAAGAGCAAGCACGGCTCAGCTGCGACATATGCGAAGAGAGGAGAGTTCTGAATCCAAGATGATGCCAAGATCTCTGACGGAGGTGGAAAAGACAATACGGGGAACTCAGAGGCAAGACTAGAGTGATCAATTTTAGCAAGCTGTCTAAGGGTCCCCAGCCACATGTAATTAGTCTTAGAGAGATTCAAGTGAAGGCGATTGGAAGACATCCAATCCAGGCAGTCAAGGAACCGGTGGAATGGCTGCAGCAGCAGCATCAGAGGGAAAGCAGTGGGTGTTAGGACATGACCGAAATCTGGATTGGCAAACCGATTTTTGGACTATCCGGAATTATCCGGATCCGGAATGTCTAACCCTCCAATTAATAGCAGTTGTTTTTAGATGGTTTCAACTATGGGGAGGACTAATAACAATGCATCTAGGCCACTCGCTTACAATTATAATTGTCATTGTTACTACTTACTAGTGCTGTCTACGGCCCCAGAATAGTCACTCTCTCTCTCTCTCTCTGTCTCTTTGCCAGGAGATAATCATACAGATCATATCGCCTTTAAGGACCCCATAGCCATGAAGACATACACCTACAGAGGAGATAATGATGCCCTTCCTTTTCTCACGAACTGGGAGTGCCTCTGATTAGGTTGTACTGCATCCACAGCCATAAGGGGACATATGATTCCACCCCAGCAATGATTATATGTATATAATCCCTATATAATGTATAAGTAAGTAAAGTAAGTATATTCTTTACTATAACCAGTTGCCAAACAGCACTCTGGTGAAAATGCATCAGCATACATACAACATGATAAATTAATATGTGAATAACATTCTGACAATAAATGTTTTCTTCATATGTTTTCTTCATATGCCTATGTATATAATCCCTATATAATATAGGGATTATATAAAAAGGCACAGGTAAACACATACTACTATAGACGCACACTATATATATATATATATACATATATATATACATATATATATATCCTTATATATATATAAGGTGTATATGTATTAGGGCTGTACCGAATAGGTGATTATCACTATTCGCCTATTTGGCTGAATACGAATAATTGGACCAACTATTCGGCCGAATACGAATAGTGTACACAATAGGTCTACCGACAACATTCAAAATTTCAAATGTAAGCAAAGTTTCAGTTCAGTAAATTTAATACATAAACTAAAAGTAAACAGTTAACTACATGTAATTTTGTACCCTTCTACCAGTCTGTGTAAACTAGGAATGGAACTAATTTAACTACACTTAGAAATTGTCACTTATTTAACGTTCACTCCACTCGCTATAGCAGCCGCATATGCAGAAACAGATATCACGTGACCACTATTCGTATTCGGTATGACTGCTACTATTCGGCCAAATACCGAATAGCTATTTGGCCCACTATTCGACCCCAAAGCGAATACAAAGCGAATATTCGGTACAGCCCTAATATGTATATAAAAGTATGTACAGGGCATGCGTGTAGGTATATGTATGTATGTATGAAGGTATATTTGTAATTGTAATTTGTAATTGAACATTTATATAGCGCCACTCAAATCAGCGGCGCTCTCGACCCGCATAACAGCCAAAACCGGCAAAAAGATAAGTTTTCAAGCGTCTACAGAACTGAAGAGAGGACAAGAACCTCTTGGCGGAAGGTCTGGGGAAGACTGTTCCAGGCTGAAGGACCCACATAGGCAAAGCTCCTGGATTGGGCCGTGGAGGAGTGCATACACGGGACAACCATAAGGCCACGGGCCGAGGATCGCAAGGAGGCCCTCTCAGGCAGGGAAGAAACCGGGGTGCAGAAATTCATTAGGTAAGACGGAGCAGACCCAGTGAGGCAGTTGCGCACGAGGGTGATGGTTTTGAACTGAATTCTCTGTTGGGCAGGAAGCCAGTGAAGGGAGTCACGAATAAATGCAGAGATGTGGGCAAACTTAGGAATATCACCTATAAGCCGAGCAGAAGCATTGAGGATAGACTGAAGTTTGTGCATATTGGAGGAGGAAAGGCCAGTGTACACAGCATTACAAAAGTCAACCCGAGTGCAGATCAAGGCATGGACCAGTGTAGAAACAGCATGGACCGAAAGACATTATATATATATACTAGCTGGTTTACCCGGCGTTGCCCGGGTTTCGGAGGTTTTTGGGCCGGGACACCATGGTAGCGGTCAAAAGGGGGGATGCGAAGCTGCTTAACCCGGCGTTTTGGGTGTTTCAATCCCTCTAGTGAATAAGCAACAAAACACTGCTTAACCCGGCGTTGGCCGGGTTTAGTTCAGTGAAAGTTTCAATCCCTCTAGCGAATCCGTACTGTAGCTGCTTAACCCGGCGGCGCCATCTGGCGAGTGAAAATAAGTTGAGTTTTTTTACCAGCTAAAAATGCATTGCCCAGGTAGGTTTTGGCCCGGGAGACCATGGTAGCGGTGAAAACGGGGGACGCGAAGCCTCACACTGGGTGTGTAATGCCCACCCCGAGACAGTAGTGAAGGTTTGGAGTGAAAAGGTCCAAAGCTGTAGAAATGCATCGCGGTCAAAGATCGCTGTGACAGACAGACAGACAGAGTCTTGTCTTTATTTATATAGATATACATTGGGCATATTCCTAAACATGGCCAAGTCTCTAGATATATGCTGGAGGTCCTTCACTGGCTTCCTATGCGCTTACGCATAGAATATAGGATTGCTGCCTTAGTATGGCGATGTTGTCAGGGCCCTGCCCCTGCTTACCTTCGAGAGCTTTGCTGCACAGTTTCAGATGCCCAAGGCCGACGTTCCCTCCGCTCAGCGGGAAAAGGGGTACTTTTAGTTCCATTTGCTCGTTCCATGACTATGCAAAGTCGAGCTTTTTCAGTGGTGGGCCCGGTAGTCTGGAATAGACTTCCCTTAGAGCTCCGCATGTGCCCTGGGGTCACCTCTGGCATATTTCTTGCAAAACTTAAAACTGTCTTATATGAACGTGCTGGTGTCGGGAGCGCCTCTGAGTAGTTCCCTTGAAGAGGCGCTATATAAATCTTCGAATGAATGAATGAATGAATATATAAATAGGTAGAGGGATATGGACTATTTGGAATCGGATCTGGAATCCGCAAATAATGGCCTATAATATCCAGTATCCGGAATTGGCAAAAAAGCCAAAATCAGTTATGCCCTAGTGCAGTGGTTTTCAACCGGGGTTCCGCGGAACCCTTGGCGTCGGCCAGGGGTTCCGCGGCAGTTCAAAATAAAATTTTAAAGCATCAACTGAATAATTCACAAAAGGATTAGAAATGAGCAGAATTCTTCATAGCTTTCAGTCATTCTTGCTTGACCCCATTTCGTTTTTAAAATAATTAACATCATAACGTGAATGTCGCATTTTATGTCGTTATATTTTCGTTATATTACACACATACCCATATACACAAGTCTACTCATGACTTGTAATTTGGAGAGGCATATACGTCGAATGGGAATTCTTTAGATAGTTTCCGGCTGTCATTCAGACAAAGTAGGCTATCAGGACATTTTACCGTTTACTTTGAACCATTTGGACGCTGTGTCCAACAGTCTCAGTAACTATTTTCCATCAGTAGCTGTTGAGCAGTAGGTCTACGACTGGGTTATAGAAACCCATTTGTAGGAATAAATTCTTTTTTGGATCAGTTCACTACGAAAGAGGAGAAGAACTCGCTGAAATCACAACTGATGGAATGGAATGCTCAGCATGCAGAGCTAGACTTGGACTCATTTTGGATATTGGTCGAAAAGGAATATCCATCTATAATTGCCCAGATTTGCGAAATTCTAATACAGTTTTTGACTAGTTACCTATGCGAGTTCGGTTTCTGTGCCATGACTACCACAAAAACAGAGAGAACGACTCCTGTCTGTTGAGGACAAATTATTACGGGTGTGTCTGTGATTCGTCCGAGAATTAAACTGTTACGCTGAAGCCATCAGGCACAAATTTTACACTAAACTTGATGAAAGTTACTTGCAGCACAGCGTTTCTATAACACTGTTGCAGAATATTTTAATATTCTATCCATCTGTTGGAAATAGTTGCTGGCGAAATACAATAAAAATGCTGTTGTTCAGTAGCATTGTTTTTGTGCACTACACTTGAGTGGTAAAGTATATACTTGTAATGTGATATTAGAACCTGCACCAGCAGCATGGATGCAAATAACTTATACTGAAAGTTCTAAATTCTAAAATTTAAATATTATCCCAACATTAGAAGTTACAATTACATTTATTTCTAGCAGTATTGTATGGGTGAAACGTGCTGGGTTCTGTGAGCCAATAAGCACTTTGTGTAGGGTTCCTTCACAACCAAAAGGTTGAAAACCACTGCCCTAGTGAGTGTAAGTCTTCCATGGAAGTGAGACAAACTAGCCACTAATTTCAATGCCTCTCACTAACAATTCAGCATTTCAATGCCATTACTTTTAGGAGTACTTTCTCCCTCCAAGAACTGAGAGAGATGTAGCCATTCCACATTTCATTAATATTCTCCAGACAATTTTTGCTATCTTCTGGGTGATTACACCCCACCTTGGGTAAAAAATAAACAATAATATTATAATAAATATAATAAACCTTCCCATATATTGCCTTCCTGGATGTGTGTGGTCCAGGACTTGGGAGTCATCCTCGATCGTATGCTTAGTTTCTCCCAACATATTAATCAGCTTGACCATAGTTCTTATTATCAGCTACGCCAATTGTGGGTCATTTCTCACTCCATGTCACATGATGCTGATGTGATTCTTATTCATGCCTTTGTAAACTAGCAGGCTGGATCATTGTAGTTCGATCTTGGTTGGTTTGCCACTGGGACTAATTGGCCGCCTTGACCGGGTTCTTCACTCAGCAGTTAGACTCATTGGACACATCCCCAAATATGCCCCTATCTCTGCATACATGCGGGATGTATTACATTGGCTCCCTGTCACGCAGCATATCCACCATAGGGTTGCTGTACTGGCTTGGTGCAATCTTCTTGGCTGTGCCCCAGCCTACCTGTATGAGTTCTGCCATCCAGTTTCTGATTCAGTCGGCCAGCGAGCCCTTCGTTCCTCTTCTGGGGAGAACTCTTAGTCCCCCAGGCTTGTTCCACAATTAGGCAATGTCGGGATTTCTCAATTGCTGGGTCCTCCATTTGGAATGGTCTTCCAGTAGAGATTCAGCTGCTGCCCAGGGTAACAAGTCTGCCTTTTACAAGCAGCTCAAGTCTAATTTTTATTGTTGTGGTTGGGCTAGAGCACATATGAATGGGCTTCTTGAAGGTGCGCTATATTAAATTCCCGAATGAATTAATAATAATAATTAAATGATCACAACTTTAAACAAACTTTACACATCAAAGATCAAGCAGCTGCTGCAGCTTTAGCATCTCAATTAAAAAAGGATAACATCAAAGCAGCAGTCAGAATTCTCTGCCCTAATGATAAACTGTATCAGCATAGCAAGAACTGCCTTATAATGACTGTGACCTAGTTGATTAGTGAAAAATAACCTACCATAAATCAATAATTCTGGAGAATAAGGCTTGATTTTAAGCAATGTAATGTAATGTAATTAGTAACTTCTATTGCACCGGTGTCTAATGCCCAAGGCATCAACCGATGGCACACCAAAACCAAACTGTAATCAGGTCAAAATCCGGAAGGTCAGTCCGTAAGACAGAGAGGCAGCCTATGGTGGGTAAGCAATTTGAAAGAGGTAAGTCTTAAGTTGAGAACGAAATGACAAAAGCGACTGAGCAGAGCGGACAGACACAGGAAGAGAGTTCCAAAAAGTAGGTCCAGCAACCGAAAAAGCTCGTTCACCAAGAACAGTTCTAGATTTAGGTATAACCAGACAAAGATAATCAGATGACCTTGTTGAATAATGATAAGTCTGGGGAGTAAGAACTGATTTTAAGTATTGTGGTTGGCCAGAATTCAAAGCACTGCAGTTGGCTACAGTTTAATGTTTAAAAAAACTAAAAGACTTGGTCTGAAATGGACACTTTGGAGAGTAGGAATCTAATGTAGTAATTTAAGTACAGAGGTAATGTCCAGTTTTGACTCAAGCTAGAGTTCTGAACTCTCTGGAATTTCTGCATGTTTGACATTGTGATAGTGTTAAGAAGCAAACAGAAATCAATGGCATAGCTCCGATTTGAGGTTGTATGATTCCAGATAGCACAGGATCTGTCAAACAACTCTTTTCTTGATATCGTTAGTAATTAACACAGAGAATTATTTAATAAACACTACAAAACATTACACTTCCTACAGAGAAATAAGTTTTTTTTAACCCAAATGTAAATCAAACCTTAGATGGTCAAGGCTTGCATGCTGCATCTTGATGACTTCATTGTTACACTGTCGCTCGTAGAATGGATTACTGCGTTGCGTGAAGTAGTCTAAGATGTTGGATGCATTCAGCATAGGAATCATTGCACTATCCTGCCATGACACATAAAGGTTGTTCTCAGGATCTGCATAAAACAATACAAAATCGCTGAGCATACCATCACCAAACATCACTTAGTATGCCATTGCAAGTAATGGAAATATTTACAACCTGCTACGAATTACTGGCAAACAACACTATAATTAGCTTAAAAATTAGACTTCTGCAGTGGCTTTTCTTAAACTAAGCATATGTGTGTATGACTCTTCTCCTGGGGCAGGCCTCATTGGTCAGATCTAGGGAATGTAATCCCGGAGCATTCTGTCAATCCCGGGATTACGGGATTAGAAATTATACTTTATGCAATAAAAAATTTTCCCGCCTGCAGCATAAATGTATATTTAATACTATAACGCGGTTGTGTATTAAAGATATAATGGTTTTAAGAACGTTGTGGCGATGTATTGTTAACTTGTAACTTAAAATGAAAAGTTTAAACGTTCGTTAAGAGTAATTAACGATAAAATTATCGCAAGAAGCGTGAAGTGTCAATAGTAGAATCTCCAAGTAATGATGACTCAGAGCATAGGCAGAGCCACCTGACAGCGGTAGGGCTCGGTTGATACTTGATCAAGTTTTCTCCACTAAGAGGTTGGCCTGCTGGCTTGTACTGGGAGGCTAATTAACTCGGGGTGGGAAAATAAAGTTGTGTTTCTGAGTGGAAAGATCTTGATACTTGATAGCAATCCCACGGCTGGGAATGAGGTCTGAGAATGACAGGTGACCACGGCAGCACCGCTGCGGGAGGAACCCAAGCTGTAGCAGCAGTACCGTAGCAGGCTGCACAGCTGCAGCACCCTGATATTAAAGCAGCCAGAGTCAGTCTGTCTGTACTAGGGCTCGTACCCATCGTTGCTGCTTATCTGCCGTAATTAGCGTCAGTTGCCCAAGCCTCAAGGAAGAATTGTACAGTGGATCAAGTAATTTTAATCCAAAAATCCGAATTTTTTGTGATCCAGGAAATAGGGATTCCACGATTACGGGATTTAAAAAGGTTCCGGGATCCCGGGATCCCAGGATCTCACATTCCTAGTCAGATCTGCTCTGGCATACATTAGGGAACTTTGTGTTCCAGTCTCAGGCGGACCAGTTCAGCAAACGTTGTGCTCTGCTGCTGGTGGATAAATGCAGATGCCATGCTTCTGTTATGTTATTAGTGCTGAGAACTTAAAACGCACTGAGGTGAAAACAACAGCTTGATTGAGCATACCCTAAATATTTGCCAAACTTAGTGATATTTGGCAGAATTTTTTCTACCACAGGGTAATCTGTGGGCTTTTCAAGTCGAAAAATAAGTTTGGTCGACTGAAGTCCCAGTGGGAATTCATCGATAAGTCAAAGTTTGATCCTCTGGATAAAGACGAGACTGGTGAAGGTTTTCTGAGCACATCAGAGAAAACATGGCTTGCAACTCGCCATGCTGCCACTGTCAGCAACCTGGGACATCTTGAGGATGTTCAGCTGCGTGAGGACTATCGAGAGTTTGCCAGGCTGGTTCTTAGGCTGTTGGGCGAAGATGCAGATACAGGATTTTCAATTCCAACTGAGCCTCTTTGTGGCATATCTGTGTTTGTCACCACAATTTACGCAGGCTTCTGGTTTGCCGCACCTCTTACGACGAATGCTCCTGCAAATGACTTGATGCTGCAGTTGACTGAAGACTTCAGACAAAGCTGATAGTAAAATCGCAGGAGTTGCAGAAAGGAAATTGCAGCTCCAATTGTGATACCTAAGTGAAGACCTTGCTCCATTGTCCTTATTCAGTGATGACATTTGTGATGAGGACAAGCGGGATATTGTCAATACTCTGCAGAGGGAGCCAAATCAACAAGATGTTCGCTGTCTTGCTCCAAACAATATTCCTCAGTTCAGGAACTTCTCTGAGGCACACTTTGTCACTCGACAATCACTTCACCTGTTTAAGTCCCTTCATCTGCCACAAGACTTCCTCTCTACACCAGATGGTCAGAGCACGACGACTACATTGCAGCTCGAAAGATTATTCGCGCGATGAAGGTCGTTAATGACTGGGCAGAACGTGCAGTCACACAGGCTGCTGACTTCAATTAAGTTCTTACCAAGAATGCCAAGCTGCGCCAGCTCCTCTAACAGGTTGTTGAGCACCATCAAATCCTTCTACTCGCAAATGCAACCAAGAAGCAACTAGGCGAGAAGTCGAACTCAAAACTCAGTAGTAACAAACTTTACACGGTTTGATAATAAGCCTGGGCCAGCGGGCACCGAGCCTGGCACCCTTGCTTGCTTTGCTTTTAAGTTTCGTTACTTTTTAAAATAAAATTAATTATATTGACTGAAGTATTTAAGACCCAATTGTCTTGCTCAAAGTTCAATTGTTCAGTTTTTGTTAATGGAGGTTAATTAGTCAGAAATATGGTTTTTCAAATTGTTTTGTATTTCTGTTTGATATGGAATACCAGAAATGACACACATTCAAGTTTATTTTACAGTAAGCTGTTCTTAGCATAGAGTTTTGTGCAAATTTGAACACAAACTGTTGGATAGGAAAAGCTATGAACCTTAAACGATACTAGAAATTTTGCCAAATCTGTTCCCGTGCGTTTTTTGTGGGTTGTTGGAGACCACTTTCTCTTATTAGATTGACACAATATTTTTACTGAGTAGTTTTTGCATCAAACCTCATAAAATGAGATGATGTGCAATTCAAACTACAAACTTTTTTCCTGACCAACACACTGTGTTGGTCAACATTTTCTCTATCTATAGGACTTTGCATTGAGTTATATTCATGGGACCAAAATTCATTTTTGTAATAACTGATGTTTTTGGCTTAAGCAAATAATATAACATCAAAATGTAATAACACAGGAACGATCTAAGATTCCGTTTCATACTAAACAATATTTCGTCCTATCTGTTTTGGTCTTAAGTGTTTTGCACAGTACATACAGAAAGATCCTATATACTTTATATAGTGCTGGAATGAAAAATGTTAATAAAGAACTTTATAACTTATGAGTTTATTTCAATTGAAATAGAGTGCTTATTTATCGGCTCATTCCATGTGTTTATTGGTGACGTTATATGAATGAGGCTTCACATTTCACACGACCAGTGAGGAGGCCGAATGTTGAGTTTGTTGACTCATTTCATCCAGTTCGTATATTATCGGTACACTGTTCTTATTTAAATTTAATAACTTAAACAGCAATGTTTAAATCAGCAAATTTAAAGAGCGGTGTTTGGGAACACTTCGTTTGTGATTCAATGCCAGTTACGCAAATCGCAGCTGAAAATTGTCGGCAGTTCAACACGATGGATGCATATTCATTGCCATGCATCAGATAAACCTGCCAAAACACAAGGACATTTATGACCCTTGTCATCTGCAGAACTTTGGACTTTGTAGCTGCATACAACAACGTTGTTCTTATTGCAAGACATA
Source organism: Allolobophora icterica (assembly GCA_963556255.1). Taxonomy (NCBI): domain Eukaryota; kingdom Metazoa; phylum Annelida; class Clitellata; order Crassiclitellata; family Lumbricidae; genus Allolobophora; species Allolobophora icterica. The sequence goes on along the minus strand of OY744607.1, from coordinate 28,459,033 downwards.
GTGCAGTTGTTTTTATTGCAAGATATAGTGCAGTAATACCTATCATGTAAAGTTTGCAAACCTGGTAAAAACCCGGGTACCCTGATTTTTACTGGCACCAACACCAGAAATCCGGATTCCTAAAAAACCCTCAGGATTGCATTCCCTACTAGAGAGCCTTTAAGTACCTCACAAAAGTGCAACAGCCTAAATGCTGTTAAGAGTTTATAAGAACAGAATAAGAACACTAAGCAAAACAATGCTAGAACAGCACAAGTGGTGGGACCACGCACACACATGGTGCCCAACCAACAGATTCTCGTCCACAGTTGACAGATCATAGCATCATGTTCAGAGTCTCTAGACCAAGCTGCGTCGACAGTGTGGAGAGACACAATAACGCTACCACCCAGCAGTCCCTCACTGATGGAAGATGATGCACTTTTGGCTATCCCTCGAGCCACTGGTAGAATGCCATTTAGTTGGTAAATTGAAGTGGCACCAGGACTGATGGTTAAGGTCAATGATTCTGAAGACCTGTGTCGTTCCGCTTCCGCCGACACGACAAACCCAGCCTCAGGCCGACAGCATACACACCGTGGACGGACAAAATGTCCCCGGATAAAATGTCCCGGACAAAATGTTCCCAGACAAAATGTCCCCGGACAAAATGTCCCCGGATAAAATGTCCCCAGACAAAATGTCCCCAGACAAAATGTCCCCGGACAAAATGTCCCCAGACAAAATGTCCCCATACAAAATGTCCCCAGACAAAATGTCCCTAGACAAGATACCAGTTTGGAAAGTCCCCAGATGATTTGTCCCAGCAGAGAATGATTCGTCCCTAGATGTGCAGGACCGACTGCTCCAAATATATGGTAGCGGGTCATTGTTCGAAGATGAATATCGATGATTACATATCTTTAATACATCATTCTTTGACAGATCAATATTCAACAGGAGTTCTTTTTTCATATTGTTTAACATGCTTAGCCAAAATCTTTGGTATCAAAACAGTGAAATGATAGCATGTCTTTAGACTAAAGTGCTATCCACACAACGTTTATATTTCGCACACTTGCGCGTTAAACAAAACATAAAAGTCATTAGGCCTACGTTGTATAAACTGAAATAAGTTATCTAATTAATTATTAAAGTTTATATAGCGCCCCTTCAAGATTGCCTACTCAGGAGCACTCGCAGCCCAACCACGGTCAAATAACGCAGTTTTGAGGACAGTAAGAAACAGGGTGAAATGACCAATCGGTAATTGACGGAGCTTGGTAGGGAGCCCATTCCAGGTCATGGGGGCAGCCACAGAGAAGGCACGGCGCTGTCGTATGGCTGTCCGCGCGCGGGGAACAATAAGTTCAGCCTGCGCAGCTGAGCGGAGAGAGCAACGGCGCTGCGAGCATGAGGTGGGACAGCAGAGCTCCCGCAGGTATGGAGGGGCCAAACCTTCAAAGCACCGCCGGAAATTAGTCAGAAATGTTCTAAAAAATTGCAACTGTAGAAACAAAACTTCACTAAGCAGTAAAATTTAATTTATATATTTAATTAATATGGACTAGAGTGCAATTCACACAACGTTTATATTTTGTACACATGCTATGTCGTTAAGGTATTGCATGGGATCCCGATTCCCATGGCCACTGACCTTGGTGAAGGGTGCTGTGTGGATATGTTGGTATTTCTTCTTACGTTGTGAGGGTGTCGCGTGACAGACTATCCGTCCTAAAACTATCCGGGTGATGAATAAATTTATCCCCTGGATGGAATATACCGGTGTAGAGTATCCGGGGGATAAACCATTTCTATCCCCCATCGTGTAAATTCATCCCCAGGGGATAAAAATTCACAGGTATAAGGTATCATTGAAAATGCGTATAATTGATAAATCTATGTTGTAATCAAAATCCAAAACCAGAAATACGTGAAGCAAGTGACTCTTACGTGTTCTACATAACCAAGAATATGAACAATGCGTCAATGAGACAATAACCAATAAGAAATACAAGTTGGTTACAAAGGTAGACCCAGAAGGGAAAAAATTCCGCTAGTAGGGACACCTACTTACATCTATAATTAAAACGGCGAAACCAACTTGCAAGGCTAAGTAACATAAAGTTTGATAATACTGAGCGTGTAACTTTGATAACTGAACTAAGGACCGCCACAACCAGAGGCGGTAAAGAAGGAAAAAAGAACAGAAAGTCCCAGCTCACTGCGATGAGACTGGGTGATAAGATAAAGAACATAAAGTGGAACTTAACTAGTAGTTTACCGGTGCGTGGCTAACAGCAGGACAATCATGTAGTAAAGTCATAGTCTATAAGGTACTGACGCAGCAATCTTCTGAACCCGGAGAGGGACCCAGTCTGCTGTAGTGAGGGAGCGAGAGCGTTCCATACCTGTGGCCCAGTGACATTAATAGAGAATCTTCGTGAATTGGTGTGAGCATAAGAAGTACGATACTTGCTTGAGTTCCTAGTGTAGTGGGAATGGATGTCAGAGCCCATACGATACAGGGTCTTAAATTTCGTGGGTAGGAGGTCCCGAGAAAATATGTACATGAAGACACAATCTGGTAGTTTGTTATTTGTTTAATTTTTAATAGAATAGAGCTGGAAAATATGGGTCCTGTGTGAGAGCCCCAGGGATAGCTGCCAATGAATCGTACTGCTCTTTTCTGTAATATGACCAATTTTTGGAGTCTAGAGTTGTAAGTAGATGAGGCATTAGGTAAGTCATTGATATAAAGTAGGAAGAGTAGAGGGCCTAAGTTAGAACCCTGGGGAACTCCAAATATAACTGCTTTTGCGTCAGAGAGAGCGCCATTACAAGATAGGCCTACGTATTGAAGTCGGTTTTCTAGGTAGCTCGCAAACCATGCTAACTGAGTTCCTCTTATTCCAAAGTTAGATAATTTATGGAGAAGGATGTCATGATTTACCGTATCAAAGGCTTTTGCGAGGTCCAAGAAGATTCCTATAGAGTACTCATTATTTTCAAAGAATCAGAGATATTGTCGTACATATTAATTAGAGCTAGGGAAGGAGACTGTCCCGCCTGGAAGCCATGCTGAGAAGGAAAGATAATATGAGATTTTTTTATATAATTAGCTAGCCTATTTGTTATTATTTTTTTCAAAGAATTTAGCGAAGTAGGGTGGAATCGAAATGGGCCTATAGTTAGCGACTTCATTCCTATTGTCTTTTTTACAGATCGGAATAACTTTAGCGGTTTTAATTGCCTGTGGCACCACACCCGTGTTTAGGGAGCAGTTAATGATCTCTGCTAAAGGAGTGGCTATTAAAGGCAAGCTGGTGGCGGCTATAGTGGTTTCATTGCCATCAGTTCTCCTGCTATGGGTTGTACGAATTGAGGAGCAACTGTCAGCAGAGATTTTATTGATACGAATCGACCGATATCAGTGTCACAACTTCCCTCAGAGTAAATAGAGTAAAGCGTAAAGAGAGTAATGAGAGGATAATTGACTTCACTGGATACGTTGCTACTATGGATACTTTACTACTATGTACTACTGCACCGTCCGCTTTCACCTTGGTTCAATGCGGAGTGCAGGGCACTTCGTCGGCAGGCTCTGAGCCTCGCGCGTATCTACAGAAGAACGCGTCTGCCCTCAGACCAGACGACTTGGGTTAAATTCGTCAGGAAAATGCACTCTGCTTATCGAGACAGAGAACGAGACTATTGGGAGGCCACCATCACTAGTCAGTCCAAGGATCCCAAGAAGCTATGGACCACGTTCAATGGCCTACTTGGACGCTGATCTACAAATCGCCAGCCACAGCTTCCTCCGCCTTTCACTGCCGAAGCCAGCGTTCTCAACTACTGATGCTCGCTTGTCTATTCTCAGCCAGATAACTAGTATAGTCTGGAGCTACGACATCTAATCCTAGCTGCTGCCCCGAAGACGTGTTAACTGGACCCGGTCCCCACGTTCCTCGTCCAGGAGTTCGTTGATGACCTCCTGCCGTTTCTCACTCTGCTCTGTAACCGTTCGATTCTAGAAGCCCACCTGCCTACCTCCCAGAAGAGGTCTATTCTCCTCCCGGCCTTGAAGAGGGATGGACTGGATCCTAATGATCTAGCAAATTACCGCCCTATTGCAAACGTTACATTCCTCTCTAAACTTTTAGAGCGAATAGTTGCAAATCAGTTAACTGTTTATCTTAATACAAATGGTTTACTCCCTCCCCTCCAGTCAGGTTTTCGGAAAAGCCATTCTACCGAGACCCTACTGGTTCGCCTCCTGTCTGATATATATGGCGCCATAGGTAGTGGTCAGGTTACTCTTTTGGCCCTTTTTGACGTTAGCTCTGCATTTGACTCAGTTGACCACACCATCCTTCTCCAGCGCCTTTCAGTCTCATTTGGAGTCGTTGGCAAACCATTAGATTGGCTCTGATCTTTTCTTACTGGTCGCTCTGTGTCGTGACTTCCTCTTCTAGGTCCTCCTGGGTTCCTGCTCTGTTTGGTGTTCCCCAGGGGTATGTGCTTGGCCCATTGCTCTACATTCTGTTCACTTCTGATATCAGTTCTTTGTAGCGGTCTTGTGGACTACTGCGTCACCTCTATGCTGATGACATACAAGCATATATCCATTGCCGTCCTACAGAGGCAGCTGCTTCTGTTGGCCTGATGTGCCATGCCGTTGACACCCTTTCTGGATGGATGGCTTCTAATCGGTTACTGCTGAACCCATCTAAAACTCAATTTATTTGGCTTGGTGGTCGCAGACAGCTGGCAAAGGTTGACCTGCACTTGTTAGCAGAGGCCTTCCCCAATGTCTCCTTTTCGCTCACTATCCGGGATCTGGGGGTGACAATTGACCAAGAGCTTACTTTTTCTGCTACTATCCGCTCCGGTGATAGTAGCAACTTCAGCTAGTTGTGTGTTGTAATAGGGTCCCTTTCTTATGACGCGGCGGTAATCCTTGTTCACGCTTTTATCTCCAGTAGAGTTGACTATTGCTGTTCTGTTCTCACTGGACATCCATTGGCTCTAATTGGGCAACTTGACCGGGTCCTTCGCTCTGCCGCTCAGCTCAATGCCCATATCCCAAAATATGCACCAGTTTCAGCTTATATGCGCGATGTCCTGCATTGGCTTCCTGCCTCGCAGCGCATCTACTATAGGATTGCTTCTCTTGTTTGGCGGTCTCTCTCTGGTGAAGCTCCGTCTTACCTAACTGATCTCTGCTGTCCGCTCTCTGGCCTAATGTCCCGTCGAGTTCTGCGTTCTGCAACTGGAGGTGAGCTGTTGATTCCTCGGTCCCGCTCCTGAGTTAAACAGCGTCGTGCCTTCTCAGTGGCTGTCCTCTCTACGTGGAATGGGCTCCCACCTTCTTTGCGCCTATTTTCCAAGAGGCAATTCACCTGTTTTCTATCGTCTCCTTAAGTCTTCTCTCGTTAACCATGGCTGGACTGGGAGCACCTCTGATTAGGTTTCTTGAAGAGGGGCTATATAAATTATCAAGATGAATGAATGAATGAATCCTTCTAGGACCGGTTGTTATGTTAGGCTATAGGTGCATGGTGTCTGTAGAGCGCCCTTGTAGCGGAATAGTCGCGTTACGGCGCTTTAGAAATTGTCCGTGTTTTTATTATTAGGCCTATTAATATTATTTGTCCACGAATGCCAACAATAAGTGGCATTATGGCTTTGCCCATGACCACGACTGACATAGTTCTAAATTGAGTTAAATCGCACAGTTTGTAATTATGTTGCAGAGGGATACTTTTTTGACGGGGGATAATTTCGTACGACTCATGGAGATACTTTTGCACGAGGGTGGGTATTCCCTCCCGTTCACATTCATCCGGCCGGATACTGCATTCTGCTAAGGGGATATAACTGTATTGGGGATACTCTATTTGTGACACCGGCTGACCTAAAATCATTTGGCGTCGGAAGATTATCATGGATTGCTGCTGTATCTGATACTTTTGTCTAGGGACTTTTTATCCTGGGACTGTTTGTCTGGGGACTTTTTATCCTAGGACATTTTGTCTGGGGACTTTTTATCCTGGGACTTTTTGTCTGGGGACATTTTATCCTGGGACTTTTTGTCTAGGGACATTTTATCCTGGGACTTTTTGTCTGGGGACTTTTTATCCTGGGACTTTTTGTCTGGGGACTTTTTATCCTGGGACTTTTTGTCTGGGGACTTTTTGTCCGGGACATTATGTCCGGGACATTTTGTCCAGGGACATTTAGTCCTAGTACCCATACACACTACTACACAGTCTATAAATCCGAAACCTACATCAGGAAGCCCATCCTTTCTCAAGCAGCCATGTAGGTCAAGACAAAGAAAGTACCATAAAAATGCATAAAATCCACATCAGAAACAAAGAATAAACCCCATACACAAACTTAACAAAGTGTAAACTCCAACATGTTACTTAAGCAGCAAATTTGCATGTACAAAAAACTCCACCAAAATGACAAAGAAGCCAAACATCCCTGCTTACCACAACTGCAGCTAACTTTGCCTAGGTAATGGCAAATCTGTGGTGACTCTAGCCTAAGCTCAGCTGCTGCAAGGGCAAAGGTAGCATCTTTCTCTGAATTTCAGAGTGAATTTTGGTCACTACTTGAGTATTTGATTTCCTCTCCATCCAAAATAATTATTATGGGTGACTTCAATATCCATATAGATCAATCAATCAATCAACTTTGTATTCATATAGTGCCCCTTCAAGGAAGGTATTCAGAGGCACTTCCAGCCCAACCCCGGCAAAACATAAGAATCTTTAGAGCAGAGAAGAAAGCGCTGAACGAGTCTCGCGGAATAGACCGCAGCTCAGGAGGAAGCTAATCATTGCTCCTTGGCATATCTTGATATGTTAGAAGGGTGTGACATGCAACACCTCAGTTACCTTTCTTACACATAATAAGGACCACACCTTCGAAGTCTTGATAACTTGTTCTGATTCTAAATCACTTCATTCTGTTACTCTACTATGAAATTCACTTGAAACGAGCATCAATGCCTTATCCATTATGAAAATGGCACTGTTGAAGTAATTGAATCATATTAGAAATAGTTTTGTTTTTGTTTCAAGTTAATCAGTAAGTCTGTTAACCATAAACAGTAACATAATAGTTCAAACATGACTGCACTACATACTTTTGCAATGTGGCTATTCAGAAATCCTTAAACGTTTTTATAATCCTTATAGATCCTGATACTAGAAATTATTCATCTTATGCAAAAAAAATCAAAAATACTAACGTGCATTAGCCATAGCATATACCATGCAATAAGACCAAAAATGTTATCTGAAAAGCAATCAAAAAACAACATATTACAAATTAAATACATGTATAGAATTTATGAATGGATAAAGTAACATCTCATATCTGAAACTGCTTTCCTCTCCTTTCCGTCCTTAAATCTACACAAGCCACCTGGTAGACTTTCTTTATGCTAAAAAGCATCGCTTTAAATTTCAAATTACACATGAAATGTGCAAAAACAATCAGTTAAATTGTTTCACTGTCTTCTTAACCAATTTGCATCTCCACTTCAAGATCATAACACTTGTATCTAAGGCGCAACAGGCTTAGCTCCAGCCTACCTTCTGATGCGCAAACCTCACTCTGCTTCTTCTCATCGACCCCATACGTTCTCTGAATTAGCTTGATCTGTTTGTTCCCGGGTGCGGTCTGCTATGGCTCAGTCTCGCTCTTTCGCTGTTTTGTGGCCCATCCCTATGGAACTCCCTCCCTTGAACCTAATAAGTAGGGTGGGACGCTACTTACTAGGTTCTCTCTCTCTGTTGTTCATTGTTTACAGTCTTTCTGTTTCCACAAGTCTCACACACTGAGTGTACCTCTGAATAGTTCGCACTGCGAGAGGCGCTTTATAAATTCCCAGATCTAATCAAATCAGTTATTGAATTGAATGCAGACAGATAATATTTCAATCAACTACCTATTTAGATAACACCAAGTATCATAAGAATGAAGAAAATAATGACATACAAATTATAAGATAAAATATATTTTTTCTTTCTAGGATAATAGCAATGCAGTCAGAAGTCACAAGGATTGCTAGAAACCTTGAGACACAATAATAGGCGATTCCCAAGAAGAAGCTGTAATAGGGGGTCATTGCATAATTACGTAACGCTCGAAAGTGGGTGGGTGGGGTCCTTGAAAACGTTACGAAACGTTACGTGGGTGTATGGAGATGAACGTTACATAACGCTTTTACCAACAATTTAGTTATAAATGAATTTTCAATTAACATCGAATGGCACCTTAGACACGATGTGATCGAAGTTCAAACTTCGTGTCATTGATTTAACAGTTAACTAAAAACACGCAATAGCATAAATCAACACTAAGTTAGTGTTTAATACACTGTCACGGGATTAAAGCATTGCCGCTGAAGGATCCAATACCAGCAGATCGTCATTTTTGCAAACTGTCTGCGATTCTTCTTCAAGATACTCACCCGGATATTACGAATCAAATCAAACTCAGACAGCCATACCCATTTGATCTATATTGTCCATCTGCCTCAATGGAAGATTTGCAAAAGAGACAATGTAAGCTTTGCGGTATGAATTTTCCAACTGTTGTCGCGAAGACAAATCATTCTCGCGACTGTCGTAGACAAAAACCAAAGTACTGACAGTTACTGAAGTATAGCCAAAGAAGATCCGACAGCAGACACCAGCGAAAGTTCAGATCAACATAATCTGTTCTCCCGTTTGTGTAAACCGGAAACCGCTGTTCGAATTCATAGTTTTACTGTCGGCACAACGAGGCAATTCTCCTTGAAGAACCACTTTAAAGCATATTTTACTAAGTGGACACGAATTTCACATTTAAAATTAATGTCCAACAAAAACTGAACAATATTTGTATTAATAATTATCGAAGTGCTCAGACTAAGCAAATAATTAGTTCATCTTAATTTTGATCAATTATTAATAAGCAATTAAGTCCATGAATTTTTTCAGTGTGTAAAACTTTGATGTAAAACTTTAAAAACAAAATAATTTGCATTTCAAACATTACTGTCATTCATATAACTAAAACGTTCTGTTTATTTTAGGCCTATTGTCAAGTTCTAATTCACATACTATAATAAATTCCCTATAAAATATGAATTATAATTGCACGTTCACATAGTAAATCTAAAATGATTTTTCGTATACGTTACGTAACGCTGGGGTTTCTAGGGAAACTTTACAAAGCGTTATAGGGTGGGTGCGTGTGTCAAAAACGGTCATTTTCGGCGTTACGTAATTATGCAATGACCCCTAGCTTGTCGAGTCATTCCCGGTCATTAGTATTCACATGTCGAAAACAATCAGCTGGGAGTGACACTTATGTGCAATCTATTCTTCTTATTGATAAACAGTCAGTGATAGTGAGAGTAAGGATAGTTATTTCTTATGGAGCTAGTACTGATCAATAAAAAAATTTCTGTAAGCATTCTTGAAAACAGTCAGTGAGCACAGAACACATAGGTAGCACAGAACACATAGGTTAGAGTCGATTGAATTCTAATGTTGTGGGCCTTTTATTATTATTATTATTATTATTATTATTAAAGTAGTTTTATATAGCGCCCCTTCAAGATTGTCTACTCAAGAGCACTCCCAGCCCAACAACAGAGCTGTCCGCGTGCAGGGAACAATAAGTTCAGCTTGCGCAGCTGAGCGGAGAGAGCAACGGCACTGCGAGCATGAGGTGGAACAGCAGAGCTACCGCAGGTATGGAGGGGCCAAGCCTTCAAAGTACCACCGGACCAAGGCAGAGATTCGGAAAGTGATGCGCTGTGGCTAGGGGAGCCATATATGCAGACACTCTGCCAAACTTGGGAATGTGGCCTACAAGGCGGGCAGCAGTACGCAGGATTCTATTCAAGGGCTCAATCCGGCAGGCCAGGAGTCCATCATATATGGCACTGCAGTAGTCTATTCAAGAAACAACAAAAGCACGGACAAGCTGCACCGTGAGACAAACAACGGGAGATCACCTTGAGTTGCCGGAGCTGGTAATAGCAACTGCGGGAGAGAAGATTTATGTGCCGTGTAAATGCAAGTTCCTGGTCCAGGATGACTCCCAAGTCCCGGACCCAGGTCAAGAAAGAAAGGCGAGGGAATTGCAAGGCAAGTGAAGACAGATCTATTTTAGAGAGCTGCTGGGGAGTGCCAAGCCATATAAACTGCATCTTGGCGGGGTTAAGCCGCAGGCGGTTTGAGGACATCCAGGCCTACAGGGACTCCATGGCTTGGGTCATGGTTTCCACCGCTGCAACAGCGCGGACATTTTCCTCGCCCTTTAAATAATATAGTTGAATTTTTTTACATTCAAAGAGAGCACATTCGCATGGAACCATTGGGAAATTCTAGATAATTCCAAGATCATTTCCTCAAAGAGCTCAAGACAATTTTAACTGGAGATAAAAGCAGAGGTATCGTCGGCAAACAATACTAGATCAAGTGAAGGTGAGCAGTTTATTATGTCGTTTATATCAGCGGTTCCCAAACTTTTCTGGGTCGCGACCCACTTGTGAATATCTTGGCAGTCTTGATACCCACTGTGCAAAATTAAGCATCGTGTACTAAAATTTGCTTCGTAAATTGGTATCAAAATATGCGAATTTACATACAGCATTTAGAAATTTAAAGCATTAAAGGAAATTTAGGTAAAAACAGTGTACACTTTATTGCAATCCAGCTAGTTATAGCCCAATCATAGTCAAATGTTGTTGCCTCAAAAAATAAATTTCTCTCTAAAAAATTTGGTGACCCACTTGCCAGAGCTTCGCGACCCACTTTTGGGTCGCGACCCACAGTTTGGGAAACTCTGGTTTATATAGATTAGAAACAGAAGTGGGCCTAAGTTTGACCCTTGAGGCACCCCACAGAGTATAGGTGCCAAGGAAGATAAAACTCCATCATAAGAAACCTGTTGGAATCTGGAGTAGATAGGATTTAAACCAGTCTAGTGGAGCACTTCTGAGTAGGTAACTTGAGGGGGCGCTATATTACATTTTTAAAATGAATGAATGAATTAATAAGGCTAGCATACACATTGGTAGGCCTATATAGATTAAATGATTTAAATGTCCGTTTTGTATGGTTGAATAACGTATTTTGGTTCCCATTCTAAAAATATCGTCCACTTATTTCAGTGCTCAACTATATTATCCTGGCCTATATGACATAAAGTTTAAAAAAATAATGCTGTTGATCAGTCAACAGACGTCATTATAATAGTACACAGCCACTACACTTTAGTGCACGCGTTTTCTGAAGTTGAATATTCCACCGCAGAAGATTTATCCAATGTGAATATCAAACTAGCTTGACGGAGGTCCAAATACGCCAGTTCTTTGTTTCTTACACTTTTAAAACAATTCCGCACATAAGAAAATCGCTAGACGCTCCTGCACTGGTTGAGTCCACACGAATTCACCTGTTTCCATGTATAAATCTTTTACAATTTCTGATTTAAAATTACCGGCCATCATGTACAGGGGCGCCTCCAGGATTTGTTTGTGTATGCACAAGCATGAGACCGTGTGTAGGCTGGGAACGAGGTGAGCAAAGCGAACTGCGAGCGAAGCGAGCTACTAGCGATTAGGGGTTTTGGGGAGCGTCATAAGCTCCCCCAGCTCCTGGGAGCATTTGGGGTTAAATTAAGGCTATTTTGGGATACCTGAAAAACAGGCAACTATAATAAATTGAGTGTCATTTTCCATGCAAGAATAGGTCAGCAGCGGATTTTTCAACATGTCAACTGGTGTGCAAATTCCCCACCAGCCCTCTCAAGTTCCCCACCAGTGGATTGTGTCCTTTTTAGTCCCACCGGTCGCCACCAATGAAGAAATTATTAAAATCTGAGTTTGTATTATTATCACCTTGAGGCTTGAAGTTGAATTTTCTCAATAATAACGAGTCATTATGGCGCTTTCTGCATTAGCTACAAATATGTCCTTTTCCCAACTTCTCTGATTCAATGCTTTTCGACTTAAATTACCCACAAAACGTGTCCTTTTTCAAAATATCCCCACTAGTAGAAATTTCTTAAAAGTTTTGAGATGGTGCATTTGCACGCTGAGGCTGCTTGCCCGAGCCAAGCGCTTATAAGCATCTGTACGTCAACGTCTAATCTTCGGGGCTGTAATGGTAAAATTAGAGGTGTGTATACTAGGGTGGGGCAAAAAGTAATGAAAACTCGAGTTCAGTTCCCGGACAAACCTAAATCAAAGGTCCGTGTTAAAGTTGATATTGCACCAGAAATGGATTTGTGATATATATCACCGTTTTCTAGCAACTTTGTGTGAAACATCAGCCCAAAAGCGCAATATGTTGTAAAATGAGAGCTGATCTTACATCAGCCGGTTTAATGGTTATGACTTTCAAATTTAGAACCCAAAGTTAGAGCGACGAACAACAACGAGTAATAAAATAAATGTACTGCAGCGTAAGTGTTTTAACTTAGTTCAGAAAATCAGCTTTAGTTTCTATAGTTGGCAAGTCCAATATCTAGATTTCTTCATTCGAATGATAACACCATGGCATGAGTCATGTCCGTGAACTCGGCCTCGGACTGCAGAAACTCTAAGTAAACTGTCCTCTTATCTCTCTTCTCTGGTAGCTACGCTGCGTTTGACAGATCCCAGATCTCGTTGCTTGCTCTATTTGACGTCTCTGTTGCCTTTGACATGGTTGACCATGAGAGATCCTCCTGCAACGTGTCGAGTCCTCAGGTGGTCTCAGAGGCTCCTCTCTTCTTTGGTTCCGGTTCTATCTTACAGATCGCACAAAAACGATAATCTGGGGTGACTCCAGAACACACTGGGTTACTGTCAAGTTTGGTGTTCCCCAGTAATCAGTACTCGGCCCACTCCTTTACCTGCTCTATATAGCTGATATTTCTACCATCTTTGTAACACATTTAACCACTGGCCGCCTCTATGCTGATGACGCCCAGGTCTGCGTGCATGGGCCCCCGTATGCTCAGTTGTTTCTTATTGCTCGTATTGATGCTCTCTCTCTCTCTCATGACCTTCAAGCATGGCTGTCCTGAAAACCTGTTTTCTTTAAACCCAGCAAAAACCCCAATTGATTTGGTTTGGCACTCGTCAACAACTGGCCAAGGTTGACTACCTCTTTTATCTCAAAGCTTTCCTTCTTATAACTTCTCTGCATCTATCCGTAACCTGGGTATAATTATTGATAGCTCCCTTTCTTTTTCTGACCATATCTCTAATCTCACTCGCTTGTGCTACTATCATCTCCGACGTCTCAAGGCTATCCGAAGATCTGTCTCCTTTCCAGTCTTGACCTCCATTGTCTATGCCTTTATCTGCTCTCGCATTGATTACTGTAACTCCCTCTTTGTTGGCCTCCCCAAAGTCCATCTCTCCCCTCTACAATCTGTTGTTAAAGCAGCTGCCAGACTAATCGCCCGTCTCCCACGATTCTCCCATATTTCCACATTCATGCTTGAACTCATCTTCACTGGATTCCTCTTACTGCCCGCATCTAACTAATGGTACTTATACGACTTATTTGTCCCCCCCCCCAGTGAGAACGGTGATGGTCCAGTCTCGTTCCAACTAAAGGTACTTATCCATATTTGCCGATCTTACCTGGGACTTGCTCCTAAATACCTCTGTGACCCATTACGTCTTCCTAGGCCTACTTCAGCTAGCTCCCTTCGCCCTCTTCGCTCCTCTGATCGACTTGACTTATTTGTTCCAGTCTCGTTCCTTTGTTACTATTGGCCCTTCATTGTGGAATCAGCTTCTTCCTTCGGCCGGGACTGCAGTACTAACCGGTGGTCCTGCCACAGCTTTTCGTTGTCTTTAAACTTGCCTTTATTCCCGAGGACTTCGCACTGGGAGTGCCTCTGATTGGTGGGCACATGGTAGAGGCGCTTATAAGTTTTGAAATACAATACAACACAATACAATACAATATTGTAGTGTACTGTTTAGTGTGTAATTCATGTATTAAAGTGATTGTGCAATATATAATAGTAGCAATTAATGAGTTTCTGTGACCCTGTTGTAATAAGATTAATGAATTTGTTATTTATTTCAAATGAAATATATTACGTCACACATCTTTTAAAGTTGTGACCCCTAGACATGATACAGAATATGAAAATTAATTATTTTATTAACCAGTAGATGAGGGAGCTTCTATTTATCATTGTCTGGTTGAGGCAACCACTATTTGCCCCACCCTAGTGTGTAGTACTGTATACGCTACAGGTTAGTTTTCCAAAACAAATTAGAGGTGAGTACACGCTACCGAATAGTCCTCCGAAACACTGAGGGGAGGGTTTTGGATCTTTCGAAATATGGAAACGATTTGGTGAGCGTTTAAGCTATTGAAATGACGGAATTACTCAATTTCTGATGCATCACCTATGCTAAAATTTACCACGATGGGGACCAACTACTTAACTAGTAGTTAAAAGTACTTCCTAGCTACTTTCAAAATAAGTAGTTATGACTACTGTTTAACTATTTTAGATGACAACTAGTTAACTCTTTTACTTGTTGGACATAGGCTAAAACAGTGCGGTTCACATCACATCCAGTCTGGCATCCTCCGGCAAAAAATTTAACTTGAACTGGGGCAGGTACATGGATGCAACCAAGCGTTCCTTGTGGTATAGGCCTACGTTCAAAACCGCGTGCAGAAACCCGCGCCGTTTAAAACCGCGTGTAGTTCTTTATAGCGCGCGGTCATAACCGCGCGAACCATACCCATAGTAAATGTCAATAAGACTAAAAGAGAGCAACTACTTTGAAGATACGTGGATTGGAAGACCATATTATAAACATTATGCCTGAACATTATGAACATTATGCATGATTGACTGTATCAGATTAACCTGTTCGTTTTCTTAACCTTTCATTCTCGCTGTAGAATATTATCAACATTATGCAAAATTGACTTTATCGTATGGAAAAATAAATACTGCGCGGTTATGACCGCGCGCTATAAAGAACAATACGCAGTTTTAAACGTAAACCTTCCTTGTCTGATGTTGTCCTTTCACCCTGGATTAAATCCATGGCCTGTACAAGATGGTTCATTAACTTGGCATATGAAGATAGAAAGTAGGGACCTGCGAAGCTTCGATATTCGATTCGAAAACGAATTGGACGGCGATATTCGATTCGATTCGAAAATGATGTCATGATTCGAAAAATTTTGAATCATTTTGAGGAAAAATTATTAGCCCTTGGTGCAATTTGTTCCAAACTAATTGGTTTGTTTACTGCGCGTGGATTGGTTGTTGAATTTCTGCGTGAAACGCGGCATGCGATGACAGCAAACCCTCTGAAAAGGGTTTATAATTAGAATCCTATAGGCCAGTGGTCGCCAACCTTTTTTCAGTGAGGAGCCGCATTGCAAAGTTTAGCAACCTTTGGGAGCCGCAAGGGCGAAGTTTAGCAACTTTTGGAGCCGCCATGGTTTTAGGTCGAATTTAGGAGCACAACAAATACTAGCAAATGGCACTATTAGCCGCTAGCGTTAATCATAGGCTCTAATATATAATATCATTATATGGACCGACACAGAAAACAAAGACCTCGTAGAGTTTTTAGCTCAAGCAACACGGAAAAAGGCCATTTTTAGCGCAAGTTTATTTCGTCACATAGAAAATGTAATTTCCTGGAAAGTTCTGGAGAGCCGCCACAGAACGTTTCGAGAGCCGCATGCAGCTCGCGAGCCGCGGGTTGGTGACCACTGCTATAGGCCTACTCAGAGCTTCTCATTTGAAAATAGTAGGCGGTTTGAAAATCGATCGCGCTGGATTTAGGTAAGTGATGCGCGGTCGACCTCTAGAGCTTTTGTGTACAGCCTATTTTGTATGGCTGCATATAATTAGTGACTCCACCAATGAAGTCATGAGGCGTGAGGTGTCGACCGTGTTGTTATGGCCAATCATATTGTATGAACTTAGAGCGATCACTCAGCAGTCATTAGGTCACGGCATGCATTAACAGTAAGTAAATTAATGTAATGTAAATTAGATAAATAAAATAATGGTCTGGCTCCAGTTTTGTCTATCGTCCTGGAGTTTAACTTAAACTCATCGAGCGACGACTCAGTGACGGTGCGACGCCTTCCGCTAGGCGAAGGATTAACCGCTCGCCCGTACCTTTGCTAGGCAAGCGACCAAGGAGAGCGATCTATCGATCGCCACAAATAAGCTCTGTAATAAACTCGACTTAGCAGAGGCGCGTTTACAGAAGACGGGGCCCTAGGCGCAAACATTTTTGGGGCCCTTCTGAACTTGTAGACTGAGAATCTGAGACTCTGGTGGTGTTTCGCCACCAAAGTGCGACCGTACGCTGTACACGTTACTTACCGAAATAACGTATGCGTACCGTAGTACGTTATCGAAAAAAATTACGTACGCCTACCGTACGCGTACGTTAAAAATGCCACAAGTTTATCTGACTATTCACAAGGAACCTCAATATAACCATAGTCTTATCACGTACGCATACGCAGGGGCGTCTATCCCCCTAAGTCATTGGAGCAACTTCCCCTTTCCCCCTCTTCTTCCCCCTCACCTTCCCCCTGTCGTTTATGGTGGCACACACTAACAGATCCCCCTAATTTCTTGGATGGAGCATTTGCTCCAAGGTTTCTGTGATGTAGACGCCCCTGCGCGTACGTCAAATATGATCAGTTTAGCTCTACAGCATTATTAGTCTCCTCGTACGCAGGCCTTGTTATTTACGAACGGTACCGAAATTTAGTATTACCAATAAAATGACCACTGGCACTGACCATCCTATAAAGTGTGCCGTAAAATCTTAATTATCTTCATATTATACATTAGACAGAATATTAGCAATTTGGAATTTAAAAGTTTAAAAGTAGAGATCATTGAACAGCTTGATTGAACAGACTAATGTAATGGCTAAAATTGTTTACGACCAACTATTATTAACTTTTCTTGTGCATAAGGTTATGTATTTTATTCTCGTAACGAACTGATGTGAACGTACGTTAATGTATGACATGATAACGTACGCATACCGTAGCCTGCGTTCGTTATAGAAAAAAATAACGTACTTACCGTACATACGGTCGCACCTTAGTTTAGCCTATCACGTGCAAAAACTCACGGTGCTGAACTTGAAACCGTGTTTTTGAGTATATGTAGGCACAGTAATAATGATTAGTTATAGAAGATATTTTCAGGGAATGTGAAGTTATTTGATATCATAATTTTAGTAAAAATACGAAAAAAAATATTTTTTAATAAAAAAATATATTTTCATTCGTTGGGGGCCCCCGAGATTAGGGGGCCCTAGGCGCGCGCCTAATGGTAAACGCGCCTCTGCGACTTAGATGTATGTACACCAAAGTGCGGTTATGCAATTGGCACAAAGAATATACTTAATTAATTAAATAATTAATTGTGTTATTTTTAATTCTGTTAATAGAGCTTAATGTTTAGTTTAATTGAATTTAAACTGCAGAAAGTCATTGATACTGTGGTATGCCTGTGGAATCAAGCTTCATTAATACGAAACTGGTACCCGCTGATTCGATTCGATTCGAATCTTTACCCCCGATAAAATTATAATTAATAACTTAGGTACTATATGGTTTTTCTAAATTTCGATTCGAGATTCGATTTGACTGAAAATTTGCGATTCGCAGGTCCCTAATAGAAAGAGCATGTCAGCATCTTTCATCGGTTCTTGATTCAGTGCAGCCTGTAGTCAAAGCTTTAACCAAATGATCTGTCTGTTGATTGGGGAAGTTTGTATTTCAGGCCCATTATTGTCGGGATGAGATGACCCAAATATGTTGTCCTTTCACCCTGGATCAAATCCATGTTTCATGTACAAGATGGTTCATTAACTTGGCACATGAAGATAGAAAGAGCATGTCAGCATCTTTCATCGGTTCATGATTCAGTGCAGCCTGGCAACGCTTTACCTTTATCTTCCTGATCTTGATCTTTATATTATGTACTATCTTCTTTGGTCTGCCCCTCGCCAAAAAACAAAGTACATGTAGATTGTTTCATTTTTTTACGGAGGCTGAGGCATGATAATTAAATTATTCTGACTGACAACTGCTTCAATAATCAAAACTTTTGAAATTCCGCGTCGTTGTCGTCGGCGGCGTCACGTAAATCAAACTGGAAATATAAAACGACATGGGTGCGTTACTACTACAAACGGTTAAAAAAAATTTATAAAGCTGTTTTGCAACTCGCTAGGTCAAGCAGACAGAAATAATTAAATTTCAACCTGAAATTTTTTTTATTTATAGTCTACATTCAACAGTAAAAATATGTCAAAGTACTTCTGGACGCGAGTACACACTCTCACAGAGGTGAGTATACTGCAAAAAATATTTTGTGAGGCGAGTATATGGGCTGCAGAGGTGAGTACACGCTGTATACCCGCGTATACCCTCGACTACAGCCCTGCTAATCTTGATGCTAATTCTCAAGCTAATGTCCAGGTTTTTCTTTGGTGTCCATGTAGTATAGGAAATTTATGCTTTCTTTGCTACAAGTTTTTTCATAGTTCAACGGAGTAAACTTGGCAAACAGAATATAGTAATCAATGTTCCTGCCCTCTTTAAGATTGTTGCAATAAATCTGCACTGGAACATTACCAAGGTAAGACAATGCTACAGTTTCTAGAAACCCACCATATTCGCCCTTTCTCCTCATAGCCTCAATACGATGTTCGAGTGACAAATAACTTTTACCAACATCTTTATCAAGCAAAAACGTCAAATCTTTTCCTACTGTCATAATATCAGCTACATTTAATTCCAGGGAACTTTAAAACTTTCTGTCTCAATTTATCAGCAATTTTTGTTTCCTTAATTTCTGCAGCTGATGAGCATAGCATGCCGTTGCGTTTTCTACTGGACTTTTGTAACGACAAATCTGTGCACACTTCGCTGAAAAGACATCGGCCGTCACCAACAACATCTACTGTGGAGCTTGCTGATTAGAGAAATGTATAATCCGCAACTTCACTAGCATTTTGAAGTCCTGCAACAAGTTAATAAATTTGTAAGCGAAATATTAAGTTAACCTAGGCCTAACATAACATCTATTTTACTGTGTAGGCCTACAAACCGATAAATAGCTCTATCGATTATTTGGTGCGAATTTCTCATAACCAAGGAATTCCTCCGACTATAAGTTTTAAACTCACCAATACCAACCAAGCATTAGAGACACGCTAGTTCATTTAACCACTTATCAGTTATCAACTATTCAACTATATGGTTTTTCTAAATTTTGAAAAGTTTATAATAGTCTATTTCTGTAAAAGCTCAAACAAATTTCTAACAAAAATTGAAGTAAATTTTAAACTTTTTCGCAAAGAAAAAATTTCACCTACCATCACCATCCGGTAATTTCCTTTGATGCACCGTAAAACTGTATGCCTTGTCTAATGATGGTATACGAACAGAAGCATTTCGAAAATTTAATCGGGTTTGTCGAAATCGTTTTAGGGGTGGTCCGCTGCTTTTAATTATTTTGTGATAATTACGTCACCACTACGCTTTATAAGTTACTAAGTTACCGTACTTAATCTACTAATTCACTAGATGGTGTTAGACTGTTAGTTTACCTACTGGGTGATTCCATGTCAAATCAACCAAATTTGCAACTGAAATTGACACGACCGACTCGGATTACTTGAAATTTTGCCCACTTGTTGGGCCACATAAGATATGTATAAACCTGCGAAAAAAAATTTTTTCGGTCAACTACATTCCAAGATATGGGTCGGCAAACTTTGACCCGACCCGCTCAACCTCGCACCTTTGGACGTCTGTATCTCAGCTTATATGAGAGCTAGGAAGGTGTTCTTGGTGTCATTATTCAGCTCTTTTGATGAACTATTTGGGCAAATTAATCATGACTGTTTAAAAGTTTAACATCGAAACCATATTCCACAAATGAGCACTTTAACCTTGACCCTGACCTTTTCGCAACTTTAAAAAAATCTGAAAAATTCACACTTATACATTGAAGTGTCTTGAACATCCTCAGAAAAAAATCAGAATGGGATCTCTAACGGTTTTTTTCTATAATTTTTTGTGTGTATACAGTTACGTGCAAACTTCAATATCGCTGTCTCCTTAAATTGATATCGAACATGTTCAACTTGCTACTTTTGTCTATAGTTCATTCTAGTAATTTTGAAGTGTCTTGAACATCCTCAGAAGACATCAGAAAGGGATCTCTAATAGTTTTTTACTACAAAACTTAGTCTAGATGGAGGGATATGCCAATTTGTAGGAAATCTGTTTTCTGCCAACACTGCTTGACACATAACATATAAATTTCTAAGTCTTAAGACAATATAGTTTAGAGCTGAATAATGACACCAAGAACACCTTCCTAGCTCTCATATAAGCTGAGATACAGACGTCCAAAGGTACGAGGTCGAGCGGGTCGGGTCAAAGTTCGCCGACCCGTATCTCGGAATGTAGTTGACCGAAAAAATTTTTCTTGCAGGTTTATACATAGGGGCCCATCCATATATTACGTACACAAAAATCCGGGAAAATTGGACCCCTCCCCCCCTGTTCGCAAGCGTACTTTCTTCCACCACCCCCCCCCCCTGAGTACGTACGTTTGACGCACCCCCCCCGATGACCAGCCACAGAAAGTGTCTCCAGGCAGCCTGTCTGCACTTTAGGCCAGATTATTGAAGGGCCAATATAGACAAATTATAGGTGTCGTTCACAGCACAGAATAACTGCACATGGCTTTTATATAATGTAATAAAATGCCATGGGACGACTATAGGATAATACAGAGTTATAAATAGGCTAATGTGGACGTCATAATTAGAAATTTATTTTGGGTACGTACACATTTTGTAATATGTGGATGGCCCCATGTCTTGGCAAAACTGGGAACGGTGGTCCCAAATTATAAAATCGGTTTGTGTTTATGTATGTACGTGTGTATGTATTTAAGTATGTACGTGTCTATGCAGGTATGTATGTATGTATGTACCTGTGTATGTATGTATATATATATGTATGTTTGTATGTATATATTTACATGTGTATGTATGTACCTGTGTATTAGGGTGGTCCAGAAAAATAAAGTTTAAGCTAGAAGCCAGGCCACCCTCTCAGTTTTTTACACCTGTCAATAGTATTATTGAGACAAAATTTCAGCTTCTTATTCCAACTAGAAGACGGTGCTCAATGACATATAAATATTACCATATAGTAGTATTTGCTGTAAATCTCGATGCCGTATAACTTGGTCAACATTTATAATGGAGATGAGCTTTAAATAGTTTCTGTTGTGTTATCAGACTCATTTACTTACTGGTACTTGAAACAAAAGAGTGTACAATTCTTGTTGAAGGTCATGGTGCCTACTTCCTGTGTTTTTGGCTGACATGTTTTCAGAAGTGAATTTTAACATTACAATTGCTGCAGCAGTTGGCTGTTATCCTTCTGCCCTGCCACTTTGCACCATACACAGAGTGCATAAGAGAGCCAGGATACAGCATGCTGAAGCCGTACTTGAAACAAAAGAGTGTACAATTCTTGTTGAAGGTCATGGTGCCTACTTCCTGTGTTTTTGGCTGACATGTTTTCAGAAGTGAATTTTAACATTACAATTGCTGCAGCAGTTGGCTGTTATCCTTCTGCCCTGCCACTTTGCACCATACACAGAGTGCATAAGAGAGCCAGGATACAGCATGCTGAAGCCGTAAGATCTGAATTTGTACCAGACCAGCCAATGGTACTACACTGTGTTGGGTAAACCCTGCCTAAGATCTTTGGAGCAGGAAATGTCGACCGCCTGCCAGTGCTGGTTTCAGGTGACGGTGTGAATAAGCTCCTCTTTGTGCCCAAATTAGCCTTTGGGACAGGATGCAATGAATTCATGGTCGTTCATATTCTTCTGAAGTTGTGAAAACTCACAGTTGACAAGGTTCAAGTCTTGAGCTTTGATACAATGTCTGTCAACACTGGGCATTTCAACGGATTGTGTGTTCTGCTGGAAGACAAATAAGCTGAGAGCTCTTGTGGTTGGCCTGCCGTCATCATGTAATGGAATTGATTTTAGCCAAAGTATTCACCTTGTACTGCAATCCACCTGTTCTCCATAAATTCCAATCTTCAAGAGATTCAAAGCTGCTGTGAAGGTGTGACACGTGTCAACTTCCGAGGACTGGAAGTCATATCCGGCACTGCAGCCCCCATGAAACAGCGTCAGTTTTTTCAAGTAGTTTGCTGAAAGAAAGTCAGATTCAGAGATCAGAGACAACTACCAAGAGCTCATTGAGCTGACAGTGGTTATCCTTGGAAGTCAGTCTTCAATAATTCACTGGAGAGCCCTGGGCTAATTCACCATGCACATTGAATGGCCAAGTTACTGTATGCAATCAAAATCTACCTTTTTCGGGATCAGATTCATTAATTTTATAAGTTTGGTGCCCTGTTTTACGCAAAGGCATGGACAAAGGCCCCACTTGCTGCTGAAGCTCCAGAACAAGATCTGTCACTTTGGATTGGTCTAGGACAACATGAGTCTATTGACTGTGAGGTTAGCGTTGCTGCCAGAAAGGTCCTAGAAAACCACTTGTGGTACCTTTCAGACGAGGCTGTAGGTCTGGCACTGTTCTCAGACCAACTTCCTGTAAGAGATAAAGTGAAGATTGTCGACAGAATGACTGCAAAGCCTGGTGAAAGGAGGTGAGAAGTGATGCTAAGGTACTGAAGGAGGGGTTTTGGGTGGTTTTACAACCCAGTGAGTACTGACACTACTGTCACACACCTGAAGATGAGTGATTTTGTTACACTTCAACCAGAGAAATGGATTGAGAATGAGGATTATAAGCAAGGTAGAGAGATAATTCAGCAGTTGAGAGTGGTGAACGACACGGCTGAGAGGGTGTGAAGTTGTTCGAGGAATTCTACTGACTCATCACCAATGATGAAGAAGAAAAGCAGTTTCTTCTCCATGTGGTCGAGGCAAATATGAAAGCTCTTCTCACTCACACAAGAAAGAAGTCTACTGTTGACGCAGTGCTTGCAAAGCCTTGCAGTTTCTAGAGTAAAATACTGTAACGGGTGTTGAAATTATAAAACAAGAACAATCGACATTCGATATTCATGGATTGGACGATGTTTTTGACATTTTTGGACATTTCCAATTCATTAAACCTTCTGAAATTTTACAGTTTCATCTGTCTAACTGTTCTTGTATTACACATGTTGTCAAATTACAGTAATATTTGATCTATCTTGAAAAAAATGCATTTGTATGCTCAACACACTCATTTCTGCAATTAATGTCTATTTATCGGTATATGACAAAGTAACATAGTCCGTGAGCATCGTCTTCCAGTTGGAATTGGAAGCTGAAATTTTGTCTCAATAATACTATTGATAGGTATAAAAAACTGAGAGGGTGGCCTGGTTTCTAGCTTGAACTTTATTTTTTACCATGTATCTGTGGACCACACTACTGTGTATGTATGTATATATATGTATGTATGTATGTATGTATTATTATTATTATTATTAATGAGCTTTTATATAGCGCCCCTTCAAGGTTATCTACTCAGGAGCGCTCCTAGTCCAACCACGGCTAAAGAGAGTAGTTTTTAAGTTTGCAAGAAACAAGGTAGAGTGAGTCATAGGGACCAGGCGAAGTGCAACAGGAAGGCCATTCCAGGTTGCAGGTCCAGCAACCGAAAAAGAACGTCGCTGCATAATGGCTGTCCGCGTGCGGGGGACCAATAGCTCGGCCTGGTCAGTCGAGCAAAGAGCAGATCTCCGCAAGACCCCCGAGGTAGAGCGACACAACTCCCGCAGGTATGGGGGAGCAAGTCCCTCTAGACAACGCCTAACCAGTGCAGAGACCCTATAGGCGATCCGCAGTGGGAAAGGAAGCCAGTGCAGAACATCCCGCATATAAAGAGAAACCTGGCCAAATCTGGGGATGCGACCAATAAGACGTGCGGCTGCACGCAAAACCCGGTCCAAGCACCCAAGGCGGGCAGCTGGGAGGCCAGCGTAAAGGGCGCTACAGTAGTCCAGACGGGAAACCACAAACGTATATATATATATACATACATGTATGTATGTTTGTAGGTATGTATGTATGTACGTGTGTGTATGCATGTATGTATGTATGTATGTATGTATGTATATATGTATGTATTTATGTATGTATGTATGTATGTATGTATGTACGTATGTGTGTGTATGCATGTATTTGTGTATGTATGTATGTGTTTATGTATGTATATATATACGTACCTATATGTATGTACATACTTGTATCTATGTATGTAGGTATGTCTATATATTAATTTCGTATGTGAACCCATTACTACATACCGATTTATTTAATTTTATAATTTGGGACCGCCGTTCCCAGTTTTGCCCATATCTTATGTGGCCCAACAAGTGGGCAAAATTTCAAGTAAATCCCAGTCGGTCGTGTCAATCACTTTGGTTGAACTGACATGGAATCACCCTAATATTAAAACTAGTACCTAAGTTATTAATTATAATTTTATAATCTTTTTTATTTGCAATTTGGTATTTCTTAGTCGTTCAGCGCTGTACGCACTTGCGTAAGTGCGTACGTCTCGAGGCGCCCATGATCATGTACAATCGGGGTGCCTATGTACTGTCTGGGTGGGTGTCTTTGCATCGTGAGGGTCGGTTAGGGTCAGTACATAATAATAATAATAATAATAATAATAATTATTATTATTATTATTATTATTATTATTATTATTATTATTAGGTCACGATGAAGATGGTCACTCCAGAGATTAATTTCCACATATTTAGTATCTGACTCCTGAGGGATTATATGTACCTTGGGGGAAAAAGAAAAAAAATAATAATAATAATATTTATTCTTTAATTAAGCGCCTGCAAACGCACTGCGCTGTACATGTACATGTTATGCGATAAATCTTAACTACTAACAGAACAGACAGCCTGCAATACATGTTGTACAAGTAGGCCTACATGATTGTAAACGATAGTACATGTTCGCCAAATTACCTTGACAATTTCTTACTAACACGACTTTTCTACACTTGAAAGTCTTTGCATTCGCAAAATTAAAAATCAACAGATAAACACCTTGTCGATTATTATATATACCCGAAACTCGAAAAAATTTAGAAAAAATTACTTCCGGTTTGTTTAAAGACACTAAAAGTAAAAGATTTGAAGACTGTAACAACCATTGACCTGTATTCATCGACCTGAATATATGTCGATGGTACCAACCTGGTAACAACATTGCAGTGTTCCAAGAGAGGAGTATAAATAATTAATTATTTATACCAGTGATGGGCAATAGTTAACTAAAAAGTTGCTAAATTTTAGTTTAACTACAAATTTTTAGTTAAGGAAGAAGTTTAACTAAAAAAAAATAGTTTAGTTAAAACCATAGTTTAACTAAAAATTTTCGTTGCTAACTAAAGATTAACTTTAAAAAATCAGCAATATCCAACTATTTTTCCACAGTGAACATTGAACACTGTCAGCAAAAAACATTTTAACACTGCATGGTTTTAGCATTAACAGCCTGTGTTTTCAAATTCATGCACTACTTACAGTACACATGTAACTGTATGCCAGAACAGTACACATTGCATAGTTTGAAGGTGAAATTGTCATTGACGCTTTGCATTATTACAGTTCATTTAACGTCTTTTATTGTGAAAATGTTTGTCGTAAAAGTTGGAAAAAAGTTGGAAAAAGTTTAACTACTTTTTGTAGTTTAGTTAACTGATAGGCTATTCGTAATCAGCTTATTCTTGAGCTCTGCGTCAAGTCAGAGGGGTTGGCTGCAATGATTACAGTGAATTGTTTAAATAGCGACCGTGCTGAAATACATCATCATTTTCCTGTCCTTAAATCACTCTACTGTTGTCCGCACCTATCTACTTCCTTCTTTCGTTCTAGTTGTACGTATATGATATAATATAATATAATATAATATAATATAATATAGATAAGAGTTCTATCATTGTTTCTTTTACCTGCTGATCATATAACTTGATCGATGTTACCGTTAAAAGTATTGATTGTGCTGCCATTTACTTGTATTACGATAAATGTTAACTAGGTGGCCCTGCTAAGCGGGATCAAGATCCCTTTTGGGTCTCCTCTTGTTGCCAAAGTTCAAACTTTTATGTTGTATTTTTCCTCGTACTTCAAATGGCTTCAATAAAAGGATTGATTGATTGAATATAATATAATATAATATAATATAATATAATATAATATAATATAATATAATATAATATAATATAATATAATATAATATAATATAATATAATATAATATAATATAATATAATATAATATAATATAATATAATATAATATAATATAATATAATAATAATAATAATATAATATAATATAATATAGTATAATAATATAATATAATATAATATAATATAATATAATATAATATAATATAATATAATATAATATAATATAATATAATATAATATAATACAATATAATATAATATAATCTATATAAATAAAGCGACAATTCTGTGTGTCTGTCTGTCTCTCTGTCTGTTTGACCGGGATTAACTTCTACAATTTTGCACCTTTTCACTCGAAACCTTCACCACTGTGTCGGCCTCGGCATCGGACACCCAGTGGAGGGGTTCGCGTACCCCCTTTTCACTGCTAACATGGTGAAAATCCCCCAAAACTCTACCCAACCGACCGTCCCTCACGCCCCAGCTCGCCTCTTCCACTGCAAAGCGGTTCTATTTATGGCGCCAGTATTCCCCAACGTCATTAATAATGCGCATAACGACACCGTCCCTCACGCCCCAGCTCGCCTCTTCCACTGCCAAGCGGTTCTATATATGACGCGGGTATTCCCCAACGTCATTAATAATGCGCATAACGACGTTGTTTATTTTCGCACAAAATTTAATTACGATCGATTCGAACTATATTCATCGTTTTACATCAAAATTGTATGTTCAAAGACTCTGCTTTACTAAGGGCAGTGAGGGCTAGATTTCTGGCGTTTTCTTTAACCCGCCAACGCCGGGTTCACCCTTTTCGACTGCGAAGCAGTCAGTCCACGGGAGACTGCAAAGCAGTCTCCCCGACTGCGAAGCAGTCAGTCCACGGCAGAGGTAGGAAGACGCGACAAGGCGTATACAAGACTGCGAAGCAGTCTCCGCTGTACGCAAGAAGGCGTCTACAACACTGCGAAGCAGTCTCCCCACAGGTCGCCAGACGCCACAAGGGCCTCCAAGACTGCGAAGCAGTCGCCGCCAGAGGGCGACTGCGAAGCAGTGAGTCCACGGCAGAGGTCGCTATACGCCAGAAGGCGTATACAAGACTGCGAAGCAGTCTCCGCTGTACGCCAGAAGACGTACACAAAACTGCGAAGCAGTCTCCCCCACAGGTCGCCTAAATTTCTTCCTTATTCGCTACACGGATTTAAACTTATACCTACATTTGTTGCTTATTCGCTACAGGGATTGAAACATATAACCCCGGGCAACGCCGGGTAAACCAGCTAGTATATTGTAACGGAAATGGGTTTTTCCCCCTTTTCTCTTTTGTTTGAGTCTGCCGTTTGGCGGATTTTTAGTTCTTATGATGTACATTATTCGCTTGGCGAGCTCTGTAGAATTCGCCGTTGTGTTTGCGGACATTTTAAATTGTGGTATAGAGAAATTGTATTAAGGTGATTAGGAATTTACGCCACGAGACTATTGACGAACTTTTCTATGTTCGCGTATGAGAAATACGTTGAGTTATTCATGTACTTGCGCCGGATGCTTTTTTGCTGACTTTTCACTGACGCTAGCGTATATTAGATGCTCTGGCGGTCTATTTAAATCACCATTTAAGTTTTGTCTGTAGGAAGTTTGGCTGATGTTCGTTAATATAAGCTATGTATTTAGTAAGGTTTACTAGGTGGCTGACTTTCGCCAGTTCGCCCTGCACAAGATATGTTCGCCGGCAGTATAAATTGCCGCCTGTAAATGGTATATAAGGACCTTGTATAGAGCAAGCGTGTTCTCTCGCTCTTTCTTCTTCGTGGATATACGTTTGGATCGTTATCATAGCTCTTCGTGGATTTTACGTATTTTCGTGCAGTAGTAGATGTACAATTTATTGAAAGAAGAAGAATCTCGGTCGTTGTGAAATAAAAGAGTTTAAATTTACGGCGAAACACAGTCTTTTCTTATTTTAAGTCTTTGGCCAAAAAGCCGAAGCCGAGCTCAACGGATATTAGCGACGGTCGTGAGGCATCCTGAAGTCGCGACACGAGCCGTCGGCTGCCTTATCGGAAACACCTTACAGAAGTCCGCTCCCCTGGAAGTAGTAGTTCGCGACAATATTATAATATGATATGATATGATGTGATGTGATGTGATGTGATGTGATGTGATGTGATGTGATGTGATGTGATGTGATGTGATGTGATGTGATGTGATGTGATGTGATGTGATGTGATGTGATGTGATGTGATGTGATATGATATGATATGATATGATATGATATAATATAATATAATATAATATAATATAATTATATTATATTCTTTATTATTTCAAACCGACAGACGCAGCAGGCCTAAGATTACTTTGAAACATGAAAGTACAATCAATATCTTAATTAAACACACGGTTTGGCAGCCAGGCAAAGGCGCCGCCTTAGAGGGGGGTTACGGGCAGGGCTCGAAGTGGGACGGTATGAAACGGTATGCCATACCGGCACCTCTCCTGGCCGGTCGAGAGCATACCGGAACTTCTCCAGGCGATAAATCCATATCGGTATGGCCCAAAAACATATCGGCATCGACGGTATGCCAAGTCAAACAGTGCCTAGTTATAGTGGCGAACCGATCCGTTTTCGCGCTTGCCAATTTTCTTAATCCACCTCCTAACTTACTATCGTGAAGAGAAGTATTCGCGCGCGCAATATATATTTAGCCTACGGTGTTCAAAAGTGCCGCAACCAGGCCCTGTAGAACTCAGCCTCTCTGCAGTCTGAAGTATAGACCTTTGCCGCCCGGTGTCCGTCGTCGTAGCGCGTCGGGCACTTCGCTCTTCGACCAGAGGGGAACTATTGGTTCCACGTGCTCGTTCTTCTACTGGGCAGCGCCGGGCTTTCTCAGTTGTGGGTCCCTCTACTTGGAATGGGCTCCCAGTAGAACTGCGATTACTACCTCTTAGTAATCTGCCTGCGTTTAATAAATCACTTAAGTGTTTCTTTTTTAGCCGTGGCTGGACTGGGAGCGCTCCTGAGTAGGTATCTTGAAGGGGCGCTATATAAATTTTCAGAATGAATGAATGAATGTATAGCCTGTATATGATGGATGCTTCGTGAAACAAGATACAGAGGGACACAGACGTAAAACTATGTAAGTGTCCAGGTCACCCTAATGTGTCGGCTTACCGTACTTGACCCTGATCGACCCCACACTTTATACAAGTTTAAAACTCCCGTCACTCGTCTCTTTTGTATGTTGCCCCAATTCAGCGATTATCTCTACCAGGGGCGGATCTGGGGGGGCCAATCCGGTCATAGCCCCCCATTTGAAATTTGTCTTTATTTACACAGGCGTTTTATGGGCGTTTTATGATGTTTACACAGGCGTGGCCCCCCTCCCCCCGTAGGCGTGGATGAGTCAAATGTACAAGGACGTGGGTCCCGTAGATGTAGACTGAAGACATTAAAAAGGTTAATGACACTGAAAAAAAGGTCATCAACTTTTTTGGGAGATTGTAGGTATGTAACAATTTTTGGCCCCCCTGACAGACCTTCTGGATCCGCCCCTGATCTCTACTTACATGCTTGATGTCCTTCACTGGCTCCCTATTGCTGCGCGCATCCGATTTAAGTTCCTCCTCCTTGTCTCTAAATCTCAGCAGCCTACTGCCCCGAAATATCTCTTGAACTAGGCCTATATTCGAAAACCGCTATCCGCATCTTCTCGCTCTGTAAATCGGCTTGATCTTTTTGTTCACAGGGCTAAAACTGCCTTGGCCCAGCACCGGGCGTTTGCTGTAGTGGGTCCCACGATGTGGAAAGATCTTCCCCCTCTGCTCAGAGCTAAACTAATGATTGGCTCTTCCTCATCGGTCTCGCGTTCCCTAAAGGCATTTTTGTTTCCCCGGGGCTTCTGTGCTGAGAGCGCTTCTGAATAACTATTCTGTGAGAAGCGCTTTATAAATTTCTAGATATAATACAATACAATACTAAAACCGAACACCTATTTGTACACGAAGATAAGTTCATTCGCTGCAGTCAGATTCTGTCATTCAGGCATACACTTTAACGGTACTCACTGGGCCCCAGCGCTAAGAAATTCCTGAAATAATATATGCCTTGTCCCTCCCTCCCTCCCTCCCTCCCTCCCTCCCTCCCTCCCTCCCTCCCTCCCTCCCTCCCTCCCTCCCTCCCTCCCTCCCTCCCTCCCTCCCTCCCTCCCTCCCTCCCTCCCTCCCTCCCTCCCTCCCTCTTCTCTTCTCTTCTCTTCTGTCTCCCTGTCTACCCACTCTCTCTCTCTCTCTCTCTCTCTCTCTCTCTCTCTCTCTCTCTCTCTCTCTCTCTCTCTCTCTCTCTCTCTCTCTCTCTCTCTCTCTCTCTCTCTCTCTCTCTCTCTCTCTCTCTCTCTCTCTCTCTCTCTCTCTATCTCTCTCGATCTCGATCTCGATCTCGATCTCGATCTCGATCTCGATCTCGATCTCGATCTCGATCTCTCGATCTCTCGATCTCGATCTCGATCTCGATTAGATGCTACCTCTAGCAAGTATCACGTAATGAAAACAACTGCGTTCACAGTGCATTTTAGCAGTCCGGAATGTTCATAAAACTCACAAAGCCATCTTGTAGTGTA
This sequence comes from Allolobophora icterica, assembly GCA_963556255.1. Taxonomy (NCBI): domain Eukaryota; kingdom Metazoa; phylum Annelida; class Clitellata; order Crassiclitellata; family Lumbricidae; genus Allolobophora; species Allolobophora icterica. Next base: position 28,428,119 of record OY744607.1, on the reverse strand, counting down.
ACTAGTAAAACTTGAGAAAAGGTCAGTTATTGCGCAGTAATTATCGTGTCAGTCAGTCTCGTGAATTTTAAATTGTTTCTCACGACGAAACCAGTTTCTTTCTCCGAAAATTCGCTAAAACTCACCTATGGCAATGTAGAATTCCAGAAATTATCCGGGGAGGACTCGCCCGGCTGAGATTCGGCCGAAAAGGGGTGGGGGAGGAAAGGGGAGGGCTGGGAGGGGAAGGGAGGGAGGGAGAGGAGGGGCTGGGAGGGAGAGGGAGGGAGGAAGGAAGGGGATGGAGAGGAATGGAGAGGAAGGGGAAGGGAAGGGAGGGGAAGGAAAGGCTGAGTAATGGGAGAGGGAAAGGGAGGGGGAGGGAAAGGAGAGGGATGGAATGGTTTATTTAGCCATACCGGCACCTCTTCTTTCCCACTTCGATCCCTGGTTACGGGAGTCGATCCGCGTACCTTTTGCTTTCCTGCCCATGAATGTTACCACTACTCTATCCCCCTCCCATATGCATATGCTGTGAGATAGATTGTATAATACGAATCGTCATAACTACAACTGTGTCTTCTCACTGTCTTCGCGAGATCACCTGCGATTCTGCGAAAACTTACATGCTTCGAACAGCTACTAAACCCCAGTCTTGTTGTCAAGACCTTAAACCTCAAGACCAAGACCAAGACCAAGACTTTGAACCTCAAGACCAAGACCAAGACCAAGACCTTGAACCTCGAGACCAAGACCAAGACTTTGAACCTCAAGACCAAGACCGAGACCAAGACCCAAAAAATCCCATTCTTTTCCTTACACAAAAAAATTGTGGAGTCGATATTTTAATGAAAACGTGAGTCTTTTATTTTATTCAAGCAAATTAACTTTAAATGCAGACTGCAGAGAATTCCGAATTCGTATTTACAAAAGTCCTTCATGCAAAATATTATTCCAAATGCCTTTTGTATTTTATAAAAAAAAAACAATTCGCTCAGAATTTTCTGACCAAGACGTTCCTTGTGGGCCTCATAAAAATTCCGCCATGTGAAAAAATACTTTGAAGTCGCTGGGACACACAGTAGCTTTTCACGCACTGGACGTAAATTACAAATCGTGAGCCTTTTTGAAATCCTCCCATGGTTTATCAGACCGTCTGGCTTCAGAAACAAGTCTCGGCAGGGCTTCTATATACAGCATAACTTAGTTGCTGTTGCCGATGGGTTTTCCTGACCAACAAGACTTGTATCCGTCTGTAGGTATTTGTTGTAGGTTATGAAGAAAAAAGTTTTTATAAGTTTTTAAATTCTCGAGATTTGTTAAATGACTGTTCATATTGACAGCCGGTCTTGGTCTTAGTCTTGCGAGACCAAGACCAAGACCTTGAACCTCAAGACCAAGATCAAGACCAAGACTTTTTGTCTCAAGACCAAGACCAAGACCAAGACCAAGACTTTTAAAAACGAACTCGAGTGCACTCGAGACCAAGACCTCGGTCTCGAGGACAACAAGTCTGCTAAACCCCCGAAGATACCGCTCGATAACGTAACACCGCTTGCCACCACTGGATTCACTTTAAAATCAGTTTGCTTCCATCCTACCGGCTCGACTACTGCAGCACTACTCCAGTTTTTCATACCGACTCATAAAAAGCAACGAACATCCAGGGTCCACGTAACCTAGTCGGTCGTAAACCGCTTAGTCCGGACCAGCTAGGCTGTGACCAAAGGCCACTGGCAAGGGGCGTGCATGGGATTAGTTTAACACTGGCCTACCTAGCCGGAGACCAAAATGGGCGTGGTCACACTGTGGTAAAACCCAGCGTCAATAGCTACATGCGGTTATAGTTGGTCGCGCATGCGCAAATGTATCTATAGGCTTTTATGCCCGTTCTGAATGACTTGATTTGATCTGATCTCCTATAACATTTTAATTTATCAACCAACAACAAAGGTTATCTATGATATTGTCGAGAAATTTACTTTTATTTATTTTTATTTATTTATTTCGGATATTTCTATAGCGCATCCTCAAGTCTACTACTACTCACAGGCGCTCCCGACTACAGTATTAATACTGTGTCGGAGTTTTCACGCCGAAGCGCCACGAGCAATCGCGTGTGAAGGACTTGCCCAAGGTCCGTACGCAGCGGATAGAGTGGGATTCGAACCTGCAACCCTCCGGTCACAAGGCGCCGAACTTACCACTGAGCCACCACGCCACCACGCCTCTCGGGCTAGCACTGTCCCATCACGGTGACCTTAAATGGCGTGGCACCCATTCAAACAGGCAAGCTGTGGTGAAGGATCTCACCCGATCAGTTCATTGAAAAATGAGCAGGGTCGAGGCCATATACGGTCGCTATAGAAAATCGCGAACATTTGCATTACATTTACATTTACAAGTTCATTTCGGCACTCTATGGAGCGCCGTGAGGTGCCTATGTAGAAACGACACCCTATGGCTTGCCGTTGATTAGATGTATTGTATCTCTATAAATCAGCACTGAGAGCATTGTGTGAGGTGTCACTTTTGGGATCTGAGGCAAGGCCGATGCGTTTCAGCTCTAGGTATTTCGACACACATGAGGGGACGCTTTGGGCCTATCGATTGGTTGGGTGTCTAAATTGATAATTGGTGCCCTTTTTGACTGACACTTCGTTTCTTAGGTGATGAGTCATCCGGTGCCCGACACGTCATGGGATATTTGGGTATAAAATGAGAGATAGGAGGACAGAGTCTGGAGGACGGTCTGAGATTCGGCCTTGAGCCGAATCTCAGACCGTCGAGACTTCTAGGCATCGCCCTAGAAGTCTCGACTAGCTGAAGAAGAGTGTCGTCGACAGATGCGATAGTCGTGGTGGCGATACCCGTATATTGCGGAAGTCATAGTTTGCGATATTAGTACGTTGCGTCTCACCTTCTGTCTTTACCCCCGTGGTTCACGCATTTGTCTGCTCACGCTTGGACTGCTACCCATGGGTCTCCCTAAGCATCTCTTCTGTCTCTCTTCCTTCAATCTTTTCTAAATGCTTCCGCTAGGCTCATCGCTCGACTCTCCCGCTTTGCCCATATCTCTGCTTACATGCTTGATGTCCTTCACTGGCTCCCTATTACCGCGCGCATCCGTTATAAAATCTTCCTCCTTGTCTCTAAATCTCAGCAGAGATTTAGCCATTTCTCTCCCGAAATCTCTCTCCAACTATTTGTGAAAGCCGCTATCTGCATCTCCTTCCCGCTCACTGCGCTCTGTGAATAGGCTTGATCTTGTTGTTCTCAGGGCTAAAACTGCCTTGGACCAGCACCGGGCGTTTGCTGTAGTGGGTCCCACGATCTGAAATGACCTTCGCTCTCTGCTCAGGGCCAAATTAATTACTGGTTTCCTCATCGGTCTCGCGTTCTCTAAAGGCATTTCTGTTTCCCCAGGGTTTCTGTGCTAAGAGTGCCTCTGGATACTTAGTTATTCTGCGAGAGACGCTTTATACATTTCTAGACACAATACAATACAATACTTCCTTGGTATTCTTTGACCAACAAAACACAATACAATACAATACTTCCTTGGTATTCTTTGACCAACAAAACAATACTCCAGATTCGCCTCCATTTTGTCTGTCATTTTGCTTTTTTGCAGTGTCTTTAGTTCCATCGCATTCCTTGACCCCGAAAATGTTATTTTAGACTCTAAAATTATGTTTCCATCACATACACGACTTTACTTACAGCCATTGGAAGATACTTGGACGCCATTTTGTCCGCCATTTTGTTTTTCCATTCAACCGCTATTGGCAGTGCTACAACCGCTATTGGCAGTCTTTAGTTTTGTCGCATTTCTTGACCCCGAAAATGTTAATTTAGACTCTAAAATCATGTTTCCGTGAAATACATGACTTTACTTACAGCCATTCGAAGATACTTGGCCGCCATTTTGTCCGCCATTTTGTGTTTTGGCAGTGCTATATATGTGTCTTTAGTTTCGTTGCATTCCTTGACCCCGAAAATGTTAATTTCGACTCTGAAATCATGTTTCCATCACATACATGACTTTACTTACAGCCATTCGAAGATACTTGGCCACCATTTTGTCCGCCATCTTGTTTTTCCATTCAACCGCTAAAACTTCAGCTTGCTAACCACGATTTTCGTTTTCAGCATGGTCAAATTAGTCTTGAAACAGCTGTTAGTAAATTGTTACATGATTTGCCTCTGTCTATTTAAGCAAGTAATTCGTTCTCCATTGGCGGCCATCTTTTTGGCCCCAAAATTTGACCTTTTCCCGTGGTCCGATTTCGGTACGTTCATCTCCAGACCAAATGCACCCGAAAATCAGCATAAAACGTTTTCTTGCAATTTTTGGGGGTATTAGCGCGTCGTCAAAGTCGACCTTAGTGTATATGTCCTGCTCAGAGGTTTCAGGCGTTCGGATAGCCTGAATCAGATGTCACTTGGCAGTCTGAAAAGCAACCAGATTCCAGCGCGGCTTTTTCTGTGCCCGATTTAACACTCAAGGTCGTCACTTGCGGCACTGCAATGCTATCGCATTGCAGGGCGCGGAATGCCAAAGGCACCTTAATCTTGGCCTCAATCTGCATCGCAAGCTCTCCTGGTTCATGCCACATTACATGAGAGCTGTACAAGCGTGTGCCGGCCATTAGTCGCAGCAACTTCCTTGAAGATCGCGTCTGCGTCCCTCTGCAGTAAGGAGTTTTTAACAACCAACACAAGTTATCACAGGATTGGGAGGGACGTTACGAGCGACGTTGCTTTATGCTAAATCACTCTACTCGTCGTCACTCTAAATTTCAAATCCATCACGAAACTCAAAGACCTTGCAACCTCATCCGAATTCACTCAAAACATCTCCCCCACAAACCGCAACTTACTTTACCTTCTCAGAAAACTCCCCGACTCTCCTCATCCTCAATATCAACTCACTTGCAAAACCAAAAGCCATTGAACAACCTGAAATTGAACTGTTTGGATAAAATATTTAAATAGCCATCACATCCGAAACACACCTTAAATCTAAACACCTTGACTCTCTCATCCAAATCCCAGGCTATACCATCTTCCGCAAAGATAGAAACGACAGAAAGGGAGGCGGAGTTGCCATCATCATCAGGAATCACCTTCAAGCACAGCCTTATCAACCTAAAGAAAGCACCAAAGACTTTGAACTCCTGTGGATAACTACTGAAAAATCTGGCCAAATCTACTATGTTGAAGCTTTATACCACCCACCAGCTCCGAAATATCAAACGACTTCTCTCCTCCTGCAACTCGGTAACAACATTGATGAACTAATGTTCAAGAACAACAATGCTTATAAAATTGTTGCTGGAGACCTCAAGACACTGACTATCTGAATTAACTGGACTAACTTCAATAGTCAAGCAGTCAACAAGAGGAGAAAATTTTCTCGACAGCATCCTCACCTCCCTGCCTATCTTACAGTAACATCAAAGTCGTCAGCTCTGTGATTAAAACTGACCACAAAGCCATCATAGCCTGCACATCATTTAACATCATAAACCTGAACAAGTCTAAAATCAAGAAAACTGTCAGAAAACGAACTCCTAATCAACATGCCAATCTGCTCATCTACCTGGAAGACTACCAGCATCTCCTCCGCCTTAACAACCCTAAAGAAGCCTAGAAACAGTTCTACTGCGAATCCCTCAGTTGTCTGGACAAAGTTTATCCTGAAAGAACAATTACTATTAGTTCCAATGACCCACACTGACAATCTGACGCCACATATGAAACAGATACCAATCGACCGATATCAGGCGCGAGCTAAACCAATTCACCTAATTAGCACCTTAGTCCCTTTTCATGACACTGTCGTTTGTGATTGGCAACTGATTGCTGATATTTGACATTCTTGTTTTAGACACATCCAATAAACCTTAAATAGCTCTAAATCTACAGAAATGATCATTTTCCGCCCTCGACACCAATTTGACCCTCCTCCTCCATTACTTAGTATTATCCGAGATAATAGAGTTTGAAGATGATCTCAAACTCACAGCCCATAAAGACCACCTCACAGCAACCTGCTCTTCCTCTTTTTATGCTATCAGAAAACTCAAAACCCATGGTGTTTCTTCCTCGTCCATCCATAATAGTGGGGCGTGGTGGCTCAGTGGTAAGTTCGGCGCCTTGTGACCGAAGGGTTGCAGGTTCGAATCCCACTCTAGCCGCTGCGTACGGACCTTGGGCAAGTCCTTCACTCGCGATTGTTCGTGGCGCTTCGGCGTGAAAACTCCGACACAGTATTAATACTGTAGTCGGGAGCGCCTTGACCCTTGATCCTTGAGGAGGCGCTATAGAAATATCCGAAATAAATAAATAAATAAATAATGTAACCAAAGCCACTACCGTTGCTAAACTTCTATATGCCTCCCCATCCTGGTGGGATCTTACGATAAAGAACGCCTGGAAAAACTCTTTAAAAGAGTCAAACGCCTAGGTCATAGAACAATCCTTTCCAACAGTCTCCAATATAGCCGATGCTTCTTCTTTAAGTTATCTGCCCTTCGGCAGGTTTCCACTTCCAATGACGCCATTCTTCTCTTCGCTGTGCTTTTCTCTTCAATCCGCTGTATCCTTCGGTCATCATCCATCCCAGCATCATCTGTCGCGGTCTTCCTCTCCTTCTCCTTCCCTCCAATCTCCCCTCTATGATTTCTCTCAAGAGGGAGTCTCCTCTTAATATGTGTCCAATCCATTTCTTTTGTCTTTCTCTTAACGTTGTCATCAGTGATCTTTTTTCTTCTACTCTTTGCAACACCTCTTCATTTGTCATTCGCTCCATCCAGCTCACCTTTTCCATTTTTCTCCATATCCACATCTCAAAGGCCTCCAATCTCTTGAAATCCTCTTTCCTGATGGTCCACGTCTCCGACCCATACAGTACCACACTCCATACCAGTGCCTTGACAAGTCTCTTCTTTAGGTCTTTGCTCAGTCCTCCTCTCATCAATTCTCCTCTTTTCGTGAACGCGTCTTTTCCTAATACTATCCTTCGTTTAATATCACTATGGCATCTTGCATCTGTTGTTATCACACTTCCCAAGTAACAAAAGCTCTTGACCTGTTCCACCTCCTCTCCATTTATTGTTATTTTCATTTCGATCTCCTCCTCCCCTGCACTTATCCTCATAATAGCCGATGCAAAACCCCTTTTCTCCATATTACACAACCCTAAGCATGTGCTTCACCAACTCCTACCTCCACTCCGACCCCTCTCCTCTCACCAACTAAGACCAAGAGCACACAACCATACTCTCCCACCCAAGGATAACTCTCAATTTATTCCCAGATCTTTATATAAAAATATTTACTAGTTTATTCTAAAATTTTCTAATAAACTTTTATTATCCATTATCATTCGTGTAAGCAATTCTGCGTTTTTGTCATAATTTTTTTTCTTCTCAATAAACGAATATATATATATATATATATATATATATATATATATATATATATATATATATATATATATATATATATATATATATATATATATATATATATATATATATATATATATATATATATATATATATATATATATATATATATATATATATATATATATATATATATATATATATATATATATATATATATATATATATGAAGTGTTAGCAACTTCATTTTCTTAACCTCTGCCTATGAACCTCTTCCTAACCGCCTCATCTCCCGACATTATACCTGAGTTGGCTAGATAGCGTAAGCGGTACAGGAATCACAACACAAATTTATACACACAAATATACATATATCCATATATCCATATATATATCCATATATCCATATATATATACATATATCTCTCATTTGTCAGTCCAGCATTAGACTTGCGCAACCCTAAACTGCAATATTTCATACATCAGACAACCTGCGTGTCGCTGTGCAGGTGTGCGTGTGTGCGTGCGTGTGTGTGTGTGTGTCCTACCATTATTTCAATTTACAATTTTTTTTTATTTTACGAGTGCAGTCATACAGATTTGAAGCGTGGAAAACCATGACAACTGTATTTTGCGACCCGGACTTTAGAAGTCTCATATGTTTCTAAACATTCTTTCGGGTGGCTTGTGTTCACCGTGTGGAGAACTCAAACTGCATAGTTTCTTAGCTATAAATTTTAAACCCTTAAAAAATTATTATAAAAGAACAGTTACAGGGCAACTAAAAGCTCTCACAATTTCAAGGCACTTTGCTGCTGCATAACTGTAGTCTTTGTTCAGTGTTTAGTGAAAGCTAATTTGCTAAATATCTGTCAAAATAAAGATTGGTCTAATTGCCAAAGCGGTAGACTACTGATGATAGCGACCTTGCTTTACTACTGCATGTAAAACTAGGTTTAAAATTCTACATGAGATAGTTTTCGGGCAGTTTGTGTTGACCGTGTGTAGAACTCAAACTGCTTGCTGCAACAGGTATACTGCATTCAACTGTCTTCAGTATTAATCAGCTCATCTTCCAATAGGCTTATCAGGCGTTTCAGCGACATCTGATGGTGGTCCTCGATCGCTTTTGAAACATCACCGTTCCTTTTAGCCTCTAAAATCACACATGTAACATAAAACGGCATAGGTCTAATAGGTTTAAACTACTGGAATTGCAGTTAGGCAAATAAGACTTGCAAGTAGTACCAATTATTACTAGCAAGTGCAAATACAAGTACTTCGGCGCAAATAAGAAGTAATATAAAGACAAGTCATCTTGGGAGACAAAAGTTGGCTATTTCAGAAGCAAAATTGTCAACTGAAACTAGACCAGTTGTTTTATAAACACCTGTCCTTGGCGAGGGCATATTTTGAGATATTGCCAGTATATGGCCGAAAAGTTGAGCCAAGTTTACCACACCGCCTCCTGAATTGGCATTAGCGATGATGAAGGTGGAATCTGGGGCAAAGAATCTGTCGACTTGCTTGAAGTGACGCACCTATTAATTACAAAATTCCAGTTGACGATGTCCCGCATCCTCATTGTGGCCTAGCAAGTTTCATTTTACCAGCAGATTCACAAATTGGCGCTGTTCACTAAGAGAGGCAAAAGCCTCTATTGACGTATAGAAAATGCTAAGATATTACAGATACATCGTGGAATAGCATGGTGTTAACTCGAGAAAAGACAATCTTTCAATATGATTTCACGAACGAGCGTCGTGAAAAAACGCGCCGATCAATGTCACTCCAACCTCCGATTTTATTTTTCCATCAGATTCACAAATTGGCGGAGTTCACTAAGACAGGGTTAGGCTGGGTCGATATAGGTTTTGCCTATATCGACACGGGCACTCTGCACACACGCTGATGATCAGATGCAGCGCAACACATCGATTGCGTGGACCTACAGTAACTTAATTAGACGCAGAACGGAAGGCCTACTCCTGGGAAGTAGCATGGGAAATACCAGAAGGCCACCTTCTGGCGAAATGTGGCAGAACGGCGACAGTAGTGTAATATAAGAATAGATTTGTTGCTTAGTCTGTTTGAACAATGTACACTTGTTTAAAATTATATGATATTCAATAATTACATGTAATGTGACATAATTTGTAATGTACTGCTGTAGAAGGATACTTCACCTAAATTGGACAAAGATGGTGACAAATTTAGAGGTTCGAATATAAAGAAAGATCTAATGCAAACAATAATAAGGAGAAAATTAAGTCTATTTGGACATAAAATTATATGTAGAATGGATGACAATTTCCATTTTTCAGAGAGTGGACAGACGACATCGAAGATTGGTGTAAACAAGATCTGCCCAGCTTATGCATATTTGCACAGGACCGGGGACTCTGGAAAAAACTGATAAATCATGCATTGGACACCTAAGGGTCTTCGGCCCACGGATCCTGATGATGATGAATGTGGCAGAATGGCGAAAGTAGTTTAATATAAGAATAGATTTTGTTGCTTAGTCTGTTTGAACTATGTGGGCCTACGCTTGTTTAAAATTATATGAATTGCAATAGTAATATAGTAATATAGTCTGATCATCTTTTACCGTTGTCACAACTCACAACGTTACTTACGCCCGTCATAAAAGAGACATGAAGAATCTGGTGATTGCATGATATTGAGGCACAGATGGCTTGAGAATGTAAATGTAAATCTCAAATATTTCTAGGCGAAACACGAAAGCCATGTCAAGGAGATTAGCTTATTCACCGGGGCTGTTTCAGATCAAGTCCTCAATAGCCAGGCTGCCCTGTCCGTTTCGGTGCCAGGTTCGGGTAGGTAAAGCCGAGGAGACAGCATGGTGCTACGGTGGTAATCGGTGATGGTGGTGTTGCGTGATGGCGCAGGAATAGAATAGCTTGAAGAGTTCGGTTTTCAGTCGTGAGTGGAAAGCAGCGGAGTACAGTGCAAGCAGAAGAGAGGAGGAACAGACGAGATAGGAGGATGAGCGGAGATCTTTTGGAAGATCATTTAAAAGAGCAGCATAGAGCGGTTGCAGAATTTCATAGAGGAGGAGACTGGAGGCCGAAATGGAGAAAGATACGATGATGAGCGAATAGACCTGGACGGTTAGATGGCGAATAACTGGCGGATGTATGAAGGTTGAGTGGTTTGAATTTTGTAATGGATACGCTGAGAAACTTTTAGCCATTCAAGTAATTTGAGAAAAGAGATTATGTGGTGATGCTTGTGAGTTTTGGTGAGTGCGCGGGCGAGGGCATTCAGAACTGTTTCCAGGCATTTTATTTGGGCAGAGTCGATGTTGTTGAAAAGGGAATTACAATTCAGTTTGGAGTGAACAACTGAGGTGGCTACTGTACAGACGGTCTTCAAGTACTGGGCGCATGTGACGAAGGTCACGAATAGGCGAGATAGTTGGGTGATGATTTCAATATGTTGAAAGAACGTGAAAGAAAGTAATTAAGGGGAGGGCAAGCATGAAAGAGAGTGTCTTTAAATCAATGGAAATATATAGAGAGTTGAAACAACTGACATGTGTCAGTTGTTTCAACTCTCTATATATCTCCATTGATTTAAAGACACTCTCTTTAAAGATGCGTCAGACTCAATTAATTTGGTTGGTTCTCTGGAAAATACATTGATTATGCATATTTTATTAATACATGCGTCTCTTTATTTTCGAATCATTTACGACCAGGCGCTATAGTAAGTTGAACTACTCCAAATTGTAAGTTAACACATATCATCATAGAAAAGATTCAGTTTGTCAGAGGATTCATTGCCGACGGCAGACGAACATATCAATATTTTCTAGTGGTACACACCAATCTCTCTAAATAGTGACGAAAATAATTGGGCGACACTAATGAAATTTAAGAGGAGCGCGTTCAAATTGCTTGACATGTGAAGTTAATTTCCGAATGTTTTCAATTCAAATTTTAAATGTTTAAAGTTGTATCAAATTCTTAAAAAATTAGTTAATTAGTTAAAATTAGTTAAGGAACTCTGCATAGAATACAGAGTTTCTTAACTAAGGTACGAATGATTTTCCGAATAATGATGCTGTTGATATGTGCTTCAGTAAAGTGAGAATTAAACCAGAGAAACAGCGACAGCCTATTTAGCGATGATGGAACAATATAAATTACTGTTGCACACTGCACATTTAGAACACAAAAGAATCTGCAAAAAATCTGCTATTTTTTTTATTTCTAGACTCAACTGCCAAAAGCTGTAGGCTCGTATGTGAATACTTTGACAGTTGAGTCTCGACAAGGTTCAATGTAGCTAGGAATATCAGATGCAGCATTGTAGGCGAAATGTCATATATCAGATATTAGTATACTTCGAATTCCAATTCTCTGCTTGCATGAGTCAGCTATAAATGAACTCTGAAGTGTATAATATAATGTTGCGAGCTTCAAAATCGGCCTTTCTTGTTTGACAATAACTGCTTGCAATAATTGCACCTGCTATAATTTTGTAAAACGTGAGCATAAATGAAATAATACTTAGTGGAGTAACAATGTCTTTTTCGCATCTTTACTTGTATTCTAGTCTATAGATTTCAAAACCGATAACATTTGACTTACTGCATTTTCCACACATTTTCGGGCATTTGTCTTTGATGAAGGCCCAATTAGGATCGTTCATCTTGCAGAACGGGGCTGGATATCCTGGATTTGCTCCGCAAAGAGGGCTTAGATCTTTGCACGAGTCTGCAGTCAAATAAAAGAGAGTGACAACTTTAGGAAGAAGGACATAAAATTATGAATTAACACCGATATATATCGGGTTAAATGATGAAGGCAAATTTTTATTAAGTTTGGTAGCAAAGGCTGTGAATTAACAAAATATAAACACAAAAACCAGTATTAAGGAACGTGAGGCGTGGATCCAATTCTAACGACAAATGTATGTATATATGTATGTATGTACACGGCTACAAGTTGAATTGCAATTCAGGACTTGGAATATCAACTTCACATCATCGTAGCGGATGAGAAGTGGCATCATCCATAGAGTCTTCAGAGACAGATCCTCCAGTTCGCGTATTATCTTTTAGCTCGTGGGGTCTCATGGAGCAGTTCGCATCATCGTGTTTAGGCCTACTTAAAAAAAATTGAAATCCGAACACAAAAAAATATATTTTTTATTTTGAGCATATTTTAAGGAATTAAAGCAAATCGCAAAAAATGCGGTTTCGTTTGATATACGAGACTACGAAAAGCGGATTTGGTTGTCGAGTGTTAAAAACGAAACGCCTGCGCTTCATTTAAATTATTATCTCAAGGATGCTCCAATCTCTAACATTCAAACCTCAACGCTTACCCCAAGTGAACACGTACCTCACGAATCTCTTTCTAATAATGTTTCATGTATTTCAGCAGCGTTCTTAGATTCCACGTTCCTATTTTTAGATTTTCTTTTTCTTGTAAGGTTTTCGCTGGATGACGACCGGGTTAATCGTTCACGTTGTTGACTAAATTTTCTTCTGGCGTCATTTACATTTTACTCGGGATCTATGAGGTGGCTTCCCGTTGCCTTCCTCCCGGTTTTTTTTTAAGGAGACACGACGAACTCCATTGTCCGTCCTTCGGTCCCATGGGGGGGGGGCACTCGCTTATACCGGCGAGGACTCATGTGTATCTCTATAAAAATAAGTCAGATCCGTCTGTCCATCGCAAACGGCAATGAAATAACTGGAATGTAGGTTATGCTGCCTTCATCGGGCGAACCGCAACGTAACTTGCACCCTTATATATATATATATATATATATAAATATATATATATATATATATATATATATATATATATATATATATATATATATATATATATATATATATATATATTTATATAAGGGTGCAAAGTCGTGTTGATGCAAAGCGCTTCAGTTATTATGAAAACTGTCGATTCTTTGTTGTCTTTTAAGTGTAACCTCTACACTAGTCTCTTTCAATTAGCTTACCGATTTTAGCCTGATTCTATGCGTTTCTGATCTTGTTTTCCTAACGGATTACGTTTCTCGATTGAGGGTTTAACGAATTGCCGGATCGATTGACGCAGCAGTTCGTTATTGTAACGGCACTCTAGAAGGCATTAGATTAGATAACTTAATTCGTGAATCTAGGTTTTTTGGACACGGCAATAGCACACGTCAGACAACAGTCAACACATGGCTTTTTATATTTATTAAATAACATTTAAAGTTTGAAATTAAAATATAAATAAAAAATAAAAATGTTTTTGATGCTCGAGAAATAATACTGACCAGCGCAGTCGACACCCATGTAACCTTCTTTGCAAGTGCAACTACAATCGTTCGACTGACCATTATTCTTGCACGACACTTGACATTCTGTGGGCATAAAAACGCACGCACATTGCAACAGACGTCATTTTGTGTGAACAAGTTTACAGTTTGATTATTAAGACGGATGCGTTATTTGCGAAGCAAACAAACTGATAAAGATTAATTTCCGAAAAATTTAAAACCCTATTTCTCAGCATTCTCATAAAATATGTATGAGCATGCTGGGCCCTAAGTGTGCATGCTACATGGTTACCTGCAGCTGCGGCGCTAGATTTTCATAAATATTTTTGTACACAGACCTGACAGTTTTAGTCACTTACCGGAGAAATCTGAGGAGTTTAAAAGCAACAACTTTTATCATTTCAGATACATATCAGAACAATCTACGAAAAGACCATGTCCAGTAGGTTAACTATTTATTAAAAAACATGTCGCTCTTAACCTACTTAGCAGAGTAGAAGAGCAGAGAAGAAGAGCAGACATAGGTGTGAAGTGTTCGCGACCTCATTTTCTGATCTTTGGCATATGAGGCGTGTAGCCAACCCTCTCCATCGCCGTCTCATCCCACCGACAGTGTGCGATCAGTGTACTCATAATAGTTGAGTTGGCTAGGGGATGCAGGTGGAGCAGAAATCTCGGGGCAAATTTCTGACCTGGCGGGAATTTGCTCGGTAGTGCAGTGGCATGGCACTACCGAGCACCCCTTCGGAGAACCAATGCTAGAGTTAACCTTAGAATGTTTGAATGGGTACAGGGAGATCGTTTGGTATAGAATGTATTTGCCAAAAGAAGCACCAGTAATGAATGCACATATGATCTTTGCTACATCGTCGTTGTCACTAGACGCATTGTTATCGTTTGTTCCATTAGTTAAAATCACGTTTCGCTGCTAATTAGAACAACAATAATATTAGCATTATTATATTATTGCTGTTCCTGTCTCTGTTATTTTTATTATTATTTTTTAAAACTTTTTTGCTGTTGTCACGATGCAATAAAAAAACTTCAAACGCTTTAAGATAAGATAAATAAAATCGACTAAACAGCTCCTTAATAACAGCATAACTGGCTGAAACCGTTCACCAATATGCACTGTCTATGTATTTTCTCTTGTTACGAACAATGTACGAGAGCGGTGAAAAGTATAGAAAGTATATATCTCACTCACTGCAGTGTGGTCCCTCGGCTTTGCATGTATCTAAGAAAAAGGATACCAACACCAATTAATATCATGCACAACCGCGACTGAAGAACAAAGATGAAGGTAATTTGCCTTTATTCGAAAAACATTTTCAGATGTGTGTTCTTCTGGGTAAATGAACTCTCGGCTTACGTGATAAGCCTTTTAAATCAACGACACATTAGAAGACAATAGAACACATTTTTAAACCTGCCAAATTGAATAATCTGTACAAAACGTATGTGGCACAGTTTACTTTCACTGTGCCTGTCTGCGCTTTTTTCGCAGGGGCAGTATGCCAATCTTTAGCAAGTAACGTAGTGGGTCTTCCCGCACTGACCAATTGTAATCTATTCTAATGCTCGGGCCGGCTGTTTGCCCGAAGGCCTACTATGTAAGCGTAAATATAAATATCAGAAATTTCTCAGCGCCACACAAAACCCATGTCAATGAGACAATATTATTCACAGGCGCGATACCTACATCTGAACAACCTGCGGAATGAACTGCACTGGTTATCTGAGCAAAACCGCAGCTTGAGGTCTTGTAGTCCAATTATTATTATTATTATTATTATTATTAAGGAGCAATTATATAGCGCCCCTTCAAGCTATCTACTTAGAAGCGCTCCCAGTCCAGCCACGGATTAAAAGAATAGTCTTAAATTAGTGTAAAAAGTATTAAAGGGACCAGACGGAGCGCCGTTGGGAGCCCGTTCCAGGCCATAGGGCCAGCAACAGAGAAGGAGCGGCGCTGCCTGATTGCGGTACGCGAGCGAGAGACCATGAGTTTAGCTTGGTCTGTTGATCGAAGAGTAGATCGCAGCTGGACAACAGATGTAGGGCGACAGATATCCTGTAAGTATAGGGGCGCGAGTCCATCTAAGCAGCGCCTAACAAGCGCATAAAACCATATTATGATAACATAGCGGGAATGGAAGCTAGTGTAGAACATCCCGTATAAACTCAGAATCCCAGTAAAATTTAGGAATGCGGCCATTGAGGCGGACAGCTACGCGATCCACCCAACCCGGACAGCTGGAAGTGTAAATGTCCTGTAAAGGGCATTACAACAAGCATTACAGGCATTACAACGGGAGACTTCAAAAAATGTACAAGGGCAGAAGCAGCCCTCTGGGACAAAGAACGCGAAATGACCCTAAGCTGGCGCATAGGAGGCTAATTTGGCGGGTGATCCACGATAACGCAAAAGTCGCGCACAGATGAGTCAAAAGAAACCCAAGGGAACTCAAGTTTCGAGAGGACACGGCCTAAAGTTATTAGGGTCAGCTAGGTCCAACCCCTCGCGTTTGGATACCGGGAGAGCTCTTTTCCGCGACGATGGGAGCATACCCTCACGGAGGAAACTATTGCAGATAACTGTTAAGAAAGGCAGTAAGATGTCCACAAAGTCCTGAAGTACAAACGTAGGGCACGGGTGTGGTCACGTGTTCACCAGGGAGCGTCTAAGACAAGTTTGCGTTGGTCTTGACTTGAGACTGTATCCAGCTGACTAAGCTCATGTGGTCAGTCGATGAGAAGACCGGAGGAGAGAGAGCCAGAGTTAGCCTCTCGAGTGGCGTTGACCTTCATGTTGAATGCCCCGAGGTAGGACCAAAACAGAGCGGTTGGCGGCCAGTTTAGTGCGCGTTTAGCGCCTCTCCACAGGCTACGAGCGGGGCCGGAGTGAACGGCACTCTGCGTCGAACCATGGAAAAAGAGCAGATCGACGCGCCGTGGATGGGTGTGACGGAAGTAGGGTGTTGAGACGGTCCGTCACTTTTAACTCGTAGAAGGAGAGGAGCTCGCTGGTCGACGCATCTGCCAGCACGGACGGGTCGGCGATGGGTGGAACACGCAGCAAGGCCTCACGGAAAGCCACAGGGTCCTGTCTTCGCCAGTTACGACATTGTCTCTCAACGAACACTGGGGCTTGGTGTAGAAAAGGTACTGTAGCGAAGCCAAAGGCCGTGGTGCGAAATGGTAGGCGGGCGGACAACCAGGTCAACCACCCGACAATCATTTGGGATATGAGGACGTCAAGCTGATGTGTAGATGCTGCCACATGCTTCTGCGGACCAAACTGCTCTATGAATTCAGCAGTCGCATGAGACGCTGCGTACCGGATACAACCAGCTGAGTATTGTAGAGAGCGAATTGTTCGAGCAGCGTGGCGAACTAACTGAAGGAGGTGGCTGCTGGTGATTCTGAGCCCAGACGGTAGATGACGAGAACTGTAAAAGGACCATGTAACGACGCTGCACAGACGGTCAGGACCTCGAAGGTTGTTGGAAGGATCGGTCGAACAGGTAAAGATGTCCGATGGTAGATGACGATTCCAGGCCTAGGGCAGTCCACGAAGGCGTAGCCAGTTGGAGAGGACCGGTCGAGCGCGACATCCGTTCGAGCATGATGCCACGATTCAGTGACCAGCAGGAAATCTAGGTTGCCAGAAAATATCGCATCTGCGATTATTTATTCCGTAGAGAGCGAACGTTCCAAGTAGCGAGTCGGACGCCGCTGGCCGGCACAATGGCCGGAGTAAGAGCAAACGTCGACGAGGGAGAAAACTCTGCTTGTCCTCCATCCCCCAGTAGCTTGGAGGAGGAGGAGATGGACGACGATCCCAAGCTCGGTCTGACGCAGGTCGCCATATTCCGAGTTGAAAGAAAATTTTCTTATAGCACGGTAAATGCGATGAGTGCGTGAATAGATCTGTTCAGGCGTTACGCAAAAGGGTGCGTTGCCGGGTACTCCATAGGAGTACCCGGCAACGTTATCCGTTAAAACAGATGTTGAGCGCTCCGTGTCTGACCACGGAATCACCAAATTAGTCTGAGCACAAAAAACAACAATTCGAAAACTGAGCAACGCCAATAATATGCGTCATACCAATAATATGCGAAGGTTACTTACGATCGCAAAGTCCATTGTCACAGTAGAATTTTCCTCCGCCGCATTTGCTGCACGCAGTTCCTTTCAAGAAAGGTTTTTCTCCGCCCCAATTTCCTCTAAAAACACAAAAAGAAGTTAATTAATCGCAGATTTTTCGGTTTCAAGGATATATTGGGACGTGGAAGATTCCTCGCATTCATTACAGACAATTCGTCAAATTGCCGCAATTCGTCGCACGGAAATTCGGGGATGATTCGTCACTTGGTTTGGCTGAGGAAAACTATCCCTTGGTTTGGCTGAGTTGGTTTGGCTCAGCATGAACTATTCCTTGATTTGGTTGAGCAAGAAATGTCACTTTGCTTGGCTTGGCATGTTTTCACTAAGGAAGTTGAGGTTTTGACTGAGCATTCGTATGGCTGAGGACGACGAGATAGATAGAAACATACATATCAGAACAGCGTAGAAGTTTTATATGTTGTCAAACATATAAAGAAATAATGAACAGGGTATGGAGAAGAAGAGAATTAATAAAGAAAACCAAGAGAAAAATATACGATCTTCCTTCTTCGAGAAACAATGTGAAAACGCGATGAGAATGGAATTTTCACAGCAGAAATAAGCAAGCTGCGGAAGATCACAACGATTTAAAGACTGAAGCAAATAAGAAACGATGACATTCGGATATCCAAACAACTCTACTAGACAATGTCTTTCAACGAAAACTCCGATGGTTTGAACATGGAAAGAGAATGCCAATTGACCGAATGCAACACAGTGCATTACAAGCAAGATTCAAAGGAAAAAGACACAAAGGAAAACCAAGATTAATCTGGATTGATAATATAAATGAAAACACAACATCACTTGGATCACTAAGGGGCAACAGACGACAAATGATTGAGGACAATTATTCATTCATTCATTTATTTATTCATTTTGATAATTTATGTAGCGACTCTTCAAGAAACATTCTCAGCGGTGCTCCTAGTCCATCCAGGATTAAACAGAGAAGACTTAAGGAGGCGATAGAAAGCAGGTGAACTGCCTCGTGGAAATAAGCGCAAAGAATGTGGAAGCCCAGTCCACGTAGTGGCTGGCCCCTGAGAAGGCACGACGCTGTTTAATCGCCCTCGCATCTGCCTTCACTTGAAATTCTGAAAACTACACTAACTCAAAAGTATTTGCTTCAGGAGATGGCTGAATGACAATTTATTTTTTGACCTGACTGATGAATAAAAACTACTTGGCTACAGAGAAGCTGCTGACCAAGAAGACATGACTTTAAATGTTAAATGGCTGGACGTATGAATGGTGCCATGAAACGCAGAACTCGACGGGCCAGAGAGCGGACAGCAGAGATCAGCTATGTAAGACGTAGCTCACCAAATATGTAAGACCAGAGAGAGACCGCCAAACAAGAGAAGCAATCCTATAGGAGATGCGCTGTGAGGCAGGAAGCCAATGCAGGACATCACGCATATAAGCTGAAACTGTTGCGTATTTTGGGATGTGGGCAATGAGCCGAGCGGCAGAGCGAACGACCCGGTCAAGCCGCCCAATTAGAGCCAGCGGATGTCCAGTGAGAACAGAGAAGCAATAGTCAACTCTACTGGAGATAAAAGGGTGAACAAGGATCACCGCCGCGTCATAAGAAAGGAGCGTATTACAACACGCAACTGCCGGAGTTGGTAGTAGCAACTTCGGGTGACAAAGCTAACATGCTGAGAAAGTGTAAGCTCTTAATTAATTGTTACCCCCAGATCCCCGATAGTGAGCGAAAAGGAGATATGTGTGGAAGGCCTCTGCTAACAAGTGCAGGTCAGCTGTCTGCGACCACCAAGCCAAATAAACTGAGTTTTAGGACGGCAATGTATGTACGCTTGTATGTCATCAGCATAGAGGTGATGCAGTAGCCCACAAGATCGCAACAAGGAACAGAATGTACAGAAATGGGCCAAGGACAGACCCTTGGGGAACACCAAACAGAGCATGAACCCAGGATAACCTAGAACAGCAAGTCACGACGCAGTTAGAGCGACCAGTAAGAAAAGAGCAGAGCCAGTGTAAAGGTTTGCCAACCACTCCAAATGAGACTGAAAGGAAATGGAGATATTTATTCGTACACATCGCCGCGAAATGGCTGGCGTCATGAACTGATGATAATATGGCTGAGCAAGAACTATCCGAGCAATAATTATCACTTGATTTGGCTCAACATGAGCTATATGTTGGTTTTGGCCGAGCCATAGCTAACACCTGGTTTGATTGAGCAGTCACTGGGTTTAGCTGGGCCAGAACTTTGTTTGGATGAGCTTGAAATATCAAACTATCCTTTGGTTTGGCTGAGTAAGAACTTTCCATTCGTATGGCTGAGCAACAATGATCCCATTAATCATGAGCACTCACTATTACTTTTTTGGCTGAGCGAGAAGTCTCACTTCGTTCGAACGAGCAAGAACCATCATTTGATTTTGGCGGCAGAAGAATGAAAAGAAGCTTCTTGTTCACTTGCAATATTATGTAGGCGCCTGCCCTAAACATAAACGCGAGCGGGCGAATTAAAAAGTTCGCGGTTAGGCGAGACCGGACATGTTAGGCGCTCGCAGGAGCAGGTGCCGTAAAAAATTCAGAATATTTAGGGGGCACATAACACATACACACACAGTACACATAAACTTATTAAAAATAAGTTTATGTGTACTGTGTGTGTATGTGTGTGTGTAGGTGTGCGTTTATATATACACATATATTTTATTTTACGTTAAACCTTTTCAAACGGCTTGCATTCATTTGAAAAAATTAGATGCCGTGTCTAAATCCGGCACACAGGCCTTCGTCTCGCCTGTGACATCGTTTTTATCGCAATACTTAAGCGTCCTCGAGAAGTTCTTAGAACGCGATGTATAAATGTCGAGATAAATGACACAATAACGACAGTAACTAGCACCAAAACTGAATAAAATAAAATTTAGATCAAAAGACTGAAAATCGCTACACACGCCGTTTCACATTTTATTTCGTAAATTCACATAATGATATGAATCCTGTCTGTTAAACGTTATTACTTTAATTTGCAGACCTACTTGAATCATATATAAGTCTTTTGTAGACTATACTTACGGTGGTCCGTAGTTGCAGACGATGAAGTGCGCTTTGGTTAATCCACTGATTGATGGACAGAATGCCATTCCACATCCAACTTCTTTCGTATCTCCCCATGTAACCTGAAAAGTTATTAGCAAACACAGGGAACGAGTCCGTCGCAACACCGATGGTGAGTCTGAGACGTTCTGAATATTATCGTATAACTCTGAATTGCTTTCGCATTGATTAAAGTAATCAATGCGAAAGCAATTCAGAGTTATAGGTCAATATTAGCTTAGGATTTTGTGGACTTTAAATCGCATGAAATCGCATTCCATTTTGCTCCCTATGATTTTGAGAGTTTTATGCCGCCGTGAGTGTTTCGCAATATGTGTTGGAGTGTTTTTAACGTCATCGACGAGGTTGCCTGATACCTCGAGAAGCACAAACTTGACACTCCAAGCTTGAGAAGGAGTCATTCGTTTTCGTCCTGGCTATACGCGCACTCTGCATCTCAGCATCCGCTCAGGTAATTGTGTACATAGACTTGCCCCAAATATGGGCAATATGAACCAGAATCTATTAGATTGAGCGTGTGGCGCAGGATTTTGTGAACTTTCATTTCCTTATAGTGTGTTGAAAACTAGTTTTTCGATAAATACTCGTTCCGTTCTTTCGTGGTTATGTAGTGTGTAGTGTTGAAAATGGTGCGCTGCAACGCGTCCAACTCGTCATCGCGATGAGTCCGATGATCTTTGATTGATTAGCAACATTTTGTGGTAAATGTGAATTTTATGTCAAGGCTTTGTGTTCGATTTAAAGATAAACTGGGTCTGCGAGGCCTTTTGTTTTTTTGTCTGTCTCCTGACTAGTCAAAGTTTTTGTATCCGTTTGAAGAAGACTTGTTGTTATCTTTGAACCGGTCACGTTTAAATTTGTTGAGAAGGAGTCGACAACTGAGGCTGTCATAATCTCTTCTAGAGATTTGCCTGCTTTTGTGCATGTTGACATGTTTGTTTCAAAAATTGTACCAAAGAACATTTGAACCTAAACCTGTTGCAATAATTCATTCTTCTGGATGACTTGTAACAATACAATACATTAATAATTGTTTATCATAAATATTAATTTTCCTTATGCAAATATACTAGTAAATATACTACTATGCAAATATACTTACGCATACAAGCAAATAAATAGTATATAGCTGCAAAGTTACTTACGGCAGTGTAATGACCGCAGACCTTTCCAGGTTTACAACTGAGGCTGTCATAATTGTAGTCTGGTTTTTCATCATACCACGCCTGCACAGCTTGCTCAACATGAAACGATGGCGTCGTGTGAGCGTAGATGTTCTGACCGATATCTTTATAGCCGATGCTATTGGCGTCATGAGACGGCTGACCGTGCTCAAAGACACATCGCTCTGACCACTGCTGACCCAGCTTAGCCAGCTTCTCATTCCAGTGCTAGACACAGACCAGTGAAGAACATTCAAGGATCTTCTGTTCTTAATCATATATCATGTATATAATTACAATTATACATGTATATATAATAGCTGCTGATATACGACTGCTCCACATGAATTGCCCAGAGTTGTAATTGTCTTTAACGTCATGGCTTTGCGACGTGCTTAGAGCGATAATCGTACTTCTTTGTAATTGTGCTATAGAAATATCTGGATTAGATTATGTGAGGCCACCAGCTGACGTTCTACAACTGACGTTCTCTTACTTAACTTAAAACTTTCTATTTCGCGAATACTTTTTAGTCTTCCCTTAGCGACTGGTCGTTTCTCTGATTGAAGTGCTGAATCTGGCACGTTAACTTCTTATTAATTTTATTCATTCCCCTCATTTTTATGTATGCTATTAATAATTATACATGGCTGAAGAAGTTTAGCGGCGTCCATACCAGCTTGTACATATTGGATCCACCCTCCTTACGCCGTAATTCGTTGTGTAGAGCTAGAATCTCCGTCTGCTGTTGAGCGTTTATACCATGCATTCGATTTTCAATCTTCGACTCCTGTTCCGTCAAAGCACCGCGTTCTTCGTCGTAATGAACATCTCGCCACCTCAGTTGACTGTAATAGTCGTCAAGTTTCACATGCGTTCCTTCAAAATTCTACGAATAATGAGATAAATGGCATTAGCATAAAAATTACTAGGTTAATTGCACTACAAATATTTTACACAAATAGGTTAGTGTTATAGCAGAAAGACAAATGAAAGACATCTTCAAATATCTTACCAACAAATTTAATTAACGATGCCTAGGTCAACGAGAGAGAGTTGTTTATATTATGGTTTGATTTTAATGTTTATTCGCCCGTAGACTATGACTGGAAAGCTTGTGTCCAGTAATTTTCGGCCCACAAAGAATTAGTGAACAGATGAGGGAGATGATGATGTTGGCTACTGATACGGGTGACTGTACTGTGGGCGAAGAGAGTTGAAGTGGAGTTTTGGGCAGTAGTCCTGGTTATAGGCTACGATAGATAGATTCTCAGTAAGACATCTTTTATATTGAGCGGACTGCAAAGATACTGAGGTTAAAATGGCAGCCATTTGAAAGTTCTGAAAAAGATACTGAGGTTAAAATGTACAAATATACAAATTTTCGCCAATGGGTCAAAATTTAGAGTGCCAAGTCATAGAGGAACAAACTTCCCGCAGGGCAAAGGACGAGATGAGCCCTGTTTTAATGCTAGGGTCTGGAGAGCATTGCTAAATTTACCTGCGATGCCACCCACGATTTTCTACAGTTGATGCTGTTGAAATTTCATTTAAAGGTTTAGCTGGACATTACTCTCTTAAAGAAAGTTTTCATTCAAAATCGGCATACTTTTTTTTACCAAACTTTAAGCGAGATCCTGGAAAACAATGGCTGTCAAGAATTTCACAGTGTTCAGTTTGAAATTTTCTATTTTCAGTGATGTACACAGGTTGCACAGTGACACCAAACAGACAACTTGTCAGATATATCATGAGTGCATTGCACCAATGAACATATTATTGAAAATTCGACTTACAAGGGGTTGTAGTTTCCATTGTTTAATACTACTAATAATTATGTGGCGATAGTTCAGGATTGTTTAATACTACTAATAATTATGTGGCGTTCGCCCGCCCGGACGCCTGCACTCTCGTCGCGCCGGGCGGGTTTCGTGACGGGTTTCCAGCCCACTACCCGTCTGGAGCCACCCGAGTCTACTTTCAACGTAAAATGGCTGTTCTCTATCTCTTCCCATAGTGAACGTTCCTATGAGAGGAGATTCAGGATTGGCAGCTTAAGAAAGGTAACACTATACAATTCTGTCTCCGGGTCTGACTCTGCTTCTTTCCGCGGTCGCCGGATGGGCAACGTCCTGAGGCTGGCCGTCCTTCAGAACAGGGTTCATTCTCTTTCCAGCAGGAGTCTTCCTCTTTTGTGTGCCTTCTTAGATACGGGCTTCCTCCAACTCTCCACCTGATCTGAACTTTGACGTACCATTCTACATCTCGTGACTCCTGAACTATCGCCATTTATAAGGGACACCAAACGTTTTCTAAGTATCGGGAGCAAGGAATACATGCGACAAGTCTCTGTATCACATCATCCTAGACACCAGTCTATTGGGCAACAGTCAACGGTAACTCTCTACGTCTCGTCTAGGCACTTGTCTATTGAACAACTCGTCTTCCCACCGTCACGTGTCTCTCGATCCATTTCCGTGCGTGGCATACCGGCCTCACACATGTTTTGTCATGCACGACATTTACGGATAAGTTTCCTTACCCATCCTCTGTGTTGGCAATTATCGACCAACACAGTGATAAATTCTGCTTCGAGAGATAACGGTAAGGGTATCTACGGCACTCTGATAGTGAAGGTCTTCTCTCTATGACCTTCCTATCTACACACAGAACTTCGTTCCGACCTACGCCCAGCGGGGGCCCAGCCTCGCACTTCAGTCAGTTCTCAGAGCTGCGTGTTACGACAAGCAAATATTTTTATACCTGGGTATCCGACTACCCGGACTTTCACGTATCGCTCTCTTGGTCTGCTTTATTATTTCCCTTCATACAAGGGATTATCGTACTCCTCACCCAGGGACTCTGACTAGCTGAACTTCGGCTAGCAAAACGCGAACTTGTCTCTTTCGGACCTGGGAACCCGACGACCGACCCGAACGTTGAGGTTAATCTCTTCCTTTTGGTCTGATTTAATCTCTGCTTACCTGGAACTCGCGTACTCTTCACCTAGGGATCTGGCCCGCTGTATCTACTCGTTGCGGCGTATCCCTACCCGTATCCCTACCCGGTTTACATAACCTTTCATACGGTTGTGTTTTCCCGGGAGCTCACAGCTCAATTCCGAGTACACAGACTCGATTCTACTAACGGCACCAGTGGAGTAACTATCAGTACTGTTACCCCATTATTTCACACAGACCTGTGTTTTCACTTCCCGCTGCGGAAAGTTGCCTGTCTTCCACGCACCTGAACGAACCACGGTCAGATTGTTCGGGCAGTTCCCCGAACTGAGAAGTTTGCAGTTAGTTCCGCGAGCCAAGATTTGCGGTAGACCGCAGTTAGGTAGGCCAAAGAAAGATATGCGGGAAAACCGCGGGAGTAACTATGACGGAGTAAAACAGCCAAAGAAAGAAACTTGCCGGTAGACCGCGAGTTAAGGATTCAACGTGTAAATTTATTGTGAATTGTATACTCTAATTTGTATAGGCTTTAATGTGTAGTTGAGATTTTTCTGTTAGACCGCGAATTGAGAGATTGCGGCTAGTCCCGCGAGTTAAAAGAAAGACGGGCAAGTTACCCGATGTTATCGAACGGAACCAACGGGGTCACCCTCCCCGTACATATCGAACTGTCACCACCCTCGTATTTTACCGAACGTCACCAACGGGGTCTGCTTCCCCGTATTTACTGAACGGAATCACCGGTGTCCTTCCCCGGACTATCGAACGGAATCAACCTGATAGCTCTCCCCGTACACGTCAAGCGGTCACCAACGACGGGGTCTGCTTCCCCGTCTTTACCGATAAAGACCTGTGTTTTTTTATCACTCACGATCAATCTCTCCCCGAGGTTTACTCAGCCTGTTAAACTTCCACAATCGGGATTCAGACGGCTCGCGATCTAACGGCAGGGTGGGCCCCAAACCTGTCGAATCGGCGGTCAATCCAACACCCAAGAGTGATTAGTTTTTGCTGTAACTCGGGATCGCACTGCTCAGCTTTTTATGGACGACACGGGCAAAGACCAACCGGGTCTTTGCCCGTGTATCTCAGACAGTCACCAGCGCGGTCTTTCCGCGCTGGTGACGGTCAAAACCGGGTCTTTTCCCATGTATATCAAACGGTCAACAGCAGGAACTTTGCCCATGTATCTCTGACGGCTACTACCGGGTCTTTGTCCGTATATTGAAATGTCACCATACGGGATCTTTTCCCGTCTTAATTGAACGGCCACCGACTGGGGCTGCTTCCCAGTCTTTATCGAACCGAACCACCGGGGTCTTTCCCCGGACTATCGAACAGTCACCGGCGAACCAGACACCGACGGGACCTTTCCCGTCTATCTATCGAACGGAACCGTCGGGGTCGCCTTCCCCGGACTTTACCGAAACAGACCTGTGAGCCTTTATCTCTCACGATCGGTCTTTCCCCGAATCAGCCTTCCATGATCAGACTCGGTACTGCTCACGATCTACAACAGAGTGGGCCCTTACTCCGTTGGATCGGTGTTTTGCCGGCACTGGTCAGACCGCGTTTGGAGCGGCTGTCATTCGGGAGCGCACTGGTTAGCCTTGTACCGGACGCCGTGTCCGAAAAATCACTGGTAACTTAACCGAAACCTGTGATACATCGTATCACTTATATGCAGAGTGCACACATCGCCACTCTACGTTATAAGCAATGCACCGTGTGGCAGGCTCTATACATCCGTCTGCATGCTAGAAACTGGCACGTAAATTACATTCTGGCCTCCATAGGAAGGCTAGATTCATTGGTCTGCACGACTATAAGTTAGTACGTAAATCAAATTCAGGCCTCCATACTTATATATTAGCCCATGTACACCGTTTCAAATACCGGTGTCTAAAATATACAAATCTAACTATTATACTAAGCGTCACCCTAGCTGTAGGCATTAAATATTAGATCGGAAGGCGTCTAATATTATTCTAATCAATAATTTAAATCGCTAAAGTGGGAAGGATACGCTAAAACTTAAATATTGGCTATTATGATATCGCCCTAGCGCTACCATCTACGCATTCAAGCCCTGTGGCTAAAGTGGGAAGGATACCACAATTATAATTATTGTGTTATAAGGCCGACGATGCTCTCTCTGCTGCAATCCTTCGGGAACCAGAGCATGTCCTCCATGATTTACTCCCTCCGAAACGATCTTCCGCGTACTCTCTTCGACCTCGCTGGCATAATCGTGAGATACCACGATGTGATCCATTGACATTGCTAGATTACTGCATAAATGATAAGAAAACACTTGCTTTTTATTTACTTATTTTATCATTTTTATTTCGATTTATTATTACTTCAATGTTTTACAATCAATGTTCTAGCTTCTGATCCATTGTGCGCTTGCTAATGGTGTAACAAAGAATATACTTACTTACTTATATCTTATAATATATATTCGTGTTTATTGACAAGCTCACTGGCAAACCACAGTAAGTTACATTAAAATAATTGAAACATGACGGTAAAATAATCAAGATCTTGGCAATCTCTAAGGCGTCCGCTCTTTTACTGCTGGGAAGTTGAAGGCTATAAGGAGCAATAATCACGTCTTTCAAGATCTTACTTCTTCGAGTGTTACCATTCATCTATACCCTCCCCATTTAACACTAACCTTCGGCATAACTTTCTATGAAATCGAGATGGTTCACTTTCGTTGCCCAAGTCGAAAATGATTCAGTTTATCTCTACAAAATTTCTCCTAACGCGACTTAAAAAGTGCTATAGCCTAAATATCTTGGCGGATGTATACAAGCTGATATTCTGGCACAAACTAAGCTCATTCCAAGCAAAAGTGAAGTACGACGTAGTAGCCTGCGGATCAAACTATCCAAGAGGGCGTTTCGCAATAAAACTACACAATGATATTTAGACATTTGCGGTATATCGCAAACTGAGTGCCGCGGCACACTAGTGTGCCGTGCAAGATTTCAGGTGTGCCGCGAGAGAAACCTAAAATTCGCTAGTCTCTTCAATTGACTTTATAAGAAATTATTTCATAAACACAATTTCGGCTTTTTATTGTTTTCATTTTTAAGAATAGTTTCACATTAACAGTTATTCGATGTCATGTGATCAAAAGTAAAAACTCTAGTGACATTAATCTATTCTATGTTATTTATGTGTTCACTCTCCTCTCGACGTCATTATTACGGAGATACCAGCATAACTATAACTGAACAACGTTTGTTCTACTTTTTTATTCCTCTACGACCTTTTCGAAAGGTTAAACACCTTAAATTTGAGTCTTCAAGGTGCAAAAAAAAACATAAGGGAAACTTAAGGCATTCAACGAAAAGTTGCAACTGTGGATTAAGAATAGAGTAATGGATAACACACTGGCGTGAAGAGCTGAAGCTACCAAGATCGAATCCCGTAAACCTCCCTAAGGTTTTCAGCCTTCCATTCGCTAGGTGGCGGTGGTAAAATGAATAGTAGGCCATTATGGCGCCGTTTGGCTGCCGCTTAAATACAGTTATATTCGACTCCTGTAAAACTGTTATCATGTGCTTCTACTGTATACATGTTTGTAAGGCGCCCTGCGTGGCTGCCGTTTCTACTACATGTATGTTTACTGTACAGCGCAGTGCGTTTGCAGGCGTTTAATTAAAGAACATCATCATTATTATTATCATTATTATTATTATTATTTTTTTTTTTTTTTTGCCCCAAGGTACATATGATCCCTCGGGGACTTAGATATTAGACTATTTATGGTTATTTCTGGAAAATCAGGCCTCGTCCTCCGCAACATATTATTATTATTATTATTATTATTATTATTATTATTATTATTATTATTATTATTATTATTATTATTATTATTATTATTATTATTATTATTATTATTATTATTATACGAATTTATTTCTTCATACAACCAATACACTCATATACAGACGAATTATTTACTGTTTCCAGTCACTGTATCTAGGCTATAGGCCGCCATATAGTCCTGGCTGCACCGTCTCCTTATTGTTCAAATCGGAGGTGCCTAGAACAGATAGGGAGTTTCTTTATTATTATTATTATTATTATTATTATTATTATTATTATTATTATTATTATTATTATTGTTATATTTAACAATAATGATTAAATAATCTGAAGCGCCATCTCAGCGTCACTCAGTGAACAATTTATCGTGAAAAGGCCGATGAGAAGCAGATGGCGTTCCCGCGTTGGACAGCTATCGACAGTCTCTGAAACAGGTAGCTTGTCTCAAGGGTGTCCTGAGTTGAATCCGTCAGCCTATGTCCCAGTTCCAACACAAAATCCAATCCTTCCGAACCATGCACCACTCGTCTCCACTGCTACCGCTACAAAGGCATGCGTTCGGGTGATAGTGGCGTACTTGGATCTTTTGGCGGCGGCTGCCCGGTTTGCGGCCTCACCTGCTCCGGTTGATGTTACAGCCAGATGTGACGTTGCATAAGTGTCCGAAACGGTCACATCCCAAGTGAGGCACCTTCCGCATGACCATGGGATAAGCGTCACGCCGTCAGGTCGCTTGCGCTCTGGGTAGGGATATTTGCTCTTCCAAACGATCTCCATATGATATCGTTTAGCATGCTGTGCCGTTGATGTCTGCCAGCGTTTTTTCTGCAGACAAAGACCGTGGAGTCCTCTGGCGTCAACTCTCTCGCCACATTGACACACATGTGGTTCGCACAGAGTCGTTCCAAGTCTTATTCCAACCGCGATCCGTATCACTTCATCGGACAAGCGGAGGCCCAATGCAGTAACCGGAGGAGCTAGCAACCAGTCTCCCGCGTGTGGTGCCCGAGAAGCTAAGAGACGAGCCCGGTATTATTATTATTATTATTATTATTATTATTATTATTATTATTATTATTATTATTATTATTATTATTTTTTTTTAGTCCCGAGGTAAACATGATCCCTCGGGCGTCACAAAAATTTGTCAGGAGACAAAAGAAAACTAGTTATTAATAATATTATTATTATTATTATTATTATTATTTCTTTTTTATTTTATTTTGTTAAATATTTTTTTAACGCCCGATGTAAAAATAATCCCTCAGGCTCTTAGAAACTATCCGAAAGCTTTGACGTTCTGGAGTTAATTATTATTATTATTATTATTATTATTATTATTATTATTATTATTATTATTATTTTTTTTTTTTTTTTTTACCCGAGGTATCAAGGATCCCTCAGGATTTGGAAAAATTATTGTTATTTAGGAGCAGAGATAGTGTCTGGAGGGTCAGGCCTCGTCTTCGGGGGAAAGCGTGGGAAAAGTGCCTTTAAATGTAATCAAATTATAGCGTTGGATGCTGATGGACAGACGCTGAAAAAGAAAAGTTGATTCGCGTCTGTCGCCACTGATGGAAGAAATGCGACCGCCTATGTCGCTGATAAAATCTGAGGCTGAAGGGTTCATCGGCCCCAAGGTCTCGATGGCCACCGGCTGGAACATGTGCGATGCAGGGAGCCCCTGGTACTTCTGTATTTTACGGTTGGCCGCCTGAGCTGCTGCCGGTCCTGCCGAGCCGGCCGCGTAAGTGATGTAAGAGGCTGCACAGGTATGTACAATCGTAGCATCCCAAGCCAAGTATTTCCCTCCTGACCAGGGTATTAGGGTAGCTCCGTCGGGCCTTTTGCCGTCAGATCTGAACAGACCCGACGGTTCCTTGATGCTAGGAATATCAGCCCTAAGCAGGGCGCGCCAGATGATGTCATTTATGGCGTGGTGGCGTAGGGAGCGTCCAGAAGCCCTCCTGCACACAAAGCCATGGTGACCCTCTTGGCTCACCAAGTCGCCGCAATGGCACCTGTGGGGACCGCACAAAGCCAGGCCCAAGCGGAGGCCTACCGCCACCCGGACCGCCTCGTTGTCGAGGACGAGGCCACACGCAGCTATGGGGAGCGCGGCCAGCCAATCTGCCGAATGAGGGCGGCCAACTGCATCGAGCCTGGCCCGGTCAATCGGGCCAACTGCACACCGGAGGATGTCGGCTTTATCCACCTCGATTAAGGGCCTGTCCCAAACTATCTGTCTTACTGGCAAAGGGCTCATAGTTGTCGGCAGAGTGTCCCGACGCGCCTCCAACAAGTCTGACATAAAAATGTCGGGCAATGCTGAACCTGTCGAGAGAATAGCGGTCTGAAGCTCGAGGGTCGATGCGGCTGAAGCTAAATAAGCAGAGGAAGCCAGCGAATCGACCCTACGAATGCCAAGTCCACCATCTCTGACGGGAAGCGCGGCCTGCAGCCATTGAGTGTCATTCAGAGAGCAGTTGACGATTGTCTCTAAGCCCGACCGCATCAGCCCATCCAGTGTCTTTAGGGCCGAGTGCTCAAAGCAAGGAGAGCAACGGAGAAGGTAGCTCAATTTTGAAGCGCCGAATGATGAACGTAACAAAATCAGGGCGTTCTGTGATGGCAATTGACGGAGTCTCTCCAAGGCTCGTCGGAATGTGCTGCATTGGCGCGCCAAAGACTCGTCCAGCGCCCTCCCAACAAAAAGTGGGGCACCAAGTAAATTCAGCGTATCGAATTCGACTCTGACATATTGCGACAAAGAAGGGGTCAGATCTAGGGTGACATCTGGTGAAAAAACCTCGCATTTATTAGGGTTGAGGTGAAGGCCTAAGGAAGGCCCTAAGCCGGCCACAACACGCACATCGCGGGCCACAACATCCATATCTCCGCCGAGGGTTAGATCGTCAAGAAAACCTATTCTGAGGCTAGCCCCAAGCGACTGTAGCACTGGCTGCAGGGGCAAACTGAATAGAAGAGGCCCCAACGGGTCGCCTTGTTGTGGGCCCATTTGTGATGAAAGAAATAGGTGACCAAATTTGATGTTAGATGGGACCGAGTATGTCTGATGGACGAACGGGTATATTTCAGGAATGGTCTCAAAGACGGAGTCCAGCATAACGTCTCGTCTCAGGGTATTGAATGCGTTGGTGAAGTCTAGCTTCACCAGCACTTGATCTTTGCGCATGCTGTTGATGAAACGTCTCGTCGAGTGGACTGCAGCCTCGCACCCGCCCGGCACGCCTATCCCCAACTGAAGCGGGGCAAAGTGAGACGAAAGCCTAGATAGTGCGTATTTATTAGCGCATTTGCCTGCCAGTCTTCTCCATATATAGCCGACGACAATCGGTCTCAAGCCCCCCGTTTCTTTATTGAGGGCGATCATGTTGCCTCCGAATAATATCGGTCTGACCTCAGGAGGGCACTCACCCCGTAACAGCAGGTTGACGAATTCAGTCAGAGCCTCGATGAGTGGTTGCGCTGTCTCATTGTGTTTAACCAGGTCCAGCAGATGACCTGGTCTGAAGCCATCAGGACCTCCAGCCGAACCGACAGGGAAAGTGCGAATCGCATCCAACACCTCACCAGCAGTCACCTGCCACGCTACAGCCGATGCAGGATCGGGCAAGCCCTTAAGGGTCTCTGGACATGGGTCCTGGGGGTGTTTCTCCTGTAATAGCTTTAGGTTTTGTTCACACGGGGCCGCCGGCTGGCCCCCCTCGCACAAGATGCGGACCGCGGCTCTGACATTGCCATCCTCCAACTTAGAATTGACAGCTGCAATAAGGACCTCCGCAGAACTCTGAAGTTCGATTACGTGTGGGAGGGTGCTCATCGATAAATTGCGTGGGCTCCTGTAACCACTTCTCGGTCCTATTCTTTATGATCTTATTTATACTGCGTCTTTTTCCAGCCCTAGATGGTTGGGCGAGGATGGAGGGCGCGAAGTCGAGCAGGGTCTTCCATGCTGTGGTAGACTGAGGTGTTCTACATATGTCTAGTAGGTTCGAAGTGAGCGCCTGAGCACAAGCCGAGCGAGCACCTTTGCATATATGTTTCAGAAGAGGCCCCTAACATCCGGGTGCGACATGCCCGCAACGAGGTCTGCATCGGGGCCTGGTCTTAAAATGACGGGCGGGGCGTCGGAGTTACTGATGGACGCCTGCGACTGTCCCTCACCGCCTGCCCTGTCAGCCCCGTCGCCTGTCCGCGCATCCAATGCGCGGACAGGCGCAATTGGATAATTATTATTATTATTATTATTATTATTATTATTATTATTATTATTATTATTATTATTATTATTATTATTATTATTATTATTATTATTATTATTCAGATCTTGATTGTTTTCCAGGTATTGATGCTTTGCACACAAGAGCATAATAATGGGAAAAATTAGGGTGACCCTGGAATATCTCGCTTTAGCATTGCCAAATACTTTCCTTCACTGGAAACAAAAGAGTATGAATGGTCATCAATCCATTCGTAAATCACGAATGTACTGGTCTGACGATGGCTGAAGAAGAGAGTCTCATCGATCTTAAGAGCGATCTGGTTCACAGAGGCTCTTTTGTTCATCAAGAGTTGTCAGCATTTTTGATCTAAATTCTAAGCCAATATCCAGATTTGATCACGAAAGCAATCAAGTGTTAGCTGCCTTTTGGATCTTCGTATCTCTGCGAAGTTAGATTTTCTGTTTTAACAGAAATGAAATCGAAAAAACCCGATAGCGACTAGAGATGGTGGATAATGAAATGCGTGTCTGCTTTTCGGCAATCGAACCTCGCCTCGCTCTCGTAAATAAGCTCTTTCCTCGCATTAGACTAGTGATGATTAGTCAATTTAAAATCTGCTTTCGTTTCGCTATTACTGGACTAAAATTTCAAGCTTAAAACATGACAAACTGAAAATTAGCGCCGGTAAATAAGCTGGTCTCCCTGACGTGGCTTTTGTGTGGCACTGAGAAATTTAGGAAATTTACAAATTATTGCTGTTGATTTTATTATTATTATTATAATTATTATTATAATTATTATTATTATTATTATTATTATTATTATTATTATTATTATTATTATTATTATTATTATTATTATTATTATTATTATTATTATTATTATAAACAACATTACAGAAGGCGGTTCAGACGGCTGGAGACTAGATCTATAATATATAATAATGACAATAATAGTAATATTATTATTATTTTAAATAACATCACAGAAGGCGGTTCAGACGGCTGGAGACTAGATCTTTACAGAAATTGTAGTAGCAGTAGGATCATGTTATCAAACGCATTCGTGGCATTCACAGGTCGTTTCTCACCTTTTCTTTTTGCACTTTCAGTCCCACTTCGTTGATGGACTGCACGAGGGTATCTTCGCTGACTCCAAGTTGTTCACTCAGTTCTGAAGACAAACCAGTCATAAGCGACAAGCTAAGAACAAGCAACACAGAAAAATTCATCATTCCTTTGTTGCAGCAGCTACTTGTCTTTCTTTAACGCTTTCAGGTGACTGAACCAGGTTTTGCGGCTCCTGCGTTTATTAAATAGTGTTATGTACCATGCAGCCGACTCTCTCTGTATGTGCCCAGTGGGCTTGCAGTGCCTTGGACAGGCCATATATTGGCATATTGGCCAGCACTTAATGTACGTAATATTCAAGCCCCATTCAAAACTCTAGCGGGATACAAAAGAAAGGTGCGCCCAATTATCTTTTTTGGGATACAGAAAATCGGGATAAGGTTGCGACTTTATTTACCGCCAGTTTTTCTAGCCAGCTGCACTGAAAAGTTTCTATATAAGTGTATAATTTAATTTACCCTGAAGGGTTCAACATAAAGCGTAAAATGACTAATCGGACCGACTAAACAGCAAGTAAAAGAATTCTCCCTATGAAGCATGATCAGGACAGATGCCAAGTGCCATGAGGAAATTAAAAGAAGGGTAAAATGACTAATCGGACCGACTAAACAGCAAGTAAAAGAATTCTACCTATGAAGCATGATCAGGACAGATGCCAAGTGCCATGAGGAAATTAAAAGTGGTTGTACATGGTTTTCTTAAAAGTGGTTGTACATGGTCTTCAGAGACATGGACCATGAGGAAAGAGGAAACGAAGAAGGCTTTCGAGATGTGAATTTTGAGAAGAATGGGGAAGATCAGTTGGACAGAACAAATGAAGTGATGGGAAGGATTGGAGAAGAAAGATAGAAGAAGAAGATAGAAGAAGAAAGAAAGACACATTGAGAAAGAGGCAGAGGAAATGGATCGGGCACACGCTGAGGGCACTCTCTCCTAAGAAATGTCACCGAGGGAAGAATGGAGGGGATAAAAACAAAGGGAAGACCAAGACAGATGATGCTGGATTGGATGATGAAGGAAAGATACAGAACACTCAAAGAAGAGGTTCAAAATCGAGAGGAGTGGCGATGTCGGACGTTGGAACCTGCCTAAAGGCAGAGAACCAGAAGAAGAATGCATTTTTCACAAACGGTGTCATTACCCAGAACGGTCGAGAAACGAGTTATACAGGATCCCTCCATCCAGCTGCTGGATGGACGGAAAGTTATCACTTCTTATCAGACGCCTAAGGATGGCTCCCAGCGTCTCACCATACCGGGAGGCGTAGAGCAATCTTAACAGCATAGGCCGATAATTTATCCGATGTTATTATTAATTTGTTAATTAATCTGGAGGCTGAATAAATTGCTGTCCATAGAATTTGCGTTGTTTCAGAGTGTGCACACGTTTACCTACGACTTCATTAGTGAGACGAGACGAACAGTATGATTAGGTTTGTTCCATCTCCAGATTTGCACAAGGCACGAACAGAATATTGACACAGATATATTAAAACATACATAGGCAATCAATATTCTAAATTTAAGCATAACGACCCTGTTCTGCTTAGTTAATTATAATTATGATTTAATGGTTAATCGTAATCTCATAAAAGTAACTTGTCGGAAAGATTACTTTGAATATGTGTTGCATTTCACCATAAAACTGTTTGAAGTGTACATAAGTAATGTAGGCCGTCTCCAAATTGATTGTGATCCATAGACTATTTTCAGTATATATTCACCATAAGTTTTCAAGCGCCATCAGTTATAAGTTTTAAACCACAATTACAATTTGATGCCTATGGAGAACTGAAGTGTGATGACTACCAGCAAGGTTAATTGACAATTACGCTAGCATTCTTTTTTGAAGAAATTGAATTAACCTAGACAAGAGAATCGCAGCAAAAGTTCGTATAATGGAATGCAGTAGAATCCTCCACAATCGTTTTTTAAGGGTCCTCGTTATAAAATTACACAATTCAATTGCAGGGCCTTGATGACAGCTAGACATTTAATTATACCGTTGGCTATATGCCATGGTGCATTGTGAGTAACCGTCATTAAAGAAACCCTTCAATTCGCGTAAATCATTTATGCAATGTCCTCTGAAATTTTCTTTCTTATAAAAGTTGAAAGTTGCATTGTAGGCAGCTAAATTGTTATCAATTTACCGAAAGAACTCTGGCACCAGCGTTTCAATAGAGCGTCTGCAAACTCTCAGATTATAACTACCACATTAACCCATGGCAGTGTTGAGGGGGATATTCCACGTCAACATTGGATTTCATATACGTTTCAGCCAGGTCAATATACACATTACAAGAAATGCAGTTTCGAAGGGAAGGGAATGACAGTGAAGTAATTAGACTTTCTTTACCAGCAAAGTTTTGATAATTCTATGATTTAATCGTTTAATCGTAATCTCAAACTCGATAATTATGCAGTAAAACATGATTGTTTCATTTCGACCGTCGGCCTACAACACTCGTCTTAAGACTCCCGTTTCTTTCGAAGTTATATTATTGGTACATCGTGTAATTTCAGAACTAGTGAATTTGCAGCAGTCACTGAAGGCTGCCTTAGTAGATCATCGATATTGTCATTTACACGAATTCGTATGGGAAGACGATTTAGGCTTCATTTTCAAGCTGTCGTTCTCAGCTAAGGCGCAAAAACGTAAATTTCGAAGAAACACAAACAAATGCCATGAAATGTAATTGTACGTGAGGGTTTTCACTTCCTTTTTGAGCAGATGAGGTAAAAACTCAATTTATTTTAGCAGAATTGTCCCCCAAGAAAATTGTCAGAAAGAAGAAAAAATTTTTAGGGGATGAATCTGTTAAAAAAGGTTATGAATTTATTTACTAGACGAGTTGAAAAGAGTTGTAAAAGGAGGTCAACGACTAAAAAAAGGGTCATAAACTTTGTTGGGAGATGAATTCGTAGAAAAGTCCTTGAGTTTTTGTGGAGATGAATTCCTGAAAAGTAGAGAATTTTTTTCTGACAAGAATTCCTTAAAAGAAGGTCACCGACTTTGTCGACTTTGCCCCCCACCTCTCAGACAAGATCGCCGCCACTGGTTTCAGGATCCCGTTTCGTTGACCGTTTCCTTCCTTAGATTCCTCACGACTCATCTAAACTCAAGTTGCCGTCGTGAAAAACCTCCCAAAGACGGAAAGCGGCAAAGAATTGTGGCGCCTCGGAGTGGGACTAGCAGGCAGCCCGAGATTATAAATATTTAAGTACCCTTAACTAAAAACAGTAAATTCAATTAGTCTGTGAGTTTGTTGGCCTTTTGAGTAGTATAATGACCATGATAAAAAAAAATAATATATTAAATTAATTGCTTAATAATAATGATAAAAAAATAATAGCAAAAATTCCTTTTTCATTGAGGTCTGTTTTCAGGTTGATTTTCTCGTGTAGGAGGACAAAACAAGACTTCGTAATTTTACAAAAATGCACATCAATAATAATAATAATAATGCCTAGGAACCAGAATCCTGATTATAATGTTACTGGATAATAAATAATAATAATAATAATAATAATAATAATAATAATAATAATAATAATAATAATAATAATAACAACAATAACTTACAATAATGCGCTATAATGCCATCGCCTTTCGCGGCACTTTCAATGACTTAGCGGAGGACGAGGCCTGATTTTCCGGAAAAAACAATAAATAGTCTAATATCTAAGTCCCCGAGGGATCATATGTACCTTGGGGCAAAAAAAATAATAATAATAAGCTGCAGGGATGCTCTCCATGCTTCACTCACATGACGCTCTAATCCTGTTACGAAATGGATTGAGCGTGCCAAAGCGCCTTTACACAATACGCACAGCATTATGCATCGACTGTCGTAGTCTAACAAGATCTATGAATGAGGAGGAGCAGGGTATGAGGGCCTGAATGTGCATTAAGGACATTTGATTGGTGACCTAATTCTTCTACTGCATATCTGAACTGGGAAGCATGCATGTCTAGATTTGATTACATATTCTTATGATTAAAAACCGACTGAATTTAATATGAATTGAATGACCTAGTAATAGGGGACTGATGTACACGAAACAAGTAAATTGGCATACGATCATCATCTGTCTTGTAGGCTAATTGAATAGACGAGGTTTTCCTCCTGTCTCTACTAGCATCTAAGGCCGTTACCAAGTCCATGTATTGTTCTTTAAGATATTTTATCACGTTTTTCATCCACGTCTTTGTTTTCTTCATCGACTCCGTGTTCCCTCCACGTGGCAATGTATTGTAGGCTATAAAGCGCTCGCTGTATAGACAGAGGCGCTCATGACTTCTACCATCAAAGGAGAATTGCTGAATATGCTGATTCCTGGCGAGACAACGCGGAGCATATCTGGGACGAGGCAGGACCGCCACAACAGCAAACGAAGCAGAGGGTGTACAGCGACGAAGAATCGATAGCTGCGGCGGTCTCGGCCAAATTTGAAGATGGAAACATCAAGGCCGCCGCAAGAATTCTGTGCTCGGAGGAGAATCGGCCCCGATCAATGATCTGACTTATATTGAACTTTGCCGGAAGCACCCGGAGGAGGATCAGGGTCGCCCGTCTGCGCCGCGGCCGCCGCCTGTTTCGGACCACTTGCAGCTGGACGATTTGACCATCCGGGACCTCATCCACTCCTTCCCGACCGGATAATCGAGGGGAGACGATTATATGGGACGTAGTACCCCCGGGTACAAAATATAACTGGGGATTAAGATGGATTCCATTGAGGTGCTCAATGGAATCCAATATATATATATATATAAATATATATATATATATATATATATCTGGGACGTAGTTGTTTAGAACTGTTATGGGTTTGGACTCCGAACGAACGTGCAAAAAACAGCATCAACAGAATTCAGCGTAAAGTTCATCATGGCCTCCTGAAGTAAATTAAACAAACGGTTGGCGACAGGCCGCATCCTTGCTTTAAGCCTACTTTGATCTTAAACCACTCTGTTAGGTCTCCATCCACTCTTACTGCACTCACTGACTTGCTGTAATAGATCTTCTAAAAAAATGTCCCGCGTCCTGGACACGTCCTAATTTTTTTGTATTAAATACGTAGAATTTGCTATTTTAATTTACCAATAATTAGTTTTAAAAAAAGAAATTACAACGTCAACAAAATACGCAGCGCCGCAGAAAATTTACAAATCCTCAACACAAACTTAATCTTAAGTGTATGGCTATCCTTGGGTCTACATTCTGCAACAGACGGGCAGCTGTAAGGGTCTATTCAAAAAAGCAGGAACTGCAATTTTACCAAATCGTTTGAAGATAGTAGCATACCTGCTTAAAATGCAGACAGTTTAGTTTGAAGGAATCATTCTGGTGCGATAAAAGAAACAGATGATTAACTGCAGTGGCATCACTATGGGGCGCGAGAGGTGTGACACCAAAATGACTGTCTAAGAAGATTTATGCAGAGTTTCCGCATTTTATTAATATTTGCTAATTTAATTTTTCATGTTGCTAATCTGATGGTAAATGATTAAATATAAAAATCTGCATTTAATTTGATTTTATCCCGACTATTATCACTACAGGAATTACGATTTACGAGTAACATTTGCACAAAACAAGATAAAACTGCTGAGTGGACAATTTGAGCTCAAAGTTGCATCAATCAAAGACGCAGATTTAGAAGACAAGTACAAGCATACAGTAGAAAGTGACACGGTAAAGTAATGAGGACACCAATGTAGGTTTACCGTGGTAATGGAGAATGAGCCGGCGGTAAAACCGCGGTAATGGCAGCATGTTTTATAGTATAATGTAATTTAAAATTCCAGTTTAAGTTTCCATTCACTTTCGACGCAACACGCTTACACCATCATATCTATATTTAGGTCTTACACTATTTCTATTTCTGTTTTCTACTTCCTATTTCCGGTTTGTTTGCTGCTAACTAGTCAAAAATAGTCAAGACATAGCTAATGCAAACTTTCGATAAGATAATCTGTTTTGATGTGTGTCTTTTATTAATTCAATCAGCAAGCTTTGTAAGCTAATAAATCAAAAGCATTTCTCTAAATTTTAATTAGTGAAAATTTTTGGGGAATGTGATGTAGTTCCTGCGGGGTGGGAGAGGATGGGGACGGGATGGGGAACCTGTGGGATGGGGCGGGGATGTGGACAAAATATGCGGGGATGGGAGGACTTCTTGTTGCGGGGATTGGGACGAGATTCTCTCTAGCATACAGAACACTTCAAACAACTACTAAATATCGACACATAACGATCCTAAGGTTCTCAAAGAGGTGTCCATAAATAACACTGAAGCAAAGATGCCAACATTTGAACAAAATGAAAAAGGATAAGGATAAGGCATGGTTGGTATCACTGCAGAACTACTTCAAAGAGGAGCAGAAATAGTTGTTAACGCTATGTATACTCTTGTTACAAAGATTTAGCAAGAGGGAGAAATACCAGAAGACTGGGCAAAATCGACAATCGTCCCTATATACAAAAGAAAAGGAGATCCACAAGACAGCAGAGATTGCAGCGCATTCCAGGAGCAGTCTTCACCAAAATGATACAAACCAGAATGAAACAGTATGCTGAAAGATCACATGGAGAGACCACAGAATACTTTCACACGAAGACTGGAGTACGACAAGGATGCTTTTAACATACTTATTTAACGTAGTTGATAGAAGCAGTAATGTTACTGAGCCTTAACAACACCGAAGCAGTAATAAAGCTAAATGGAGAGCTGGTGAATAGTCTGCGATTTGCTGACGATATTGGCCTCCTCACTAGAAGCGAACCAGAACTATAAGGCAGTCCGAAACCCGTTGAAATTTGGCCTAATGATCAACGCAAAGCTTTTGGGGAATGTGATGTAGCCCCCCCCCCCAAGTCCGTCTCACACCTCGCCGTGGTGGGGGGGGGGCGTAACAGCCGAGTAGGCTATGCCATCAGTGGTGAAGGTTATGCCATCAGTGGTGAAGGTTTCTGAAGTTCCACCTTGGCGCTACGCGAGGTGGAAAGGCTCAGCAGGAACCCTGAAACAGCTGGCTAACGTGAGCGGCGTAGAAGGCCACTACTCAAACCGCGAGGAAGGCAATGGGAAACCACCTCGGCTATTTCCCAAGACTTGATATGGACAAATCAAGTGCAACCCTAACTGACGTTCGTCATCAAGCGAAGTTCTCACCTCGCTTGAGGGTCGGAGGGGAACACGAGGTCGTCCATGTCACAAACCTGCTTAACAGCAGAAGACTGAGTAGATCAACGCAGAGAAAGCTAAAACAATGATGATTGAAAAGACCAAAGACTTATAACTATGACAATCCCAAGAGAGGCTGGCAATGGTTAGGCGCTGGCAGCAACGAGAGAGATACAAAAGAAGAATTTTTACAAGCTTCACAAGCATTTGAATAAATGAACAGGATATGGAGGCACAGAGAATAAACATCATTTATTCGTGCCGTCGCCGCCAAATGGCTGGCGTCAGAAACTGATGATGATGATTAGTACAAAAACATTACTAAGGATACTGTATGCCAGTGTATGGTCTGGTAAGGGTGGGTCGTAAAGACTCTCAATAAACCATGTTTCATACGTATAGATAGCATACCGTAACTGGCTAAGAGCAAATAATTACAACCCTTTTCCTATATAGAAAAATGGGTTGGGTTGGACAATGCGAAAACAAGATGAGAGAAGAATTGTAACGGCAGAAATGAGCTGGCTGCGGAAGACCGCAGGGATTTCAAGACTGCACAAAGTAAGAAACGATGATATAAGACAATCATTATGCATCAAAACAATTTGCTAGACGTCGTCAACAAAGACTCCGATAGTTTGGACATGTAGAGAGAATCCCCGTTGACCGAATCCCACACAAAATTACATGTAAGATTCGAAGGGAAAGACACAAAGACTACGCTGGATAGATAATATGAGGCAGGTATAATTCTGCCATATAGGAAACTGGGTTGTGAAGTCGATAGATTACTGCTTCTATCACTGCGTTAAATAAGTATGGAGATAAGATGCATCTTTGTCGTGCTCCAGTTTTCGTGCGAGAGTATTCTGTGATCTCTTTATCTACTTTTATGGTCATTGATGATTTTCTCTTGTACAAATTTGATCAGTTGCTCTGGTATTTCTGCGTATTCCATTGCTTTCCACAAAACATTACTTGGACTAACACAGTAAGGGACAATGGAGATAATTTATACGTGCCGTGGCTGCCAAATGGCTGGCGTCAGGAACTGATGATGATGATTAGTAAAAAAAAATTACTAAGGATACTGTAAGGATACTCCATACAGTAAAGACTCTCAATAAGCCATGTTTTATACATACGTATACCATACCATAACTGGCTGTGAGCGAATAATAATTACAAACAGCATCCATTCTCTATCAACAGTAGCCTACATTTGAAGCTTCTTTTCGCGGAGTTTTGTCTCAGTAAAAGTAGAGCATGTACTTGACTAGTATACAGAAAGACCTTCGATCTTCTATCTTTTAATTTACAACAGCCTGTTTCTTTTTCTACCGTTTTACATAGCTTCTCGTGGTCTCCACGGAAAATTATTGCAGCAATTATTAAACTTCCATACAGTAATCGTATCGCATCGTATCTAGTACTTTATAAGGCGCCTCTCGCAGTATAAACTATTCAGAGGCGCCCTCAGTGCATGAGCCCCGTGGAAACAGAAACGCCTTGAGCAAGCTGGGGAAATTCCCATCATGAGTTTAGTTCGTAGTCGAGAGGGAAGACGTTGGGCCAGAGTGGTCCTAATACGAGGGACAAAGAGATCATGACGGCCAGTAGAGCGGAAAGGACGAGCAGAAGTTGCAGAGAGAGGTTGCCGCATAAGGTCAGATAGGTATTTAGGGGTATTTTTAAAATAATAATACGGCTTGTAACTGGGATTTGGAAACCTGAAGGATCTTATACTGGTTACGCGAAGTAATCGGGAGCCAGTGTGAGACATCAATCATATGTGTGGAAATATGAGCAAAGCGAGGAAGACGTGCTATGAGCCTAGCAGCAGCATTTCAGACTGATTGAGGGGGAGAGGCGTAGCATGGGCATTTCATTGTATACTGGGACTACAGATACTGCCGGCTATTAATTAGAATTCTGCTGCGCAACTTTCTTGGCGACGTAACATTTCAATAACGTAATCGGAAACGCCTCTGCGACACAGGTATTCGTTAATTTAAAAATTATCAACCACTGGGGAAACGCACGATATATTTCAGTTTCTGATGCGATCTGCATTCATGTTTCGCTTACCTAACTAGCTATACGTTTCCCACACAAAT
Source organism: Allolobophora icterica (assembly GCA_963556255.1). Classification (NCBI taxonomy): domain Eukaryota; kingdom Metazoa; phylum Annelida; class Clitellata; order Crassiclitellata; family Lumbricidae; genus Allolobophora; species Allolobophora icterica. The sequence goes on along the minus strand of OY744607.1, from coordinate 28,384,491 downwards.
AACAAAACATTAACTAAATTGACTCCCTAGTCATGTGATTCATCTGTGCAGTTGCTATCGACAGGCCTTTTAAGTATGGTGACCAATAAACTCCTTCTTAACCAATCGAAAACTAAATTTCTTCCTTCTGGCATTGCACAATCTTTAAAACTGGGTGAGTCGCTCGTAAATTCATTGTAAGTTGTAACACGCATACACAGAATTAGACGTTATGTGTCCAAGTCTAAAATTATATCTCCGGCTAACGCATTGAAGTTGCCTTGTTCGTGATATCAATAAGTCAAACATGCTTGCTGAGTGTTGATGCTGCAGACAGTGCGGAGAGTTCGTAACTCTTTGGATAAAGCCAGAACAATACAATGTGTGAAAGTATGAATATGTAACTTCCTGTTCAGTAAAGGAGTGGTTTCAAATTGGGTTTATAAACTTTTAACATTGGCAAGCCACATTGCTCCAAGAACGGTATTTGCACTGGTCTCGTCGACGGGCTTTGCGGCGTGTAACGGATGGTGTTATGAGTCGTAAAGACCCATAACACCATCCGTTACACGGTTCAGTAAACCATGTTTTATATACAGTATACATATACGCAAAACTGTAAATATGGATATATAATGTAGTCATTGCTAGAAGTGGTGAACTACTCGATAGAAATATAAAAGTAATTTAACGCATGAAATGAAATTCAGTAGCAGGTAAATGAAACTGTATTAATATAGCATAGAAACGAAACCCATATAATAATGAACATAACAAGAACAAAGTAAAACTGTTATAGTGAAATCCCACGAATCAGCCACGTCAAACGATCAATTTCCTCGTGTGAGTATGATCACGTGGTACATCCAGGGCTTCAAACACGAGTGCTAAAGATGGGACACCGATCTGGCAGAATTTGTCCGTAAGAGAAATTACTGGAAACGACAACTTCATCTGATAGAACAATACAGAGTTTGTGTGGGATCGAAACACATACACCACTCATACCGTATGACAAACGTTGAACACCATGTTTAGTAGGGTGGTTCATCGGCAATGCTGAAAAAATAAATTCTTAAAAGTTGCAGCTCTCACCCCCGCATTATGTTCCAAATAATAATAAAAAATTTATGGCAAAGTTTCAGGTGTTTCTGAATAGATTTAGGGGTGCCTATACATAGAAGTTCAAAGAAGAGTTTGCAACAAAAGTTGGAGATGTTCCTGTAAAAGTCCATTGGGACGGTAAACTTCTTTCACACATGACCGGAAAAGCTGAAATTGATCGCTTGCTTGCATGGGTGTCCGAAGGGGCAAGAGGGCATTTCCCCCCCATTTTGAAAATATTTTTTAAAATAATGTTTTTGATTTTAATGATTATTACAACAGTCCCAGCACAAGTTTCAATGCGAAAAACACTTAATTGTTAAAGTAAGTCCTTGATCATTATTTATTTTAAAATTTGTTTCTATACACATTTTTTTCTATGCAAAAACAACATTTTAACCCCCATAAAAAATTGTCCCCCCTACAAAATTTTTGCACTCCTAAAAATGCCTGTGGACGCCGATGCTTGCCTGTATTGGCATCTGGAGCAGGCACTGATCAGCTGCTTGCTGTTCCATACATACCAAATGGGACCAGAGAAATAACAACCGCTGCAGTATTCACAGCTATCGAAGGTTGGGGTACGAAGCCACGCATCTGTGCCTCTGTGGCATGGCTTTCGACATCATTTCGTCGAACACATGTCTTAAATCAGGTGCACGCACTCTTATGGAGGAGAAGTTGGGCAAACGTCTGTTATCTTTTGCCTGTCGGTATCATATGCACGAGATAATCCTGGTTAAGATCTGTTCACTGACATTGGCTCCTTCTTCTGGACCAGCTATGCAGATGGTCAAACGTTTCCAATCCTCCTGCAGGCTGATATTGATCATGTTGCTTTCCGTCCAGGTTTAAATGATGTTGAAGTCACAAGAGAGATCACACCGGGCAAAAGAGCTGGAGTTTTGAATGTTGTTGAACAGCAACTTCAGGAAACTCAGCCACGAGAAGGTTACCAGGAACTGCTCATTCGTGTCATCATATTTCTGAGAGGCATCCCGCTAAGTGGAATTCATTTCAGTACTCCAGCTGGACTCAACCGAGCAAAATGGATGGCGTGCTTGTTATACGGTTTCAAAATCTCAATGTTAGGTCTTATCCAGGCAGATGTTGTCCAGTTTAAGCTGACAGCCAAAGAAGAACATGGTCTACTTCAGCTTCTCTGCTTTACAATAGCAGGTGGAATGGTGGATACATCCAAGCTTTGGTTCCGATTAATGACCTGCTGCTTCTGGAAAGGTTGCAATAGTCTGCAGTAAATAAGGTCATATTTTATGGTGCGGTGCAGAAGCTATTGGGGTATCTGAATCAGGAAATCATATGCCTTGCAATGTTTGATCCGTTTGTCACTCTTGAAGTGAAATGAGGAATGGTGAATGCAATTAACAGTTGGCCTCTTGGAAACAGCAATCCAACAAAACGAATCACCATGATGGGTGATCTTTCAGCAAACAGGAATCTAAATGTTCTAACCTCTTTTGTCACTCAGCAGAGTTTTCAATTCTTCACAGCATTGAGCTTGACCACAGAATTCCTTAAGTTAAGATTGATCTTGGTCTGTGGTGCTACAATTCTGATTTCAAAACAGCGCTGAAGTATGTCAAGGCACTGACAGTTGTAAACGACACGGCAGAAAGATGTGTAACCCTGATTCATGAGTTTCTGACCAGAAACGAAGAACCGAAACACTTTCTCCTTCAAGTAGTTGCTGAGCATTAAAAGTTGTTCATAGACTCTAAGATATCCACAGTTGTGGCCGGACTGAAATGCTAGACATTGGCGTTTAACAGTAGACAGTCTTTTTGTATTATGTGTTTTTTATGTTGAAGGCTATGTCGGACTAGAACCATTTTCAGAATTTACTTTAATAATCCTTTAATTAGCTGTTGATTACAGTGTTACTGCTTGTGGTTAATAATGCATGCACTGCTAGACAGTAGACAGTGAATACAGTGTGTTCACTGCTTAGACTTAATACTAATTAGCGGCATTGTACGAATAGGACATGCCTATGTAAAACTACACTTGCCAAGAGGCACCACTAAACATCATCCTAAAAATTACACACTTCACAGGAAATTTTATTTATTTATTTGGAACATTATGAGAGGGTGAGAGTTAAAAAAATAAGAAAATAATTTTTCTGAGCCACCCTAATGTTTAATTTGGATTTCTAATGTAACTTTGTACGTGTTCTTGGAGTCACTTATCTTCTTCCACCGCTCGTTCTGAGTGGTAGTTAGGTAGTTAATTTGGCGGGTTAGGTGTTCGGGCGTTCTCGCATACAATACGTGAAGCGTCCATCTTATGGAACTTCAAGATACAAACTGTCTTTTGTCAAATTCCGTTTGGAATGACCAAGAGAGTCGGTGGACAAGTACTGATCATTCTCGTTCAGTGCTAGTTGCAGAAGCAACCATTTGAAAGAGGTCATTTGATGATCAGATGCGGACGGTTGGGCAGACGGTTGTCGGAACTCAGAGTAGGAACTCTTCTAGTTTATCCGAGCATAGGAACTAGGAACCCAAGAACTGAGGCATGTACTTATTAATAAACTTTTTGATGTCATTTAGGCTACTTAGAATTTAAAGGCGTTATGACCCTTGAATGTTCGTAAACACTGCGGCTTCTTTAAGCTCCACAACTTCAGCTGGCTGTCAGTGGAAGCAGACACTATTTCATTCGTATTTACAAATTTAGCGTATGACACAGCTCTCATATTGTGGAGCAAGCGCAATTTGACATTCTGTAAGCTGATTGCAACATTCATTTCTATTTGTTAATAAAAATAATGAATTTAAGTGTTTTTGTGAAGTGAAGAAAGACATGAAATGAAGAACGACAGTAACGTATGGTCTTGGATTTCAAGGATAGTTTGTGTGAAACTTGAATAGCAAATAACAATAATTGTATAATCAATATAATATTATCAATATAATATAATCAATAAAATAACATAATCCAGCGACAGGATAGTAAATAATATCATGGTTAGTTCATATCCTGATGTCCTAAGGATATTAAATCAGCAAATGATACAGCCTATGTTCCACGCAGGAGCATGGCAGAATTTATTTATCTGTTGCAGCACTAAATGTTTTAATTGGTTCTATGACTTTAATCACTTTCCTTCTCTTGCCCGATTAGGTTATAAGGAACTGCTTGTGTTTTGTTTGGTGTTTAATCTAAAGTAGAAGCCTTTTCTTGAAATGAGGTCGGAATGTTTCCCTATTTCCACGACTTTTCCTTTGTGTATGACAACAATGCAGTCAGCATTCTGTATGGTTGACAACCGATGTGCTATTACTATACTCGTTCGTCCTTGCTGTGCCCTCTCCAAAGCATCTTGCACAATCTAAAACAATCATTGACAGTACACACCAGACGAAATAAAATTTCATTACTTCTATAGCGCCATTATGGTAGTCCATCTATCTGCTGATGAGCAGTTGTATTTTTGTGAGAAATCAAGTAGCAAAAACGCACAAGTTGAAAAAAACGAAATTTTATTTCGGTCTGCATTGTTTGTCTTTTTTAGTCATTATTGTTATTATAAGCGCACGTTAAGACAACTATATACACCGCATATTCACAAAATTGCCGGAGGAAAAACGTTAAAGCCACAATCTGGAGACTCGACTTGTTAAAAACGATAAATTTTGATAAATTTTTAGCTATTTTGACCAAATCTAAGAAATTTTAAATCCCAAGAAATTCGCCATCAATTCGAAGTTCTCGAAAACTGCACCAATTTCGAACTAAGCTACCAGGCATTCAACAACTTTACGAACTCCAAACTGTAAAGCTTAACGTCGAGCGTATAGCATCTCCGTGTTTTCCGCCATGTAATAACATCTCATCCCGTAATGACTTTCAAGAAAAATTCATGTTCCTCCATAGAAACGTTATCTTCTTAATTTTCAGGAATTGCGATCGCATTTAGAAAACCGATTTTGGGGATCGGGGGAATTTCGTTTCGGGAATTCGGGCTGCATCCGATAATTTCCCCGAGGACGACACATTCTTGATTTTGGGCAGCAACCAGATCCAAGTTATAAATCAAACAACACGAAGTTGATCTGAACAGTTAGAGAAAGAGTAATTTGTAACTAATACCGTTAAAAAATAAGACAAACACACAACAACATGGTCCATTAAAATGGTTCAAACATTATAAGTAATTAGCATCCGATTGACTCTAATACACAAGTATGAAAACGTGGCCAAATTTAGTCTGTGCAGGACTAGAATCATGGGCGACTCTGAGCACATAGAATTTATGTGTATATGTGCCTGTATTCTGACATACATAGTGCCTCCTACAAATTTTAAAAGAAATGACAAAAGATACCTATTTTGAAACAATACTTTTTAAAGTCAAACCATTTAAATGGTGGTCTGACAAGGGCTGTTGGTCATGGTTAAATGGTTTTCAGCTAAATGTTCCGAGTGTAATTACTATTTCTCACACCAGAATTTGGTACTTTTACCAATTACCTTTTCACTTTCTGTGTCTAATGCAGAAGTTGCTTCATCCAAAAGTAGTATCTTTGGACTTCGAATCAACGCACGCGCAATAGCAACCCTTTGCTTCTGTCCACCGCTTAGCTGTGTTCCTTTATCACCAACATTTGTTTCATATCCCTAGAGAACCAAGATTAAAAATACATCTCAAATCGATTTATATAAAATACTGCCTTTATATTTGAAAAACGAGCCATAATCCTAATAACATCTTAAAGGTCGTGAAACAGACTGTAAACTTGTTATCTCCGAGTGACCTGAAAGTGTCTGCCGAGGCATAACCAAATATGCAGAACGGAAGGAAAAGGGAGGATAGGATAGGGAAGGAAGGAGGACATTGGTTTACCACCACTGTGTGGGGCAAGTTACGTTCTAGCCGTGGACGTTCACTCGTAGATGCGCATAACTCGACAACCCAGTCTCATGGAAATGCACAATAATATTGCGATTGGAAACTCGAAACTAAACGCTTCGTTCTGCTTTATCGCAACATAACTATCTGGTCTGGTAAAATTAATTAATGACAATAACAATGACAATGACAATAACAATAACAATGACAATAACAATAACAATAACAATAACAATAATAATAATAATTTTTTCTTTCTATATATGTCTCCGGACAATTTTTTTACCTACCTGGGGGATCCGTGATACCCCGAGGCAAAAAAAATAAAAATAAATAAAAATAATAATAATAAATTGAGCAAATGTCGACGCAAGAGGGCTTCATGGTCTGGTTTGTAGAGGAGGAGGAGGGAAACAACAGCGGCACGCTATGCTCAGCGATGTGATCTGGAGAGCGCTGAGCAGAGCGAAAATCCCTGCTCAGAAAGAGCCTCTCGGCCTCTCAAGAGGAAATGGAAAGCGACCAGACGGTGTCACGCTGATTCCTTGGTCACGCGGACGATGCCTGACATGGGACGTGACAGTGCCCGATACCTACGCCACCTCCCACCTTGCCCACACATCCATCGGAGCTGGCGAAGCCGCGGAACATGCAGTTCTGATCAAGAGGGCGAAATACGCAGCCATCACCAACACCCATACCTTTGTGGCGATCGCCTTGGAGACGGGCGGATCTTGGAGCGGTGAAGGCCTACAGTTCGTTGTGGAGCTGGGAAGCCGGATATCGGACTCAACGCACGATCCACTGGAGACATCGTATTTGTTCCAGCGGATTTCAGTGGCGCTGCAACGTGGAAATGCCATCTGCCTTTCCAGGACACTGCCACCTCTGACTGAGTGACGCTAAGATGGCGCTTCAGATAATTAAATATAATAATAATAATAATAATAATAGTAATAATAATAATAATAATAATAATAATAATAATAATAATAATAATAATAATAAGTCTACTCTTAACTTTGTTCTGTCGAGTTTTATAATAGCCTAATAATAATAATAATAATAATAATAATAATAATAATAATAATAATAATAATAATAATAATAATAATAATAATAACAACAACAACAACAACAACAACAATAATAATAATAATAATAATAATAATAATAATAATAATAATAATAATAATAATAATAATAATAATAATAATAATAATAATAATAATAATAATAATAATAATAATAATAATAATAATAATAATAATAATAATAATAATAATAATAATAATAATAATAATAGAGGCTCGATGGTATCAGCCCAGCTATCTAATCTAATTTAATTTCTAAGACCCTGAGGGAAAGAAGTACCTCAAGGCAAACAAAAATTATTATTATTTATTTTTTTAGCCCTGAGGTACTTCATTCGAGGACTTAGAGATTAAGTGTTTTATTTTTCTGGAACGGTAATTTTTTTTTGCCCCTAGGTTCTTATGATCCCTCGGGCACTTAGATATTAGAATATTTATTGTTATTTCCGGAAAATCAGGCCTCGTCCTCCGCTAATAGTAATAATAACAATAATAATAATAATAATAATAATAATAATAATAATAATAATAATAATAATAATAATAATAATAATAATAATAATAATAATAATAATAATAATAATAATAATAATAATAATAATAATAATAATAATAATAATAATAACGCTTGGCCCCATCAACAGAGAAGGCCTCGCTTTCATTGCCGAGATGGGCCGTCGCCTGTCCGGAGTCACCGGGGACAACCGGGAGACGAGCTTCTTCTTCCAGCGGCTGTCGGTGGCGATCCAACGTTTTAACGAGGTTGCCTTCCGGGGCACCATGTCGATGCTGCCCGGTGCCAAGGAGCGACCACCTCTATCACACTAGACCATACTAGTTTATTTCGCAAAGCATAACATAAGAGATAATAATAATAATAATAATAATAACAATAATAATAATAATAATAATAATAATAATAATAATAATAATAATAATAATAATAATAATAATAATAATAATAATAATAATAATAATAATAATAATAATAATAATAATAGCGGCTCAATGGTATCAGCCCAGCAGGACTTGGACGAGGGATAACCACTCCAGATCTAATTTAATCTCTAGGACCCTGAGGGAAAGTAGTACCTCAAGGCAAACAAAAATTATTATTATTTATTTTTTTTGCCCTAAGATACTTCATTCCCTCAGGGACTTAGAGATTAAGTGTGTTATTTTTCTGGACGGTTATTATTATTTTTTTGCCCCAAGGTTCATTATGATCCCTCGGGCACTTAGATATTAGAATATTTATTGTTATTTCCGGAAAATCAGGCCTCGTCCTCCGCTAATAATAATAATAATAATAATAATAATAATAATAATAATAATAATAATAATAATAATAATAATAATAATAATAATAATAATAATAATAATAATAATAATATAATAATAATAATAATAATAATAATAATAATAATAATAATAATAATAATAATAATAATAATAATAATAGTAGTAGTAGTAGTAGTAGTAGTCCTGAAGACTCTGTTGTGGAAATAATGAGAACTCGTTGGCTGCAGAGCATCGTGGAAAAGATCTCTTTCCCGTTTTTAGACTACAAACAGGCATCATGGGACATACCATTGTTATCAGCAGCCATGACAGAGATCGCATCTCGATCCCAGGACCCGTACGATCGGGCCAGGCTAACTGCTATACAGGCCCCGCATGCCTCAGACTGGCTCCATGCCCCTTCCTCTTGCAGCACAAGGCCTAAGACTGGATGACGAGTCGCTGAGAGTGGCTGTGGGCCTAAGACTGGGTGCAGTCATCTGTGCCACACACATGCGCATGCGGAACGGTGGTTTCTGCCAGAGGCTCACACGGATTGGCTTGCTCACAAGCTTTGGCAGACAAGCTAGACACGCATCAATAAATGACATCGTGCTGCGCAGTCTCATAAAGGCAGGCACCCCTTCAATCAAGGAACCGGCTGGCCTCTCCCGACCAGACGGGAAAAGACCTGATGGTCAAAGTCTGATTCCGTGGAACAATAGACGTTCCCTAATTTGGGATGTAACGATAATTGACACTTTTGCGCCATCATACTTGGCCGAGACGTCTACATCAGCGGAGGGAGCTGCAGAAATAGCGGCAACTCGAAAGAAGACCAAATACGAGGAGCTACTGACGATGTACAGTTTCACACCAATAGCATTAGAAACGATGGGACCCATAGACCTCGAAGGCCAGGCGTCTATCAAAGAACTCGGCCGACGGTTGACAAGAATAACGGAAGACCCTCGAGAAACCGTCTTCCTGTTACAAAAAGTATCCATCACAATCCAGAGGTTCAATGCTGTCGCGTGCCTTGGCACGATGGGGAACCAGAATCCTGATTTCAATGTTACCGGATAATGATAACGCAATGAATAATTAGATATAATAATAATAATAATAATAATAATAATAATAATAATAATAATAATAATAATAATAATAATAATAGTAATAGTAATAGTAATAGTAATAATAATAATAATAATAATAATAATAATAATAATAATAATAATAATAATAATAATAATAATAATAATAATAATAATAATAATAATAATAATAATAATAATAATAATAATAATAATAACAACAATAATAATAATTACTGTGCTTGAGTAACGAGGCTGTTACGGGTCGCAGTCGGCCTCCGGCTAGGTCTTGATCTTTCTGGCCCCCACGATCTTTCTGGCCGCCGCAGCCACAACGGCTGCGGCGACTTGGTGGGCCAGGACGGCCAACACGGCCTTGCCTGTCGATTGGCGTTCGGGCGAGCTCTTCGCCATCACGACATCAATGACATAGTCTGGCGAGCCCTTCGAAAGGCTGATGTCCCGAGTACGAAGGAGCCGTCAGGTTTATTCCGTACAGATGGCAAGAGACCCGATGGGGCCACAATGATCCCGTGGGCGTCGGGTAAATACCTGGCCTGGGACGCCACGGTGATTCACACCTGCGCCGCATTTTATGTCACTCACACAGCCAATGCTGGAGGAGCCGCGGCGAAGCAGGCTGCCATTCGCAAATCTGAGAAATATTCGAGACACTGGGGCCAATTAACGCCGCCGGGATCAGTTTCCTTCGAGAGGTTGGTCGGCGACTCTCGGCCATATCTGGGGAGCCGCGAGAGGTTACGTTCCTCTTCCAGCGCCTTTCCATCTGTTTTCAGCGCTATAATGCCATCGCTTTTCGCGGAACTTTCAATGACCTAGCGGAGGACGAGGCCTAATTTTCCGGAAAAAAAACAATAAATAGTCTAATATCTAAGTCCCCGAGGGATCATATGTACCTTTGGGGAAAAAATAAAATTAAAATAAATAAATAATAATAATAATAATAATAATAATAATAATAATAACGCTTCTAAGACAGTTTAAAAGTGTCTGATGGTTCATTTTAAATAATAAAATTTGTTTATAATAATAATAATAATAATAATAATAATAATAATAATAATAATAATAATAATAATTATTATAATAATAATAATAATAATAATAATAATAATAATAATAATAATAATAATAATAATAATAATAACAATAATAATAATAATAATAATAATAATAATAATAATAATAATAATAATAATAATAATAATAATAATACGGCACCTCACCCAAAGCTTCTGGCGAACCTTGAGAGACTAGCTTTCTGTTTCAGCGTCTCTCAGTAACAATTCAACGCTTGACATTTTGGGGAGGGGGTCCAGCGTGAAGTGCAGTAGGTAAGTAAGTAAGTAAGTATATCCTTTATTCAAAACCAACTGCTAACCGTATTTTGGTGTACATAGATTAATTTAAGCATAATAATAACATAAGCATATAACATTCGAATGACAAAGGTTTTGCGAGCTAAAGAGTCAGCATCAGGTATAATTCTGCTGTGTGCCCTGGGGCGCAGTGAGTATACAACAGCTTTCTCTGGAGGTAATAACTGGTGCAGAACATGTGTTGGGTTAGTTGTGATGGCTGAGACAAGGTTACAATCAGCTTTCTGGCAGAGTTGCTCGAAAGTAAGTATTCCGGTAAATATCGAGACCGGATAAATCTTCGCATTGTTGCCTGAAGACGTGTACGTCCCATTCCTCCCACGTAGCCCACCACGCCGGAGCCGCATACAACAACCGTGAAACTGTGGTTGCACTTACCACATCATTCAGTGATTGGCCCGATAATCCATGTGCTATTAGGACGCGTAGGGCGTACATTGATTGACATGCATATTGTTTACATGCATATCAAAGTTGAATTGTTCTGTCATCGTGACACCCAAGACCTTCAGGTGCCCTACCCTGACAAGGCCCGGTATAACTTTGGGTGTATCCTCACCTTGTTACCTTGTGCTGTCAACTCCTGGAGCTCTAGCGATCGCCATGACACACATTCTTTTGGTTTGTTGTGTCTCATGACGATTTTCTTGGCATGTTAACAGGGGTGGTTTGCCATTGCCTTCCCCTGGTTTTGCCTGCCGTGCCCGTTCGTTCCCCTTCCCATGGAAGGGTATTAACGGTCCGCACCACGTGAATGTGGGCACGGAGGAGTTTGGTTCATCAGCCCAGGTCGGATCCGAGTCTACGCTCAAAGAGACGTCGGTCAGGTCGCCTCCCTGCTTTACTCTGAACCAGAGTGACTGATGAACCTTTGCGGAACCTTTGCGGACCGGGTGTATCCTCTCCGAGCTTATTCCTAGGTCGCCGAACTATGATTTCCTGGATCTTTGAATGGTTCAGTTTTAAATTGCAGGCCACCGCCCAAGCCTAGACATGATCCATTTCAGACTCTACCAGATCGCTGTTAGTTGATGGAATTAGGATGTAGCTGTCGTCCGCATACTTTACCATTATATTTGTTGAGTGTCGTGGCTTTAGTTTAGATATTACTATTATAAAGTGTATAGGTTCCAGTCCAGACCCTTGAACGATACTTGCATTGATTTCTATTGCACTAGAGGTGGCACCCATAAACTTCGTTCTGTGTTATCGCTTGTTGAGAAAGGCAATGATCCAATTATATATGTTGTCAGGGATTGGCAGTTCAGCGAGTTGCTCTGCCAAGTAAGAATGCCTCACCATATCAAACGCCTTCGAAAAATCCAAAGCTACCAGGTGAACGTATGGGTGTGTGGTAAGCATTTCGGTGAGATGGTGTGTAATAGAGATGAGAGCCGCTGAGGTCGATCCGGTGGGTCGAAATGCAAACTGGTCCGAGAATTCCTTATTGCTATGTGCCTGGGTCAAGATAGGATAAAAATATCTGTGCACCACAAGTCGTTCAAGCATTCGGCATAGGATTGGTGTGATCGATATGGGTCGATAGTCAGCCTCTGATTTAGGTCGGTTTACCTTTGTAACAGGTGTTATGTTACTCATTTTCCATTGAGGCGGGATGTATGAGTTTCTAATTGATAGGTTGAACAAGTATGTGATTGGTTCTGTTAGTACTGTTGTTGCCCTGCTCAGAAGCCGTCCGGGCCTCTGGCAGTCCTTCCCACAGTCTCTAACATCCCGAAGATGGTGTACTCATCGAAGATCTCGGGTCCTCCGTTGACAGCTATTGATTTGAGCCTGGGTGCTGTGTATTGCTGGTCAGTTGAGATATTCCCGTAATGCTGATTGAGAGTAGCTGCAGTAACTCCATCAGGTGCGGTGGCCGGCTGTCTATCTGCTCCACGTATGCGGTTAACCTCAGACCACATTTCTCTAGAGCCTCGTTTGGCTTTTTCAAAAGCTGATTGATTGTGACGGGTAATTATTGCGTTGATTCTATCGTTTTTTTTCTTAGCCAGTTTGTTCCTTTTACGAAGCAAATGTTTAACGACCGCGTCAAATACGGAGGTCCACTCTTTTTTTATTGTGATGGTTTTTAATGGGAAGTAGGTGTCGATGGTCGAAAAAATAGAGTAAAATTCTTCAAACGCCTTCTCAGCCGTGGCATTTTCAAAAATGAATCGCCATATTTGCTCAGCCATGCAGTTCTGAAAAAGAGCATTATGCCGTGGTGTACGGAGGCGAAAACATGAAACTGGCCTGTCAGCTCTATCCGTTGGTTGTGTGACTTCGGAGTCTTGTGGAATTGAGTTTATTTCTTCCAGTGTCTCTTCAATTAATGAGAAGAGCAGGTCTAGTTTGTAACTCTGTTTGGGTGGGCGGTATAACGCTCCTACATAATAGTGCCTGCCGCTGATGTTGATAGTTATCCGCATTAATTCGATTTCAGGTGGGTATTGTTTCTGTGGTTGAAACTGAAGGGTTTGGGGTACAAGCTGCTCTTGCAATACAACGCTACCCCTCATCCCTTCCGATGTTCTCTATCTTTTCTAAATAGGTCGTATCCCGATATGCTCATCGCTGGTCAGTATGTTGTTTTTTAAACCAACTTTCAGCAATAATGGCTTTATCTGTTTTATGTGTGTGTAGATCTGCGGTTAAATGTTCACCAAGCTAGTTGGGTTCAACAGGTATAAGGAGGGATGCGTGGTATCCAGCCTCGTCAACAGGGTCTTTTTCTAAGGTCCATGGGTATCCATATTGATGATAGGATAAACAAGCTGAGGGGATCGCCCATCTTGTTTCCTGCGAGTGTACATAGCTCGCGGGCAGGTAACACGTATAGGTATCATCTGATGGTACGTCATCTCACTACTACTTCTTTCTCGGTCATTTCGCTGGTGAATTACGACCCTTGGTCGTAATTCTTCTTCTTCACGAACGTTTCTGTCAAACATCTCATACCTATTCCCCCAGCGACGCCTGCCAGCTCTATGGCCACGGAAACGTAATAAATCTCGCTCGGCGATCTTTCGTATGATGTCACTGACTGCTGAACCGCGGTTGCAGGGCAACCCTCGTAAGGCATACAGCTTCAGTGAGTTACCCTGTAATGACGTCATGTCTTCCTCTGCGCTTTCTACATTACGTCATAGACTTGCACCAACTCAGCGTCGGAACTACTTTGAATATGGCGATGACTGAAATTGACGAATTGTGCAGCGTAGAAATTAGTGCGGTTAATTTCCATGATTTAAGCCAAATTTAAACAGATGGAAGTTTCATGAGTTAGATTTCAAAAACAATATTTACATTTGTTGTCCATGTTCATCCATATTATACATCATTGAGGCGATTGACACCAACCAATCTGTGAGGATAGTCCATGGGAAGTCCAACAGTCCGAGGTTAAATTTATCCAAATTTGAATTGTAATCCCAACTATTAGTCGACAGCTACTTAAGATCTGCATGCAGTAACTTATATAAAAACATAATAATCTATTGTAACGGTTACTCTAAAAGCAGGAAACGAAAAAATCACGCTACGAACTGATACACGTGGCAGCCCACAACGCGACGCCAAAACTAGACATCCAAGGGAGGGTTACGGGATCGCTTCCCGTAACCCTCTCAAGGTTTACTCAACCTATCATTCGCGCGATGGCGCGTTTGTGAAAATGAGATGTAGGACGTGATGGGCGCCTTGCAAGACTGCCGTATACAGTTAAAATTCGACTCGACTCCTGTAATAATCATGCTGTTTGAAGATATTAAACGAAGATTATTATTATTATTAATGCTGTGGTGTTCAGCGGTTCCTTTCTCATCTACCCGACACGGATGTAGGTGTAGCCGTTCCAGAAACATAACGCTTTTAATTTCTAAGACTTCAGGGTAAAAAATATAAATATAAATAATAATAATAATAATAATAATAATAATAATAATAATAATAATAATAATAATAGGGCCATTCCGGACACCTTTTTTTTAACATTAGTTAATATTGAAGTCCCTGAGGGATCCTGTATACCTCGGGGCAAAAAAAAAAAAAAAAAATAATAATAATAATAATAATAATAATAACAATAACAACAACAACAACAACAACAACAACAACAACAACAACAATGTGATACGTCCCTCACTGCAATATTCATCGACGAAGATATGACAAAATGAAAGCTGAGTGCTATAAAATTATGTGATACCCCAGCATAAAGAAATCAGCTGAAGGACTTTCATCTGTATTTGACATTTGAAACGATGTTATAAATATTTATTTATTTATTTATTTCGGATATTTCTATAGCGCCTCCTCCAGTCTACTACTACTACTCAGAGGCGCTCCCGACTACAGCATTTGATACTGTGTCGGAGTTTCCACGCCGAAGCGCCACGAGCAATCGCGAGTGAAGGACTTGCCCAAGGTCCGTACGCAGCGGCTAGAGTGGGATTCGAACCTGCAACCCTCAGGTCACAAGGCGCCGAACTGACCACTGAACCACCACGCCTCACATTCCCTCATTCACATATTTTGCTGGTGCCTACGTTATTGTGTATGTTTTGTTCATGGTGTAGCACTAATGTCAATGATGATAGAAGTATCTATAATTTAGAAATGATCACCTGAGGAAGACTTTCAATAAAAGTGTGAATGTTAGCCTGTCTGGCAGCATCGATAACTTCTTCAATCGTCACTGTTCTGAAGTTATCTCCATAAGCAATATTTTCTCGAATGCTGCAGTCAAACAGGACCGGTTCTTGAGAGACGATTCCAATCTGAGATCTCATCCACTGCAGATGAAGGCTTGTAATTGGATGTCCATCTATCAACTGAATAACATAATTTCTATGTTGTGCAATTACAAATCTAATATTAATTGCAATAAAATATCGTAATCGTAATTGTAATCTCCAAACTTCAAAAGCGCCACTCGAAGGCCAAGCGCAGGGGACCATCCTATTCACGAGCCTGGTGCACTACAATAATATTATGTGTAAGTTGAATAGGCAGCTAAAAAGTTTTTTAAAATTGGGATCAGTTTATAAAACGTTAAACTCTGGTCAACCACATTACGTAAATTTTATCTTTATTCCCGCACTTGTCATTAGAACTGTTTTTGGTGCGTGAGCTAGACCTAGATTTTATAGTTGTGTGCCACTATCTGTTTTATTGAATCATTTATGATTTTATGTCACTTTGCTATTCGAAATTGCATAATGTCGCAAGGTGCCTCTTTGTCTTTGTGAACTGATCTTCTGGATATTGACATGATTTAATGCATTGGTTTGAGGCGCCTGATATCAGTTGTGCCCTGTGTACTAGACACAGGCGCGATAGAAGCTACTAATTAATAAGCGCCAGCTTCTCTGACTTCCGTACATCATGCACCCACGTCTGCATCACCGCATCATACCCACGCTGATTATCCCTGACAGAAAATTTGAACGTCAGAGTGTTTAAAGAGTTCGGTTGAACCACTCGCGACTGCAGACGATGAAACGTGTATGGAACAGAGGATGCAAAAATGGGTTATTGGCGGGTGAGCGAAAGAAAATCGGTAGAGATGGCGAGCATATAATATTATGGACAGCGATTCAGATAAGTCGTCCGCACTCTGTTCGGAGACATTTTCTTCGATCCCGTTGCGCTGACAATAGAGAAGCATACAGCTTGGGTAAACTCGTGTTCGAAGACAATATACCCGAATTCTATTGCTACCGTCAAGAAGCTTACGGAACTCTATAGCATGTCAGTACATGGGCGAAAAAGTAAGAAGCATGACCCGCAACGAGGATCTTCTGTAGTACTACATCGGTCCCAAAGCGCATGTCCACAGGCTTCAGCTTCTGGTGGCAGCAACCGACAGAAAGTGAGATCTTCGTGATTCCTGACGAACTGACATCGTCCGGCACGAGTTAGTCCGGAGCCACATAGTTTTTCACGCCCAGTGTCAAGAAGCTTCTTCAGAAGATTCTACAGCGCAGATCGGATCATCTTCTTCGCATCCAGTGAGAGGCAAGACGAGGCAATTGCCTCGCCGTATTTCTCACGACGAGGCAAGACGAGGCATGCCTTACTTCGACATGATAATTAGGATATCGTGTAAAGAGTAATAGAGTATTTCATTATCTTGCCTGACTTTTTCTGCACGCGTCTGACCTAAATAATATTAATGAGCTACCGTTGCTGACCTTTATACGCATGAACGCATTCTAGGTAACTATGGAACCAGCCTATGCAATTTAAAATAATCGTTCTGCTTACTTTCGTTAGTTCCGGTGATCGAAAACAAATTAAAAGATTAGCTATCTGTTTCAAAATCATAATTATTACGAAATGAGTTTAAGAAACAACTTCATATAAGCTAGGATTAGAAGATTTAGTCGGCTACAGGACAAGATCATGATGAGTCGATAACGGTGTCACAACAAATAGCTCACCGACAAGTAGTTCACGACTAATGGTTTGCAGACATATCCCAGATCTCAGTGAAAACATAGCTCAAACTAGAGTTTAAACTATGTTTTCATTCAGAATCCAGCTTCTAGTTTCAGTTATATATTCATCGAATATCCAGCTCTAGTTTGAGCTCAATTTTCATCGCTCATCCGGCTGTTAGCCTGAGCAACATAGTTTCATCGGCCATCCAACTTTCAGTTTGAGTTATATTTTAATCGCTCTTCCATCTTCTAGTTTGAGCTATATTTTCATAAACACGGGTTTGAGCGTAAATTATTTTATATTATTTACACCGTTTATGTGATGAAAACATATCTTAGTCAAATTCAAACTATAACTTTGACCTATATTTCGATGAAGCTGAAATATCGTTTATCGTGGGACCATTTTTATGCTCCGTCTTATCCTATGCCAAATTATGCCTAAAAGATATTTCAGTTTTACGTTCTTACCAGTTTCTTGTGATTCGAGAAACTGAACTTTTCTCCTTGTTTCACAGTTTTCGACGGTTTCACGACAAATGGTTCACAGTTAATCGAATCAGAACTCCAACTCTTTCATGGCTTGCTTAATACTTAACTACTACTCTTACTACTACTCTTACTACTACTACTACTACAACTACTACTACTACTACTACCACCACTACTACTACTACTACTACTACTACTACTACTACTACTACTACTACTACTACTACTACTACTACTACTACTACTACCACTACTATTACTACTACTACTACTACTAATAATAATAATAATAATAATACTAATAATAATAATAATATGACTTAGAAATCATAGCCGACCTGGAACAAAGCTTGGGCATTCGACTGAATCGACAGAAATGCGAAATCCTGGCGAAGAAAGAAATCTCTGAAGACGTCTTCGTCGACTTCCAGAGGAGAAACCCAGAGTCGTTGACAATTTTAGGAGCGCCACTCTTCGAAGGAAATGCTTTGGACGACGCAATTCAAGACCATATTGACAAACCAGACCAAGCGGTGAAAGACATGATGTACCTTCCCACACAAGGGGCACTGATGCTCCTGCGATCGTGCTTCGGGGCGGCGAAGTTAACATACTTGCTGAGGGCTGCCCCGTGCTGGGGCTATCCACTTCTGGGTATAATGGACGACCAGATGAGAGATGGGCTAGAAACGTTGATATGGAATGGAAACAGGCCACGCTTCCGATCAGAGATGGTGGGCTCGGGATTAGAAGGGTTAAGATGCTGGCTTCTTCTGCTTACTTAGCGTCAGCTGCATCGACCAGAAACCTCGTGTCCGCGATTCTCGGAGGAAAGGATTGGACGGATGAGATCATGGAGGAAATATTGCAGGCCTGAAGCACATCATATCCGACGGGAGAGAAAACCACACTGTCCAGACAAAAAAATTGGGACAGGCCATTGATAGACCAGGACAAAACAGAAATTTGGACCTCACTTAACGACCCACTCAGCCGGGCAAGATTAGGAGCGGTGACCTCCCCCACGCCGGGGACTGGTTGTCTACTGTGCCGATAACAGCATGTGGGTTAAATCTGAGCAACGAGGCCGTCAGAGTGGCGATAGGCTTACGCCTAGGACTACACCTCAGTGCACCTCATCAGTGCCAATGTGGCGAGACAACTGATCAAGGAGGACACCATGGTCTGGTCTGCAAACAATCTGGAGGACGAGCCAGCAGACTCTTCGCAATGAATGACATCATTTGGAGAGCCCTTCAGCGAGCGGACACCCCTAGCACCAAAGAACCTCCAGGGCTTTTCCGTAGCGACGGCAAGCGACCTGACGGCGCGACGCGCGTTCCATGGTCGCGAGGCAAATACATCGCCTGGGATGCCACCAGCGTCCATACATGCGCTGCTTCATGCATCCACTTGACGTCGACAACGCCTGGGGCAGCGGCGGAACTGGCCGCGACGCGAAAAACCTTGAAGTATGCAGCCCTTCCTGCTACGTATGACTTTGTCCCCATTGCACTCGAAACTCTGGGCCCCATCAACAGGTCTGGCTGTGAATTCATTACAGAGTTAGGCCGGCGACTGACAACAATGTCGGGTGACCCACTCGAGACAATTCACTTGTTCCAGCGCCTCTCTATATGCACTCAATGATTTAACGCCGTCGCTTTTCGAGGCACATTTGCACAGTTAATCGTGGACGATGACCGCTAAACTCTGGAACTTAACTCTTCTAAGGCAGTTTCAAAGTGTCTGAGGGTTCATTTTAAATAATAAAATTTGTTTATAATAATAAAATAAAAAAAAATAAAAAAAAAAAATAATAATAATAATAATAATAATAATAATAATAATAATAATAATAATAATAATTCTTTAATTAAGCGCCTGCAAACGCACTGCGCTGTACATGTACATGTTATGCGATAAATCTTAACTACTAACAGAACAGACAGCCTGCAATACACGGCGCAAATTGCAGCCTACAAAGCAGGTCCGCCTATGGGACTCGATCTCTGTACCTCTCGTACTCTACGCCAGATGCTATCCAATGCAGACCACTTTTTTGTCCCTCTGGCTTTCGAGACCTTAGGCCCTATCAATGACGACGGAATGGCCCTTATAAAAGACTTGGGGAGATACTTAGCTTTAACCACCGGAGACCCTAGGGAGACTTGTTATCTACTCCAGCTGTTGTCAATCACCATACAACGCTTCAATGCTGTTGCCTTCATAGGAACTTTCATGCGGCCAGAACTTGTCGAGAGATGTTTTGTTTGTTTGATAAACAAATGTACAAATTAAAAAAAAATAAATAAAAAAAATAAAATAAAAAAAATAAAATAATAATAATAATAATAATAATAATGTTTTTTCGCGTCGCGGCCAGTTCCGCCGCTGCCCCGGGCGTTGTCGACGTCAGAGGCAGCGCAAGTATGGAAACTGGTGGCATCCCGGCGATGTATTTGCCTCGCGACCATGTAACCAGCGTTGCACCGTCAGGTCGCTTGCCATCGCTACGGAAAAGCTCTGAAGGTTCTTTGGTGCTAGGGGTGTCCGCGAAGTGTCTGCTGGCTCGTCCCCCAGATTGTTTGCAGACCAGACCGTGGTGTCCTCCCTGATCAGTTGACTCGCCACATTGACACTGGTGTGGCGCACTGAGGTTTAGTCCTATTACTATTATTATTATATTTTCTTGTCCATAAACCTGCCGTACCAGCCAGAGGACCCTCTGGGTCCTCTGCTTTTCTGCCTCCCACTTCTGCCCGCTCTTCTGAAACTGTCCTCATAACGTTTGGTTACCTTGATGACATATCTCTGGGCGGCGAAGGTGGCGGCGGACATAGCGTCTTTGGAGGCGGATTGCGCCGAACAATTTTTAACCCTTAACAGGGCGAAATACGAAGTGGTGGTCAGGGATATACAACAGGCCAGGAACGGCGCCTTCTCACAACTCGCATACACCGACCCTGACGCCGCACAGTTCACGGCAGGCTCTGCCATGCAGGAAGCATTGCAGTTCAGAACAAGTGAATAGGAGAATGCGCTGGACAGGTTGAGCACGATAGGAAGGCAGGACGCCCTTTTGCTTCTCCGCGCACAAACCATCCGGACCTCAAGGACTACGATCAAAAACTGAGAAAGACGTAACATCAACCAATGGCTTCAGACTACGCTCCTAACAGGAATGGGTGGAATTTCGCCTTTTTGGCATCGGCCGCGGGCACCCTCGTACGAGCAGCAGGTGAGGGTGACCTTAGCATCCTGGTGAGGCTAAGTCTGGGCCCCGACTAGCTGGGGCGAGAGGTTCCAACATAAATGGCAGGAGGAGACAGACCAAATGACAACAACCGACGTTCGGTCGGTGTCCAGGCGAATTTGGACGCGCCGCTCCTCAAACGCACATATAACCGGTGATGCGCAGCGTGTAGAACCAGTCAAGGTAGCTGATCACGATCGGGCAAGATCGGTCACCGCGCGGCACGCCGGTGACTGGTTCTACACGCTGCGCATCACCGCGCGCGGGTTAAAGCTGAGCAATGAGGCGGTGAGGGTCACAGTCGGTTTGCGGTTGGGAAACCGCGAGCCACATACCTGCCCTTGTGGCGCGGTGGTCACAGCAAGAGGATCACTCGGTTTGGCATGCCCCAGGGCTTCGGAAGGATGGCTCGACACGCGGCCATAAATAATCTGATTTGCCGGGCGCTTTGTATGGTGGGGGGTTCCCTGCGGTCAAGCAGCCTTCGGGCTTGAACCGCGCTGATGGAAAAATATCGGACGGCCTCACCCTCATCCCAGTGAGGGTCGGCAGAAGCTTGGTGTGGGACGCCACTGTGGTGGAAACACTGGCCCCCATCCTATCTTCTTTCTATTGCGGCGCGAGCAGGCGCGGCGGCTGAAATAACAGATGAGAGAAAGAATCGAAAATATCAGGCTCTCCAGGGAACTCACTGTTTTTTCCCGAAGTGAGTTTTTTACATCAAAGAACCTCTATCACCATCCAACGGTTTAACGCGGTGGCCTATAGCGGCTCGATGGTATCAGCCCAGCAAGACTTGGACGAGAGATAACCACTCCAGAGAAACAACTA
The DNA here is from genome assembly GCA_963556255.1 of Allolobophora icterica. NCBI lineage: Eukaryota > Metazoa > Annelida > Clitellata > Crassiclitellata > Lumbricidae > Allolobophora > Allolobophora icterica. The sequence goes on along the minus strand of OY744607.1, from coordinate 28,362,635 downwards.
ATTTTATCTCTAAGACCATGAGGGAACGAAGTACCTCAGGGCAAAATAAATAAATATGGTAAATCAGGAACGCCTCAAGGCGATATCAGTCCCTAATGCGGTGGCTGGCTGCTAGTCCTACCTATCACCAACTGTAGGCTGAGCCATGATGACGGGTCGGTCAGAGTGGCGACAGCTTTGAGACTGGATCGGAACTTGTGAACCACATGGATGCCCTTGCGGCGCCTGGAGCTAGCAGATGGCCATCATGGCTCTCCTGCGGGCTGGGCACGAGCCGCGTGCCTAGACAAGCATTCTTGAACGACCTGATCTTCCGGAGCTTGATCCAGGCCGGTTATCTATCAACAAATGAGCCCGCGGGTCTCGCGAGGACAGATGACCTCATCCTTGTCCCTTGACGCGTGGGGCGATGTTTTATTTGGGACGCGACAGTTACAGACAACTTCACTGCTTCCTATCTGCCGGACACGAAATTGTCGGCGCGGCGGCCGGAGCGGTATCGGCCCGCAAGATCGAAAAATACATCGAAATAGCCTCAACATACCTTTTCATTCCCGTGGATTTCGAGACCCTTGGCTCCATCAACAAAGAAGATTAACTTTCCTTTTAGACCTGAGACAAAGACTTTGCTCCGTGACGAGAGACCCACGGGAGACTACTTTCCTATTCCAAAGCCTCTCGCTAACAGTACAACGTTTTATTGCGATAGCTTTCAGAGGCACTTTTGCCAGCCAGGAATAGGCGATTCCGAACTTTTCATTTCTTATACTAGATAATATTTAAGTCCTGTGAGAGATCTTGTATACGTTGGGCATAAAAAAATAATAATACCTGGGGGCAAAAAATAATAATGGCAATAATCATAAAGAAATGAATGTCTTTTACAGTAACAGTAAATGTTTGAGAAATGGCTCCGTTAGAGACTTCGGCTGGACTATAGTCACTATATCACGACGCTGGATGTACATTCGAGGGATAACCAAAAACTGCGTCTTCTTTAATCTCTTATGAACTTCTGGATGGCCATAGCATATTGTCCATGGCCAACTATGTAATAGGAATTGTTTTTATTATTATTTTTTATTGTGCACTTTCGGAATAGTTACGGGAGATCATAAGAAGCAGCGCGATACAAAACTCTGATTACAGAATACAATTATACTAACGGGCAAAGTGTCGGAAAGAGGAAAAAGTGATACAGTAGAGAATTAAAAAATAAGAATGCAGGAAGCATGGAAGATTATGAGGAACAATTACCACTTGTCCCCGATTCGGATCATAGAACCGTTCCACCAGTTGAACAATTGTACTTTTACCGCAGCCACTGCTTCCAACCAGAGCAACGACCTGACCTGAATCGACAGTGATGTCGACTCCCTTAAGGATTTCAATGTCTGGTCGAGTGGTATAAGTGAAGTGCACATCTTTTAACATCACAGATCCAGTTATGTCTTTCTGTAAAAGAAATCAAAGTCTACCTGATGGCATATCCATTTAGTTGTATTAACTCTATAATTTAATAAAATAAGTAAATGATAAGTAAGTAATAAGTAATCTTTTTATTAGTACAAGACAAACGCTCATACTTTATGCATACATTGGCATTTGTCAAGTCTATTGTTCCCCAAGTGATGTTATGTCCTCCGTGCTTGGTCTGCCATAAAGTCTGTTCCCTTCGAACCCTGTAGTGCACTGTGCGGGATTCTGACAACTGCCATTCTCTCTACATGTTCAAACCATCGACTTTGTCTAGTAGAGTTGTTTTGACTGTCTTATGTCATCGTTTCTTATTTTATGCAGTCTTGAAATCCATGCGATCTTCCGCAGCCAGCACATTTCTGCTGTAAGAATTCTTCTCTCGTCTTGTTCTCGCATTGTCCATTTTCCATATAGAAAAATGGCTTATCATTGTCTCCTATATATTTGTCTTAGTTTTCTTTGTTAATTCTCTGCTCCTCCATATCCTGTTCATTATTCCAAATGCTTGTGAAGCGCATACAATTCTTCTTTTATATCTTTTTCGTTGCTGCCCTCCTAGATAGACGAACTGTTCTACTTGCTCAATAGCCACTCTTCGGATTGTGATAGTTATTGGTGTCTCTTTGGTCTTTTCAATCATTATTGTTTTAGTTTTCTCTGCCAAATCTTGGGCCAAATCTTCTGTGTCGTAATATCCTGTTGTTTCGGCTCGCTTCTAGTGAAAAGGCCAATGTCTTCAGCAAATCGGAGATTATTCACCAGCTCTCCATTTGGCTTTATTCCTGCTTCGGTGTTGTTAAAGCTCATTGACATTACTGCTTCTATCACTACGTTAAATAAGTATGGAGGTAAGATGCATCCTTGTCGTACTCCAGTTTTCGTGTGAAAGCATTCGGTGATCTTGTTATCTACTTTTATGGCTCTTGATGATTTTCGCTAAATCCCTTGTACAAGTTTGATCAATTGAAGGGCTTGCAGCAATAACCAGGTATGTCGGATTTTTTTAGTTTTGGGAAAATGGCTTCAAAGATTTGATACTTCAAACTGTTGTATCTAAGCCATTTTACGAGATATCGACAAGCTGTTTGAAACACCGTCTGAGTTGTTATTGTCTTTCACGAAATTGTTAAATAATGCAATGCAAAAGATAACTTTAATGTTTTTTTCACGACATTTTGTTTCATACCTGGTTATTGACACTCAATAACCCAACATCGCTGCTGTTAGTCGACATACCTTATTCTTGCACCAAATGGTGACTAGCACACAGTACAAATTAATCGTGCAATAAAAAGGTAAGTTATCATAGCTATATTACAGTAAGGAAAAAATAACGCAAAATCAGTGAATTGTAGAGTAAGTAACAGTCAATAACAGGGTATGTTAAATAACCTGATTATTGCACCGGTCTTAATACAAAGATTACTAGAAAAAACGACAATTTTTTTCATCATACCGGGTTATTGCACTGGAGTAATGCTGCCGGCTGCTAAATACCATATGTCGACAAGAAGGATACAGTGGACTGAAGAGAAGAGCACAAGACAGAGAACGATGGCGTCATTGGTCATACGAACCTGCCGATGGGCAGAGAACATAAAGAAGAAGACAAGCTTGTTTATCCAAAAGCCAATTCAAAAATAATCAGATTTGCACCAAGTTTGCAGGATATATAGAATACAATATTCCAAGCACGCTGGCATACTTTTTCACATACACCAGGTATGTCGACATACCTGGTTATTGAGGCAAGCCCTTCAATTGCTATGGTATTCCTGCGTTTTGCATAGCTCTCCACATTCCATTATGCCATCATGTCGAATGCTTGTTTGAAGTCTATGAAGTTGATGAAGACTTTCTGGTTGTGTCCTATGCTTTTTTTCAAGTATCTGTATCATTGTAAATAGTTGATCAATTCTTCCAGGCCTGACCAGGTAGCTTTTCTCCATGTGACCTTTCAACATACTGTTTCATTCTGTTTTGTATCATTTTGGTGAAGACTTTTCCTGGAGTCCCACTGTAATTTTTTGCAGTCTTGTGGATCTCCTTTTCTTTTGTATATAGGGACAATTGCCGATTTTGCCCAGTCTTCTGGCCCTCTTGCTGAATCTTTGTAACATAGCGTTAACAACTGTTTCTGTAGTGATTTCTTGTGCTTTATCCTTCTTCATTTTGTTGATAGCATCTTCTACCTCTTTCGGTAGAAATGTTGGCATCTTTTCTTCTGTGTGATTTATGGAGAAGTCTGTGAGAACCCTAGGATCGTTATGCGTGTCGACGTTTTGTAGTTGTTTGAAGTGTTCCTTCCAACGTTTCTGTATGCTTGCATCGTCTTCCAATACTTTACCCTTGCGTCTTTCGACTATGTTGTTTGTATTCATTCTGTATGTTTGACCACATGACTTCTATACTTTTTAGATCGTCGATATGTATTTTTCTCACTAATTCGTCTTCGTACATTTGTTGGATGCCTTTATCTGTTAGTTTCTTGGTGTTTCTGTTGGTCGGATTCCTCTCCTTAATCTCATTTTCAAGTTAGCTTGTGATCGGACCCGATTTGCGCATAGAATGATCTGCGGTTTGTCATATTGGAGTCCCTCTTTTGTTTATTGTGATATATAATAAATAGGTTATGTATTTTTCCATCGGGTTATGTCCATGACCATTTCCTTTGTGGTTTCTTTTGTTCGAAGAAAGTATTCATTACCTTTTTCGTCTGTTTCTCTCCTATGTCGTTTGTAGCACAGAACTGGAGAACTATTTCATTCATGTATCCCCCATCCGAATTTACCAATGGTGCCTCTCCAAGTCTCCATGTACTGTTGTCTCTGCCGATCTTTGCATTTAATCTCCCCCATGATGATTTATGTCATTTAGAACACATTTGGTGGATGTCTTTATGGATCTCTGTTTATTATCTGCTGGAGTTGCTCATCAAATGTCTCAATTTCTTCGCCTGTAGCTGTTGGTGACTTAGATGACTGTTATTTAGCAACATTTGTTGTAAAATCTTTCAGACATTTATCGTTGTGATATAAAGTGGTTTATCGTTGCTTTTGTTGCTTTCTTATTCAGAATCATCGCTACCGTCTCTCGCAATTGTTTCAGATGTTACGACTTTGTATTGAATTCTCCATTGTAGCAGAGGTAGTTAGTTGTTGCTCCTATTGTTGCCATCTTCTTCGTCATCGTCTTTGTTCTTGGTATTGTTGTTGTTCTGGTAGCAAACTTTTCACATCCGGCCCCAGTCCTCTGATCGTGTACGCGGACCTTGGTAATCCAGGCGACGTCCGAGCTGGCATGCCTTTGTCTCATTTGTGTCATCATTTATCGTATTCTTAGCCGCGTCATTCATGGAGCCTCACAGAGCCCTATGATGTCCCAGCGCGGCCACGGCTTCCGGATACAGTGGATGTTGAGTTTGATGTTTGTCCTTCGAGGCATTCCACTTGCCAGTCAGATACGGAATTACACTGCAGACCCTGGCAGTAAGACAATACCGGTGATAATCGGAAACCGACCGGTTGCTTACATCGAGCACGACTCTTCAGATGAGGCGAGTCGATGTCTTACTAAGCCTACCCTGTGTTGACATCCTTCTACTGGTCCTTGTGAGCTCGGATGCGCCTCGCTCAACATACGGAGCCTGGCCAACAAAGTTTATGATATTGAACGGATATGGCGTGACGCCAAGCTAGATCTAATGTTCCTCACCGAGACCTGGCACGAAGATGCCGAGAATCTACCTCTCCGCAGGCTTCGAGCATATATACTGCAGTTGCTTGAGTCCGTCGGCCGTTACCTCCGGAGACAGACGCTGACGACATACATTTTCGAAACTATGGAGGAGTCGCGATTTTAGCTTTTTCGTCTGTTCGCTTGGTTAGGCTCAATCCACCGCTGCGGCCAACCACGTTCGAACTGCTCTGTGCCAGGATCGTAGTGCCTCGTCGCAGTCGTCTACCGGCCTGGCTCGCAGAGGTTATTCACAGCGTTCGTCAACAAAAAAACATCGCTCCGATCACTCTTACCAAAAATGGATCAGTGCGCTTCGTGGACTTCACGACATGACTGCCACTGTTGGAAAAAGGTTAGTCCATCTCGTGATACTGTCGAGCTCTGGCGTGTCATGTGCAGGACGAATAAGGAATCTGAGCTGTCAGCAGAGCTGACCAACACAGTTGCTGATTTCTTTGAGGAAAAGTGACAAACATATGAACTGCCACTGATGGGTCGGCGCCTGAATTCTCTTACGCTCAGACGGGAGTACGGTTCCAGCAGTTCAGGAGTGTTACGGTCGACGAGGTACGTTAACTGATTAACGGGTTATCGCTGAGTTCGACACAAGGAAGTCCTGTTGCGACTTGCTTGCACTATTCATCACTGGGATCTTCAACACTTCTCTGCTGACTGTTGGACCGCGGATCTCAGGTTAGTCACCGTTAGTGCATCTTGTGATACTCTCTGGGAGCCCTGATGCTCCGACGGGAATACGGTTCCAGCAGTACAGGACTGTTACGGTCGACGAGGTACGTTAACTGTTTCCGTCAGTTCGACGGAAAGAGGTCTTCTGTGCGTCGTCTCCTCGACGGGGTACCTCAAGGGTCGGTTCCAGTCGGACCACTGCTGTTCCTTCTGTACACCGCATATCTCAGTAACCTCGCCTCCTGATTGGGCCTATCGTCTCACTACTACGCCGATGACACGACTGCCCTAAGTTCGGAGATCACTCAGCTTCAGAGTCGAATGGAGCTCGGTGTTGATGAAGTTGCAGTCTGGATGAAGTCGAATCGTCTGCTTCTGAACCCTGATAAGACGTGATCGGTTGAATGCCGTTCCCTTGGAAGTCTGTGGGGTACGGTTGCCATCGTCTTCTTACACGCAGTTAGCGGATGTGACATTGTATCATACTTTCCTGGCCGCATAAAAAGGATTGTGTGGAATATTTTGAAGATATTCAACGACGTCACCCCAGCCTTCTGCACCATATCTTCTACTCCCAGCTCTGTCGATGTACTAGAGCGCCTTGTAAGTAAGTAAGTAAGTATGGACTTTAATGCTCCGTCTGCAAACGCACTGCGTCTAAACAAACGGGTTAATACAAGTGTAAGAAACTGAACACAGCACAGGCATAAGCATCCTAAATAAATAGGAAAAGAAAAAATTAATTTAAATCCAATTAATGTTTAAATTCCTAAGTAGAGCATTCTAATGATAAAATGTTTTCTAGACAGTGTCTAGCCCTAGGGTGAATGCGGACGGTTATGCGGACGGGGGCGGAGCGAATAGGTGCTGGTCTTGACAGGGGGGAGGAGGCTATGGAGAATATGACTAGGATTATTAAGGAGTTAATAATGTAGTTCTTCTGTATGACCGTGCGAGCAGTGAGGGTGAATCAGGCACGGAAACAGCTGTTCTCAAGCAAATTCAGACCAATGGCTGGCCTTCCACCGACTCAAGCTGCACTTGTGGAGCATGCTCCCAAGAGGGCTGCCAACCAGGCAGGTCATATCTGGAGACATAGCTGTTCCTAGGCTACCATGTCCTAGTGAATGGGGGTGGCTGCAAACGATCGAAGGAGGCTGGGAAGTGAGTGGACAACATAATGCCGAAGCTTCTCGTGGCTGTCGTGAACTGCTCAATTCTGGCTGCGAGTAGGGCTGTAGGGACAGTGCAAGTGTGCTAAAGCTGCTCGACAGTGTACTGGTCTCTGTCTGCGTAGAGGCCTATGTAACCGTGAATGACGTGGACGAAGTTATATTACTGTGGGCAGTAATATAACCAGTCTGGACACTGGTTCCGAAACGTGGACTAGCTGTAATATTGTTTAATATACATTTACAAGAACCTTAATAAAATGCTGACATTGCTGATATACCATAATTTGTTTTATTTCCACATGAACATGAACACAATAACAAGGTTCAGAAATGTTAGTTCCCTTGGAGTCTTTGCCCAAAATTCTGTACGCTTAACAACCAAAATTATAATCATAATTTTAAGTTAATATGACGAGGAAGTAATCCGAAACGGGGAAATCTAATTTTAAGGTCACCTTAACTTCTAGATGGCCACCACAAGTAGCTTTTCTCTTGTAGGTAAGTAATTGCAATGGTTCTATCAGAACTAAATATGTATGTTTAGACACCAAGATCACGATTCTAAGTTAACTAGAAGCTGAGTATTTAAAAATCTCTAGTTTCGGTCGCCATTTAATTACAACTGTCGTTGACAATCGCAATTTAGATATTCGTGCTCGTAGAAGTAATACGTTGACGATAGAACTGTTGTCGTGATTAACCTCTTTGCCTTCATTACATTATCGACAACTTTTTTTTATTGAGTTAACGCTACGCTACAAATTGGGCGAGTCAAGGATGTCGTGCTATTGATAACTTCAGAAGGTCACCGACAAAGTCTTTCATGAGAAATCGTTAATTCAAAACTATTCTGGACTTTTGCTATGGAATAATCACCTTTTACACGTAAAAACTCAGCAAATTAAAGCTTTTGAGTGACATGGTGTAAAATTATTCTCTATTGTATATGGTACAGTGCCACTAAACCTCAACTTGGTCTTTTAACTGTCTAATCTGACAATGCCGCCGACAGCTTTTGGTAAGCGCCTTTTCTACTGTTGGCTCTGGAACTATTCCAGCGAACGTTCCAGCGAACGTTCTATTGAGAGGTTTTTCTGACACTCAGATCTAAACTAAAGACTCCTCTTTTCGTCGACTGATTTCTGTCATCGACTGATTTCTGGACTAATAGCTGTCATCATTATAACATTTATAACATTATAACGCAACTTCTTCAATTAGACTAGGTTACTTAAACCATCAGGTGTAAGTACAAAATACAGTAATACAGGCTGAAATATGTTTTACCAATTTTTCTCCGTCTTCAGAAGAGCTGTCAATGTCTGGAACTCGGTCGTGAAGTGCAAAGAGCCGAGCTGCAGCCTGCTTTGCTTTGCCATAATCTGGAGCAAATGAACTGGCTTGACCAGCTGCCATCGCACCAAATATGATTGCCGTGAAAACTCTACACACAATAAGTCAACATTTAACAAACTGGAATTTAACTATTTTAAAATCATAGATTTTTGTTTTAATTATTGGTTTTTATATCGGGCGCAGCACCCGAAGTTGTTAGCAGCCACCACAGCTTTTTGTACCATATCTAATTTTTTAAGCTTTAATGCAAACAATTAATTTGATTTTAGATATTTTCCCGGACAAGTGCTGTGGATAGAAGAAACAGGTAATTTTTACGGTTTTACAATTTATTAATAAATTTCGATCTTGATTTGGCTCTTGGCGCGGCCCCAACAGTACAGTTCAAGATGTGATGAATGCAGCTGTGGATACCTGTGACTGAATGAGAAACACGCCGCAGCAGGCGAGATCCACGCGTAAAATGCCAGCAAGTCGCCCAGTTAGTACAGCCGACTCATCGAGGTTGGTCTTCCCAAAGTCCGTCTTGCTCCTCTTCAGTCCGTTCTCAAGGTTGCTGCTAGATTAATTGCCCGTCTTCCTCGATTCTCTCACATCACCACCTTTATGGCAGAAGAACTCCACTGGCTGCCGCTTTCTGCCCGCATCCAATTTAAGGTCCTCATCCTTGTGTTTCACTCAAAAATATTGATGTGACTTAATTCATCGCCCTCACTCTGCTGCTTCTCTTCGTCCTCTTCGTTCATCTGACCGTTTGGACCTCCTCGTTCCCCGTGTCAGGACTTCTCTGGCTCAATCTAGGTCCTTTGGCTCCATTGGCCCTGCTCTTTGGAATGAGCTTCCTCCGTTCGTTCGTTCTTCTATTCTCTCAGGTCCTTACCTTTCTTAAAACTTGCTTTTTCTCTCGGGGTCTCTCCCACTAGGAGCGCTTCTGAATGGCCCTCCCGCTAGAAGCGCTTTATAAATATCCGAATACAATACAATACAATAAACGCTTAGTGGTAAATCCCTTGCCGCTTTTGACCATCGGCGGCGAGACGGTCAATCCCCATTAACATCGCGCAGGGACTGGGACGGCAGGCCGGACCACTCGGTCTGAGGATGACCCATGGGGACTTCCTCAGTGTGGGACACGTGCTCCATTGAAGCACCGGCAGTGCATGTTCCTATTGCGCTGTCATTTATTGCCGAAAATGTACCACGGGAGATCACAGCTTGTCCGGTTGGTGAGGGTGGCAGTACGAAATGGTTGCGGCTGCCACACGATACTTCCACTGGTTACTTTCATGCCAAGGCTTCAGATGGCGAACTGGAAGTGCCGCACCTGCGTTACGCAATACCTCCACTCAAGGCCTGTCGCATGGCCAAGGTGGAGGAGTCAGATGATCTGGTAATGCAGAGCGTGGCTACAAGTCCACTCTTCCCCGGGCGATGAGGAGGTGTGCAAAGACGGCAAAGGTGGCCGGTCCAGAGTTGAGTGAGTGACCTTCTGGCGACCCAGCTTGACACATCGGGCCTCAAGCAGCAGGAGCAAACCCCTTGCGTAAATTCCTGGGTGACCGATGGGTCTGCCCTCCTCTGGGGGGGGGGTACTACATCCAGGCAGTCATAGTGAGGGGAACCTGTTGGCTTCTGCGGAACGCAGCTCACGCGGGCGGCGTACGGGTCCAGTAAGTGCTCAAGGCACTGCACCCGGCTCACATCTCCCAAACCTGTGCGATATGACTAAGTGCTCAAGGCACTGCACCCGGCTCACATCTCCCAAACCTGTGCGATATGACCCACCATCTTCGGTGTGACAGGCAGGTGCTTGATCTGATTTCCAAAAGGATCGAGCCAAGGGTCACTCGGTGATACAGGAGCCGGTTATACCTACTGGAGCGCAAGCCTGACTTGGTGACCTGGTGGACGGTGTCGCCCATGTTGTTGATGTCACCATTACCTCGGACGGTGATTATATGAGCGGTCCATATGAGGAGAAGGTCTGCTATTATGCACGGCTTGACGTCATCGACTGGGTTGCTAAAGTCTTTTGCGCCGTGTGTGTTTGGGGCGATTGCCCTAAACTGGAGAGGAGCGCTCCACCATGCCTCGTCGGGCCGCCTCCGCAAGTTGGCCAGCCGACGAAATCCTCATGTCGTGCCGAGTGTTGACTCACATCAGTTACATGTTCCAACACTTCACCCGGTCGACAATGAGGGGTCCAAGGACGCTGATACAGCCTAGGCACTGCGTTCATTGAAAGTACATACCCATATCGGACCAAGTACGGAGGTTCGTTCAATGCGGTCGGCCCGCAAGGTGACATTATGCGAGTGAGTTCCTGGTATCGATTGCTCTCCAAACTGGACGCGTCTGTCCTGCCTGAGCTGGCCGGTCTACCAGCTGGGACAGGACATTGGAAATAATATTGTTTGATAATCAATTAAATGTTCGATCGAAGATTATTATATGTTCCTTAAGTAGCTAAGTAGTGTTATCCATTTAGTTTTCGACAGAACGACAGGAATCAAACATAGATGGAGGAATGAAGGACGGTTGGTTAGGCGAAACAGAGAACCTAACTAAAGTCACCAGATACTCATTATTTTAACAGTTAAGGTAACAATATACCCTTTTGTCGTTTTATGTGTGTTCTGTTGAGTTTCATTAAAATTAAATTATCTGTCCCTTCACCGAGTACAAGAAGTAGTGACGCCCAAAACTGGCCGAGCGAATCTGTATGAAAACCCTGTCGGGTTTCGCCGTTGCCGTCTCCGATGATCCGAGCAGCTCCGACGACTTATCGTTGACGTCTCGCCCGTATCGAGATCTGCGCCGATGCTGAAAATGCCCACAGCGTGGCTGAGGGACAGATAACATCGTTGGCAGTAATAAAAGTGTAGACATCTTGACTGCGTTGTTTGTACTAAGCTTCTGATAAACGACGGAAGCCGAACCCCAGACAGTCCAAGGCCCGGGAATAGAGCAAGTCATCTGGTAAAAGATCGTAGCTCCGGGTATGCCAAATTAATACTAGAGTATTAATATTAATACAGTTTTAATATTGTAATGCGCAATTTAAGAACATTTAAAAGACTTACTTGAACATGGAAGTGACGTCTAACATGCCATTTCGAACTAAGTACCCTCCAAATGAAAAGCACGCAGCATTTACAAAAAATACTATGGCCTGTGAGAATGCATAAGCAATTCCAATGAGATGTGCCTTCCTGCGATTTGTTCTACAACAATCAATTTGTTCAAAATAGTTAACTAAACATATGATGTTTCGACGCTTATAACAAACAACTGCAAATTAAGCCACCAGGCGTTGTAAGCAGTAAAAGTTAGACGGTTTCAGTAAACTACAGATAAGCAAACGTGAAAGCCAAGCGCTGTTCGAGTCAGAGGACAGTTTGAAATATACTAAGTGCAGAAGTGAGTTCGGTTGCGACAAGTCCACTGAAGCAGGCAGGCAGGCAGCGCAGTCTTGGTCTGCCTTTGTGTCTTTTCCATTCGAATCTTGCATGTAGTGCACTGTGTGAGATACGGTCAACTCGCTTTTCCTCTACATGTCCAAACCATCGGAGTCTTCGTTGAACGAATTTGTCTAGCAGAGTTGTTTTGATGCCTGCCTTATGTCATTGTTTCTTATTTTCTGCAGTCTTGAAATCCCTGAGATCTTCCTCAGCCAGTTCATTTCTGCTGTAAGAATTCTTCTTTCACATTGTCAATGTAGGAAAATGGGTTGTATCATTGTCTCGTATATTTTTGTCTTGGTTTTCTTTGTTAATTCTTTGCTCCTCCATATCCTGTTCATTAGGTGGGGCAAAAAGTAATGAAACCTGGAGTTCAGTTCCCGGACAAGCCATGTTAAAGTTGATATTGCACCAAAAATTGATTTGTGATATATATCACCATTTTCTAGCAACTTTGTCTGAAACACCAGCCCGAAAACGCAATATGTTGTAAAATGAGAGCTGGTTGAATGGTTATGACTTTCAAATTTAGAACCAAAAGTTAGAGCTACAACCAACAATGGGTAAAAAAATAAATGAAGAAGCATCTGGCAGTGTATGTGTTTTAACTTAGTTGGCAAGTCCAATCTTGATTTCTTCATTTGAATGATAACACCGTGGCGTGAGTCATGTCCGTGAACTCGGCCTCAGACTGAGATACTCTACTTAAACTGTCCTCTTATCTCTCCTCTCTGGTAGCTACACTGCGTTTGACAGATCCCAGATCTCGTTGCTTGCTCTATTTGATGTCTCTGCTGCCTTTGACATGGTTGACCATGAGAACCTCCTGCAACGTCTCGAGTCCTCATGTGGTCTCAGGGGCTCCTCTCTTGTTTGGTTCCGGTCCTATCTTACAGATCTTACACAAACGATGATCTGGGGTGACTCCAGAACACACTGGGTTACTGTCAAGTTTGGTGTCCCCCAGGGATCAGTACTTGGCCCACTCCTTTACCTGCTTTATAAAGTTGATATTTCCACCATCTTTGTAACACATTTAACCACTGGCCGCCTCTATGCTGATGACGCCCAGGTCTGCGTGCATGGCCCCCCATATGCTCAGCTGTTTCTTATTGCTCGCATTGACGCTCTCTCATGACCTTCAAGCATGGCTGTCCTTAAACCTGTTTTCTTTAAACCAGCAAAGACCCAATTCATTTGGTTTGGCACTGGTCAACAACTGGCCAAGGTGGACTACCCTGTTTTATCTCAAAGCTTTCCCCCTTCTTATACCTTCTCTGCATATGTCCGTAACCTGGGTATCATGCTTGATAGCTCCATTTCTTTTTCTGACCATATCTCTAATCTCACCCGCTTGTGCTACTACCATCTTCGACGTCTCAAGGCTATCTGAAGATCTATCTCCTCTCCAGTCTTTGCCTCCATTGTCCATGCCTTTATCAATGCGATTACTGTAACTCCCTCTTTGTTGGCCTTCCCAAAGTCCATCTCTACCCTCTACAATCTGTTCTGAAAGCAGCTGCCCGTCTCCCACGATTCTTCATGTTTGAACATCTTCACTGGAGGCTCTTCTAAAGTGATTTATGATCCCCACCTTTTAGAGTGGGGGGACACACCATACATTTGTCCCCCCAAATTTTGAAGAAACACCAAAAAAGTCAGCAAATTTTTTCGTGCGTGTGCATGAAAAAAATTGTAGAATGAATTTGATCGCGCATGAGCGCGAACAAATTTTTGACCTCTTTTTTGACCAGTTCAGGTCAAAAACTTTTTTTACCAGATCATTTCTAAAGTGTCCCCCCATCTGTCAAACAAGATCGCCTCCACTGACGTCTTCCTACTTCAGCTAGCTCCCTTCGCCCTCTTCGCTCCTCTGATCGACTTGACTTATTTGTTCCCGGAGTGAGAACGGTGATGGCCCAGTCTCGTTCCTTTGTTTAGCCCTTCATTGTGTAATCAGCTTCCTCCTTCGACCCGGGCATCCGTACAATCCGGTGGTCCTGCCACAGCTCTTCGTTGTCTTTAAAGTTGCCTTTATTCCCGAGGACTTTCGCACTGGGAGCGCCTCTGTTTCGTGGACACTTGCTAGAGGCGCTTATAAGTTTTGAAATACAATACAATACAATATTGTAGTGTACTGTGTGTGGTGTGCTATATGTGTACTAAATTATAGTAGCAATCAATGAGTTTCTATGACCCTATTGTAATAAGATTAATGAATTTGTTATTTATTTCTAATGAAATATATTACGTCACACATCTGTTAAAGTTGCGACCCCTAGACATGATACAGAATATGAAAATTAATTACTTCGTTAACCAGTAGATGTCTGGTTGAGGCAACCACAATTTGCCCCACCCTATTGTTCATTATTCCAAATGCTTGTGAAGCGCGTCCAATTCTTCTTTGTATATCTTTTTCATTGCAGCCATCAGCGTTTATTAGCCCTCCGAGAGAGACGAATTGTTCTACTTGCTCAATAGCCTCTCCTTGGATTGTGATAGTTATTGGTGTCTCTTTGGTCTTTTCAATCACCATTGTTTTAGTTTTTTCTGGGTTGATCATTAGGCCAAATCTTCTACTGCCCTCGTCAATCTGTGTCGTAATATCCTGTAGTTCTGGCTCGCTTCTAGTGTCAGCAAATCCGAGATTATACACCAGCTCTGCATTTATCTTTATTCTTGCCTCGGTATTGTTAAGGCTGGGTGACTTTAGCTGCTGTGGTAGTCCTGCGTTTTTCATAGCTCTCCACATTACATCGTGCCATATACTGTCGAATGCTTGTTTGAAGTCTATGAAGTTGATGAAGACTTTCTGGTTGTGTTCTATGCTTTTTCAAGTATCTGTCTCATTGTGAATAGTTGATCAATTGTGCTTCTTCCTGGTCTGAACCCGGCTTGTTCTTCATTCTGTTTTGTATCATTTTGGTGAAGACTTTTCCTGGAATGCTCTGTAATTTTTGCATTCTTGTGGATCTCGTTTTCTTTTGTATATATAGGGACAATTGTCGATTTTGCCCAGTCTTCTGGTATTTCTCTCTCTTGCTGAATCTTTGTAACAAGGGTATGCATAGCGTTAACAACTATTTCTCCTCCTCACTGAAGTAGTTCTGTAGTGATTCCATCTATGCCTGGTGCTTTATCCTTTTTCATTTTGTTAATAGCATCTCTTACTTCTTCCTGTAGAAATGTCGGCATCTTTTCCTCTGTGTTATTAATAGACAACTCTGTGAGAACCGTAAGATCGTTATGTGTGTCGACGTTTAGTAGCTGTTCGAAGTGTTCCTTCCATCGTTTCTGTATGCTTGCATCGTCCTCTAGTACTTTACCATTTGCGTCTTTGATTGATGCCACTTTGAGCACAAATTGTCCACTCAGTAGTTTTATCTTGTTATATACTTCTTGCATTCTATTTTTATCTTGAAAGCTTCCTCAGCTTCTTTGCATTGTTGTTCCATCCAGTTGTTTTTGTCTCTTTGTAGTTTCCTTCTGATTTCCCTAGTGAGCCAGTTAAAATGTTTCCGGTCTCCAGTGCATGCTTGTTGTTTGGCTATATTTCTTTTTAATTCCACTAGGTCTAATACTTCGTCAGATATCCATTGGTCTTTCGGCTTCTTGCAAGCTCTTCCGACTATGTCGTTAGCTGCTGATTGTATTCCTTTCTGTACGTTTGACCACATAACTTCTATACTTTATGCATGTTTCTCAATAATTCGTTTTCGTACATTTGTCGGATGTCTTTATCTGTCAGTTTCTTGGTATCATGCTTGATGTTCTCTGTTGGTCGGATTCCTCTCCTTAATCTTATTTTCAAGTTAGCTATTACTAGCTTGTGATCGGATCCGATTTGCGCATCGAATGATCTGCAGTTTGACACATTTGAGCTCCATCTTTTGTTTATTATGATATAGTCGATCAGGTTATGTGTCTTTCCATCGGGTGATGTCCAAAAATGTCCATGACTACTAAGAACTATGGTGGTTTCTTTTGTTCGAAGAAAGTGTTCATCATCTTCAAGTCGTTTGTAGCACAGAATTGGAGGAGTTTCTCTCCTTTGACATTCATTCATGTTTCCCCATCCGAATTTACCAACGGTGCCCCTCCATGTATCGTTGTCTTTGCCGACCTTTGTATTAAAATCCCGGGAAATAACGATCATATCGTGTCGGGAATTCCGTGTAGTACCTGCTGAAGTTGCTCATAAAATGTCTCAATTTCTTCATCCGTAGCTGTTGACGTCGGTGCATAGGCTTTGCCGCTTGGATGACTGTCATTTTGCCAAATTTGGTGTAAAATCTTGCAGACATTACTCGTTGTGATATCAACTGGTATCCTATCATTGCTTTTGTTGCTTTCTTGTTCAGAATCATCGCTACTCCCTCACGCAATTGGCTGTCTTCTCTTCCAGATGTTATGAATTTGTATTTATCATGGTAGAATTCTCCTTTTCCACGCCACCTTGTCTCACAGAGACCTATGATGTCCCCATTCTTTGACTGATAAGGCGAGTGCTCCCTGTGTATGACAGCGTCCTCACGTTCCATGTCCCTATTCCTATGTTGCCGAGCTTGAATTCTCTTGTTGTGTGTTGTGTGAGGTGGGAGTTGTGTCGGTAGTTGTTGCTCCTGTTGTCGTCATCTTCTTCGTCACCGTCTTTGTTGCTGTGGCTGGTGTTGTTGTTGTTGCTGTTGTTGTTGTTGTTGTTGTTGTTGTTGTTGCTGTTGTTTGTCCCAGATAGCTTAATATTAAACATTGTAGTGAGTGCTGTTCCTCCGACACAACTTTTGAACGAATAACCAAGCTCACATTAAAAGTAAGTGTATGAAGATTTATTTTTTTAAATTAATACTTAGGCCTATTAACCAATGCACATTTATGGTATAAATCAGCAACTATTAATGACATAATAATTTATTGGTAGTAGCAAGACCATAAAATGACACTTAGTCAGAAGATGCGTAAATTCTCAAAATTATGTCTGTAACAGACAATAGATAGAATAGAGACAATAGCTCAAAATTGCCTATATTCCCATTTCCAGCTCATATGCCTGTCTATTTTTTACTTCCCGCCGGCATTTCTTCGATGTATTCTCTAGCGCGCCACTGTCAATCGAATTTTTCACCATAGTTCTTAGTAGTCATGGAGCTAGCTCATGTTTCGTGTGCACTTCAATGTACCCTCAGTTTGACCTCACAGGGTTATTATAGGTCATCAAAGTGTGTCAAAACAATTGGTGGCTTGTTGATCGCTTAGCCGCCATATTGGATTCAAGATGGCGAAAAAAGGACTTTTTAAATCACTCGTATCTCAACCATTTCTTATCCAATTTTGACGTTTTGTTAAATTGTAGGTCTTGATAAGAGCTATCTCGTTGGTCCTTATGTATTTTTTGCTAATTATAGCCGTTTTTGAGAAATTAAACAAAAACAATATTTTAAAACAAATTTTCTGTAGTATTACACCAATTTTTCAATGTTTTTTGTATTTTACATTAAGGTTCTTATCAGTTTTCAGGGGCCGTAGTAGAGAGGGTACATTTAAACAGTGTTATGAAGAAGAAACATTACACATCATGTGTCATGTTTCTTCTTCATAGCACTGTTGAAATGTACCCTCTCCACTACGGTGTTATCTGTCAAAAGAAGGGGGCGACAAGCTTCCCGCTTACAGTGAGAATAATGGCAGGAAGAAAATTCAACAAGCATCTGTTGTTCAGAAGCGCTCTAGAAGTCTAGATTATTTAAATGCTACAGTTAAATGTTACAGTTTCAATACTTTCAAGGTGATGTTTTTGAGAGAACTTCCACCCCATTCAGTGCATCACTTTGTTCATCAATATGTTTCACTCACACAAGCAAGAAGACAGAATCCCATATCCCAAATGAGCCAAAAAGGTCACTGCAGTTACTCTGGTGGAAAGGCTGAGAGATACTCGAGTTGTTGAGGAATGTGCAAAGCAGTTTCAGCAAGCATGTCTTGAGTACGATTTCCAATTAAAAGGAACAGTTGGCAATGCTTATGATCTAAGAAAATCACCTGATGAGTTTAGAGTGTCTAAACTACAATTATGGGAAACTTTTACCGTCATATTCTGCATCACATTCTGTGAAACGAAAATGTGATTTAGTATTCCAATACATGATGGATAAAGAAAAGCCTCCTTATTGATAATGATATCACAAAGTATACACAAAATGACACGATCAGATCATGAAAAACTTGACCTTGGTGTTAGCTGCGATGAGGTGGAACGACAGTATGATACTCTACTGACTCAAATAGCACAGGAAGCAAACTACTCAAGAACACAAATTCCACCTAAAATGCAGAGAAATGTGCCCATTTCAGGTGCATTGGACAATTTCGACCATAATGAGCATGGAACATTATGGGGAAAGGGGTAACAGTGCTTGTAATTTTTCAGAACAAACTGATGGTGTTATTCACTCAAGTCATCAGCACAATCTTTGGCAGACTTCCATGAATGAGTCTCTCCAGAGACTATTGCCTTGCCAGAGTCTACTCCACAATCGTAAACCTTGCATGTGTGGTAAAATTCCAATAGGCTTTGTTCCAGCAGAGAGGACAGAGGATCAGCAAAAACTTTCTTTCCAAGAAAGAGACTGACAAGCAAATCGTCCCATCATGGAGTGCATTCAGCAGTCTAACCTCAAGTCAAAGTTCACCACTCACAAACCAGAGCGTCCACTTCTATAATACCACATCCTGCAACTGCTTATGACACAATATATATACGTGCATGAAGAACTTCCAGGATTGCTTATTGAAAGTGAAACAACCATCAGCTCTCTGGCGTAATAAAGGTGTGGCAAAAGAGCTGCAACTGGAAGCTGGACATAATTTACCAACCTTTAATTCGTCTCGAAGGTTTCCATTCTGCTAAAGAAGTATCTGCCTGCATTGGTGCAGACAGTGTCGTGACAGTATTATAGCAGAACCTGGTATCTGGTCCTGTTCAGAGTACTCTTGCTATGCACGGTCCTTTAGAAGTCAGTTTATGTTAGCTGAGGCAATGGAAAGACTACTGTGGAAGAATTAGTGGACTCTGGTTTCTCTACAAAAGTCTACAGGAAGCTGCTACATCAAAGGATCCATAGAAAACACATCATTAGACCAGCGCTGTCAATGAAGATCTTCACGTTTTTCAGTCAGATGGCTGAACAAGTTGCAGAAGGTGTTAACAAAAGTGTTCTATTTCAGTTTTGGTATCAGTTCATCATTGCCTTTATTCCAATACTCCGAGACCTCACATGATCTCTTAGAGATGGAAACTGGGAGCTTCACGCCACTTCTGTTGAAAGATCAATACCAATGTTCCTTGGATTTGATAAGATTAATTTCTCATGATTGGGTAGCATAATTCTTCAAGATTGCTTGAAGCTGCCAGAAAAGTGTCTTGTTTCTTGTGTAAGTGAAACATATTGACGAACCAAATTGTTCAATCAACATTGTCTTCATCGGGCGATTTGAAACATACATAAATCTCCATAAAGATACTTTTTGCTTAATTTCTCAAAAACGGCTATAATTAATAAAAAATATGCAAGGATAAAAAAGATAGCTCTAATTAAGACATACAATTCAAGAAAAAAAAGTCAAAATCGAATGGAAAACAGCTGTGGAACAGGCATATGAAAGGTACGCTTGTTTACTCGAATGGCACAGCATTGGATTTCAATTTTGAATCCTAGAAGAAAATGACACAACATAATATTACTTTCAATAGTATCATTTGAAAGCTTATTAAATGCTGATTATCTTTTTGTCAGAGTAATATTTTCCCATTTTCTACTCTTTAAGTGGCAAAAAGTAAAAAATACAGAAAATTTCTTTTTGAAAACATTGTTTTTACTAAATTTCTCAAAAACGGTTATAATTAGTATCTCTTTTTGAAAAAGAGATAGCTCTTATCAAGACCTACAATTTAACAAAGAAACCGTCAAAATCGGATAAGAAATGGCCGAGATACAGGTGATTTAAAAGTCCTCTTTCCGCCATCTTGAATCCAATATGGCGGCTAAGCGATCAATAAGCGGGTCATGTGACCAATTGTTTTGACATACTTTGATGACCTATAATAACCCTGTGAAGTCAAACTGAGGGTACATTGAAGTCAATGTTGCCAGAGCTGGGGATTTTTACCTAGATCTGGGGATTTTGGCCTTCGCTGGGGATCTGGGGATTTTTTTGGCCAAATGTGGGCAAATTTTACCATTTTGAAAATTTGCATTGACAT
Source organism: Allolobophora icterica (assembly GCA_963556255.1). Classification (NCBI taxonomy): domain Eukaryota; kingdom Metazoa; phylum Annelida; class Clitellata; order Crassiclitellata; family Lumbricidae; genus Allolobophora; species Allolobophora icterica. The sequence goes on along the minus strand of OY744607.1, from coordinate 28,342,479 downwards.
TTTGTGTGCACTAAGCATTAGACACTATGTTTGTATTGTAATTGAATGTAAACAATAATGCGCTGTATAATTTTCATTCCACCAAAGGCACTTCTTGTTTTAGACCATCTCAATGACGTCATCAACTATCTAGTCATTCTAGTGATTGTATTTCTATTTTCTGTTGTAGTTTGAAATTTCTGAGCGATGATGAATGTACGCGAGGTTGTTGTAGCGGGTTAACGATATAACGTCGTGCACGCCACAACTCTGAACATTAACAAGTTTTTCAACAAACCAAAAGAGTCCGGTCGTCAAGACAAATTGCTAAAGTGGAGATACTGTTGACGGCTTTCATGGCAGAACAAAATACTGAACATAAGCTGATCATTTGGCAGAACACAATGCTGAACATAAGCAGATCATTTTGATAGAATATAGCAAGCAGATGTTTCCAGAGAACACAATCATATATCTTAACGAAACAGAAGTTGTCGTCAACTTGGATGCCGACTCGCCGACAACTTTGAGTCATTGACAAGTGACAATAAAAAATAACAAGTCAGTATATCATTCCACTCATTTGAGGAATATATGTTGTAATTAATGTAACTGTAAGTAGGTATGTTACTGTTAAATAGTGTTACAATGTCTCACAAATTGTGTTTATATAATCTGGGGAAATCTGGGGATTTTTTTAACGAAATCTGGGGAAATCTGAAAAACCTCACTGGCAACACGGATTGAAGTTCACACGAAACATGAGCGAGCTCCTTGACTATAGGTCAGAAATGAAGACATTATAGCAAAGAAAAGACGCATCTGGACTGCATTTTTTTTAGTAATATGTGGCCTATATATAAAATTTATTTAAGCACATATATTTTATACTTACGCATAAGGAACGGCTATTAATGAACAGTAGATTTCATGAAGTGTTTCTTCCTTGGTCAATGCTGCCACTGTTCGAATATTTTCTATAGCCTCTGTAGCAACCTACAGATAAGAACCGGTTGAAAATATTTATTACCAGATTCGGCAGCAAAGCATGTTTAAGTTCCCTTCTTTTGAGCTGTTAAAATCAGTTAAATCGACAGTCATCGTTGGCTACCATATCACCCAATTATTTTTCACTTGTTTCATATTCATTCATGACCTTCACCAGACCTTAACAGAATTTACACGTGACATTTCTAATGACTTATAATCCGACGTTTGGAATTAGACCTTTACGTTCATCCAGTAGAGTATTTATTATCTAAACAGAATCATCAAATCATGAACAAAGTATGCGAACTACACCAGAGAGTTCCATCGGGCCGCATTTCTCTGGAATTTTATGACGCATTTGTTTGTACTGTTTAAGGCGCATTTGTCGTTAACGCTTTTGGCAGGTAACGTATAATCACTTAGTACACACACTGAACAATGTTCTCGCTATTATCATCTTCGTCAGATCGCACTGTGCGACGATCGCACTGTGCGACGTGCCTCTGCACTAATCCACGCCTTTTTCTACTCTAAAATCGACTTTGGCAATGCTATTTTCTCTGGAATTGCCTCTCTTATCCCGAAATTTTAATCTGTTCTAAATGCATCTACTCGTCTAAGCAGTGGCGTCCAAAATTTCGCCTTAAACAGTATATATTTGCCTACATAAAAGGCACTGGCACTAATAACGTATATTATCTCAACGCGTGCGGTATTTTCCAATGATATATATTCCTGATCGCAGATTCCTCTGATCGGCTGCTCATGTTATCCTTGTCGTCCCGCGGGCTAGATCGTCCACTGCTCCTCACATAAGTTACGCCATTGTTGACGATCTAGAAGTGAGTCAATCATCTTCCTTGCTCTGCAAATGCTCTAAAACTGTTGTTCTCTTTTGATTGTCGGTTCTTTCGTGGTCTGGAGCGCTGCTAATGAGTTTTTTTCTCGAAGTTGCGCTATACAAATTTTCACCTATGTTGTCACGTATAAGTGTCGCAGTTAAGTATCACGTATCATAGTCGAAGTTGTTGTAAACATTGAAACCTGAATAGAATGGTGTTGAAAATTACCTTAGAAGCTTCTTCCATCTTCTTATTTTTTTCTCCTTGAGATCCAGCAAATGCTCTCATCTCAATGAAACCAGATAGTAACATAAAAGGAGCAAATGCGACAACAACTAATGTCAACTGCCAACTGTAAATAAAACCGATAACAAGACCACCTCCAATCGAAGCAAAGCCCTGGATTAGAGCAGCCAAGCGACTTCCAGTTGCCTACAGAATAAATTTTGCAGCACAGAATATATTGAAACTGAAAAGCCCAGAAGGAAGAGCAAATAAACTTATAACTTTAACGGCGACACACACTGTCATTTTCGTCACTGCCAATGTCGTCGAACGAGAAACCGTTGCAGCCCGTCGTTAAAATGTTAAACTAAATATCTGTAGAAATGCTAAGTAAGGGTGAATGAACTTTAGAGGAGTTCTAGTTCTTTTAGTTAAGCCTACGAGGCACTAACGCATTTGACATACTAAAATATCGGTGCCGCTGAAATAATCGCGAACAGCGTTATTATTTGAAATGTTTTCTGCAACACAATAGCGAACAGTGTAGGCAGCTTAATGCGATATAAATTTTGAAGTGTTTAAATAAGTTTAAATAGAACCAGTTGTGAAATGAGTCATGTTATAATGTTTATATAGCTTGGTTAACGTTTAACAAAAGCAGTTGTAGGCCTACTCTTTTTAGCGGCTGCTTACATCTCTAGATAGCACAATTCTAGTTTCGTGTGACAGTACTAATAGCGCATATCCAGTGTATTTAGTTACATAACTTGCGCGCTATTAATCTTCATATAATAATAATAATAATAATAATAATAATAATAATAATAATAATAATAATAATAATAATAATAATAATAATAATAATAATAATAATAATAATAATAATAATAATAATAATAATAATAATAATAATAATAATAATAATAATAATAATAATAATAATAATAATAATAATAATAATAATAATAATAATAATAATATAGCTCCAAAATAACAATAATTTTTCCAAATCCTGAGGGATCCTTGATACCTCGGGTAAAAAATAATAATAATAATAATTATAATAATAATAATAATAATACCACCAAGCAAGATTCAAAGCAACCTCAGCACCACACGCCAGCGACTGGCTGTTCGCACTACCGATGTCATCATGCGGGCTGCGATTGGATGACGAGGCGGTAAGAATTGCAGTAGGCCTCAGACTGGGGACGAATATATGCGAACCGCACGCATGTCCCTGTGGAGCAATGGTGACGGCGGACGGGTCGCACGGGATGTCGTGCAACCTAGGACCTGGCAGAATCGCCAGACATGCGGCTTTGAATGATTTGATAAGCCGAGGCCTATCACGTGCGGGCGTCCCTAATATCAAGGAACCACCTGGACTGTCGAGGACGGACGGGAGACGACCGGACGGACTTACGCTGATACCATGGCGCAGAGGACGAAGTCTTGTATGGGACGTCACCGTAACTGACACTGTGGCGCCCTCTTACCTTCATGCAACGTCCGCGACATCAGGAGCAGCAGCGGAACTAGCGGCCACGAGAAAGAACAACAAGTACAGCCAGATCCGCGCAGACCACTTTTTTGTCCCTCTGGCTTTCGAGACCTTAGGCCCTATCAATGACGACGGAATGGCCCTTATAAAAGACTTGGGAAAAGAAGATACTTAGCTTTAACCACCGGAGACCCTAGGGAGACTTGTTATCTACTCCAGCGGTTGTCAATCACCATACAACGCTTCAATGCTGTTGCCTTCATAGGAACTTTCATGCGGCCAGAACTTGTCGAGTGATGTTTTGTTTGTTTGATAAACAAATGTACAAATAAAAAAAAAAATAAATAAAAAAAAATAAAATAATAATAATAATAATAACAATAATAATAATAATAATAATTATTCAACGTTCTAGGTGAGACCGCTCTCCAGCCCGACTTGCACTTCGCGACATCATCGTTGCAGTGGCAAGCGGAAACAGGCATTACAATAGCTGACGACTTCCCAATACACATTCAATCCAAATGGGACAGACCGCTCCTTCAAAAGTTGCTCCAGGAGCTAAATACTGCACTAACGGAGACGGAAGCACAGGCCCGACTGAGAGTCGTTTCCGCCCAACACGCCAGCGACTGGCTTCACTGCTTGCCGATTACATCTTGCGGCCTAAGGATGAGCGACGAGGCGATCAGAGTGGCGGTTGGCCTACGCTTGGGAGCCAACATCTGCGAACCCCACACATGCGCCTGCGGTGCATTGGTCACTGCTAGAGGCACACACGGCCTGTCATGCACTCTTGGCTTCGGTCGATTGGCCCGCCATGCCGCTCTCAACGACCTGATCTGCCGCAACCTAACAAAAGCAGGTTTTCCGGCAGTCAAAGAACCACAAGGCCTTTTCCGCACGGATGGCAAGAAACCGGACGGCATTACCCTCGTCCCATGGAGGGCAGGTCGGAGTCTGGTGTGGGACGCCACGGTTGTGGACACGCTCGCGGCATCTTATTTACCCATTACAGCCATTCAAGCCGGAGCGGCTGCCGAGCTTGCTGACAGCAGAAAGAACGCAAAATACAACGCGCTCCTTCATACTCACTTCTTCGTTCCGCTGGCCATGGAAACGCTTGGCCCCATCAACAACAGAGGCCTTGCTCTCATTGCAGACATTGGCCGCCACCTCACTCAGATCACAGGCGAAGCCCGAGAGACCAGTTACCTGTTTCAACAACTGTCGGTGACTGTCCAGCGGTTCAATGCTGTGGCTTTCAGCGGCTCTTTTACCAAATCGCTTCCAGCGATCAACGAAATATAACAATTTCAGATCAATAATAATAATAATAATAATAATAATAATAATAATAATAATAATAATAATAATAATAATAATAATAATAATAATAATAATAATAATAGTAATAATAATAATAATAATAATAAGAGTAATCCAGAATCAACATATCTGACACCTCGGGTAACCAAAACAAAATAAATAAAAAATAATAATAATAATAATATTATCGGATATCTGGACGACCTCACCCTGGGCGGCAGTCCTGACGGGGTGCAAGCGGACGTGAATGTAATCGAGAGAGGTTGCTCAGTCTCTCGCTCAACCGCGCCAAGTGCGAACTAATCACCGCGGGCCCCGGGATCAGCGCCGAGAACGCCCTGAAGCAGTTTGTCCGCGTGAGCCCAACAACAGCCACACTCCTAGGAGCCCCGCTTTCATCAACGGAGGCCCTGTCCTCTACCCTCGACGCCTGCGTGGCCAACCTCAGGAGGGCGCTCGACAAACTCCAACACATCGACAGACTCTGCCGATACTCAGATACTCCCTCGGCTCGCCGAGGCTCATGCACATATTGAGAAGCACCCCTGCCACGATCAACCGCGCCTGGGAGTTTATGATGAGCTGCTACGGGCAGGAGTCGGCCGGATGCTTAACGTCTCGATGAACGACGACCAATGGTCTCAAGCCTCTCTTCCGATTAGGATGGGAGGATTGGGAGTAAGAAGGGTGTCCTCGCTGGCACTTCCCGCCTTCTTGGCTTCGGCCGCGGGCACCCTCCAAACCCAGTCTCTCATCTTGGGTACTATTTCGGTGACCCCTGATGCAGCACATGACTCGGCGAAGACTACCTGGCTTCAGCTTTCTGGGGTCCCGATCCATACGGTCACGCCCTGTCGCGGACAGGCACACTGGGACGGTTCGCTACTACACGCAGCCCTCCCGGGCTCGAGGATAAACTGCTTGACCCCTACGACCAGGCGAGACTGAAGGCCTCGCGGTCACCGCACGCCTTGGACAGGCTACACGCCCTCCCGATCGCTGCTCGCGGCCTCAGACTGGATGACGAGACCATTAGGGTGGCGGTCGGCCTACGATTTGGTCTGGCAATCTGCGAACCGCACAAATGCGCATGCGGCGCCTACGTCTCGTCCAGAGGCGCGCATGGGCTGTCGTGTCGGGTTCGGCCAACAAGATAGGCACAGGAACATCAACGACCTTATCCACCGCAGCCTCAACAGAGCCGGCACACCGGCAGTCAAGGAACCGTCCGGCCTATCCAGGTCGGATGGTAAGAGACCGGATGGCCAGACCCTAATTCCGTGGCTGTCCTTATTGTGGGACGCGACGGTGGTGGACACGGTGGTCGCCTCTTACATCACAGAAACGGTGGCCACGGCAGGTGGGGCGGCGGAGATGGCTGCTGCGAGAAAGCACAACTAATACTCTGAACTACAGAGGAGATACATTTTCATACCTGTAGCGGTGGAAACCTTCGGTCCCCTTAACAGATAGGGCCTCGCCTTTCTATCTGAATTTGGTCGTCGGCTGTCGAAAACCACCGATGACTCCCGCGAAACAAACTTCCTATTCAAGAGCCTATCGGTGTTGGTGCAGCGTTTCAACGCAGTGGCTTTCGAAGGCGCCAATGTCAAAGCTGCCCGGAGCCAAAGAGCAACAAACCCGTCGATATCCATTGCCATTGAGGCAGCGGCGCGGAACTCGATTTTCTCAGTGAACAGAACCTAGACATGAATTCTCGGATAATAATAATAATAATAATAATAATAATAATAATAATAATAATAATAATAATAATAATAATAATAATAAAAAAGAAGAAGAAAAATAATAATAATAATTGCAGTCTTAAGTCAGTCCTATGCGGATGACCTCCAAGCATATGTCCACTGCTGGCCATCGGCGGCTGCTGCTGCGGTTCGAGAGATCTCCCGGGTCGTGGGGAATTTGGAGGCCCGGATGTCCTCAAACCGTCTACGGTTAAACCCGGCAAAAACCCAATATATCTGGTTTGGTACGCGCCAACATCTTGCAAAAATTAACCTTGAATTCCCTCAGGGTTTCATTTGCCTCCTCAGTACGGGATCGTGGTGTAATTCTGGATCAAGAGCTCACATTCATGCGACATATTAATTTTCTTGGTGGGGAATCCTATTATCAACTTCGTCAGTTAAGGGTAGTCTCCCGCACTCTGACGCAGGCGGCTGCTTCCATCCTTGTCCATGCGTCTGTGGTTTCCAGTCTAGACTATTGTAGCGCCCTTTACGCTGGCCTCCCAGCTGCCCGCCTTGGTTGCATGGACCGGGTTTTGCCTGTAGCGGTGGAAACCTTCGGTCCCCTTAACAGAGAGGGCCTCGCCTTTCTATCTGAATTTGGTCGCCGGCTGTCGAAAACCACCGATGACTCCCGCGAAACAAACTTCCTATTCAAGAGCCTATGGCGAAGTCCCAATCTTTTGCCTCAATTCTCTCTGGAATACAGTGTCTCCTTCTACTCGCTTTCAAATGTTAATTGGTAACATGTCGTGTTCTTTTGCCTTTCTCAAAACCTATTTCTTTTCTTGTGGCCTTGGGCACTGGGAGCGCTTCTGAACGGTTCACCCTACTAGGGGTGCTTTTTAAATGTTTAAATACAATACAGTACAATATCGGTGATGGCACCAAGTTACCATTTTGGATCCGCTTCATTTCAGAGCGGTTTTGTACACGGCAGATCATGGATTTTTTTTATTCATCGTCCGTTAGTTTCTTTTGGCATTTCTGCTAGGTCTATTGATTTCGATTCTTCTTTTAGGGTGCCTGTCCTGCACTATGTTCGATGTCATTGGGTCGCCACTCGTTGCCTTGTTGTTACAATGGACCAATGTTACACGTTTTTTACACTGATCACATCGCAACTGTCCTGGCCTCCTTTGGTATGGATTCAATAATTTCAAATGGATTCATAAGCATCTGATAGTTTTGATGCCACGGCGCATATAAATCTTAATATTTTCTTAGCTAGAAAATAGGGAATAGACAATATTATTATTATTATTATTATTATTATTATTATTATTATTATTATTATTATTATTATTATTATTATTATTATTATTATTATTATTATTATTATTATTATTATTATTATTATTATTATTATTATCACATCCGCTAACTACCATCACTGTACGTGGACTTGGGGTCGTACTTGAGAACTTACTTTGTCTGAGATTCTCCAACGCTCGCTTATTTCTGAACCATTCTTGCACGTGACCATGGATAGGTCAAGAATAGTTCAAGAATTGTGCAAGAACTGTGCAAGAATGGTTCAGAATGGCTATTTCAAATATGTACGTTCATTTTCACAGGCTTTTCATGATTCGAATTTCTCGTTCTTATTGATATGGAAAACACTGTGGAGTTTGCCGTTGCTGTGGTGGAAGCCAGTCAATCAGGTTCCGGGTGGGAGGATCGGGATTCAAACCCCACACGTCGCTCACTGCTTTGGTTCCCACTTTGCTACGTCCGAGGCTTGATGTAGCGCCACGCAGTCGACCATCTCAGATCCCGCAAGAAGTATTTGCTCAACCCGATGTTGCCTGGAATGACATAGATGTTGTAACTTTGGTACTTTCTTATCGTGTTCCTAACCGGGCGCTACGCCGGGGAGCAAGGGCCCTTCTTCGACCTCAGTTTCCGGTAAGGTCCTGTAGCGGACATGGATGGATTGGAATACATGTTGGGCGCTATAGAGGCAAGAGGTGCTTGGGGACTTGTGCCCCTGTGAGGCCTCGTGCCCCTGTGAGGCCTCGGGCCTCTGTGAGGCCTCGTGCCTGAGGTCTGATGCCCCTGTGAGGTCTTGTGCCCCTGTGAGACCTCGTGCCTCTGTGAGGCCTCGTGCCCCTGTGAGGCCTCGTGCCCATGTGAGGCCTCCTAGCTAGTTTAAAAGGGGCCCCGCGCTTTCATGAAGCGGGATGCGTTAGAAACCTTAGTAGCGGAGCTCTTGTTCTCCGGTGAGGCATCCAGAGAGAGAAGGGATGCGTTAGAAACCTTAGTAGCGGAGCTCTTCTTGTTCTCCGGTGAGGCATCCAGAGAGATAAGGGATGCGTTAGAAACCTTAGTAGCGGAGCTCTTGTTCTCCGGTGAGGCATCCAGAGAGAAGGGATGCGTTAGAAACCGTATTAGCGGAGCTCTTGGTCTCCGGTGAGGCACCTAGAGAAAAGACCGGCTAGGAACTGAAGAAGCGAAGCCTTGTACATCGGTGAGGCACCTCGGGGCGATTATAGAGATATTAGCAGAGTTTCTTTTTGGATTTACAATTGTATGGAAATGCTGAATAAATCGTGATTATCGTGGATATAAGAATAGTCTTCAATCGTTATTCGGTCTTGTCATTTGTTAAGTCGATCGTTTGTAAGTAAACTCGTAAGTTTTTCGACGACATCGGAGGCCTGATCTACGCGCACACGTCCCGGGCCTTCTTAACCACTCGGCTGGCCTCGGGAGTATGCACGAGAGATAGACCCCGGCGATAGAGGTTGATTTCCGCCACAGTCCATACTACTGGTCTGAAGGGAGACGTAGGTAGCTGAGTGGGGTAGGCAGCAGAATTCGATATGAATTCAATCACGTTTCCGTGATCAGGGTTTGGTGGGGAATCTCTAGTTTCTAGCATATTTACACGGGTAATCAAACTGGCCATATCCCCGGATAAGCTGGTTACATTACCATTCAGGCCTGTCATATTACCAGACAGACGTGCCTGAGCATTCAAGTAGTTTTGTGTGTATATATATATATATATATATATATATATATATATATATATATATATATATATATATATATATATATATATATATATATATATATATATATATATATATATATATATATATATATATATATATATATATATATATATATATATACAGGGTGCGGCTGAAAACAATAATCCATTACGAAAATTGCGATTTCCCGAAAACCGCTAAATATTTTGTTACAAAACTTCGCCAGTCTATTTGACACATATCTATCAACAGCTTGGCTAAATGTAATGAAATTCGAATCATGAAAACCAAAATGGTGCAACCCTGAAGTGAAACAATGTCATTTTCGTTTCAACAGACAGCTACTGACAGCAATAAGTAACAAAGTAACGACGCAACCAGTAATGTAGCAAGGTTCAAGGTTACTTATTGTTATTGACAAGATTAGGCCAAGTATTAAGTTTTGTGCAAGGAATGTTCGAAGTGACCACCGTTTGCTTTTACGCAAGCAGACGTTTTCGAAAACCCAGAACAGACTTCTGAATGGTCTGAATATTATTCCAGATGATTTGCAGCGTATTTTTCAGTTCAGGAATGTTCTTCGGCTTTGTGGTAAGTTTGTTGTAGGTCTCAAGCATTGCACCCCAGACAGCATAGTCGAGTGGGTTCATATCTGGGGAATTTGGCGGCCATGAATCCTTGTCGATGAAGTCCAAAGTCACTACTTGTTAACCAATCTTGGGCCAGCTTTGATTTCTCACACTGACAGTCATCGACAAGCTCAGGCAAAAGATTCTCCACGTAGTACTTATCATTGACTTTGGCCTTCTCGTCAATGAAATGCAAGCGTCCCTTAACCTCATGGCTGACACCTGCAGAAACCATGATGTGGGGAGAGAACTTGGCTCTCTCGACCAACAGACGGCTTGGATATCGGCTTTTTTCTTCTTATCCCAGACGCGGTTGTTTTGATTATTAATGGATGGGTTGATGTAAAACTTTTTTGTCGCTCGTGAATTCAGCCGTCTCAGCAGTTTCTTACTGCGCTCCAATCTTTTCTGTTTCGTGGCATCATTTATCACCTGCGCGGGAACACGACGAAATGCTGTCAGACCGAGATCAAACTTTGCAATACGACGAACCGATTTCTGGCTTATCATCAGCTCTGCTGCAATCTGCCGCGTACTCTTACTCGTGCCGGGTTCGTCTTGAGAGCAGATGAGTTCAGCAACTTTTTCGACATTTTCTTCCGTAGGCCTACGCACATTTCTCGGTCGTCCACTCCCGGATTTGCGCTTTACCGCCGAGCCACTCTGCACAGTGCCAATTTTCCAGTTCTTATCTGGAAATTTGGCTCTGATTTTTCTGTAGCCAAATCCAAGTTCTCTTAAAGTCTGTATTCTCATTTTATCATCATCGGATATCTTGCCCATGTTGAATAAAACTGTTTGCTTACAATTGCAATTTTACTCAAAATGTAAACAAAACACCGTCTGCAAAGCGGAAATGACGTAATTATGGCACACCGCAGGCTACTTTATGTAAAAATATGATTTCCTCTTTCGTGAATGCCGTGTTCTTCTGCCTGATGCCATGATCACAAATATAAAGATCCTGACATAAAATTTTCAAATAATATGCAAAAATATGTTACGAATAAGAATGAAAATATTTGTAACAACATATTCAGCGGTTTTCGAGAAATCACAATTATCGTAATGGATTATTTTTTTCGGCCGCACCCTGTATCAGCGCAGTTTTCAACAATTAGTATAAGCAACACTAATTCTATGCAAATGTTAACACGCAATTATTATTTATCTTACTTAGAGGGAATTATATTCTTCACAATTGCTTATCCTATTGTTATCCTTCTCACGTAGATATTTAATATTATTCAGGCGGGTCTTAATATATATTCTGGGCACTTATCTTATGACAAGGGATCCTTAGTGGTTTCAAACAGGGAAAAGGACATACCGTCGGAAGCACAGTGTTTGTCGTGAAGTTACCACAGAGCGCAGCGCATTTGAATCTGTGTGTATATGCATGAATCGGGTCTATTGACTTCCATTAGTCGGGAATCGAACACGGACGCAATAATCCTGAAACGGTGAATAAATCCTCGCGATGCACAGATCACTGAACTTATTCGGTTTAAACGAAGAGTACTTCGACCCTTTCTATCATTCGCTGACGATCATTGCTTCATAGGGACGTCGGATGCATGCATCTCGGCTGCATCGGGTTTCTGGGCTGAGGGCGATAGAGAGACGCGCTGTTTCGGTAGGCGTGGAATCGGAGTCCTTCAGAAGATTTGGGTCGCTTTCCATCAACAGCGCGTTCGTGTCCCAGGGGCGGCACGTGTTGAGTCACAGGCGCACTGCAGGGGCGGATGCAGGACGGTCCTTCGCAGTAAGAGGGGCTGAGCGTCGGTCGACGGCTGTTCTCACGTCTCACGTATCGCTGTGTCTGTCTGGTTGGAGGTTAGACTCCATCTTCATCCTTCTCGGTAGATCGGCCGCTGCAGTAGGCTGTCTTCTCAGGAGACCGGGTGAGCGTCTTCTACTGGTGTTCATAAAAATCTGCTAGCTTATATGCGTTTATTTAACATGGTGGGTATATGACTCGGACTTTGATCCCTAGGAATTTCCTCTAGCTTCCCTCGCAAATTCCTTAATCCGCGTCCTTCTTTGTCTGTAGGCAGACCGCGGATCATCATAACACTCAGAAAGGGTCCTCTTGTGGTGGATTACATAATTTGGATCTAGTGAGCTTTTTGAAGTTTAAGGCGATCAAATCGTCTCTCAAACTGTGGTGGATTACATGCATTGGAATATTTCGATGGATTACTGCGAGTTTCATTAATTTCTGGCGTTACTCGATTTCTCTGTTTTATTTACTTCGAACAACTTAGTTTAAGTTGGGAGGTAGGTTTGTATATCTTGTGGTAGATATTATAAATCTATCACAACACCACCCACTCGCTTTGCGAAATTACACTACTAGTGTGTGTCGTCCATCAACTAATATAGAGGGAAGGCAAGAATGTCTTTCAAGCTTTCAAGTTTTAAATGTTGAGAATTTTAACTAACTAATGAAAGTATGTATGAGGAAGGCAGTTGAAAGAAATCTGAGCAGTGATAAATTTGACTCAGAAGTTGTGATAGCTATGTAGTCTAAAAGACTACGTAGTCTAAAAGCCTAATGAAACGACAAAGTACCTGTGTAAGCAATGTCAAGTCAGTGTCTTATTAGTACAAAATTTCAGCAAAACTGTGAATTGTGGCAAGTAAAATCATTGTTAGTTCGCATGCATTGCGTTGTTTGAATCACTGATAAAAAAATTTTAATGCTTGTTTTCGGACATTTACATAGCGCTTCCAGAGGGAGAGTCATTCAGAAGCGCTTTGGCCCCAGAAGTAATAGAAAAATGGAAAATGAAAAATGAGTTCTCATGTACAATTTGTCCTTGCATGGGCCTAACTGTCTTGTGCCGATTTGGTTGAAGATCAGTAGGATGTGGATTCGATTCCCGCTAGCCCCATCAAGGTTGGCTCAGTCTTTTCACTCCCTACACTCCATACACGGCAAAATGAGCAGTAGGACATTCTGTCCTACCGCTCATTTTGCCGTGTATGGGCACGTTTCTTGCATTCGACTCCTGTTAAACTTGTTATCTTTTACTACTATATCATGTAATCTTACTGCGTACATGTCAGTTTTAAATTAATAAATGATTATAATAATAGTAATAGTAATAATATAAATTTAAAAAAATAATTATTATTATTGGTAGTAGTAGCATTATTATTATTATTATTATTATTATTATTATTATTATTATTATTATTAGTAGTAGTAGTAGTAGTAGTAGTAGTAGTAGTAGTAGTAGTAGTAGTAGCAGTAGCAGTAGCAGTAGCAGTAGCAGTAGCAGTAGCAGTAGCAGTAGCTGTAGTAGTAGTAGTAGTAGTAGTAGTAGTAGTAGTAGTAGTAGTAGTAGTAGTAGTAGTAGTAGTAGTAGTAGTAGTAGTAGTAGTAGTAGTAGTAGTAGTAGTAGTAGTAGTAGTAGTAGTAGTAGTAGTAGTAGTAGTAGTAGTAGTAGTAGTAGTAGTAGTAGTAGTAGTAGTAGTAGTAGTAGTAGTAGTAGTAGTAGTAGTAGTAGTAGTAGTAGAATGTCACGGAACCCACTTTTCAGCTCCCCACACTTTTCCCTTGCTTGCACTCTACCTTCAGTTCATTTCTGACAAGATATCGACTATAAAACTTAATTTTTTCAATGTTCATCCGCGTGTGTCACAAATAACTTAAATTTCTTCCATCGGCCCATTCCAACCAACAACGCTGATTGAGTGAGATTCTCTTCTCCTGAAAAACAATGTGCATCAATCAGACGTTAATTCAGCTGCCCTTCTAAGCTTAAAGCAACGGATTGGCCAAGTCATCCTGTTTGTAAATGCTGTTATGTTAACGTTAACATGCTTAGGCATTAAGGTTGTTGACTAGTCATTTGAACTGACAGATTAGTTAATGGTTTTATAACTTACTCCCTTAACAGCCGAAGCATCAGTTGCCAGACGAGAACACAATGCACCTGTACTGTTTTTGTGGTCATCGAAATACGTAATATCCTGAAAAGACAAGCACCAAATAAAACTACTGTAACAACAATTGTTGGAAACAGACTGATGCGTGACTTTCATAACATATAAAATGTGTAGTGTTCTGAGTTTCTGAGTCCCCTTGTCCAAAATAGCCTTCCTGAGCATGGAAGCATGGAAATATCCTCACCTGTCTGAGTAAAGCACTAAACGTGATTTCACGCATACGTGTCGTTAACAGTTCTCCTGACCTGGCAAACATGATCCCCTGCAAGCAATATAGTAAATACTCAGTTGAATTATTTTTACAGCTTATAATTTGTAGAGAAATGATTTAAAGCACAAAGTAGAATGACAATAAGTTCGAGGTGGGAAGTGCCTTTAAACTTATTGTCACCCTGATGTATAAAAAAAGTAAAAGAAGGTCAACCGACTGGATATCACAAGCGTCATTAGATTCCCATCACGGCTACTGGCAGACAACGTTCGCCAACGTTCTCGAGAGTAATTTCTAAAGATAATCGACTGATAGACTTTAGTATCGTTTAGACTTTAGAGGGTGACTTCTGCGAAAACTGCTACCCTCCAACATTAATTTATTTATCAAGACACAGATGCGAGCTAGTTGTAAGCAGGGTCTAGGCGAAACCCCGGATAATTATGTAGTGAAAGGGCATTGTTGGAAATTGAATATGTTGACTTTTGCATAATAATTCACGTGTCGACCATTTACTTCAGCTGAAACTCGCCTTTTCCGGTAGGACTTTTAGTGATTGGCAAGATGGTTGATTTGAAGTCAGGGTGGCAGGGTGCGCTATCACCCTTTCTGCCCGACCATGATTCACACAGCAGCCTATCTGGAAGTATGTACATTCTTATGAATGGAGGGAATGAAGAGTTAAAGACAAAACGGCAGGACGTGCAAGCAACGGCACATGATCCAGTGTACCCAGTCCACCGCTTTGACTGGGAAGGAGCCTGCAACCCACTGACTACCCGACACCCATTAGAATGGAGCCAAAACCTTCACGTACGAAAGGAGTGCTAGGAGTGCAAGAAAAAGAATACCGAAGAAAGGAACAGTGTATATATTTAACTAAACATGTAATGTCAACCCAATCCTTCCGTTGACAATCCTTCTGATTAAATCCTTGTTCTCTTCGTACTTAACGTCTATTTAACGTTCACCTTTTGAACACTAATTCTACGTATAAGTATAACCTGAATTAATCAGCAACACAGTTTAATATCTTTTCAGTTTAATAAGAAACAAACAGACAGAACTCAATTCGATTACAACTCAACTAGTCAGCCACACTACTACAGCGAACACACTCGAATTCAAACTTCTCTAGTCAGCATAATTCTAATAATATACATATAGCGCGCCGCTGCCGATATCGGCCGGCCGCGCGTGTCACTAAGACTAAACGTTATACATCTATCATATATACATATACACGTGAAACTAAAGTAAGCGTACTAAATATATACGCTAAATATCTCGCACTGCAAAACTGTACACAAAACTCAGTTCACATTACCTCCTTCCTTTTTCTGGAATTGAGCAAATTAAATTTCAAAATTTGCGAAATTACCAAAATACATGAAACATATATATATATCTAAATAATTAATAAACAGTCTTACGATTACTTATAACCTTGACAAACAATCAGCAATAATATTCAATCTGCCCTTCTTGTACTTCACCTCAACATCAAAAGTTTGTAAGGCTAACGCCCAACGCACAAGTTTAGCAGACTTAGACATTGACTCAGTCAAATATGTAAGAGGATTGTGATCAGTAAAAATGAAAATTTTTGATCCAATTATAATTTCTTTTAACTTGTTTAGAGCCCAAACAATAGCATAGGCTTCCTTTTCCACAGTAGCCCATCTCTTCTGGGTATCAGTTAATTTTTGACTGATAAATGACACAGGGCGTTCTATTCCCTTGTCGTCCATCTGTGTTAAAACAGCACCGACTGCAAAGTCACTACTATCGCAGTACAAATTGAATGGTTTTCCCACTTCAAAAACATATAACACTACTTTGGATCGCACAGCCTCTTTAAGTAAATCAAATGCTTGCTGATGTTCAACAGTCCAATCAATCTTATCAGAAACACGTTTACTAGTTAAATCAGATAAAGGTTTCGCAATCTGTGCAAAGTCCTTAATAAACTGTCTGTAATAATTAAAAAATCCAAGCAGTTGCTTAACTTGCTTCTTAGTTTCTGGGATCTTCAAATTACTCAAACTTTCAATTCTGTCTGGATTCATCTTTATCTTACCAGACCCAACCACATGACCGATAAACCTTACCTCACTCTTACCAAATATGCATTTTTTCAAATTCAAAGTAACGTTATGCAATCTCATTTGCATCAAAAATGCATCTAGATGCTGCAAGTGAACTTTCCAACTGTCAGAATGCACAGCAATGTCATCAACATACGGTTCTGCAAAGTCACTTATAGGCTGTAAAACTAAATTTATCGCCTTAACAAAAGTTCGTCCAGAATTTATCATTCCAAAAGGAACACGAGTAAATTCATACAGTCCATTATGTGTTACAAAAGCTGTCTTCCATTGATCAGATTGTTTTACAGGACAAGTCCAATAAGCACTTCGACAGTCCAAAATGGAAATCACATTAGACTTTCCAACTTTGTTCAAAACGTCTCTGACAATCGGCATCGGATATTTACAATCCACTGTGAATGAGTTAATGTATCTGTAGTCACAGGCAAGTCTTAAAGATCCGTCTTTCTTTTTAACAATAACCAAAGGGCTTGCCATTCTGCTCGATGATGGTTTGATGATGTTTGTTTTTAACATTTCTTTGATCTGACGTTCCACTTCTGCTCGATAAATCAAAGGAATTCGATATGCTGCAAATTCCTTTTCACGAAATCCTGGTTTTAGTTCAATTTCATGTTCAACCAATGTACATAATCCGGGTTTTTCTGAAAATCTATCACAGTATTTGTTCAAGACTTTCAACAACTGTTCTTGCTGAGTTACTGTCAAATGGCTAATTTGTTCAGGATCGAGGTTAAGTGAATTCTTGTCATCTTGAACCTCATTCCTCATTGGTAATTCAACCACTGAACCAAAATCTTCATCTTCTTCAACAATTAGACCACAACTTAATGCTCGAGTAACATATTTTCTGATCTTGTTGGCGTGAATTATTTTTCGACCATTTTCACCCATATCGACTAAATAAGAGTACTTTGATCTTCGATGTATGATCGTACATGGACCATGCCATCGAGAAATAAGTTTGTTCGTTGACGTTGGATACAAAACTATGACTTTCTCACCAGCTTCAAATTCTTTGTGCTTTGCTCTCTTGTTATACTGATTCGTGTATTGTAATTGCTTTTCTCGAGAGTAGGATTCTGCAAACAATAATGCTTTCTCCATATTTTCTTTGAGTTCTTTCAAATACTTTTCTGGTTTAACTCCAACATGAGGTGGTAAGTTTATTTCTCTAGTCCAACTCTCTTTTAATATTGCCAATGGTCCTCTCGGAATTTTCCCATAGACAAGCATATATGGTGATACTCCAGTAGTTGCATTCGGCACTTCTCGTAATGCCCACACTGTGAAAGGAATTATCTTGTGCCATTTCCTCGGGTTGTCTATTATCACATGATGGATCATCTTTTTAAATGTCTGATTCCATCTCTCTACTAATCCAGCAGCTTCTGGGTGTCCTGGTGTGTCGAATCGTGGACTACAGCCCATTAAATTGAGAAATTCTCTTGTCAAACTGGCTGTGAAGTTCGTTCCTTGGTCACTTGTAATCACGGACGGCACACCAACGTTCATGAACAGTTCCGTCAACGCTTCACACACAGCCTTCGCTGTCAGCGATTTTAATAAGAAGATTGTAGGCCATCTGGTGCACGAGTCCACAATGCATAAACAATACTTGTGACCTGCAGCAGATACTGGATCGATCGGGCCAACGAGGTCCATCGTCATTCTCTTGAAGGCGACCTCTTCTCTTGAGACTGGAGTGATAGGCACTCTATCCATCACCAGACTCCTTGCCTTTAATTGACACTTCTCACAAGACTTACAAAATTTCACAATGTCTCTTCTCATCTTTGGCCATACAAAAGATAATTTTATTCGTTCTCTTGTTTTCTCTTCTCCTAGATGTCCTCCAAATACCGATTCATGCGCCAATTCCATCACTTTAATTCGTCTCTCTTTTGGTAACACTAGTTGATATATCGTCTGGTCTAATATCTGATATTTCTTATGCAATAAACCGTTGATCACACAGAATTCAGATTCTTTCTCTTGTGCTAACTTCCACCACGGCTTCAACGATTCATCCTTTCTCTGTTGCTCTTCGAACTTCTTCGAATCGGCAATCTGCACCTTTTGTTCTTCATCCATCTCTTCATCTCTATACAAGTCTCCTATCCCCACATCACATTCATTGTCTTCTTCAGTTTCATTTAATGTGCCATTCTCGCATGCAGCCATCTCTTGCTCGTTCATCTCTGATGTTATACCATTTCGCGATAAGCTTCGTTGCTCATTACTGTCGTTTTCCTCATCACTTGAACTTTCAGTTTCACTCTTCTCATCAACATCTACCATTTCCTGTTTCCGACTCTGCGCTCTCGTCATTACATTTGCTCGTACACTCACATCTCCTTGTATCGTTTTGACCTTCATCTGTGGTACGGCTTTTAATTCGGCAATTATCTCTGGATGCAACAAGAATCTTTCTGTACTGCCCATCTTTGCAATACTAGCACACATCAAGGTGACATAAGGTGTAAGTGAACACTGGATTTTACGCGGAAATCCCTCTTCTTCCACGTCACTACCACACAGTCTAACATCGACTTTCACTAACTTCGCAGGAATGGCATCTCCTGCCACACATTGCAAATTCACTTTTCCAATTTGTTCCACCTTCATGCCTTCCAGTAATTCTTCACTAATCACCGGAATCTCTGCTCCCGAGTCGCTCAGTGCTTTGACTTTCACTGGCTCTTTACCGTCTACTGCACGAATTTCAACCTCGACATATTGCAAGAACGATTTCTTCAATATTCGACTGTCATCTTTTCCTATGACTTCTCTCTGAATTTCAGCATCCAATAGAATTTCTATTTGAATACCACATTTCATTACTGACTTTACTTCAGTCTCTTGGTTTTCTTGACTCGCGGTTTGATTATCTGTATCACTAACCACTTGAATCAAATTCACCCTTGTGTGTTCTTGATTTCTGCTAGAACTAGCTGCTGCCACTGGAACTGGACAAAATTTAACCAAATGTTTGTCTGAACCACAGTTGTGACAACGCTTCACCACCATACCTCGTTGTTCATTTCCTTCATTTCTCTTATACTGCGTAAACGATGTGTTGCCTTCCCTCTTGGCAAACGGCGCTGACGATTTGTTAAATCCCTGACGACCAAACGTCACTTCTCTGGTCTCATTGGGTACAGGGACATTAGCCTTGACTTCTTTACCTTTGAACTGACTCCCTGTTCCTGGATTACTTTTCCACTTTCCACTCTGGCTTTGGTTTACGGAACGTTGAGAAGGATAACTGTTTATATTTGGGATCGCAAACCCAATTCGATTGTTTACATGAATGTCTGCTAAGTCTGCCACTGCACTAGCTTGAAGACAGTCAGTTCCTTCCTTCGACAATACAAACTGTAGTGGACCTGGCGGTAAACATTCTTTTAGCTTATCCGCTACCAGCAAATCAAAGAGCGTATCATACTCTCTGTTCACGTTTCGACTTCTCACGTAATAGTTTAGCAAGTTCTTAAGTCTTGCCGTAAACATCGTATAAGTCTCTTCTGTTGTCTTCTTAGCATCCACAAATCTGGCTCTGTATTCTCTGGAGGTCAATTTAAATTCTTTTAATAAGTGCTGCTTGACTCTATCATAATTGTCTAGATCATCGTATGACAATCTATTCAGAACGGTTCGAGCTTTCGGCGTCATCAATGGTAGTAATAATTTCACCCAAAACGGCTTTTCCACAGCAAAACTACGAAACGCGTTCTCGACTGTTTCAAAATATAATGGCACCTCCATCATATCAGTTGGCATTTGAGGCAATACATGCTTCATTGCATCACCTATTTTCTTAATTTTTGACACCAAAGTTTCACTTTCTTGCTGCTTCCTTCTTTCTGCTTCCCTTTCTTCTCTCATTTGTGTTTCTTTCAATGTCAATTTTGATTTCTCCAGTTTCAGACGTTCTTGTCTTTCTGTCTCTGCCTTTTCCAAACTTTCTTTCTGAAATTTGAGTTCTTCTTGTCTTATCTGTTCTGCGCGTTCTAACTCTAACGTTCGCGCTTTTTCTTTTTCTTCTTCACGCATTCTCTTTGCTTCAATCTGTTGATGACGTACCTCTTCATCACTTTTTCTAGCTTTTTCAAATTCAATCATCTGCTCCAATCTTCTTCTTTCAGCATCTTCTCTATCTCTTTTCAACTGTTCTAACTGAATCTCAAACTGATTCTTTTGCAATTCAAGTTCTGCCTTACGCACTTGTTCTGCTTTATCTTCTCTCTCTCTTTGCAGACGCAATTCCTCTTGCCTTGCAAGTTCCGCTTTCTCTTCTTTCTCTCTCTGCAGGCGCAATTCTTCTTGCCTTGCAAGTTCCGCTTTCTCTTCTTTCTCTCGCTGCAAGCGTTCTGCTTTCTCTTCTTTCTCTCTCTGCAGACGTTCTGCTTTCGCTTCTTTCTCTCTCTGCAAGCGCAATTCGTCTTGTCTTACACGTTCTGCTTCTTGTCTCCGTTTATCTTCTCTATCTTCTTTCATCATCATCCACTGCATCAACATCTCCATAGACATAGGCGCAGGAGGTTTTTCAATAACCTTTTCTACGGCACCGCCAACTGCACCTTCTTCTTCGACTTCTTCCTTAACCCACACTTCAGCGAGTTCCTGTATCATGTCACCACGTGACATACCTTCTAATTGTTCTTCCTTAAAACCGGCTTTCAACAAACGCTGTTTTAGCCTTTCCGTAGACATCTTCTTAATATCTGCTTGTCTTTCAGCACTTAGTTTCTCCATCTTACTTGTTTACTTTGGTGATTTCTCTTTTCAAAGAAGTCACGGTTTTTCTTGTTGTGTGAATCGATAAACAAACGGGATTTCTTTTGTATTTGTTCGTGAAAAACAACGAAATTTTTATACCGTTTCTCGTGTTCCACCGTCGTTGATATCGTAGACACGTCACACAGCACACAACGCGTAGATTCTTCTAACACCGTCGTAGATTCTTCTAACACCGTTGTAAATTCTTTTATCACCGTCGTAGATTCTTCTATCCGCCGAAGGAGGTGATAACGTGAATTTTAATCCACCGTGAGTTTATATCCACCGTGAGTATTTATCCACCGTGAGTATTTATCCACCGTGAGTTCTTATCCACCGTGAGTTCTTATCCACCGTGAGTTCTTATCCACCGTGAGTTCTTATCCACACCGTCACTGCCACCAATAATGTCAACCCAATCCTTCCGTTGACAATCCTTCTGATTAAATCCTTGTTCTCTTCGTACTTAACGTCTATTTAACGTTCACCTTTTGAACACTAATTCTACGTATAAGTATAACCTGAATTAATCAGCAACACAGTTTAATATCTTTTCAGTTTAATAAGAAACAAACAGACAGAACTCAATTCGATTACAACTCAACTAGTCAGCCACACTACTACAGCGAACACACTCGAATTCAAACTTCTCTAGTCAGCATAATTCTTCGCGCCTCTTGACACACCTGCCTTCTGTGCGCATAAGCGAACTCTAATAATATACATATAGCGCGCCGCTGCCGATATCGGCCGGCCGCGCGTGTCACTAAGACTAAACGTTATACATCTATCATATATACATATACACGTGAAACTAAAGTAAGCGTACTAAATATATACGCTAAATATCTCGCACTGCAAAACTGTACACAAAACTCAGTTCACATGTACATTCTAATGTAAATAGCCAAAGTATATCTTACTGTACATATTGACATATTTGCGATAATCTAGACTACTGAAGAGAACTAACACTCTGAACTCTCGAGAACAAACAATCTTATCTAAATAGCAAAGTATATCTTAGTGTATATATTTACGATAATCTAAACTACCGAAAGAACTAACACACTTTGAACTCTCAAGAACAAACATTCTAATGTAAATATCAAGCCCCACAAATGTAACCAAGACACAAATGTAACCAAGAGAGGGGAGAAAACCCAACTCCGTTGACCGTGCATGGGAAAATCCTACCACCACTTTCCCCTACGGGGGAAACCCCCGTAGGGGAATGTGGTGGTAGGATTTGGTTGGCATCCGGCCGTCAGCTTAACCTGTCTTGGACCCCAAACGTTATATATTATGTACCTGTACATGTGTTATTGTGTATGACGTCAATCATCTTCGATATGACGGCGTCGTTAAATAAACGTATTTACACGCAAGGAAAAGATTTACAAAATAAAGAGAGCAACACATCGACAAGCCTTAAGGCGGGCACTGAGCTTATTTCTTTGTCGTAGAATTATCTGTCACAAAAAACTTGTTAAAACTTCTCCTACATTTAGATTAAACGTGAACCCGAAGATTTACACAAATCTTTGCATGATTCCGTCGTGGCCCATAGATTGAAATTCAAAAACTCTGTCAGCGTAAGTATTGCTCAACTAAATAAATTTATCAGAATTGTTACTTGTTACGAAATCTCCGTTAACACATAGTTGTGTGGAGCGACCTAAACATATAAACAATGCTGTTATACGAAGAAACAGAGGCAGATCAAGAAATAAATATAATGTTACCATTCCCAGATTGGCAATCCCAGCGATGACACCAATAACTGCGAACATTGCGGAATAGAAATTACACTTCTCTTCCTGTACGGCAAGATCAGTAATTGTAAAAACCTGCGGAAAGTTAAACATTTGATTATTTGTTAGCGCAATTTGTTAGCGCATACTTTGGACGTCTTTATTCGAGAGCCCCAACGTAAGCGTGCCAAAGGAATAGTAAACTTCTTAATTTGTTAGCGTTAACGTTAGAGCAACCAACCTTCTCATGTGCGCTTAACCTAAAACTCGCTGCTGACAACCCAAAGAATAGGAAAAACATATACGGTTACAGTGATATACGGAAGATATACGGTTACAGTGAGAGATGAATAGATTTGGAACGAAGAAAATTATGCAAATAATAGAAAATCGGTGTCCTTTCCTGAAGTTGGTGACATTTTATACTAGAAAACATTTTACAAGGATTCCTTCACCAGCGCATCTGAGACTGCCTTTCTATATAATTATGCCTTAACGTGACCGCAAACGTGGACGCGGATATTTCCAAACCTTTCCGCCATTGCGCAAGCGGTGGTTTATTTTTTATTATTTTAAGCGGTGTATTTTTTCATAATTCACGTTTATATTCAGCAATATAAAACAGCTAGAGGTGTTCGATGTGTGGATTTGGAGAAGAATGGAAAAAATCAGCTGGACAGAACATACAACAAATGAAGAAGAGTTGGGAAGAATTGGAGAAGAATGGTCCTTCACATACACATTAAGGAGGCAGAAGAAATAGATTGGTCACAACTCTCTCCTAAGAAATGTTATCGAGGAAAGAATGGAGGGGAAGAGGACAAGGGGAAGACCAAGACAGATGATGCTGGATTGGATGATGAAGGAAGGATACAACAGACTCAAAGAAGAGGCTCAAAATCGAGAGAAATGGCGACGTCGGACGTTAGAACCTGCCTGAAGGCCAGAGAACCAGAAGATGCTTTTTCGTGCGATTGCCCAACTGATGCATTGCCCCAGCCCACAGCCTGTTTTTTGCGTAGCCGCTAGATGCATAGACCGAGAAGACGAAGCATTTCGTTTCAGCTAACGGCAAGCGCGTGCACAGAAACATAAAGAGCACATTAATAAAATGGAGTTTTCTGATACTGACGCACACTTTAAACTTGCTGACTAACCAAAATAATGCGTTCACAATGCTGAGATCAGGTTAGATAAAATTATATCGTATTAGATAATATCGGATCAGATTAAAATCATTTAGAGTCGTTGAGACCAGGTTATATGAAGTCAGATGAGATCAGAGATCGTATGAGAATAGATGAGATGAGGTTCGATAAGACCATGTTGTATTCACCAGATTAGATCAGATTAGATCAAATTAGATCAAGTGAGATTATATTATACAAGATCAGAACCGATGCTATATTAGATTAGTTAAAATATCATCATGTGAAATCACATGTCTGCAGTTCAAGTATATCGTATCGTATCTATAAATTTATAAAGCACCTCTCGCAGAATAACTATTCAGCACAGAAACCCCGGGAAAACAAACATGTCTTTAGGGAAAGCGAGACCGATGAGAAAAGCTAGTCACCAGTTTGGCCATGAGCAGGCTGTGAAGGTCGTTCCAAATCGTGGAACCCGCAGCAGCAAAGTCCTGGGAACAAAAAGATCAAGTCGATTCGCAGAACGCAACGCGCGAGAAGAAGCGGCTTTTGCAGATAGTTCGAGAGATATTTCAGGGTAGTGCCCTGCTAAGATATAGAGACAAGGAGTAAGGGAAGCCAGTGCAGGGAATCAAGCATGTAGGTAAGGATATGGGCAAGACGGGGAGTCAAGCAATGAGCCTACCAGAAGCATTTAGAAGAGATTGAGAGACGCTGCTTATGGAGACTCGTGAGGAGCGAGTTGCATTAGTCCAAGTGCGAACCAGACAAATGCTATTGTGGTAAAGACAGAAGGTGAGGGCCCTGAGACGCCTCAGTTGAAAGAAGCAGTAACGAATCGGGTTGTGAATGTGAATCTCAAGTGTGACACCCATGTCGCGGACGGTGGAATAGCAGCAATAGAAAGTCGAGCTTAGCAAGCTGCTGCCTGGTCCTTTCATTTGAGTCTTAGCAGTGTTGAGGCAGAGACGGTAGTGGGACCATATACACAAGCCTAGGCATCATCTGCATAAAGATGGCCATTTGCACCATGTGTTTACTAAATGGAGACCTCTGCCCACTGAGTCCTGATTTCAGAAGGACAACTCACTGAGAGCGGTCAGAGTCAAATGATTTAAACCAAAGAAGGGGAACACCAGAGAGGACACAGGACAGTTCCAGTCGCTGAAGCACGATCTCATGGTCAACGATGTCGAACGCAGATGAGACCTCATCATATGAGAACGTTTGAGAGCATATGAGATAAGATCATACGTGATCAGATTATATTGGATGAGATGAAATACGATCAGACAAGATTTGACTGAACGGAACCAAAGTAGACATGATTAAACTAGATTTTGTAGAACTCATTCACAACAACAGACAGACAGAGACAGACAGAGACAGACAGAGACAGACAGAGACAGACAGAGACAGAGACGCGCAGACAGAAATGAGGGCAGAGGAGGCAGACAGGCGGAGACGCAAACGGATATACGGTAATTTAGACTCACAGTTAGACAGACAGACAGACGGACGGACAGACGGACGGACGGACAGACAGACAAACAGAGAAAGCGAGACACATATAGAGCAATAGGTTACTGTCATTCAAAGACAGAGAATTAGAACTGTGATCTGAATAAAAATCCCACCAAACTCGGAAGAAAACCGTAGTCATAATTGTATTGTAATCCAAGTTTACAGTGCATCTCTTCTAACGAGTCCGCTAATGTAATGTAATGCAATTTTAGATTTCTAATAGACAGACAGCCTAAATTGACTGAGCCATACCAATATCTAGAAAAAATGATTAATGCAATTCAGGAAACGTGTTTGGAAGTCTACTCTAAACAGATCAGCTTCAGAGTTGTAACTTGCAAGTACTTCAAATGCTCATAGTTGTGCTAAGGTTGTTCGTGACTTCATCACTTTATGTAGTAGGTTCTACTGTTAAAAAGGGAAATTTAATAGCAGTAACATACGCCAATTATCTCACTGAAGATGATGGCAAACGCTGGCTGCACGAGACCCATCACAACCGCCGACAGACAACCGATTACAATATAGATCCATTCAGGCGCGTTTAGCTTGATAACACGTAGTATAGGAGGGTTCGGAAGTTTCTCCTCCTAATAACAGACACAGTGAATAGCAATGGTAACAACACTTGTTGGCGTATTTTCTGGTGTGCCACTAAATTGTTTGACTATTAAACCCAATTTTCACATGACATGAAATCGAGACTTCGGGTATATCATGCAAAATTTTTTGTTGTAAGCTTTCACTTACACATATTATTTGAGAAAACTATCGCTTGGTGTCACCTCGCTTGGAGTGTGGAGATGCAGGCGTGGCCACGACGAACTCCAGGAGTTCCACTGGAAGGGGCATATCTCAACCACAGTGATTGGGCTCAACTTGAGCGCAACCACGCCAACCACATATGATGTAATGTAATGTAGTTAAACAAAACACTTTCCAAGCAAAGGCGCTGCTGCATGGCTGCCTAACTGATCTAAGTAAGTGCGTCTTTAATGGAAAACGACGAAATGTGTCGAATAAATTTAAACAGTACGTAGGCTTAGAAAATAGAAACTGCTCAGATAGAAAGGTCCGCTGAACGAGAAAATCCGCTGCATCTATGTGCGAAAGCGAGGAACCTGTAAATCTGCATGTACTTCTTTTGGATGTGCTGTTGGGAATGTAGATGAGTGTTTCTCCTTATGTGGTATTCTGTTCTCTGGCCTTGTTGGTGCAGCGGAGTGTAACGCCGAATAGCGTAAAGTAATATCGAATTAAGAGGATCTGGGATTCAACATTGCTCCCCAACACAGTGAACACACTATAACATTAAACACCTGTTTGCCAATGGCTTGTTTGTCTTCCACGCTCTTTATAGAAACTGTTCGCTGTCTGTGTAGGGCGGCTTTTTCCTCTGTATGCGACAAGGCTCTTGGCAAAAGACGCAAATCTGCAAGAAAAAAGCACACGATAAGCAGTTAAGAATCAAGACTGTGATAAAAATAACACGAATATATCATGCAAATCTTATTTAACTTAACTGTTTTACTCGTAATTTTATTTGATAACAACACAGTAAAGGGACAGGAAAGCTTACCGTTACACCACAAGACCTACGGCATAATTTTAAGTGTCCAGTGAGTAGACATGACTTAAAACAGCCTGCATTCAACCAATTCATTTGTCGGTGTCAGTGTTTCCTTACATTATTCATTTGTTTTGCGAACTGCTCTTAAACTATTACTCAATTTCATGAAAGAGAAAACCGGAAAATGATAGCAGACATATTAAACAACAGTGGACAGGAACATTTTCTGGCGATGGTGATAAAACTGTAAACAACTCTCTAGCTGTCAGTATTACATGATACACAAATGAATCTTTGAAAATGACGCTTGAAAACTGCAGGAACTCAGCGCAGAAAATGATCCTAGGTTGTAGCTATATATGTTATAGGAAATGTGTATTTGAAAATGACAAGCTATGCCGAGTCATTGAGATCACTCAACTGCGCCTGTTTAACGAGTCTCATCCACTGTTGGCACAATATTGGTGGGGTACTGATTATTTGGGGAATTAAAAGGAAGATCGTTCCAGCGTCGAGGTGTAGTGTAGAAGATCGTTTCCAGACGATTTGTGAGAGAGTGAGACATGAGGATGATCGGGTAGAGTGGAATGGTCGGCAGGCTTGGACTGGGCCGCCGGGATATCGGGAATTTCCCGGTGGACCGGCCGCCCAGGATTGGACTGGGACTGCCCCCAAAAAAATTATTGAAATATATTATGATATTTTAGTTCGAATTCTTGATTCTAGTGTTATAAATTACGACATATTGGCAGTGTTACCAAGAAACTACGTGCCAAAATTCACTTTAACTTGCCGTTGAATCTTTGAAAATGACGTTTGAAATAAAGAAACAGCACTTATCGATTTTTTAAATCAAAAGTTTAACGTCATCATATGACATCACAGGTCGTTGACGACAATTCAATAGTATGTACAATACATTTAAAACAGAATTTACAGAGTTTCACAGCATTTAGAAGTGTCAAAAAACACCCTACAATGTTTCTAATACACATTTTGTAACATCATAAATTATATATATATATATATATATACATACACATATATATATACATATACATATATATATACAGGTAATAATGTCAATGATACTTGTATTATGAAAAGACAATCATTAGTGCACATTAAACAACATTTTGCATTAATTGTAATACACAATAATTTTAAATTTTTCAACATTTTTTCATTCAGAGCAATTAAACAATATTATATATGCATGCAGACTTTGAAAACAACAGTTCTTCATCATATGTTATAGATTCAAATGAAAATAAAACAGAATTATAATATAATTTGAGATTTTAATCTATTACTTTTAATTTCTTGATGCACCTTATAGATTATTTATAATATATGGAATTTTGACATGAGATTCTTGTTACAGTTATAAATTATTACATAAGTATTATTACATCAAACAAGTAATATTAACATAATATATACAAATGGTTAAAACAAAACAAAACGAAACAAAAATAAAAAATAAAACAAAAAATTAAAACACCTAAAACATATTAATAGTTTGTACATGTTTCAGCCCAACACCTGAAAATCTAAATAAATCTAAACTACCTATCAAAGTTCACAGACAACATCAGTCCTACATATAAATATTTCAATCTACAAAACCTTTCCTTTATTAATAAGATTTCGATTATCGATTATCGATTTCTTGTACATAGACATGATTTCATAATATTTCTGAGTCAAATAAATTTAACAATGAGGTCCGGTACAGAGCGAAAACTTTCCTGGATTCTTTGACAAGTTTTGTATTTATTTTGACAGCGCTATTGATGTTGAAAGTGTTTGAACTCCCAGTATTTGCAAACAAACGGCATTGACATCCTGCGATGTCAAATAAATTTAACAATGAGGTACATCAAAAGTTCGATGAATTTGGCTTTATTCACTGAAGGTATCTCGAACCATCTTATAGACATAAGATGGTTCGAAATACAATCAGTGAATAAAGCCAAATTCATCAAACTTTTGATGTAATTTTTTAAGCAGCTACACATTTTTCAGAACTTAGTAACAGTGAACTAGATAAAAGAAATCTCTAGATTGATGTTGAGACTGCTTTGAAAAAGAAAAGAATTAGATCAAGAAAGAAATTGCCAGAAGAATCTGCTAAAGACCAGTCAAATAAAAAATGCGAAAGATGGGCCTACATTTCGAGTAAATGTCCACAATGGTACTGGATCAAGTTATTAGTAGTTTGAAACAGAGATTCTCTGAGCACGGTAATCTTTATGCTAATTTGTCTTGTTCAGGCCTAGATCCAAACAATTTTGCATATACTTCGAAAAGGATTTCCAGTGATGGACTACGTGCAACACCCGAGTGAGTTGCTCGTAGTCCAAAAGTTTCAAAAGTATTCAATAATCCAATTGCTATTTAACACTGAAATCTCAGAAAACGTCATGCAATCCGAATCTATAGAAAGTGACGTCCTAATAGGAGGAAACAGCAACAGGAACAGAAATGCAAATCTTTCTGTTTCCACTTTCTTTTTATAAATTCAACTTTGTTTTTGCTTAAAAATTCGTGTTGACATTATCCTCATCACAGGTTGCTTGTGAGAGGTCATTTTAGAAATTGAAATAGGCTTACATTTTGAATAGATTAAGAAATTTCCTAATTCAGCGCAGTTTAGTCTTTCATGCTGATGGCTTGTGAAAAGGACCTTCTTCTTAGAATGAATAATGATGAAATCGTTGACGTGTTGGCGATGAAAAACCTGCTATACTATTGCTTGTGTGAAATTGTATCTACTAATAATTAGTAGATAAATTAGTCTACTAATTTAAGTTTTTTAAATAAACTAAACTGTTCACAGTGCACTACATAATGTAACAGTTAGTTCCCAAAATAATTACTAATTTACGACTAATAAGAAATTTAAACGCATATGTGTTGATTTCTTAATCTTCTAATTTTCATTTAACAATATTATGCCGTTTGACCCATTGATAACTAAAATGTCCTCTATTTTATTGTAAATGTCACAAAAAACATTGTCAGGCATCACCCAGGCCCCGTATCCTAAAAGATTTCGTGTCTTATGCGCTAGATAATGTGGACCGCCCATGACCAAATTTCTGGGGCCGCTTTTCCAAGCCCTGATGGTTGGTGGTTAAGAGCTCGCGAAGGTGCTGTGCTGGTAGTATTATAGGAAGTAGTAGGTTAACGATAAGACTTTGAAGCAGCTGACCTAAGGAATTTTGGTAGTATTTTCAAAAGCATGCATTATTGACTTTTAAGTGCAGGTTTGTGCTGAGGCTGAATCCGACTAAAAGCAGTGCATTTAGCTTGAAACGTGACGAGAGAGTACAGTTGTTGACTTAGTCCAGCGACCTCGACGTTCTCTTGGATGAGAATTTAACCATCGCTGAATATGACATTAACTCTGTCTCCCTGTCTCTCTCTCACTCTACGCATTTCCAGCAATTATCAGATGATCAGCGCAGATCTATCAGGTCAGCTACTTATGTTGAACAATGCCATCATGCGCAGTCGTGACTCATCTCGACGTACATGGAGCACTGCAATGTTGTTCAAGCAGCCTTGCGACTGGGCCAATATGCTAAAATTCGCAGTAGCCCAGAGACCAATTTGCCCGCGCGCCGCACTGCGACTTGAGCACGGTGCGTTTCCTTTCTGAAACAGTTTCGGCATGTACGTGTACGTGCGTCGGAGAGGTAGGCCGTCGCCAATAGTTGTGGAAGCTGACATCTATAATGCAATCATAGGAAAAGAAAACTGATTGCATAGAACAAAACCAAACACGAACGTTTTATCCATTGTCGCATATAACCATGGTCCCCCAGCTAACCAACTTCTTCTTGTTCGCTCCATTGACTCCCTTTCTCAAGATCTTCGCTCATGGATGCTCTCTAATCGGTTGAATCTTAATCCCTCCAAACCCCAACTCATTTGGGTTGGTACAAAGCAACAATTATCTAAACTTGATTTCACACTTCTGTCAGCTCACTTCCTGACCTTCTCATACTCTACGAATGTCCGTGATCTGGGAGTCACCTTATACAGTTCATTAACCTTTGCTTCTCACCTCTCCTTACTTACTCGCACTTGCTACTACCACTTGAGAAGACTGCCAGCTATTCGTCGATCCGTCTCTCCTGCAGTTTTCACTACCATTACCCATGCATTTATCTGTTGCCGCATTGATTATTGCAACTCTTTACTGGTAGGCCTTCCGAAAGTGCGTCTTTCTGCCCTTCAATCGGTACTTAAACGCAGCTGCTCGCCTTATTGCTCATCGTTCTCGGTTCTCCTCCATCTCTACTTACATGACTGATGTCTTTTCTTCCTATCTCCGCTCGTATCCACTTCAAAATCATAGCTCTTGTTTCTAAGGCACAGCAGGGCTTAACTCCAGCCTACCTTTGTGACCTGATGCGCAAACCTCTCTCAGCTTCTTCTCATCGACCCCTACGTTCTCTGAATCGGCTTGATCTATTCGTTCCCCGGGTGAGGTCTGCCCTGGCTCAGTCTCGCTCTTTCGCTGTCGTGGGTCCATCCCTATGGAACTCCCTTCCCTTGGTACTGCGTGGGACCCTACTTACTAAGTTCTCTCTCTCTCTGTTGTTCATCGTTTAAAGTCATTTCTGTTTCCGCGAGGCTCACATGCTGAGAGCGCCTCTGAATAGTTCACACTGTGAGAGGCGCTTTATAAATTCTCAGATACCATACCATACCATACCAGATACCATAACCGAAACAAGCGCAACTCAGAGAGTTAACACTTTTTTGAATACTTTTTGAAGGAGGATGATCAGGTAGAGTTCCGAGATGTCAACCAAGTACACGATCATCTGTTTAGATCTTTCCACGTGCTTATAGTCATTACTAAATAGGTTTACTCTACAGTAAAAAAATCCATCTAATTTTCTCGGCTCACTATATCCGTCTCTCTTCAATTTTATGTGTGTTTCACTCTTATTATTATTATTATTATTATTATTATAATTATTATTATTATTATTATTGTTATTATTATTATTATTATTATTACAAACATTTTTAACGCGCGCAAAGTCACACTGAAATGCGAATCAGTTTAGACCAAGTGCCAAAGAATTCTGGTATATGATAAACGTACTCTAAAGTACACTAAAGTCGAAAATCCTTATCAGTATTTCTCAAGAGAAGAGTAAACAAGTGTGTTTACTTAGACTTTTCCATATAATTAAGAATGAAAGACTAAACACATACGATGATTTGTTTCTTGTTCCTCTTCATCGCAATCTTCATTCATCATTTTCTGCAAAAGGTGTATTTTTCCATAAGTACAAAATATTTATTATTATCATCATTAGTGTTGATATTATTAATCAGATACATATGTTGCGTCAATTATTTTATGAAATAAAATAAATAAATAGACATAATTAATTAATTAATTAAAGCAATGAGTAATGAAAGAAAGCGAAGACACACGTTTGTCGCGGCATTTTGTCTTCGCTTTCTCTCCATTACTCATTGCATGTTTAGAACTAAAATTGTTTCAAAGGCAATGGAAACAAACATGTGGATTATAGGCCGCATTGCAGACTTGTGAAACTGCTGAAATCGCTTTGTGCGAGAAGTAGGAAGCAGTACACGTGTGGACAACTGTAGCATCCCAGGTAATAGATTTACCAAAAGACCAAGTCGTTTGTAATTCGGCCGGGTCCGCAGAAAACAACAGATTGTCCCTTATATTTGGTGACCATCTGGGCCAACAGCATCTTCGCAACGACATACCAGAGGTCAATGTCTAACGGTTAACCGAAGACCAATAATAATAGCAATTATTTCTTTCCCGATGTACATATGATCTCTCATGTGTAAGATACCAATTAATAATGTTTACTCTTGAGTGACCGTCCTGGTAAAGATATGGGAGAACGAAAGTGCTGTGTAAGGCCACTTAGTTGAAACGTTGAACAACGATGGACAGACGCTGGAACAAGTTACAAGCTCTTGTGTCTCCCGAGATTTGATTGAGGAGACTTCCTAAGTCAGCGAGAAATGCCAGTCCCATGGCGTTAACTTGTCCCAAGGTTTGCATCAATTGAGTGTAGTTAGCTTTTCTCCTGGACTCATCCAGTTCCGCCGCGCCCTCTGCCCGAATGGATGTCGTTGATAGGTAAGAGGGACTACTGTATCTGACAATCTGACGTCCCAGGTCAAGCAGCGACCCCAGCGTCACGTTATCAATGTAAGGCCATCTGATCTTTTGCCGTCCGACCTGGACAGGCCTGGAGGTTCTTTAACTGCTGAGATGCCTGCCTGCCTGAGGCTTCTGCAGATTAGGTCATTCAAGACCGCATGTCGGGCATGTCGGCCCGGACTGAGACAAGCCATGCGAGCCATCGGCGGTCACTAGGGTGCCGCACGGGCAGTCATGTGGATGGTACATGGCCGTGCCCAGACGAAGGCCGACAGCTACCCGAACTGCTTCGTCATTTAATCTAAGGCCGTACGTGCTGATGGACAAAGCAAAGAATGTGGTGCGGAGACTGCTTTCAGATGTGCTTGATGGTAGGCACTGGTGTGAAAGTGAACAAGCTTGATTACTGTCCTTTGAATAACGGGTCCATCCCAAAATAACTGCTTGTGAGATAGCTCCCCGTCCGGATGTTATGTAAAGTAATTGGAGCACCATTGCTCGACCGAGGTGACAAAATGTCTATATCAGTGAGCATGGAGAATTTGAGGGCGAGGGTACTTGTAGCGGAAGCGAAGAAATCCTACGGAGGGAGGGAGGCCTGCAACCACTAATCAACCAACAAAGAGAGATTCAGAATTGAACAGAGAGTCGTATTGATCGAGAAGATGACCGACAGATCGAGTTAAAGCCAAAGCGAAGCGTATGTGTGAGCTTAGAAAAGCTGAGCGAGCACCTAAAAACATCCTGTTTAGTTATGCTTGCCAGTCGGGAGAGTGCTAATGATAGTTCGGTGCAACGGGATTCAAGACAAACCGAGAGGGCCTCCGATGCGGCGAGTGGGGCGCCCAGAAGGGTGGCCCTTTCTGACATGGTAGCTGAAAAGCGACGAAGCGGTTCAAGGGAGATTGGGTCATCAGAACGTGATATTACCTCGCATTTTGCATGATTAGGAGATAGCCCTAGTTATCTGCATTCGCGCCCCATGGTTTCAACGTTGGCAGCCACCCCGCTGCCCTCCTCAAAGTGAGGTCATCCCAGCAGTATCCCAGCATCAGAGGGATACTGCTGGGATACTGCTGGGATGACCTCAATTTGCGGATGGTTTTAATACGACGCAGTTGGTAAAACAGCCTCGAGCTAGTTGACTCACATGGTCTGCCATGGTCATGCAGGTGTCAAAGTGGACTTCAAGGTTGCGGATGGCGTCAGCTGGTCAAACATCTGCATCACAAGGGCTAAGGTACTGCCGTCACGTATTTGGCGACGCCAGAGGATGAACTCAGACTATGATGGATTGGGTTTGAAACAGTTAGATGTCAGCATATATCTGACTATATCCATCCATGCCATCTGTCGGCTTTCGACGCTAATCCGTTGGTTGGTTCCACGTGTGTGCGTGGGCCCTCCACTGGTGACTCTTCCAGCTTACTGTGCATTGTTTTGCTAACTGATATATTTTCTTTCGTAATGACAGTTAGCATCACATAGGCTAGCGCAGAGATCGCCTTTTAGTTGATTTTTCATTTGAGCGGCGCTATATAAAAGTCATTATATATATTACGCATGCAAGAAAAATGCTGCTCTGGTTTCTTATGACGACTGGATTCAATTTAAGAAACTTTCTGTGTCGACGATCAGTGATGGTTGTCACTGTGCTGGCATACGCCAAAGAGCATTGTTTTCCAATTATAATGCCAGTCTATATGGAATAAGGACGAAGAAGCACTGAATTTCCATTGATGACTTGATCAAATTCTTGTATAAGTAAGTAAGCAATCTTTGAATAATGCAAGTCAAACATTTTTGAAAATGAATTCCTGCGCTTAGTCTTGAATCCCCTCTCATCAATTTCTTCGAATTGGGCTATTTTCGCAATGGACTATCCAGTTATCTCTGTTTATCCTTTCTCTCTTCATGCATTAGCTTGAAATTCTCTTGCATGAAAGGCACAGCAGCAGTAGCACTGAACACTGGAAACAGATACCAACAACTGTGACCTTCGAGTTGATAATTGGCTAATAGCCAAAACAGGAACAGCGTAAAAGATTAGCAAAAAGGATATGGTAAACAAAAAGACAACCCAGACAAAATAGAAAACGAGACTGCAGTTAGAAGGTACTGAAGAAGCCGAAAAGCGGCGAGAAAGAGTAAACCGAGTAAAGCTCTAAGACCTGGCCTTCGCTGATCCATCGTCTCCCTCTGGAGTCTCGACCTCTGTTCTGACCTCTTTCACATCTAACACACAAAGGTAACCGATATCGTTAACACCATGTTTTCAGCTCGTACCGTAAAGGCGCGCCGCTCGCTGCTCACACCATAGTTAGACACAGAGTGCCGTGCTTATCGACGGCATGCCCGTCGCTTGGAAAGACGTTACAAGGCCTCTACTGACCGTGCTGTCTGGTTAAGATACGTCCGTGAAAAGCACCGTCGGTGCAAGGATAAAGAGCGGAGCTACTGAGAGAACAAGATTGCCCAGCACTCCGGTGAACACAGGAAACTCTGGTCAACATTCAACGACTTCCCGGGTCATGCGCGCCCTGGTTCCTCACCAGTTACACCATACTTCACGGCTGATGCCCTCCTGGAGGCCTTCACGACTAAAGTGCGTTCGGTCCGTGAGGCCACAGCAGACAGCCCACCACCAGTTTTTCCACCTACCAGCTGCGATCTTCAGTCTCTGGGCCTACTCACCAGTGATGAGCTCCGCCGATTTATACTTACCTCAGCGCCGAAGACCTGTAAGCTGGATCCGCTCCTATCATTCATCCTGCAAGAGACCATCGATGTACTCCTGCCGTTCCTAACATTTCTATGTATTCGCTCCTTCCAAGAGGGAGTTCTCCCTGCAAGCCAAAAGAGGTCCAGATTCCGGTACTTAAACCGAATGGACTCGATGCTACTGAGCCACCCAACTTGAGGCCCATAGCAAATATATTTCTGTCTAAAATAATTGAAAAGAATGCTACCGCACAGCTCATGTGCTACCTGGAAAAATTGCCTTCTCCCACCTTCCAATCGGGTTCTGTGAGGGCCATTCCACAGAAACCTATTAGTCCGCCTCCTATCTGACATATACGCAGCCATTGACAGATTACTCTCCCTGCGCTGTTTTATGTGAGTGCCGCGTTCGACACTGTCGATCACGACATCCTCTTTCAGCGCCTATCTATTTCCTTTGGCTTCTCTGGTAATGTTCTAGATTGGCTAACCTCATTTCTGCAAGACCGCTCCTTCATCGTGGCCCATGGATCCACTAGGTTCCAATTGGGTCCCAGCTCCATTTGGCCGGCCTCAAGAGCTCCGTTTTTGGTCCCCTTCTTTACATAATCTACATTGGTCATCTGGGGTCCTTGCTGGCGGCTGGGCCAGTTCTTAGCCTGTCCTATTCTGACGACTTGTAAGCCAATGTACACTGCCCGGCTCTCCGGGCTGTTGCAGGTGTGGAAACCATGACCCATGCCATGAAGTCCCTGCAGGCCTGGATGTCTGCAAACCGCTTACGGCTTAACTCCGCTAAGACGCAGTTTATATGGCTTGGCACTCCCCAGCAGCTCTCTAAAATAGAGTTGTCTTCTCTTGCCTTGCAATTCCCTCACCTTTCTTTTTCGACCTGGGTCCGGGACTTGGAAGTCATCCTGGACCAGGAACTTGCATTCACGTAACACATAAATCCTCTCTCCCTCTGAATAGAATCATAGAATCCTACGTTCTGTTGCCCACCTTGTAGGCCGCATATCTAACTTTGGCAGACTGCTTGCGTATATGAAGGATGTCCTCCACTGGCTCCCCTATCCACAGCGCATCACTTACTGAATATCTGCCTAAGTCCGGCGGTGCTTTGAGGACTTGGCCCCTCCATACCTGCGGGAGCTCTGCTGTCCCACATCATGTTCACAGCTTTGGCCTGCCACGTCCCCCGTCCACTGACCCACTTAGCGTTAGAACTGCGGCAGCGTAAGGTGATCTTCTGTTCTTTGTCCCCGGTGCACCTTCCACGCTTGTCCGTGCATTTGTTGCGTCTAGGTTGGACTACTGCAGTGCCATATATGACGGACTTCCGGCCTGCCGGACCGAGCCTCTGAATAGAATCATAGAATCCTACGTTCTGTTGCCCATCTTGTAGGCTGCATATCTAACTTTGGCAGACTGTTTGCGTATATGAAGGATGTCCTCCACTGGCTCCCCTATCCACAGCGCACCACTTACTGAATATCTGCCTTAGTCCGGCGGTGCTTTGAGGACTTGGCCCCTCCATACCTGCGGGAGCTCTGCTGTCCCACATCATGTTCACAGCTTTGGCCTGCCACGTCCCCCGTCCACTAACCCACTTAGCGTTAGAACTTACCGTTATACATCGATGGCCGGATTACATTAGCTTCTGATCTCCCAACTAGGCCCATACAGAAAGTTAAGGGCACTTGCGGAGTGAGTTTCTCTGAATGAAAACTGCACCATAAAAATGGCCTGGTGCACAAGAGTAACCCTTGTTTAGGTTCCCAATCCCATAAACCACCTATAATGCTCCTTTTCTCACCCCATTTTGCTCGAACCTGAGTTAAACCAGAACTTCAAGGACCAATACGCCTTTCGCCCGACTGGCTCGACAACCGCAGCCTTAGCTGCCATAATCTTACAGAGCTTCTCAGTGTGAATCCGTATGTACACCTCATTGCATTTCTCCAAGGCTTTTGATACCGTGAGTCATTCGAGCCTGGCTGCGCAGCTTACAGGAATGCAGATACCGGATTTTATCTATAATTGGGTCGTGGCCTTCTTGGAGGATCGGGGCCATAGAACTACGTTCAATGGCGCCACCTCATCTATGATGTACATTAACTCTAGTATTGTCCAGGGCTCGGGATCAGGCCCAATTAACTTTTTAGTAATAATATCCACATTAAAGACGATCCATAACGGAAATAGGATGTTAAAATATGCTGATGACAGCTACCTACTAATACCCTCAGTAAATAGCGCCACTGTCCCTGCCGAGCTAGAGCATGTAATCAATTGGCGAAGACATGCAATTTAAAAGTTAACCCTAAAAAGAGGCAAGAGATGATCGTTAGAGGGAGGCGAGGGATTGAGGGTATAACACCACCACCCATTCCGGGTGTGACCAGAGTAAAATCCATAAAGGTTTTGGGAGTAACAATCACAGACACCCTTAACTTTGAGACGCATATAGCCCTTATATGTAGCAAGGCGAGACAATCTATGTATGCCCTGCGAATACTAAATGCCCATGGGCTATTTGGCCCTCGGCTTCACGATGTAGTGCGTGCGACCACGGTGGCTCGCTTGCTGTATGCTTCCCTGCATGGTGCGGCTTTGCGAGCCAGACGGACAGGGGTAAGCTTCAGTCTCATAAGTACCTCCCCGGTGACAGTCAAACCTTTGAACAAATGTGCCTTAAAGCCGACACTCGTCTGTTTACGACGGTTCTAGGAA
Organism: Allolobophora icterica; assembly: GCA_963556255.1. Lineage (NCBI taxonomy): Eukaryota > Metazoa > Annelida > Clitellata > Crassiclitellata > Lumbricidae > Allolobophora > Allolobophora icterica. Next base: position 28,303,536 of record OY744607.1, on the reverse strand, counting down.
ATCCTGGCCATTGCCTCCACGAGCAACTTCCACCTAAAAAACTTTTGGCATATTCTCTCCGGCCCCGTTCTCATGACCGAATTTTACCAATAGCTGATAATAACAAGAAAAAAACTTTTATATGTAGAATGCTCTATTCATATTGACTTGATGACAGTTGTTTACATGTTGTATGTACACCAGAGTGCGTCTTGCAGCCGGTAAAAATAAAGAATATACTTACTTTCTTACTTACTTATCCACCGGTAATCCGGTATTGCCCGACGCGACGCCGATGGAGGACACGGGGCCATTGAGAGCCGTCGCACGGTCATAGCACGCCCAGGTCGTGATCCCTCATCCGTACCTACAGACCCGGCTCATCAAGCATATACCCAAAGCGGCCCGACATAGCTTGAGGGGTTTGCTGACAACAATCATTGGTCGCATTTTGCAGGACCCGGAAGCTCTGCTTCCTTAGCAACATTTATTGGCTTTTGGGGCCCTCACGCTCGCCCGGCCTACGAGAGGTGGTAGACGCCATAACCAGTCTTCTAAAATCAAAAGAAGAGCCAGCGAATTCAAACACTATTCACCCCGCTCGGCCCTGGGTGGGGGCGAGGGGAGCAATGAGCCGGGAGCAAACGATAGCGGCAGCAGTGTCGGCAAACCTGGAGAACGGAAAAATCAGGGCTGCAGCGCGAATCCTCTGCTCTCATGACAAACCTGTCCAAATTAACGAGACCACCTTAGAGGAATTGAGGCTGAAACACCCGGCCCATCCTCCAGACCGACCACCCATACCAATCCTCTCGCAACGGCTCTCGTCCAGGTTTCGGAATCGGAGGTACTAACCTGCTTCCGTAAATTTGTCGCGGATTCCTCGGCGGGCCCTGATAGTATCCGCTTCCAACACATTCTCGAATTGGTGGGCCAAAATGATTCGGGCCTTGGGCTCCTATCGGCTATTACGGCCGTGGGTAACTTGTATCTGGCCGGCTCGTGCCCCTTGAGGATTCGCGCCACCCTCTTCGGGGGCACCCTCTTTGCCCTGCGCAAAAACTGGGGGTCTACGCCCGATTGTCATCGGATATTATTGACGCAGACTGGCGGCCAAGTGCGCAAATGCTTACGCTGCGCTAAGAGCAGCGGCGTACCTATCTCCGAGACAGGTGGAGGTGGGCGTCGCTGGGGGTGCGAGATGGTGGTGCATGCTGGTAGACGCCTTGTAGAAAACTTGGACGGAGAATCAATTCTGGTAAAACTGAATTTCTCTAACGCTTTTAATAGTCTCTTCAGAGATCAAATGCTACTATCGTTCTATGCAATGCTCCCTGAACTAGCATCATTCTGTTTTTCGGCCTACTCTGAACCTTCGAACCTTAAATATGGGGTTTTCAGTCTCTGGTCGCGGGTCGGGCCCCAGCATGGCGACCCACTTGGCCCCCTACTCTTCAGCCTACCCCTTCAGCCAATCTTGGCAGAAATGTTGTCTCCGCTCACTTTTGGCTTTCTAGATGACCTCACACTAGGGGAAAGGGTTCAGGTGGTGGCCGAGGACGTGACATTGCTGGAAATTCATTCGTTCATTCATTCAAAAATTTAATATAGCGCACCTTCAAGAAACCTACTCAGAAGCGCTCCCAGCCCAGCCACGGCAATAGAAATTAGACTTCAGCAGCTTGTAAAAAGCATATGTGTTACCCCTGGGGAGAAGGCGAATCTCTAACGGAAGACTATTCGAAATGGAAGGCCCAGCTATAGAGAAAGCCCGGCGTTGCCTAATTGTGGAGCGAGCCCGATGGACTAAAACTTCTTCCCAGAAGAAGACCGAAGAGCACGCCGACCAACTGACTCAGAGACCAGGCGGCAGAGCTCACACAGGTAGGCCGGGGCACAGCCTAAGACACAGCGCCAAACTAGTACAGCAACCCTATAGTAGATACGCTGCGGGACAGGGAGCCAATGCAGCACATAACGCATGTATGCAGAAATAGGGACACATTTAGGGATGCGTCTAATGAGCCGAGCAGCTGACCGAAGAATCCGGTCGAGGAGTCCAATCAATCCAAGCGGCAGACCAACCAAGATCGCACTGCACGGATCCAGCCTGCTTGTTACAAAAGCATGTTTAAGGATGACAGTAGCATCATGAGACAGAGAACGAGAAATAAGCCGCAACTGGGTGATAATAGCAGCTACGGGTAAGCTGGTTAACATGTTGGGAGAAGCTAAGAGTACGATCCAGGAGAACTCCTACATCCGAAACCACGTCCAGGAAGGTGATATGGGGAAAGGCTTCTGCCACCAGGGGCCAGTTAGCACCCGTTAATCGCCTACCACCACACAGCCAGATAAATTGAGTTTTAGTAGCATTTAAGAGCAAGCGGTTGGAAGCTAACCAACCAGAAAGGACCTCCATAGCTTGAGTCATCTGCTGTACAGCAGCTACCACCCCATCAAGGCAACAGTGAACGTATGCCTGAACATCATCAGCATATAGCTGGTGAAGAAGCCCGCATGCCTCCAACAAGGGGCCAATACCAGCGGTATAAATAATATAAAGTAAAGGGCCTAGCACTGAAACCTGAGGAACACCATAAGAGGCAGGGACCCAGCCAGATCTAGAAAAGCCAAAAACTACACAGTTAGTGCGCTCTGACAAGAAGGAGCGAAGCCATTCAAGGGGCCCACCAGTCAGCCCAAAAGAAACAGAGAGGCGTTGGAAGAGAATGTTGATGATCAACAGTGTCAAAGGCCGAGCTGACGTCAAAGAGGGCCAAAAGAGAGATCAACCCAGCATCCATGGCACCATAAAGGTGCCATGGATGCTGAAATGAAATGCAAAACCTCGGTCTGCAAGTAAACCGCTCAAAATGCGAGATAATCTCGACTTCCCCTGGCAGCGCGGAGGGATACCAGCAACTAGATCTTTTCACAAGGACCAGCCCCAGGATGCTATGCTTTGGGGGCCCCTCACGACCCGAGGAGCGCTGGACGGGGCCATGGAGGCTCGCATGGCTGAACTGGGGCGGATGCTAGAGAAACTAGCAAACATCAAAAAGCACGACGCCCTCATTCTGTTGAGGCATTCTCTAGGCGCGACGAAGGTGTGGAACCCTGCGCTGCTGTCCTTGTGTGGACCACCCGGGGCTGAAGCAATATGACGCGGCTTTGCGATCCGGCCTGGGCGGAATTCTTAACCTTTCCCTATCGGACGACGCGTGGGTCCAGGCCTCTCTTCCCATTCAAAGGGGTGGTCTGGGGATCTGATCGTTGACGTCGCTGGCTCTACCCGCCTTTCTGGCATCTGCTTCAGGCACCGATCTCCTCTAGTACACCATGCTGGGAAATACAACTATGGCCGACCCACAACGCGAGGCGCTACTGACTAGATGGCGCGGGGTGGCCGCGGAACGATGCCCGAAGGGGGTCTTGCCCACAAACAATCAGCTTGGGATAAACCCCTGATCGACGAGGTCGTTTCTGGCCTATACGCCAGGCTCCCAGCTCGGGAAAATCAGGCACGTGTCAAGGCGATATCAGCCCCGAATGCGGGGGACTGGCTGCTAGCCGTAACTACCACCAACTGCGGGCTCAGGCTCGATGACGTGTCGGTCAGGGTGGCGTTGGGTTTGAGACTGGGGGGGGGGTTCCTCTTTTTGAACCACATGGATGCCCTTGCGGCGCCCCGGTGCATACAGATGGGCTCTCCTGCGCGTTTGGCCCGGGCTGCTTGCCTAGACACGCATCCTTGAACGACCTGATCTTTCTGAGCTTGATTGGGCCGGTTATCCGTCTACAAAGAAGCCCGCGGGCCTCGTGAGGACGAACGGGAAGACACCGGACGTGCCGTCCGGTGTCTTCCCGTTCGTCCTCACGAGGCCCGCGGGCTTCTTTGTCTTCTCTTGTCCCTTGGCGCGTTGGGCAATGCCTTGTTTGGATTGCGACAGTTATGGACACCCTGGCCGCTTCCTATCTGCCGGACACCTCCCAAACTGCTGGCGCGGCGGCCGAGAGGGCATCGGCCCGCAAAGTCGAAAAATACATCGAAATAGCCTCAACATACCTTTTCATTCCCGTGGCTTTCGAAATCCTTTGTCCGATCAACAATGAAGGTTTGGCTTTCCTTTCGGACCTGGGACAAAAGCCTTGCTCCGTCACGGGAGACTCACGGGAAACTACCTTCTTATTCCAACGCCTCTCGCTAGCAATGCAACGTTTTAATGCGATAGCTTTCAGAGGCACTTTCGCCAGCCAAGAATTAGATGAATAGGGCCATTCCGGACTTTTTATGTGTTACACCAGTTATTATTGAAGTCCCTGAGAGATCCTGTATACCTCGGGGCAAAAATAATAATAATGGGTGCCCGATAATTTAAGGGGTCTATGGTACAATTGAACTAAAGTAAAACTGGATAAAGTTGTGCACTAAAGAAAACAACGCATTGTTACAGCGTATATTGTTAAATAGTAGGTTAGCCATAGAAAGGCGCACTTTCTGACCTGACTTGTAACTAGATTGTAGTATACGCCTTCTTTCTTCATAAGTTCTTCGTGAGTTCCTTGTTCCACAATTACTCCATCCACTACTCCAGCAATAGTTTCCGCAGTCTGAACTGTTGATAACCTGTGAGCTATAACAATTGTGGTTCGACCACAACGTGCCTAAAAAAATAAATCATATAGCAAGTTACAGTCCAGGTTGTACACCACTTTATATACGGACTAGTAGTAGTATAATTAGTGGTATAATTAGTAGCAGTAGTAGTAGCAGTAATAGTAATAATATTGTTACTAGCCATCCCAGAATAATTCTATCCTTAATTTTTGAAATCCTGAGGGATTACATTTACCTCATTTAAAGAAAGAATAATAGCCGTTCCAGAATGTATTCAGATAATTTTTTAATTCCTGAGGGATTGCAGGACATCGAGGCAATAATAATAATAATAATAATAATAATAATAATAATAATAATAATAATAATAATAATAATAATAATAATAATAATAATAATAATAATAATAATAATAATGATAATAATAATAATAATAATAATAATAATAATAATAATAATAATAATAATAATAATAATAATAATAATAATAATAATAATACCCGTAGCAGCCTCCGAGCGTGATTTTGCGATCGATTCATTATAGAATTCTCTTACCTCAGATTAAGATAACAACAACACAACAACAGCAATAATGATATTAATAATGATAATATTTTGCTCCGCTGGATCTTGACAAGTTCTAGCCGTTCCAGAATGTTTTTTATACACTCCGGATAATTTTTTTGGGGAGGAATATGAGGTATCTCGGGCAAAAAATAGTAGTAGTAAATAATGTAGTAGTAGTAGTTGTGGTAGTCGTGGTAGTAGTAGTCGTGGTAGTAGTAGTAGTAGTAGTAGTAGTAGTAGTAGTAGTAGTATTTATTTATTTATTTATTTATTTATTCCGGATATTTCCATAGCGCCTCTCGAAGTCAACTACTCCTCAGTGGCGCTCCCGACTACAGCATTTGATACTGTGCCGGAATTTTCACGCCGAAGCGCCACGAGCAATTGCGAGTGAAGGACTTGCCCAAGATCCGTACGCAGCGGCTAGAGTGGAATTCGAACCTGAAACCCTCCGGTCACAAGGCGCCGAACTTACCACTGAGCCACCACGCCCCAGTAGTAGCAGTGGTAGTCGTGGTAGTCGTGGTAGTAGTAGTACCGTAGTAGTAGTAGTAGTAGCAGTAGTAGTAGTAGTAGTAGTAGTAGTAATAGTAGTAGTAGTAGTAGTAGTAGTAGTAGTAGTAGTAGCAGTAGCAGTAGCAGTAGCAGTAGCAGTAGCAGTAGTAGTAGTAGTAGTCTTACGTGTATAACATAACAGCCTTCCATCATAAACTAATATAATATCCAGATATGTTCATGTTGGCCACGCATTAATCCATTGCTTTATAAATCCAGTGAGAGAACGAAGTCTGCAGAGTTTTCTATAGCAGGATAAAGCACATAGTAGGCGAGAGCTCCTGATTGGATAGCAGGTAGCTATGTCACTCGCGTCCCTTCGTCGGAGGCTGAGGAAATGTATTTGAGGTACCGATTTTAATGCACACGTCGGAGACGCCCGGAGAAGCCCGAAGACGCACGAGGATACAGGTGACGAAAAGCAGACGGAGCACAGTCGCCGATGCCTGGATGAAGGTAAGCCGCGGGAGCCCCCGCGGTGGAGTCGCGTCTACCCAAAGACCCGCAGTCGAAGCCCCGCAGTCAACGAGAAGGATATAGCAACTCGTATAGGCCGTTGTTCATAGTTCTTAAAAACGATAGAAACTAAATAAAAACGGGAAAAAATCGGTTTTTCGAAAAAATAAAAACGGGGAAAAAACGGAAAAAACGACAAAAGAAAATAATTTGACTTCCTCGCATCTTGTAGGCCCAACTGCAATTTAAAATCAAAAACCTTGTTTACAGAATTTAATCAGCAAATGTCACAACTTTATTAGTAAACACTAAATAACATCATTTAGTGTTTTGTGTTTTAGTGTTTTTGTGTTTTTCATTATACAACAATTATTTTATTTCTTATAGGTTTGAGTACAATAAGAAATTGAGAAATTAAAAACATTAAAATCTTTTCAAATTTAAATTTTAAGCACAGGTCCACATGACTAAACTAACACAATTAAAAACTAAACTTTGTAGGTATAGATTATATAGTGTAAACTTTCTCAGTAAATGCATTTCAATTTAGCAAATGTGGAGTTTTTGTCTTTCCCGTTTACCAAAGTAACGTGAATCTATTCCGCACCCTTTTCTCTTGGCATTTTAGATAACTTAGAAATAACTTTTTTAAATTTTACTTCTTGTATTGTGCTATTTCATAAAGTATTTATTTCTCAAATGATGACATAAATAGTTACGTAAATTAGCTGGATCCTTGAAAGTACGGAGACAACGTAAAGAACATAAGACAAAACAAATTAAACAGAAAATGAAAAAAATTAACATACAGTAAATAAATAAATAAAGTTACATACAAGAAATAAAAGACGGAAAAAAACGATAAGAAAAAAACGAAAAATACGACGTTTTTGGAAAAAAATAAAAAACGAAAAAAAAACGGTTTTAACAATTATGTTATGTAGTATGAAATATAGTCGTGCAGACGCCTCGAAAACGAGATTCGTCGTAGTCGCGTCATTTCCCAGTAAATGCATAAATTGAAAATACGGCTGTCCCCCGGTCATTTCTCAGAAAACAAACCTGCAGTCTGATAATGCTAAGTGATGAGATTAAAATGAGATTAAAATGTTATTGATCAGTCAACAATTTAAGATCTTTGAAAGTAATTCAAAGTAATAAAGTAATTTATTAACATTTATTTTTAATTTAAAATGTTCCACTGCGATACCGTCCCTAGGCTATAGTACTTATTGTTTCTGGAGGAGGACGTAGAAGAGTAATGGATAACACACTGGCGTGAAGTGTAGAAGGTACCAAGATCAAATCCCGTAGCCCTCCATAAGGTTTACTCGGCCTTCTACTCGCTAGATGGCGGCGGTAGCTAAGTGAGTGTTAGGCCGTGGTTGGCGCCTGCGTGGCTGCCGTTAAAAACAGTTGTATTCGACTCCTGTAAAACTGTTATCATGTGCTTCTACTGTATACATATATGTAAGGCGCCCTGCGTGGCTGCCGTTTCTACTATATGTATGTTCACTGTACAGCGCAGTGCGGTTAGCAGGCGCTTAATTAAAGAAGAGATAGTATTATTATTATTATTATTATTATTATTATTATTATTATTATTATTATTATTATTATTGTTGTTATTATTATTATTATTATTATTATTATTATTATTATTATCATCATCATCATCATAATCCGAGAATTCATGTCTAGGTTCTGTTCACTCTCAAAACGAGTTTCCCGCCGCTACCTCCGTTAAGAAGGCGATGTATAAAGACGGGTTTGTTGTTCTTTGGCTCCGGGCAGCTTTGACATAGCGCCTTGGAAGGCCACTGCGTTGAAGCGCTGCACCATCACTTATAGACTCTTGAATAGGAAGTTTGATTCGCGGGAGTCATCGGTGGTTTTTGAAAGCCGGCGACCAAGTTCAGATAGAAAGGCAAGGCCTTCTCTGTTGAGTGGACCGAAGGTTTCCACCGCTACAGGTATGAAAATGTATCTCCTCTGTAGTTCAGAGTACTTGATGTTCTTTCTCGTAGCAGCCACCTCCGCCTCTTATGTCACGGAAACGGCGGCCGCGGCAGGAGGGGCTCCTGCCGCGGCCGCCGTTTCCGTGATATAAGAGGCAGCCACCGTGTCTACCACCGTCGCGTCCCACAATAAGGACAGTCCGCCGCTCCACGGTATTAGGGTCTGGCCATCCGGCCTCTTTCCATCCGACCTGGATAGGCCGGAGGGCTCCTTGACTGCCGGGATGCCGGCTCTGTTGAGGCTGCGGTGGATGAGGACGTTGATGTTGCTGTGCCGAGCTTGACGGCCGAACCCCAGTGAGCATGACAGCCCATGCGCGCCTCTGGACGAGACGTAGGCACCGCATGCGCATTTGTGCGGTTCGCAGATTGCCAGACCCAATCGTAGGTCGACCGCCACCCTCATTGTCTCGTCATCCACTCTGAGGCCGCGAGCAGCGATCGGGAGGGCGTGTAGCCAGTCCGAGGCGTGCGGTGACTGCGAGGCCTTCAGTCTCGCCTGGTCGTAGGGGTCAAACAGTTTATCCTCGAGCGTCGAGAGGGCTGCGTGTAGTAGCGGACCGTCCCAGGGTCTCTGTCCACGACCGGGCGTGACCGTCGGGATCGGAACCCCAGAAAGCTGAAGCCAGGTAGTCTTCGCCGAGTCATGTGCCGCGTCAGGGGTCACCGAAATAGTACCCAAGATGAGGGACTGGGTTTGGAGGGTGCCCGCGGCCGAAGCCAAGAAGGCGGGAAGTGCCAGCGAGGACACCCTCCTTACTCCCAATCCCCCCATCCTAATCGGAAGAGAGGCTTGAGACCATTGGTCGTCGTTCATCGAGACGTTAAGCATCCGGCCGACTCCTGTCCGTAGCAGCTCATCATAAACCTCCAGGCGTGGTTGATCGTGGCAGGGGGTGCTTCTCAAAATGTGCATGAGCCTCGGCGATCCGAGGGAACATCTGAGTATCAGCAGAGCACCCTGTCTGTCGATGTGTTGGAGTTTGTCGAGCGCCCTCTTGAGGTTGGCCACACAGGTGTCGAGGGTAGAGGAGAGGGCCTCCATTGATGAAAGCGGGGCCCCTAGGAGTGTGGCTGTTGTTGGGCTCACGCGGACGAACTGCATCAGTGCGTTCTCGGCGCTGATTTCGGGGCCCGCGATGATAAGTTCGCACTTGGCGCGGTTGAGCGAGAGGCCCAGGACTGAGCAACCTCTCTCGATTTGATCCACGTCCGCTTCCACCTTATTATCCTTATTATTATTATTGTTATCATCATCATCATCATCATCATCATCATCATCATCATCATCATCATCATCATCATCATCATCATCATCATCATCATCATCATCATCATCATCATCATCATCATCATCATCATCATCATCATCATCATCATCATCATCATCATCATCATCATCATCATCATCATCATCATCATCATCATCATCATCATCATCATCATCATCATCATCATCATCATCATCATCATCATCATCATCATCATCATCATCATCATCATCATCATCATCATCATCATCATCATCATCATCATCATCATCATCATCATCATCATCATCATCATCATCATCATCATCATCATCATCATCATCATCATCATCATCATCATCATCATCATCATCATCATCATCATCATCATCATCATCATCATCATCATCATCATCATCATCATCATCATCATCATCATCATCATCATCATCATCATCATCATCATCATCATCATCATCATCATCATCATCATCATCATCATCATCATCATCATCATCATCATCATCATCATCATCATCATCATCATCATCATCATCATCATCATCATCATCATCATCATCATCATCATCATCATCATCATCATCATCATCATCATCATCATCATCATCATCATCATCATCATCATCATCATCATCATCATCATCATCATCATTATTATTATTGTTATTATTATTATTATTTTAGTCTACAATTTCAAAATGATTTGCATTAAGCCAAAAATGTGTTACTTTTGTATTACATATACTTGTATGTTTCTAAATACTACTTGGGGAACTGGATCTTCAGGATAATTTGAATTTTTCTTAACTTGTCCCTGGAAAATTATGTCCGCTCGCTCCGTTACCATGTAAAAATTACCTCGTATCTTAGAATCCTTCAATTTCTTTGGTCGCACAACGTTACTCGTCTCTTCTGTAAAGATCTATGTACGTTATTATGTCTTGATACATGATCTGAATGTTAAGTCAAATTTCTTACTAATTTTCATTTATTTCGTAATTATGGAATACAGTATTTTTTTAAGAAATCAAAAGCATCGGTTTCGCCAAAAACCAGTAATCGTTTCCTATCTAGTAATTTATAAGGCGCCTCTCGAAGTATAAACTATTCAGAGGCGCCTCAGTGCAGGATCCCCTTTGAAACAGAAACGTCTTGAGCGAGCGAGAAGATATCAGGGAGTTTCCCGCCATGAGTTTAGCCCGTAGCGGTGGGGAAGACCATTCCAGGCAGAGGGACCTGTCACAGCAAAAGCTCGACTTTGTCCAGAGTGGTCCTTTTCCGCTAGAAGCGCTTTATAAATGTCGGAATACAATACATTCATTCATTCATTCATCCATTCATTCACTTTGATAATTTATATAGCCCCTCTTCAAGAAAACTACTCAGAGGTGCTCCCAGTCCAGCCACGGTTAAAAAGAGAAGACTTAAGGAGACGGTAGAAAACAGGTGAATACAATACAATACCCCGGCATTTAATATACATGCTAGGTTGTATTTTTGTGCCTTCGCCTATCTTATGTCGCTCTAAGCTCTCTGGACTCTCTGGCAACCGGACTCGGACCACCAACGGACATCGATCTCTGGACAACCCCTCGGATACGTCGCAGAGCTCGTGAATAAGCTGGTGCTTTGCGCTCAGCTTTACAGTGGCGCTTTAGAAAATTGGAGATTACAATTACGCTCTAAGCAGGTGACACAAATAAGTACACTCTAATTACATTTTGTGCCAGTAGACACCCTAAGCAAACATGCTTTAGCTAAGAAACATGCGTTTAGACAGGTGAACATGCAGTAAAACATGTGATGCATGAGCTCATGAGGTATCCATGGAATCGAAAGGAGACTGTGGACTATGTGATGTATGGCTCTCTCAACGTTTAACTGATGTTTCTAAGCAATTGCTGTTTGTATGCGGGCTCTACCAACGGATCGTCAGATTCGAAGAGGTCTATGCGGTACCGTGGACACCACAGTGTTATAGGTCACAAAGACGTCTGGCTATAGGGTTACTTCGACTGCCAGCTGCGGCTGGAGTGTGCAAGCCGTGACACTGTATCTCACCAGAACCATGGACCACTAAGGGTAGCAATCGTACCGGGAAGTTTGACAGTTTGAAGGTTTCAAAGGGGTCGGGTATATTGTCGCTTCGACTAGTAGTGGACAAAACTTTAGCGTGCAATGCCTTTAACACCCAGTCTCACCAGCACTGTGAAGTTCCAGAGTTCGTAGGTTTCAAAGGAGGTGTGGAAACAACCTAAGTGTACAAGAACCAGACCATATTAAAGGAGTAAAGCAATTTTTTCCTTAATATAGGGGGTAATGGCGGGGGAAATACCCTATGGAGGTAATGGCAGGGGATGATGGCAGGAGTAATGTCCTGATCCCCTCGCCAAGACACCTGCGCGCAAGCGGGGCAAGCATTTCGCTGACTCATCACCCATCAAGCCAACCCGTGACGCCGTATCGCGAATCACATGTACGCGACGTATACGTGCCAAAAGAAAATATAATACTCACTTACCCATCACGCTTGGGTTCCTAAAAAATAGGCGACATCTGTATCTATGTTGCTTCAGCCGAAAACCACGTCCGCGTAATTTCCGAGAAACAGAAACAGCAAGTAAAAGCCGCAGAAGAATCAAGACAAGCTGAGTTGAAAAGATTCAAAAATAACGTGCAAACAGAACTGAAAGTTATACAAGCCGCATAATAGCAAAGTGAAATGCAGAAGCTTCAGTTTAATATATTAATACAGGAGTAGCTTTACTCTCTGTCTCAGTCTGTCTGTCTCTGTCTCTCTGTCTCTGTCTCTGTCTCTGTCTGTCTGTATGTCTCTCTCAATAAATATATATATATATATATATGTACATACATACATATATATATAGGCCTATGTATTATAAGAAAAATGGTTCGTAAAAAATTACCCTGTCAAGTGCAACTTGAACTGTGGCTTCGCTTTCCGTGTCGAGAGCAGACGTTGCTTCGTCTAATAGCAGAATTTTTGGATCTCTGACTAATGCTCTGGCTATTGCAATTCGTTGCTTTTGACCACCGCTCAGCTGGGCTCCTCTCTCTCCCACCAAAGTATCATATTGCTGAAACGCGAAACAATCCTCGCATCAACAGCATGTAGCATTCAATGCGTCAAAAAGTCACAGTTTTAAGAATTTTATTAAAGTGTTAACGATACGAAAAGAAACCGATATGAAGCGAAATGATATCCAGTAAAAACGATATTTGTTGAAATCTATGGACCATTGAGAATATTCTTGTGAGTGGTCGTTTCTCTCGACTTTTTCCTCTCTGCTCTCCTCTCTCCATCACTCTATATGCAGTGGACAGCCTGTGGAGGGTTCCAGAGTCGATTCAGGACGACCCGCTTTGACGGATATAACGGATTCCATAAAGTTATCGAACGCCGTTAAAAGCTAGTTGACAGAATTTTTCGGATATTCGACCCAATAAAATAGATCAGTCAGCCGTTAACGGGTGACATCTGGCGAATGGCCTTGACATTCTTCGCGTTTAAGTACGACATCTGACGAGTAGTTATTACAACGAAACAATCATTCAGAGCATTTACATCAGCGCCCTTCATGGTTATGCATAATGTGTATGTATGTATATATGCATGAATATAGGTATCTATAATTATGTATAAGTAAATTCAGTATGTATGTATGCGTGTAGATGTGTGTATCTAAACAAAATATAGCGTCTTTTGAGTTAATCTCACAAACGTTCCCTAGATACTTTAGTCAAAATAGTGTTACAATTTTCAAGAACAAAAAGCTCTTCTGCAAGGAAATAATTCTTAGAAACCAGTTAATCAATCGTATGGCCCATCAACAGAGACCCATAGATCTATGTTTGACAGCTGACACCATATCCAGCATTGTTAGTAGACGTTTCCTTGAAGAAGGAGAATCAAAACAGACGAATGAATGACTGACACCGATTGTCAGATCGTAGGAGCCGCAATGTCAGGACATGCCTCTAGGGTCGGATTAACCACTCGTTAGCTCCGTGCTAATTGGGGGGGGGGAGGCTTGTAATATTGAACATGGAATTATGGGGATGCCGTAAAGACATGACAATCAACGTGTAGTAAAGAAGGGTCAATGCTGTGTGCCTTGCTGCATATATATATAGTGGGTAATTAATACAAAACAACTTTAGCGCTTTGCATTCTGGGACTATCTTAGTTGGAAACGTTTGTTGCAGTATATTGACAACACACATTTAGCGTATATTTATAATTATAATCAAATGTCGAATCTGTTCTCTTCATTCAAGTTCATTGTTAACAGCTCATAAACATTTGCGACTTTTAGCAGCTGCAAACAGTGTAATAATGTCAACAAATGTGTCAACCCAATCCTTCCGTTGACAATCCTTCTGATTAAATCCTTGTTCTCTTCGTACTTAACGCCTATTTAACGTTCACCTTTTGAACACTAATTCTACGTATAAGTATAACCTGAATTAATCAGCAACACAGTTTAATATCTTCTAGTTTAATAAGAAACAAACAGACAGAACTCAATTCGATTACAACTCAACTAGTCAGCCACACTACTACAGCGAACACACTCGAATTCAAACTTCTCTAGTCAGCATAATTCTTCGCGCCTCTTGACACACCTGTCTTCTGTGCGCATAAGCGAACTCTAATAATATACATATAGCGCGCCGCTGCCGATATCGGCCGGCCGCGCGTGTCACTAAGACTAAACGTTATACATCTATCATATATACATATACACGTGAAACTAAAGTAAGCGCACTAAATATATACGCTAAATACCTCGCACTGCAAAACTGTACACAAAACTCAGTTCACATTACCTCCTTCCTTTTTCTGGAATTGAGCAAATTAAATTTCAAAATTTGCGAAATTACCAAAATACATGAAACATATATATATATATATATATATCTAACTAATTAATGAACAGTCTTACGATTACTTATAACCTTGACAAACAATCAGCAATAATATTCAATCTGCCCTTCTTGTACTTCACCTCAACATCAAAAGTTTGTAAGGCTAACGCCCAACGCACAAGTTTAGCAGACTTAGACATTGACTCAGTCAAGTATGTAAGAGGATTGTGATCAGTAAAAATGAAAATTTTCGATCCAATTATAATTTCTTTTAACTTGTTTAAAGCCCAAACAATAGCATAGGCTTCCTTTTCCACAGTAGCCCATCTCTTCTGGGTATCAGTTAATTTCTGACTGATAAATGACACAGGGCGTTCTATTCCCTTGTCGTCCATCTGTGTTAAAACAGCCCCAACTGCAAAGTCACTACTATCGCAGTACAAATTGAATGGTTCTCCCACTTCAAAAACATATAATACTACTTTGGATCGCACAGCCTCTTTAAGTAAATCAAATGCTTGCTGATGTTCAACAGTCCAATCAATCTTATCAGAAACACGTTTACTAGTTAAATCAGATAAAGGTTTCGCAATCTGTGCAAAGTCCTTAATAAACTGTCTGTAATAATTAAAAAATCCAAGCAGTTGCTTAACTTGCTTCTTAGTTTCTGGGATCTTCAAATTAGTCAAACTTTCAATTCTGTCTGGATTCATCTTTATCTTACCAGACCCAACCACATGACCGATAAACTTTACTTCACTCTTACCAAATATGCATTTTTTCAAATTCAAGGTAACGTTATGCAATTTCATTTGCATCAAAAATGCATCTAACTGCTGTAAATGAATTTTCCGATTGTCAGAATGCACAGCAATGTCATCAACATACGGTTCTGCAAAGTCACTTATAGGCTGTAAAACTAAATTTATCGCCTTAACAAAAGTTCGTCCTGAATTTATCATTCCAAAAGGAACACGAGTAAATTCATACAGTCCATTATGTGTTACAAAAGCTGTCTTCCATTGATCAGATTGTTTTACAGGACAAGTCCAATAAGCACTTCGACAGTCCAAAATGGAAATCACATTAGACTTTCCAACTTTGTTTAAAACGTCTCTGACAATCGGCATAGGATATTTACAATCCACTGTGAATGAGTTAATGTATCTGTAGTCACAGGCAAGTCTTAAAGATCCGTCTTTCTTTTTAACAATAACCAAAGGGCTTGCCATTCTGCTCGATGATGGTTTAATAATGTTTGTTTTTAACATTTCTTTGATCTGACGTTCCACTTCTGCTCGATAAATCAAAGGAATTCGATATGCTGCAAATTCCTTTGTGCCTTGCTCTCTTGTTATACTGATTTGGGTATTGTAACTGCTTTTCTTGAGAGTAAGATTCTGCAAACAATAATGCTTTCTCCGTAGTTTCTTTGAGTTCTTTCAAATGATTTTCGTGAAAAGGAATTATCTTGTGCCATTTCCTCGGGTTGTCTATTAGGTCCATTGTCATTCTCCTGAAGGCGACCTCTTCTCTTGAGACTGGAGTGATGGGCACTCTATCCATCACCAAACTCCTTGCCTTTAGTTGACACTTCTCGCAAGACTTACAAAATTTCACAATGTCTCTTCTCATCTTTGGCCATACAAAAGATAATTTTATTCGTTCTCTTGTTTTCTCTTCTCCTAGATGTCCTCCAAATACCGATTCATGCGCCAATTCCATCACTTTTATTCGTCTCTCTTTTGGTAACACTAGTTGATATATCGTCTGGTTTAATATCTGATATTTCTTATGCAATAAACCGTTGATCACACAGAATTCAGATTCTTTCTCTTGTGCTAACTTCCACCACGGCTTCAACGATTCATCCTTTCTCTGTTGCTCTTCGAACTTCTTCGAATCGGCAATCTGCAACTTTTGTTCTTCATCCATCTCTTCATCTCTATACAAGTCTCCTATCCCCACATCACATTCATTGTCTTCTTCAGTTTCATTTAATGTGCCATTCTCGCATGCAGCCATCTCTTGCTCGTTCATCTCTGCTGTTACACCATCTCGCGATTTGCTTCGTTGCTCATTACTTTCGTTTTCCTCATCACTTGAACTTTCAGTTTCACTCTTCTCATCAACATCTACCATTTCCTGTTTCCGACTCTGCGCTCTCGTCATTACATTTGCTTGTACACTCACATCTCCTTGTATCGTTTTGATCTTCATCTGTGGTACGGCTTTTAATTCGGCAATTATCTCTGGATGCAACAAGAATCTTTCTGTACTGCCCATCTTTGCAATACTAGCACACATCAAGGTGACATAAGGTGTAAGTGAACACTGGATTTTACGCGGAAATCCCTCTTCTTCCACGTCACTACCACACAGTCTAACATCCACTTTCACTAACTTCGCAGGAATGGCATCTCCTGCCACACATTGCAAATTCACTTTTCCAATTTGTTCCACCTTTATGCCTTCCAGTAATTCTTCACTAATCACCGGAATCTCTGCACCCGAGTCGCTCAGTGCTTTGACTTTCACTGGCTCTTTACCGTCTACTGCACGAATTTCAACCTCGACATATTGCAAGAACGATTTCTTCAATATTCGACTGTCATCTTTTCCTATGACCTCTCTCTGAATTTCAGCATCCAATAGAATTTCTTTTTGAATACCACATTTCATTACTGACTTTACTTCAGTCTCTTGGTTTTCTTGACCCGTGGTTTGATTACCTGTATCACTAACCACTTGAATCAAATTCACCCTTGTGTGTTCTTGATTTCTGCTAGAACTAGTTGCTGCCACTGGAACTGGACAAAATTTAACCAAATGTTTGTCTGAACCACAGTTGTGACAACGCTTCACAAACATAACACCTCGTTGTTCATTTCCTTCATTTCTCTTATACTGCGTAAACGATGTGTTGCCTTCCCTCTTGGCAAACGGCGCTGACGATTTGTTAAATCCCTGACGACCAAACGTCACTTCTCTGGTCTCATTGGGTACAGGGACACTAGCCTTGACTTCTTTACCTTTGAACTGACTCCCTGTTCCTGGATTACTTTTCCACTTTCCACTCTGGCTTTGGCTTACGGAACGTTGAGAAGGATAGCTGTTTATATTTGGGATCGCAAACCCAATTCGATTGTTTACATGAATGTCTGCTAGGTCTGCCACTGCACTAGCTTGGAGACAGTCAGTTCCTTCCTTCGACAATACAAACTGTAGTGGACCTGGCGGTAAACATTCTTTCAGCTTATCCGCTACCAGCAAATCAAAGAGCGTATCATACTCTCTGTTCACATTTCGACTTCTCACGTAATAGTTTAGCAAGTTCTTCAGTCTTGCCGTAAACATCGTATAAGTCTCTTCTGTTGTCTTCTTAGCATCCACAAATCTGGCTCTGTATTCTCTCGAAGTCAACTTAAATTCTTTTAATAAGTGCTGCTTGACTCTATCATAATTGTCTAGATCATCGTATGACAATCTATTCAGAACGGTTCGAGCTTTCGGCGTCATCAATGGTAGTAATAATTTCACCCAAAACGGCTTTTCCACAGCAAAACTGCGAAATGCGTTCTCGACTGTTTCAAAATATAATGGTACCTCCATCATATCAGTTGGCATTTGAGGCAATACATGCTTCATTGCATCACCTATTTTCTTAATTTTTGACACCAAAGTTTCACTTTCTTGCTGCTTCCTTCTTTCTGCTTCCCGTTCTTCTCTCATTTGTGTTTCTTTCAATGTCAATTTTGATTTCTCCAGTTTCAGACGTTCCTGTCTTTCTGCCTCTGCCTTTTCCAAACTTTCTTTCTGAAATTTGAGTTCTTCTTGTCTGATCTGTTCTGCACGTTCCAACTCTAACGTTCGCGCTTTTTCTTTTTCTTCTTCACGCATTCTCTTTGCTTCAATCTGTTGCTGACGAACCTCTTCATCACTTTTTCTAGCTTTTTCAGATTCAATCATCTGCTCCAGTCTTCTTCTTTCAGCATCTTCCCTATCTCTTTTCAACTGTTCTAACTGAATCTCAAACTGATTCTTTTGCAATTCAAGTTCTGCCTTACGCACTTGTTCTGCTTTATCTTCTCTCTCTCTTTGCAGACGCAATTCCTCTTGCCTTGCAAGTTCCGCTTTCTCTTCTTTCTCTCTCTGCAGACGTTCTGCTTTCTCTTCTTTCTCTCTCTGCAAGCGCAATTCGTCTTGTCTTACACGTTCTGCTTCTTGTCTCAACTCTTTCTCTTCTTGTCTTCGTCTATCTTCTCTTTCTTTCTCTTCTTGTCTCAGTTCTTTCTCTTCTTGTCTCCGTTTCTCCTCTCTTTCTTTCTCTTCTTGTCTCCGTTTCTCCTCCCTATCTTCTTTCATCATCATCCACTGCATCAACATCTCCATAGACATAGGCGCAGGAGGTTTTTCAATAGCCTTTTCTACGGCACCGCCAACGGCACCTTCTTCTTCGACTTCTTCTTTAACCCACACATCGGCGAGTTCCTGCATCATGTCACCACGTGACATACCTTCTAATTGTTCTTCTTTAAAACCGGCTTTCAACAAACGCTGTTTTAGCCTTTCCGTAGACATCTTCTTAATATCTGCTTGTCTTTCAGCACTTAATTTCTCCATCTTACTTGTTTACTTTGGTGATTTCTCTTTTCAAAGAAGTCACGGTTTTTCTTGGTGTGTGAATCGATAAACAAACGGGATTTCTTTTGTATTTGTTCGTGGAAAACAACGAAATTTTTATACCGTTTCTCGTGTTCCACCGTCGTTGATATCGTAGACACGTCACACAGCAACAACGCGTAAATTCTTTTATCACCGTCGTAGATTCTTCTAACACCGTTGTAAATTCTTTTATCACCGTCGTAGATTCTTTTATCCGTCGTTGATATGATAACGTGAATTTTAATCCACCGTGAGTTTATATCCACCGTGAGTTTTTATTCCACCGTGAGTATTTATCCACCGTGAGTATTTATCCACCGTGAGTTCTTATCCACCGTGAGTTCTTATCCACCGTGAGTTCTTATCCACCGTGAGTTCTTATCCACCGTGAGTTCTTATCCACACCGTCACTGCCACCAATAATGTCAACCCAATCCTTCCGTTGACAATCCTTCTGATTAAATCCTTGTTCTCTTCGTACTTAACGCCTATTTAACGTTCACCTTTTGAACACTAATTCTACGTATAAGTATAACCTGAATTAATCAGCAACACAGTTTAATATCTTCTAGTTTAATAAGAAACAAACAGACAGAACTCAATTCGATTACAACTCAACTAGTCAGCCACACTACTACAGCGAACACACTCGAATTCAAACTTCTCTAGTCAGCATAATTCTTCGCGCCTCTTGACACACCTGTCTTCTGTGCGCATAAGCGAACTCTAATAATATACATATAGCGCGCCGCTGCCGATATCGGCCGGCCGCGCGTGTCACTAAGACTAAACGTTATACATCTATCATATATACATATACACGTGAAACTAAAGTAAGCGCACTAAATATATACGCTAAATACCTCGCACTGCAAAACTGTACACAAAACTCAGTTCACAAAATGAAAGCAGGATAAGCATATCACTGTCAACACTAGCTACATGGAATGTCTCTGCGGAAATCCAGTGTAACCGAGGCCTATGGAAGTAAGACCCAGTAGTTGTGTAGCTCGCTTAGCTGCGAGATGAGATATGAGGCATACAGACGTCGTATAGCAGCGAATAGGAGGAACCAGATAGGCTGAAGCCGATGACGTAGGTGGCGTCTATACGTCACACCCCAAGGAATAAATATAAGCACATGCATGCGACTGGTGCATCAGTTCCGGTGCCCTGAAAGAAGAAGCTGTAGACGACTAACATCTGGTACTCAGAGGAAGCAGCGTCAAAGAACGAAGACTAAATATAAGCCATAGACCAGGATTAAGTGCTCAGGAGAAGCCGAGGAACTATTCCGGCATTACTCTGTATCATCCAACGTCGAGAAAGGATACCGTCGTTAGGACCCCGAATGCAGTCTATCCCTGTCACCATCTTGCGAGCGTGCAAGCCGATAGATGTCGCGTCAAGTTTCCGTGTAAATCGTAGCAGCCAGGATTAAGTGCTGTCGTAAAGCCAAGCTCACGGATTTAGTGCGAATCTGTAACCTTAAAACCCGTCGTGTGGAAATCGTATCGTGAAACCCGGTGCCCGAATGAGCTGCAAGTGAGAAGTCGAGTCTCTACGTTCTAATTCTGATATTCAAGGAATTCTGGCGTAAGCAAGGAGCATACTCACCTACAAACGGATTACCCGATCTGCGTCTACAGTCCCACGCTGTTCATCCAGGAAGAGAAACGAAGAGCCAGCAGAACAGAAAGTACCGTTGTATTGCAATCATTAATTTACGCAGCCAAACCCTAGTAATCGCCCACCCCGTTTGTTAGAAGAGATGTTTATATTAATTTGTACGAAGGTCTCTGTACTTAGAAAGGATAGACTAGTGTTGTATCGGTGCTTGTGATTATTGTAGTAGAAACTGTGCTTTTGTAATCGTGTTTACGAGAAGGTTAATATAAGATTAAACGAGAGGGTGTCTTTGTCTACTTTACGAGGAGTATGATCACAGGACGAAAGTAGGGAGAGAAGAAGCAGAAGAAGAACTAAGACAGTCCTGGTCCTGGTCCGAATGAACGATATGTTAGAACGATTGATGGGAAGCGTAGAATCGTTAGCCTCTGGGCAAACTATAGTGAGCAACCAGCAAACGGTTGTTAATGGTCAACAACAAGAGCTGATGAGTCGACTGGAAGAACTCAATGACAGCAATCCTGTATGTCTGATCACTTAGAAGTCGTGTCTGAGAGAGTGGATGGCATGGAAGCCAAGCCCGCAGATTATATAACGAACTCAGATCCTCAGCCCACGAGGATTGCCGCTAGCCCAGCTGCCACAGCCTTCACTCGAGCCAACTTGTCGAATATCTCGGAGGAGGTTAGTAACATCTTACCAACTAGTGGGTCCTCCGATATCGATCCACCACTTAGGAGAAGCGTGAAGATCCGAGAGAGAACTAACAGAGCTAATTCAATACCAACTGCCTCTTTGTCTTACCACCTATGGCCTTACCATCTGAGCCACCTCCATCCTTTTTCCATATGGGAGGGGATTTGCATCGGGGAATCGGCGGAAGGTTGACACCCTGAGACTACCTCAGGCAAGCAGAGTAGCGTCTGGCTTGGGTCTCAGGGGCGCCCAACGTGAGAAGAGATGTCTAGTCTCCGGCCTCAGGATATGCGGGTCCGCTGTTGTCATAGTAGCCACCTGTAGCGGGTACACTATATTCAACAGCATCCCGGTATTTCAATGTATGTGCCACCCCGTCGAACAGGTAAAAATGATAGTGAATCCATGAAAATCCGGCATAAACACGACGTAAATATACAAACGTGTGACAGCGGGCATCGGGCTTCATGTTCTCGTCGGGGCCCAGGATCTGAAATCTGGCACCTCTGATCTAAGTTCTGTGACATGAGATCCACCAGTTATAGAGCCATGACTGAAACGTATCTGTCGTAATGTAAAAAAGCCCAATTTTCCTAAAACCTGACCTGGAGCTTGTGCATCTGAGAGGCAGGCTTGTATGAAGGATGGGCTGTTGCCACACCGGACGAGAGGAAGGCCGTTTGGAGTTACCTCGACCGTTAGTCTCTATGATTCTTCAATCTTTATATCGACCGGAACGTAACGAATGCCTCCTCCTCGTCCATCGGGAATTCGCCCGATCGATAGCCGGACGTGCGTCATGTTCTACCAATTAAGAACTGTTCGGCGGTAGAGTCGTCTAGCGCTGAAAGCACTGCCACACTATCGATGTGTGGTAGTCCAGTGTGGTTAGGGATCTGTCGGATGAGCCCCACGTTTGTGGGTTGGCCCGTCACGTGTCTCTTCTAGTTTCCTGTGCATTGTTTTTGCTTACTGGTGAGATTCCAGTGTTTGATGGCATTACGCTAGCGCTATATAAAATAACAATTACTGTGGCTGTTTTGCATGTTTCTAACTTTAGTCTTTAGATCGCTTCGCTTGCATTAGTGGCTAAAATCGAATATAAGCGTAGAAATCGCCTGTTGAATTATCGCTCACCCGTCTCTGCGTGATCCGAACGGACAAGCAACGAATGCCTGTTCAATGTGCACCGGGAAACTCGATGGAAAACCGGACGTGCGTTAACTTCTACGAATGAGTTACTACACGGCTGCAAAGTCATCGTGTGCTGCGAGCGCTGTCACTTGTCGACGCTACAGACTATAGACGCAACCCGGTCCAGAGACTCATTCGAAGGTAGACAGTTGGTCAGAGTTAAGAGTTTTAGAAACTATGAGCCCCACTTTGAAATCATCCAAGCCATCTGTCACCTGTCGACGGGAATCCATTGGTTAGTTATACGTGTGGTGGGCACGCCACTGGCTAATCCATCTAGTTTACTGTGCATTGTTTTGCTAGCTGATGTAACAGTCTAGTTCCAGACTATCGAAATGTGGCCTAGGCTAGCACAGAGAGTTAGGTGCTATATGAATGTTCAACTGCAGTTATATAGAATTTGTTCTCCATCGAAGTTCACAAATGATCGACTTTTAGACTGCCGATATGCCATAGCAGTAGCGTAGCGCTACTCTAAAGAAGATACACAGTCTAAGTTTTGATTCGTATTATATACAACTAAAAATTAAATGAAACCGTGCCATGGTCGTTGACCTAGACATCTAAATGCTGACCTAGAAACCGTCTTGCTAATTCCTACGATCGACAAAATTCGCACAATGTCCTTGTCACACAGATTCAACCTATCGTGACCTCTCTCAACCGTCCGCCACCACCAAGCGCCGAATGCTCCGAACTCCACCGCCACCACTCGCCAGCGACACATTCCCCACACCGGTCATCGTAATGGTCATCGTATTATTATCATGAATGACTTTAATCGCGCCGGTATCTAATGCACAAGGCATCAACCGATGGTACATCAAAACCAAGCTTTTATTGGGTCAACACAATTTGAAAGAGGTCATGCACTCTTTAAGTCGAGAGCGAAAGTACACAAGCGACTGAGCAGAACGGACTGGCACAGGAAGAGAGTTAAGAAAATAGGTCCTGGAATTGAAAAGCTCATTCACCAAGAACAGTCCTTGTTTTAGGTATGACTAGAGAAAGGTAATCAAAGGTGAACTTGTTGAATAATGGGATTGAGGAATGAGGAGTAAATAATGCGACTGAGGAATGAGGAGTAAATAATGGAAATGAGGAATGAGGGGTGAGTTTATGTAGAAAGGTAGAAAGTTGGTCAGAGTTAAGAGTTTTATAAGCTATGAACCCAATTTGAAACCAATCCTGCGCACATACATACATATATACATATACGTGTGTACATAAGTACGTAAGTATGTACATATCTACGTACGTATGTGTGTATGTTTGTATGTAGTATGTTCCAACAACATCTATAGTCAGCGTTTGTATGTAAATAGGTTTAACTTCTGTGGCGTCAGTTGGTTAATGGAAGGCATGCACATAGGCAGACTACGGCACACACACACCACACACACACACACACACACCACACACACACACACACACACCAACCAAAACACACACCACACCACACACACACCACACCACACACACCACACACACACACCACACACCACACACACACCACAACCAAAACACACACCACACACACACACGCACACACGCACACACACACACACACACACACACACACACACACACACACACACACACACACACACACACACACACACACACACACACACACACACACACACACACACACGGAAAGCGGCTCAGTTAACATTTTAGACCGGAGTACCCGAAGTTATCGTCACATGACCAGAACTGAACAAGACCGATTTTTCGCCTATAATGGACAGACTGTATAAATGGTGTGTGAAAGCGTAGAGCGATTGTGGGGAAACTCTGAAGATTGTCTTGATGTACGTCGACGAATAAAAAGTTTAGTTGACTACGTCTATTACGAATAAAAAGTTTAGTTGACTACGTCTATTAAGCGCTTCCATGAGCTCGGATGACCACTAGGTCGAGCCGCCTCCATCTCATGCCAACTGTCATAGCAGCCACGGCAACAACATCTATAACTCGGGCAACTCAAGCCACGTACGTTACAACCTCTGTTTCAAACAAAATCTCTTACGCATCATACTTGAAAACTAATTACCGACATTGTCGGCCAAATTGATGTCATTAGATCGTAGGCAGGCGCACAATCATCACCTTTCGTGTTGGCTGCCCAACCGCAGACAAAGACATAACGGCAATAGTTGAGAAAGGCTTGCTGCCGATCTTTTAAACCTAAATCGATTGATGCTTGTCTGTAGTGTCAGATAAATAGTTGTGTGATGAAGTCACGTGATTACAGGCGGAAACCTAGTAAAATAGGGGTCAGCCGGAAATTTGCCTCGGCCGAATATCCCCTTTTTTGGACTATTCGGAAGTATTCGCCTCGGCAAATACTGCACACAAATAGTTGCTTGTCTGCCTCACATGCTGAAATTTGTAGGCTCATACTGTTAGCTTTGAGCTTCATCTAGCATATTCATTTGAAGAAGAAAAGTAAAAAAAAACGGAAGTCCATAACGGAAGTCAAGTCCATTTTATTAATTATTTATATCTAAAATTCAAAATGTATTAGTCAGTTATTACAAGTACAGAAATTTATTTCGATAATTTTTCATTACATGAAAATGTGCAGATTCGCATACGGAACAAATGGTACTCGGTTCGTACTCGGATCCGGCAAGTAGCACATCCAAATATTCAATTCGGTACTCGGTGGAAAATGTCTATCCGGCTGACCCTAGTTATTAATACTATGAATGCCATGATAGGATAGTGACTACCTGTGGCAGCATGGATATAAAATCGTGTGCATTTGCCTCCTTAGCCGCCTGAACTATCTCTTCAGCTGTTGCACTTTCTCGTCCATAGCGAATGTTTTCTGCGATTGTTGTTCCAAAGAGAATTGGTTCCTGACTAACGACACCGATATGTTTACGCAACCATGTAATGTTGAAGTCCTTTATGTCCAATCCGTCAATAAATAGCTGGCAAAGAATAAAACACACAGCTATAATATGAATGATCTAAAGTGTAAGTAATAGCAGTAAATGTATGTAAAACTTCTGCATAGACGCAGACGCAGTCTAGTTTTCAACAATTAGTGTAGGGACCTGCGAAGCTTCGATATTCGATTCGAAAACGAATCGGGCGGCGGTATTCGATTCGATTCGAAAATGATGTCATGATTCGAAAAATTTCGAATCTTTTTCGGAAAAATGATTAGCCCTTTGTTGTAAACTAATTGTTTTAATTGTTAACTGCGCGTGGATTGGTTGTTGAATTTCTACGTGCAACGCGGCACACGACGACAGCAAACCCTCAGCAACAGTGAATTGAAAAGGAAATTTCGTGAAGTAGGCCTACCTCTGATTTAGTTCTATAAACTGTACATTTCTCAGGATTCTTACCCTTCACATAGATTTCATGCCCTGAAAATGGTTGCACTGTTTCCAAGCACCTATATTCGCGAATTCGTGAACAGTTCTTCTCAGAGATGAAACTAACGAAATACAAAAACGGATTCAGACTAACAGATGACAATCTCTCTAATGAACTTCGAATTGGCACTGCGAACATTCCGGATTTGTGTTCTGGGAAGAAGCGTCAGATCTCACCTTAATCATTATTATAATTAAATATTGCACACCTAGCAAATGGATGCATTGTACAGACTAACAGTTTTATGTATTTTTAAAACTGAAGAAACTTGAAACATATTTTGTTTTTTTTATTGTAGTGTAGAACTGTAGGCATTAGGATAATTATGCTTTCATCATAAAAATTATTTTCATTTATTTTAAACTTGAAGTTTAACCGAAATTAATATTTTCTCATTTTCTGGGGCAAATTAATCTGCAAAAATTAGCCTGCGATTGACATACGGCCCCAGAGCTGCCCTTAAAATCTTAGGGCGGCCCTCTATTGAAAGAAGTTGCCCATGCCTGGCTCAGATGAATGTACACCAAAGTGTGGTTATGCAATTGGTACAATAAAGAATATACTTACTTACTTAACTCATAAATTATTTGTGAGTTATTCTGTCAATTAGCTTAATGTTTAGTTTAATTGATTTTAAACTCCGGGAATGTTATTGAGATATTGATACTGTAGTACGCCTGTGCTATCACATACACACTATTTGAATATCAAAACATGGTTTCGGTATCCGCTGATTCGATTCGAGATTCGATTCGAATTCGAATCTTAACCCCCGATTCGATTCGAGATTCGATTCGACGGAAATTTGTGATTCGCAGGTCCCTAAATTAGTGTTCAACAAACTTCACAGTTTTAGAACGAATCGTAAGAGGATAACGATGGAAATGACCCGCATAAACGGCGACAATAAAACTTACTGCTGACCATAACTTGACTTGCTTCAGGCTGCCACTCTTATCGCTGTGCCAACGTGGGACTAGACTCGTTAAACAGGCGCATTTTAGTGATATGCCATAGCTATTTACAAGAGCGCGTGCAGTGGCCATACACCGCAGGATCTATGGCTCACACATGGCAAATTCTCGTCAGATTCTACCTTAGTTGTTCAGTGTTCACTCTATTGTTGCCTAATATCCGGGTAAGAGAAGGTGGTTGAACTGCGGATCGTTTTAATACGACGCAGTTGGTAAAAACAACCTTGAACAAGTTGACTTACAAAAACATGAACGAACATGATCATACAGCTGTCAAAGTAGACTCAATAAGATAACTTCTGATACCTTCCAGTATCTTTATCTGTAATGTTTATATTCTAGGGGCGTGGTGGCTCAGTGGTAAGTTCGGCGCCTTGTGACCGGAGGGTTGCAGGTTCGAATCCCACTCTAGCCGCTGCGTACGGACCTTGGCCAAGTCCTTCACTCGCAATTGCTCGTGGCGCTTCGGCGTGAAAATTCCGGCACAGTATCAAATGCTGTAGTCGGGAGCGCCTCTGAGTAGTAGTTGACTTCGAGAGGCGCTATAGAAATATCCGTAATAAATAAATAAATAAATATTCAGGCATGATTCCAGCTTTCCGCGTCGTTACTCCCTCAAATTATCTCTCTTTATTCGATACTTATCGAATACAGGAAACAATAAATTAGTCAGCCCAACTTCTACAGCGTTTCATCGTCACATAATTTTGGTTACTGAGTTGGCTTGACCTTATTCGATCCACCTTCAGTTCGTCAGAACTAAACAGTGGTCAACAATCCACGTTGGCAGAGTGAATCGGAGCCATCCGCTTCCGAGTTAGGGTTCGACCTCTGTTATCGTTAGCAGCCCACTCAGTTCATATATAGGCTTATATAATAATGTATATAGACATAGGTCTAGAGACACATGCATCTGGCTTTTCGATCGATTGCTCCTCAGCCTTCCCATCCAATTAAAGTGTCATCTCTTTAAGAAATCGTACCCTGATTCCTCTGAATCCTCCGTCTTTCAGTCTTTTTTGTCTTAAACGAAACCCACCTCAGCAGCTCCTCAAATTCCTGCTCTCTCTTCTCCTCTCTCTCTCTCTCTCTCTCTCTCTCTCTCTCTCTCTCTCTCTCTCTCTCTCTCTCTCTCTCTCTCTCTCTCTCTCTCTCTCTCTCTCTCTCTCTCTCTCTCTCTCTCTCTCTCTCTATCTCTCTCTCTCTCTCTCTCTCTCGCTTTCTCTTTCTGGTCTATCTGGCAACTGGACTTGGAACTTCACTTGGAATCTCTGAACAACCCTTTTGACAACAGCTCTAGAACCAGCGCAGCTCTCGCGAATAAATTGGTGCCCTGCTCTTAGCCTTTAAATAGCGCTTTACAATATTGGAGTTTACCATTACGTTTACTGCCACGTAGGCCTACAAGACCACCTCTAGTATGAATACTTGCCAGATCGTCGCTACAGGTCATCGGCAAGAACATTCGGGTGCATTCAGGTGCCCACTACTATTTAGAATTTTCTAAAGCGTTCAATAAGGCGAGACATACTTCCTTAGCAGAACATCTCGCTTAACAGCCTATCCCAGACAACGTCTACAATTGGATCATCGCCCTAATCAACGAGCGGCAGCAGAGAACCAAATACAAATGTTCTTGTACATGAATGCGGTGTGTAATTCTTATATAATACACGAATATATATATACAAGAAAGACAATCAACGCCAGTATCGTACAATGATCGGAGTTGTGACCTATAAGCTTTAAAATGGCAATATCGAAGCTAAAACAGTTGTCTCACACTAACGTACTAATAAAATGCGCAGATGACAGTTACCAATCTACCAACAGCGACCTGGTGGAATCTGAGATAAAACATGTCTCAGCATGGGCTGAGTCGTGCAATCTAAAACTGAATCATGCAAAGATCCAATAAGTGATCGTTCGGAAACCTGGTAAAGGGCTGGGAGAAGAAGTGTCCAAGGCAACACCGAACTTGGCCGAACTTGGCCAATGGGCGTTATGATGTCAGACAACTCAACTTCGACTCGCCTAGCAACAATGTAATCATTAAGGCAAGGCAGTCGATGTACGCCCTTCGTGTCTTATCTGTGCATGGGCAATCGGGTCAGTCAGTGTGGAAAGTGTTAAGAGCAACCACAGTGTCGCGGGTGATATAAGCGGTCTCGGAGTCGTGGTGGGACTTTGTGGAAGGAGAGGGACGCAGACGGCTTCAGGCAACAACACAGCGTCTGGTTCGGTCTCGTTATCTACCGGAATCCCACCAAAGTTTCCAGCAGTTATGCCTCACTGCACCCAAGGGCCCACAATAGAACAATAGGCCTACCAAAGCCTGCCACAACACTTTTTCTACTATCATTAATAACACAGCACATGTGGTACATCAGTTATTACCTCCCGTGAAAGAGTTACCTACTCGCTGCACCCATTGCGAGGGCCCACAATAGAACAATTCTAAAGCTGACTCTCTAGCCCATAAACATTTGTTATCCGAATGCTATATTCCTAATTATATTTGTAACAATCTACACCAAAGTGCGGTTAGCAGTTGGTTTTAATCAATTATATACTTACTCACTTACACACTTTATTTTCCATTAGAAAACTAGATAAATATTTCTCAAACGACAGCGTAGAAGCTTCTCGAAACAGTGTGGGATATACAAATGCTCGGACCGTTCAGGCGAAAGAAAGATTGGGGAGAAGTAGACACGCTGCGGATACGTGGCTCATTGACTTAGAATATGGACGGTTGTCACGCTGACTGTAGGATCACTAAAATACCGCTCCGAATTTCAAGATTCAACCGTGTATAGTCTGCCGTGAGAGAATAGTAGAGGCGAGGACGTGACAATTACGAGTAATAATTTTTCATTCACGACATTGACTATACGCTACTAATTACTTTCAAGCCATCTACTTTTGGTTGGAGAAGTGGCGCAGTTCGGCTTTGACGGCTAACATACATCATTCTATCACAGAACAGATTGAGTGTGCAAGCAACAAGTTTCTTTTGAGTGATATGCAATAAAAGAGTCGCGTTTGGAACTGACGGAGAAAGGACAAGGATAAGGGAAAGGAGGTATATGTTTAGTCATTGTCTATGATGAATAGCAATTAAGGTCCATTATGGCAAGCTTGAGCGAACTGAAGACCGGATGCCCGGCAATTAAGTAATTGTTCTGTGTTCGCAAATTGACCACCCGGTAACCCATCAGATGGCAGGAGACAGAAAAGAATATTACAGAGGTTTGGTTGTGAAGGCGTGTCTCTCTCATTGAGCCGTTGTTGATGGATCATGGATCACAGGCCTCACTGCGCTCACACAAATCATAAGGGTGTATCATCCTGGAAGTTGTTATTTATGAAGTACAACTAAAAGAAGACAGGGAGAAGAAAGTTGTACACTTGGTTGTTCTCAGATTAGTCGTCCATAGTCGAATTATAGTATCCTACCATCGTCAATTCATAAACAAATGTTAGTTATGGGCGGGTTATTAGACAAGAAATACTGAGTATCATCTGCACAGTTAACAGATATCAGAGTTTTATTACCTGTCCTTCTATCAGGTCGTAGAATCGTTGGATTAACTGCACGGATGTGCTCTTTCCACATCCACTTGCACCGACCAACGCGACTGTTTGACCAACATTCACTTTAAGACTGAGACCTTTCAGGACCTGAACAACAGATTGATAAATACATCACTAACGATACAACATAATTTGTCCATGTTTGTTTGTAAAGTATTAGGGGCAAAGAAGCAGAGACATATTAAGGCTAGACTGCCTAGATTGTATAACAAAAAGAGTGAGAGAGATAAAGAGAGCAAGAATAAGAAAGAGAAAGAAAGAAAAAGAGAGAGGAGAGACTGACAGAGAGACAGAGAGAGACAGAGAGAGACAGACAGAGACAGAGACAGACAAAGACAGACAGACAGACAGACAGACAGAGACGTGGTGGGGCGTGGTGGCTCAGTGGTAAGTTCGGCGCCTTGTGACCGGAGGGTTGCAGGTTCGAATCCCACTCTAGCCGCTGCGTACGGACCTTGGGCAAGTCCTTCACTCGCAATTGCTCGTGGCGCTTCGGCGTGAAAATTCCGGCACAGTATCAAATGCCGTAGTCGGGAGCGCCTCTGAGTAGTAGTTGACTTCGAGAGGCGCTATAGAAATATCCGGAATAATAATAATAATAATAATAATAATAATAATAATAATAATAATAATAATAATAATAATAATAATAATAATAATAAGTGACCGACATCCTGGCCGTTTCGTACCTACCTAACACTTCAGTGACCGCGGGTGCAGCGGCTGAGATGGCAGCTAGTCGCAAAAACGCCAAGTACAGTCAGCTCTTGGCTACTTACCACTTTGTCCCCTTGGCCTTCGAAACCATGGGTCCCATAAACAACGACGGCCTGGCCTTTATCACGGCGCTTGGAAAGAGCCTGAGCACCATCTCCGGTGAAGCACGAGAAACCTCATACCTCTTCCAACGCCTGACGCTGACAATCCAACGCTTCAATGCAGTAGCTTTCCGCAGCACTTTCCCTCTCTCGAATCCTGAGGAATAGAGGCCGTTCCAGATTATTAGCTTATTTTAATTAATATTTAAGTCCCCAAGGGATCATATGTACCTTGGGGCAAAAAAAAATAATAATAATAATAGCAGCGACAGCCTTGACGAATCTGTTACTGGCTGGCATCTGCCCACAGGAGCTACGCCCCATCCTCTTTGGCGGCACACTCTTTGCTCTCAAGAAAAGCTCAGGAGGCCTACGACCTATTGTCATAGGATACTTTTGGCGTAGACTTGCCTCGAAGTGCGGGAATGCTTACATAATGCCCAGAGTGACACCACACTTGATACCTAAACAACTGGGTGTCGGCGTACCAGGAGGCTGCGAGGCCGCGATTCATGCAACAAGAAGATTCTTGGAAGACATGAGCCAAGATTCCATAATCATAAAACTCGATTTGGCAAACGCCTTCAACAGCTTGCATCGAGACAGCATGTTGGCCTCGTTAACAGAACGGTGCCCCGAACTCTCCGCGTACTGCCATCTGGCGTACGCTGAACCATCCAGCCTGAAATACGGGAACTTCACTCTGCTATCACAAGAAGGCCCACAACAAGGCGACCCTTTGGGACCGGTTCTCTTTTGCTTTCCGCTTCAAGGAATTCTGTCTCAGTTACAATCGCCACTAGCCTTTGGATATTTAGATGATCTCACCGTGGGCGGCGGGCACGAAATGGTCTGTGAGGACGTAGCGGCAATAGTGAAAGGTTGCGCCCTTCTGGGTTTAACTATCAACAACTCGAAATGCGAGGTAATAGCCAAGAACGCAGAGATCGCCCTACCAGAACCTGCGAATCAATTCCTGCGTATTGATCCGTCATCAGCTAAACTGTTAGGCGCACCACTATCGTCACGAGAGGCCTTAAACGAATCCTTCAACTCAGTCACGACGAACTTGGCAAGAGCCATGAAAAAACTTGAACAAATACCAAGACAGGATGCGCTCCTGATACTACGAAGCTCAATAGGGGCGCCGAGGCTCATCCACATCTTGCGCTGCACGCCCTGTCATGACCACCCGGGCCTCACGAGATTCGACGAAAGACTACGCTCGGGCATCGAGAGCATTCTTAACATCTCTCTTTCTGACGATCAATGGACACTCGTTTCCATGCCTATCAGGATGGGCGGACTGGGAATAAGGAGAGCTTCTTCGTTGGCACTTCCAGCTTTTTTTTAAGCTTCAGCCGCAAGATCTCACCTCATCCAATCACACATCCTCGCCCTTACACAGGTTCCTGAAGACTCTGTTGTGGAAATAATGAGAACTCGTTGGCAGCAGAGCATCGTGGAAAAGCTCTTTCCCGTCTTTAGAATACAAACAAGCATCATGGGACATACCATTGTTATCAGCAGCCATGATGATATCCTCGATCCCAGGATCCGTACGATCGGGCCAGGCTAAATGCTATACAGGCCCCGCATGCCTCAGACTGGCTCCATGCCCTTCCGCTTGCAGCACAAGGCCTAAGACTGGATGACGAGTCGCTGAGAGTGGCTGTGGGCCTAAGACTGGGTGCAGTCATCTGTGCCCCACACACATGCGCATGCGGAACGGCGGTTTCTGCCAGAGGCTCACACGGATTGGCTTGCTCACAAAGCTTTGGCAGACAAGCTAGACACGCATCAATAAATGACATCGTGCTGCGCAGTCTCATAAAGGCAGGCACCCCTTCAATCAAGGAACCGGCTGGCCTCTCCCGACTAGACGGGAAAAGACCTGATGGTCAAACTCTGATTCCGTGGAACAGCGGACGTTCCCTAATTTGGGATGTAACGATAATTGACACTTTTGCGCCATCATACTTGGCCGAGACGTCTACATCAGCGGGGGGGGGGGAGCTGCAGAAATAGCCGCAACTCGAAAGAAGACCAAATACGCGGAGCTACTGACGAGGTACAGTTTCACACCAATAGCATTAGAAACGATGGGACCCATAGACCTCGAAGGCTTGGCGTTTATCAAAGAACTCGGCCGACGGTTGACAAGAATAACGGAAGACCCTCGAGAAACCTTCTTCCTGTTACAAAAATATCCATCACAATCCAGAGGTTCAATGCTGTCGCGTGCCTTGGCACGATGGGGAACCAGAATCCTGATTTCAATGTTACCGGATAATGATAACGCAATGAATAATTAGATATAATAATAATAATAATAATAATAATAATAATAATAATAATAATAATAATAATAATAATAATAATAATAATAATAATAATAATAATAATAATAATAATAATAGTAATAATAATAATAATAATTACAGCTATGGAACGCCGAAAGTCAAATCACACATTCAGATAATTACGCAGCATACAGACAATCGTATTGGGATGGTCCTCTCGTGAAGAGAGTGGTGGACTCATTGGACGCCTCTCTGGTCGACGCTTACCACCAAGCAAGATTCAAAGCAGCCTCAGCACCACACGCCAGCGACTGGCTGTTCGCACTGCCGGTGTCATTATGCGGGCTGCGATTGGATGACGAGGCGGTAAGAATTGCAGTAGGCCTCAGACTGGGGACGAATATATGCGAACCCTGTGGAGCAATGGTCACGGCGGACGGGTCGCACGGGATGTCGTGCAACCTAGGACCTGGCAGAATCGCCAGACATGCGGCTTTGAATGATTTGATAAGCCGAGGCCTCTCACGAGCGGGCGTCCCTAATATCAAGGAACCACCTGGGCTGTCGAGAACGGACGGGAGACGACCGGACGGACTTACGCTGATACCATGGCGCAGAGGACGAAGTCTTGTATGGGACGTCACCGTAACTGACACTGTGGCGCCCTCTTACCTTCATGCAACGTCCGCGACATCGGGAGCAGCAGCGGAACTAGCGGCCACAAGAAAAAACAACAAGTACAGCCAGATCCGCGGAGACAATTTTTTTTGTCCCTCTGGCTTTCGAGACCTTAGGCCCTATCAATGACGACGGAATGGCCCTTATAAAAGACTTGGGAAGAGGCTTAGCTTTAACCACCGGAGACCCAAGAGAGACTTGCTATCTATTCCAGCGGTTGTCAATCACCATGCAACGCTTCAATGCAGTTGCCTTCATAGGAACTTTCATGCGGCCAGAAATTGTCGAGTGATGCGCCGTTCCAGAGTAACATCTCCGGATATAGTTTTAGACAACCCGAGGGATCATATCTACCTCGGGTAAAAAAATAATAATAATAATAATTATTACTTATTTAATCATTTTTATTTCGATTTATTATTACTTCAATGTTTTACAATCAATGATTCTAGCTTCTGTCCCATTGTGCGTTTGCTAATGGTGTAATAAAGAATATACTTACTTACTTACTTTTAAAACTAAAACGAAAATTGTAACAATAAAAACTAAAACGAAACGAAAATCGATCAAACGATAATAATAATAATAATAATAATAATAATAATAATAATAATAATAATAATAATAATAATAATAATAATAATAATAATAATAATAATAATAATAATAATAATAATAATAATAATAAAGAGAGAGAGAGAGAGCCTTTGAAACGTATAAAGTCTTTTCGACACTGATGCTGAAAACAAGCGCCAAGCTCCTTATATAAGGTAGTTGCTTAATGGTTGAAGCTTGTCGTCAGAAGACACCTTGTAGTGTTTATTGGTATGCCACACCAATACTAAAGAATCCAGAGCCTGAAGAACATCTGAAGTTAGTTAGGCTATAGAAATAAATAATTAAACTAGAAAGATGCTCGGTTAGGTAAGGCTTAAACTTATGCACGTGTGATTAGTATCTAAAGGATTTGATTCTACATTTGGATATGTAGAAGTGGTGCTTAATTGGTTGATATTGTCTGATTTGCTCAACAATTATATATCTGAAATTTGAAAAACTCCGTGCAACTAAATTGCTAATCTATCTAGCTAATGACAGTGATGAGAATAGAGGTTCAAACAAAGTAGGCCTAACAGGCAAGATTCAATGCAAGAAATCTTTACATACACTGACTCATGACATGTTTGGTATTTCTTTGCCTCTATTCCGTAAGCGACTGGCTCGTAGATATGAACACAGCTTAAGTCGCGACTAAAATCTGGCTAGTCGGCGACTAGCGGATAATTCGGTATGCATGGACACATCGTAGCCCTCTAGTCGGCGACTAGCGCTAGTCGGTCTGTGAGGTTGGCGTAAGTTGGCTAGTCGCTACTTAGTGAAGATAATCAACATGGCGGCCGTCGCGATTCACCCACTTAAACGAAGTTTGAGACGTCAAAGAGTGTTTCGGGGTACGATAGTTCAATCTGCTGGTTGTCGAACGCATGGGCGGCGATCATGGGGGTTCAAGGGGGACATGACCCCACCTTTAAGAGTGGGGGACACGCCATACATTTGTCCCCCAAATTTTGAAGAAACACCAAAAAGGCGAACAAATGTAATTGCGCGTGAGGGTTTTCACTGCCTTTTTGACCAGATGAGGTAAAAACTCTATTTTTGAGCAGAAGTGTCCCCCGCGAAAATTCTCAGAAAGAAGAAGAAATTCGTAAAAAAAAGTCTTAAAATTGTTTGTGGATGAATTTGTAAAAAAAGGAATCAATTTTTTACACGAATTCCTAAAAAAAGGCAATGACATTAATGTTGGGAGATCCGAAAAAAGTAGTAAAAAGAGGTGAATGACTAAAAAAAGGTCATCAACTTTGGAGATGAATTCGTAGAAAAGTCATCAAGTTTTTGTGGAGATGAATTCGAACGATGAACTTAATTCGCCATCACAAAATGCTATTAGGCCTAATATGTGACAAGCCGTATATAAATGGTCGTCTAAGGGGCCATCGATATATTACGTACGCAATGAGCGGGGAGTGATCGGATTTAGGTGATTTTGCGTACGGGTGCGTAGGGTGAGGGGAGGAGTCTCGACAAAACGTGTACGTACGCAAAATAAATTTCTAACTCTATGTAACCCTATGGCATCTTATTACATTATATAAAGGCCATGTGCAGTTATTCTGTGCTGTGAACGAGACCTTATGACAAAGTAGCAATATAAAAACTATTAACATAATCGATCTCAACCCAAAGATTTATTAATCAAAATTAGTACATGTTTTCCAGATGCTTTATCAATATTATGTAGTATTAAAACTTTTTTAAATGTAAGTGTTAGTACTTAGTAGTGTTGTTAGTATTTTATTTCTTCATGACAGTTCACACATTTAGCTAGCAAATATGATGTTTAACAAAAATATTAGTAGCCTACGGTAAAATAAATGTCTTACAGATGACTAGCAAATTAACTTTTGGTAGAGAAGCTTAGTTGTACGTACACATGGGGAGGGGTACACCAAATGTGTGAGGTGCAACAGGGGGTATGAAAATATGATTTCTTTGCGTACTTAATATATGGATGTTCCCTAAGGAATCTCTGCTGCGGGCAATTCAGGTAGGCCTACCATAAATTTAAACCAGTTGTTGGTATTAGTTTGTTCTCAGTTCTCACAGTAACCGTTATAGTCCGTCCAGTGTATATGGAGATATGCCATGTTACACTATAATTTTTCAGAAACCAACAAAATAACCTCTGCTGGCATTGTGAGGAACAGAGTTTTGCTTATGAACTCACTTGATGCATCTGAGAAATGTGTATAGGTTTTACTTGAAGGCATTTCTACTTGTAAATAAATTAACTGGATGTTTTTTATATTTAATAATTTATTGTATTGTATGCTGATGAAGTTGAAGTTGCTGAGAAACATATCCCAAAGAAGAAGAAAATCACAACTACAACTTGGTTGTCGAGTGAAGCTGTGGGCATGGCAGCGGACAGGAAGGCTGCAAAGAAAGCAGGCGACAAGCAGGGCACTGAATAGTGCCTTCCAAAAACAAGCACGGGAAGATAAAGAAAAACATTTAAATGAAATGTGCAAAGAAATGGAAGATGAAGGAAGGAAAGGGAGAACTAAAGAATTCTTTTCAAGAGTAAAGGAAATAACGGGAAAATTCACACCTAGAATGGGCTCAATGAAGACAGGAGATAGAAACGTAATATGCGATGAAGAGAAGATGAAGAAAAGATGGAAAGAATACACAGAAGAGTTATATAGTATAGATAAACGAGTCAAAAAAGAGCAAATTGATGTTACAGGGAATGAAAAGGAACCGGAGGTTATGGAAGCAGAGGTAGAATGGGCAATAAAACAACTCAAGGATAATAAGGCGCCGGGTCATGATGGAATACCTATAGAACTGATAAAAGCAGGGGACGATGCAATGATAAAAACAATAACAAAATTATGCAGTCAAATATGGGCAACTGGAGAATGGCCGAATGATTGGAAGAAGTCGATCTTCATACCGATATTCAAGAAAGGCGACGCGAGGGAATGTGAAAATTACAGGACGATAGCAATAATATCACACACTAGTAAAATATTACTGAAAATAATCCACAAAAGAATGGAAAGCACAATAGAGAGGGAACTTCCGGTGAACCAGGCTGGTTTCAGGAAATCTCGAGGAACTAGAGACCATATTGCCAACCTAAGGTGGATAATGGAACGGCAAAGGGAGTATGGACAAGAGGTGCACATCTGCTTCATTGATTATAGTAAGGCATTCGACTGCATTAACCACGATTTAATGTGGAAAACTCTACTTGAGATGGGAATTCCGAAACACTTGATATGGTTATTAAGGGGACTATATGAAGATCAGATAGCGGTGATAAG
Organism: Allolobophora icterica; assembly: GCA_963556255.1. NCBI lineage: Eukaryota > Metazoa > Annelida > Clitellata > Crassiclitellata > Lumbricidae > Allolobophora > Allolobophora icterica. The sequence goes on along the minus strand of OY744607.1, from coordinate 28,265,339 downwards.
AACAGAATACGGAGACACTGATAAATTCAATATTAAGAAAGGGGTGAGACAGGGATGCATTTTGTCTCCATTCCTGTTGAACTTATACGCTGAAAGAATAATGAGAATGGCGGAAATGGAAGGGGCAAAAGAGGGAGTAAAAATTGCGGGAAGGACATTGAATAATCTTAGATATGCGGATGATACAACACTAATGGCAAAAAGAAAAGATGAGCTGATAGAATTAATAAGAAGGGTAAGGAGAGAAAGTGAAAACGCTGGCTTATACTTAAACATAAAGAAGACAAAAGTCATGACAACAGCAGAATGGGATACTTTTGAGATTGACGGAGAAGAAATAGAGGTGGTAGAAAGCTTCACTTTCCTGGGATCATTGGTCGAAAAAGAAGGAAAATGTGATACAGAAATAAAACGAAGGATTGCGATTGGGAAAGCTGCAATGATTGGACTGGAAAAGATATGGAAGGACAAGCATGTGAGCATAGATACAAAAAAAGGCTCGTGAGAGCCCTAATCTTTCCAACGGTTCTGTATGGTTGTGAGTCGTGGACAATGACAACGAACATGGAGAAAAAGGTCAACGCATGTGAAATGTGGATATGGAGAAAGATGTTGAGAATATCATGGACAGAGAAAAGGACGAACGAATCAATACGAGTGGAGATTGGTGTTGAGAATGAAGAGTCATTAAAACAAAAGGCGACAAGATTGAAGCTAGGATTCTTTGGTCATGCTATACGATCTGATGGGCTAGAAAAGGAAATGATGTTGGCTTGTGGTGAGGGAAAAACAAGACGGGGTCGACCAAGGAAGAAATGGATGGATGAGATTCACGATGTAACTGGCATGAATTTGGAAGCACTAAGGGACCTGACTTCGAATAGGAAGCAATGGAGAATGTTTATCATGACGATCGCTAGAGCTCCAGGAGTTGACAGCACAAGGTGACAAGGTGATGCTGATGATGTTGATTTCTCTTTCTTAAGCCATTTGCAGTTATAGGCATTACAAACATTATATATATATATATATATATATATATATATAATTTTAAGTAACCTCTATGCAATTATTAATAATGCACGAGAATGTATAATAGGTACTTATTTTGTTGTTAAACATAATATCTTGTTTGCAATTAATGTTAATCAGTTAACTGCAAGTCGTGCTGTAGATCATGTTATCGAGGCACTTATGTGACAGATGCGAAAAGGTTCATCTCCCTAGCCAGAATGAAGATGACACAGGTACCGTGGGGTAGGATGCACTGTTCAGTGTGTTGTCCTGCCCAACTATATCACTAAACTAAATCATGTCCCTGATAATCTTGCAGTGGACAATGATGACGATGGTAACCATGAAAACACCATGTCGAAAGCAGCAGTGCAGCTGTCATTATCCACACCATCGCTGAGCAGGCATGAGTAAATGCAGGAAAGAAGCAAGAGATTGACTAAATAATGACATATTTTAGTAATTTTATTTTGCATTGATGCTTTTTGACATTAAAGTATATGATAAACAGAAGAACATTTCTTAAGCTGTTTTACTTGTTAAGGTGCTGCATGAATGAGAAGCTATGCTGGGTAAGTCTCTTTTGTGGCTGTCGAAGGTCAGCAATACTGGTTTCTGATATAGTTGACTCGGGTATGGATGCTGATGGAACACGCATTCTGACTGTATAAACTGAGTTGGACGATGGGTCAGCCACGTTGCCAGATGCCATCAGATGCAACTGACTGCTGCTGTCCTCATCTGTCTTAGTTAGTCGCCGTCTAGGGGCTAGTCGCGACTAGCTAGTCGCCGACTAGCGATAGTCGACCATCCCTTTTCATGGAGCGCATTTAGAGCGCATTTAGAAGACCGACTAGTTAGTCGGGCCCCAAATTAGTCATGACGCTAGGTTTTCCCAATATTTAAGTGGTTATAGTTGATAGCGCATGCGCGAGGTATTAATATGCGTTTGCTATGATCGTACAGAACTAAAGAAAGGTTGAAAGACGGTCGTAAATTTATACGAATCATATTTAATTCAGGTACATTTTTAAAAAGAGGCGTGGGCTAGGGTAACCATGAAAGTTGACAGCAAAGGCACAGTAAGAAGATGACACATAAATAGTGTTAGGACGTTTAAATTAGTTATGATGTAAGAGGTGACGCATTAGCAATAGGAACGACGCTATTTTGTGGCGCAGAAGGACATTCACACCATTTTGTGGCATTAGCACTGTAGACCAGGTCATGGGAAACTTGAAACTTCTTAATTCTGATTGTATCGGTGCTTGTCTCTAACAGTTACGGTAAGTTAGACTTTGGAAACTCTATCTGGATATCTAATGTTTGTAAGGCTTATGACTATAAATGGCTTAAGAATGAGAAATCAACATTATCAACATACAATACAATAAATTATAAATTTATTAAATATAAAAACACGCAGTTTATTTACAAGTAGAAATGCCTTCAAGTAAAATCTATGCACATTTCTCAGATTCATCAAGTGAGCTCATGAGCAAAACTCTGTCCCTCACAATGCCAGCAGGGGTTATGTTGTTGGTTTCTGGAAAATTATACAGGTTAACATGGCATGTCTCCATGTACGCTGGACAGACTGTAACGGTTACTGTGAGAACAAACTAATGCCAACAACTGGTTAAAATTAACGACCTGCGTTGCGGCAGGGATTCCTTAGGCGACCCATTAAATGCGATCGTCATGCGTCTTGTCACATATTAATAGTATTTTGTGACGGCTAAAATGAAAGACGTAATTAAGTTTATCGTTCGACAAGCAGCAGAGTGAACTATCGTGCCTCCGAAACACTCTTTGACGTCTTAAACTTCGTTTAAGTGGGCGAATACTAGCCAGATTTTAGTCGCCACTAAGAGTTAAGATGTACTCATTACTATGGCCTCGCCTGAAAACTAGTCTATTCGATAGTGATTTTGTATTGTCATACTGGGAGCGCCTCAGAGAACTTTCTGTTGACGTGGCTTTTCTAAACTTCAGCGAACCTACAGGATAGGTGATAAGATGGAATTGGTGTCGAATGGATTAGATTAGAAATGGCTGGGTTAAAGTAGAATATACTAGCCTACTAATAAAGAAGACTGGATTTGACTAATTAATCTATTAGTCAATTAGACCAGACAATACTTGATTAAATTGGATCTGACTGAATTGGAATGGCTTGTACTAGACTGGACCTCACTGGACTGAACTAAACATGGTCAAAGACACCTAAACCAGACCGGGACTACACCAGACTAGACTTGATACACTATGCTAAACCCGACTAAATAGGGCCGAGTAGAAATAAATTGTGCTAGGTTGTATGGGATAGAATTCTACGGAATTAGGCATGCATGTCAGATCAGATTCGTGAAGATAAAATTAGCTTGTAAGCATCTACTCAGCAGCAATAACAAGCTTATTGAAAACTCTATTAGTTTAAATACATATTTACAGGCACTTCAGGTCTTGCTGGATATTTGAAAATAGCATTTCTGAACTCGATGTTGCCTTCAATTTTGTCTGGCTTGTGACCACTGCTAGATCTGCTATCAATTGATGGCACCTGAAAAATCAAATACATCCAGGTAAGCATAAAGTAAAAGGACCAAAGAGCATAAGTCTAAAAGGCATTGGAGTATAAATTACATGTAATTGCATGTCATCCAGAAGGAAAAGAAACTAGGGTTCAGGCAGGTGTGTCTGTGTACGGAAGTAAAGGTACTTAACGAAGAACGCGTGCAAAATATGAAGCTAGAAGAGGTAAACAAGTTTATAAGTAACATCCAGTGGGCAGCAGAAAAGCAAACTCCATTGAAGCTGAAAAAACTGAACGTGAGATTGTGTACTGAATAAGTATAGATTCAGTATTTGAAAATGATTGATTCTTATTCTCTATTCTGTGCAACTGTTGAACACGAGCAGACAAGAACTTTTGCAGTTCCATCCTGAGACAAATAAAGAACTAAGGTGATTACCTCAAATATTATGAATGCATTATATTTTATAGCAAGGTCGCTAGGCGCCAGAGAGCCGGGAATTTAGATGTTCGATTTCCCGACTCTGGTGCCCGCGTTGCGCCCTTCCGATTCCCGGAGCGTTTGTTAGGCGTTCCGTTTTCAGTTGAACATCCCGCAGATTTCCTGAAGTGGACTCCTTTTCTAATTGGTCAGAAAGTGCGAGTGGCTGTGATGTTGAAGCCATAGATGGTGAGACAAATGAGACGGAGGAATAAGATTAGACCTGTCCCTTCTCTCTCTTATTCTAACACTCCTTCCCAGAGGGTGACCAATACCTGGCGGCCCACAGAGGCCCTGGGTGTTTCTGGCCTCATCAGGGTCTGACAGGATGGAAGGTGGAGGCGACTGGTCTGGTCGCTATTCGTGTGGTCTGTTGTATAATCTGTCACAATTTGCCTAATGTTTTGAAATATCCTTTGGTATCAGTGGCTGCCCACTTCGCTGGTTCCGGTCTTACTTAACTGACCTTTCACAGATGGTCATTCTCGGTGACTCTCGATCTTCCTGTTGTCTGTCAAACTCGGAGTTCCTCAAGGATCCGTGCTGGGTCCCCTTCTGTATATTCTGTTTACCGCTGACATTCCTCGTCTTTTTGCTAAACACTCTGCTGTAGGGCACCTGTAATATGTTGATGATGTCCAGGCCCTGGTTCGTGGTCTTCCTGCTCATCAACTTGCCCTCTGTCAATCAATTGAGTCACTTTCCTCCGATCTCCACTGTTGGATGTCCTCAAATCGCCTCTCTCTTAATTCTGTAAAATTTCAGCTGATCTGGCTTGGCACTCACCAGCAGCTCCTCAAGCTTGATTATGCAATTCTCTCCCAGCGGTTCCCCTTTTCTCCTTCTCGACAAGTGTTCGTGATTTGGGTGTCATTCTTGACAGGACTCTTTCGTTTGCTGACCACATCTCAAGCCTCTCTTGGTCTAGTTTTTATCATCTAAGCCTTCTAAGGCGTCTTCGTGCTGTCCGGCGTTCTGTTCCTTCCTCCACTTTCACCTCCATGGTTCATGCCTTTATCTGCTCACGCATTGATTATTTGTAATTCGCTACTTATTGGCCTGCCAAAATCCCGTCTGTCTCCACTTCAATCGGTGTTAAACGCAGCTGCTCGTCTGATTGCCCACTTCCACGCTACTCCCATATCTCGACTTTTATGTCTGAGCACTTGCATTGGTTTCCGCTCACTGCGCGTATCCAGTTTAAAATCATGTTCCTTACCTCTCGAGCGTTTCAAGGTCATGCTCCTCGTTATCTCTGTGATCTTATCTGTCGACCTCTTTCGGCTGCCTCTGGCCGTCCTCTCTGTTCTTTAGACCGACATGACCTCTTGGTCCCTCGGACCCGGACTTCTATGGCTCAACACCGTGCCTACGCATCTGTTGGCCCGTCCTTCTGGAATGATCTTTTTTCCATGACTCGTTCTCAGATCCTAACTGGGGGCATTTCTGCTACTTCTCGCTGTCTTAAGACTTTTCTTTTCTCACGGAGCTCCTCGCACTGGGAGCGCCTCTGATTAGGTTGTACTGCGAGAGGCGCTTTATAAATTCGTAAATACAATACAAGAAGATACCGAGCGAAGGAGACTTTTATCTTCTCTTTTAAGTTTTATTTCACATCTTTGTGGGGCGTGGTGGCTCAATGGTAAGTTCGGCGCCTTGTGACCGGAGGGTTGCAGGTTCGAATCCCACTCTAGCCGCTGCGTACGGACCTTGGGCAAGTCCTTCACTCGTAATTGCTCGTGGCGCTTCGGCGTGAAAATTCCGGCACAGTATCAAATGCTGTAGTCGGGAGCGCCTCTGAGTAGTAGTAGACTTCGAGAGGCGCTATAGAAATATCTGGAATAAAATACAAATGCAATACGATAGCATAACCAAGAAAGCTGGAAGAGAGTTAAATGTGTGAGGTAGTAAAAGATAAGACAAGGAGGATAAGAAAACAAACGAAGCAATAGAATCCAAAGATGACGAGGAACGTAAGGAGGCAGATGAAACTTTAGATGCTGAAGATTTGTTTGCCACCGATAAAATTGAAATTAGATGACAGGGCGGACAATGTACGTTAAGTGAAAGGTTTCGTCTTGAACTCTTGGCCCTATTAATTTTCCACCATGCACTTTGGTTTTTGCTCATAAAGTCTTTTAATAGGGAAAGCCAAGATTGTTGACATATATGTCCGCTAAATCTAGCTTCAACACAGTCAGTTCCTTCATTCCTTTCTTCCTTCGATAGTACGAAATTTGATGAACCTAGCAGTAATGATTCTTTACGCCATTTGCTACTGACAGATCAACTTCTCGTTATCCTCGTTAATTGTCCTTCTTCGTTTTGGCTGTTAGCGATTCACCTTCTTGATACTTCTTTAATTCTTTCCGTTCTTCTTCCCGACCTTGTTCTTCTGTCACTCTTCTTCATATCTTTTCGTATTCTGTCTTGATCTCCCACTCTACGTCGTTTCACTTATAATTTTTTTGAACTTTTCTCTAACAATTCCATTTCCCCTCGTTCTTCCCGTTCATTTAATGAAGTTGTGCCTCGTAATGCTTCCTTTGCTTGTTATATTGACAACTGCTATTGTCCTTCCGCTTTCGTACGTTCTAAACTTTCTCTTTTAAGTTTTATTTAACATCTTCTGGCTTGTTTAGCGTGTTTCAACTGTAATATATGTGCCTTTTCTGTTTCTTCTTCACGCTTTTTCTCTTCAATCTGTTGCCAACGTACCATCGTACATCATATTTCCTCGCTTTCTCAAATTCTAACATCTACTCAAGTCTCCTTCGCTCGGTATCTTCTCGATCTCATCTGAACTGTTCTAAATAATAATAATAATAATAATAATAATAATAATAATAATAATTGATTTGGACGTAACGTAACGGAACAAGTCGGTCGTGGAATTTTATCTCTCGTAGGGGCTTTAAATGTTTAAAGGTTACGCGAGTTCGTCAGAATACGTTTTTAGTATCATTGTTTTTCTATCGATACCAGGACATGGATAATCTTTATATTTTCTGAAGTTATGCTAGGGATTTTACAGGATTTTAAATTAAAATGTGTGAAATGCACAACTGGAAACCAGAATACAACTTCATTATCTACAACGGTAAAACAGTTAAAACATCTCACGACGTCACAATGCGCGTCGCCTAGCAACGCAATAAAAACGCTGATTCATTGACATTTTAAACATAATTTGTTGACATTCGGTTTCAATCCTCCCACTCCAGATGTCTCCATTATCTTCCTCTTCATATGTCCATCTATAATAACAATGCAATCCGGCTAAACCGAAAGGCAGAAGGCATCTTTTAATCGCAAGTCATGAGCCAACGGTCACCGAAAGACGTTGGCATATGCCCAGTTTGTTTTAACGAATTTAAACTACACCGTACTAAAGGCACACTACACTCCCATGGACCCCGTCGGAACCCATGTCCCGGATCAGACCAGGCGCCTATTAGTGGTATGCAAACAGGGACCCGCTCTTCACACACAGCGCATTCTGACGATAGTCCGTACGATAATGATAGCGACGAAAACCTAATAAGCAGTGAGCCGTTACGAGACATTTTAACCCATCCAAAGGTTAGAAGACCATTGATGAAACACATTCCACTTGCAACAAGAACAGCATGTAGGAACTTACTTACCAAGATCCTAAGGGCCGTTATACAAGAACCACATAACCCCTTAAAATGGCAAGATCTACTCCAATTTCCATCAATAATTCTATCAAAGCCCAAGAGGGGAGGCAAAAAGCGGAACCTGGGCAAGATAATTCTACAGCGCATCGAAGCCTGGCATAGTGGAATGGTCTTCTCTGATGTAGCTAAAGAAATCACGCCATCTGACACACGAACCAGGAGGAACGACAAGATCTACGATGGGAGCAAATATCTTGCCCAGGCAGTGTCTAGCAGACTCGAAGACGGCGACATAAAAGGGGCCCTTCGTTTGCTATGCTCTGATGATGTTCCTGTAGAAGATTCACCTAGAGTGATGGAAGAACTGCAGAAGAAACACCCGAAGGCTTACAATGACCGGAGGACACTGCCATGCCCTCAGGAAGACAAGTTTGACCCGATACAGATTTCTGGAAAGATGGTTTGCAATGCTATAGCTTCCTTTCCAGCGGCATCTAGCGGAGGACCAGATGGCTTCACACCACAACATCTAAAGGACCTTCTGTCCAATGCAACAGACACTGATTTCGTGGAGACTACTACCGATCTAGTCAATCTACTATTGAGAGGCGGGCTACCGAAACACATTGCAGAGATTTTATACGGCGGTAGACTCATAACACTTGGGAAAAAGGATGGCGGAATTAGACCGATCACAGTAGGATACACGTGGCGGCGTCTGGCTGCCAAGTGTATCTGCCAGGTTGTCACTCCATACCTATCGCGAAGTCTGTCACCGCTCCAAATCGGCGTGGGAGTTTCAGGAGGGGCCGAGGCTGCTGTCCACGCAACCAGACGATACCTGCAGTCTATGCCCGACAACCATATTTTAGTGAAACTGGACTTCTCCAATGCCTTCAATGCTCTGAGAAGAGATTCAATGTTAGAGGCGATAGCAGCAAAAGCTCCAGAAATATACAGATACGTCTTTGACAACTATGCCTACGCTCCCCAGCTACAGACCAAACAGCATACTATTCTGTCAGAGGAAGGGACTCAACAAGGCGATCCCTTAGGACCACTGGAGTTCTGCCTGACGATACATCCACTTCTCGAGAGTCTGACAACCCCACTAAATATTGGCTATATGGACGATCTCACACTTGCTGGACCGATTGATAAAGTCGAGTCCGACATCAGCTTGATAGAGAAACTCGCGCCAATGTATGGTCTACAGCTGAATCGAGCAAAATGCGAAGCATCTTTTATAAGTTATGATGAAACAAACAATAGTCAGACCTTAGCCGAGTTTGAAACTGTGGCCGTTGAAGATTTGACATTGCTTGGAGCACCGCTACTTCCAGGCAGAGCTGTCGATACATCCATTCAGAAAAAGATTGAAGATCTGGAGAAAGTCATCACAAGACTTGAGATGTTACACCCACACGACTCATTCACCCTGTTAAGGTGCAGCTTAAGCATACCGAAGCTGCTATACATATTAAGAACCTCAGCCTGCTTCCTAAACAAAGGACTTCTATGCGACTTCGACGAAGTCTTGAGAACGGGACTCTGTAGCCTTCTTAACATTCACATGAGCGACGATCAATGGATCCAGGCGTCTTTGCCTGTGAGAAACGGTGGTCTTGGGATTCGTAGTGCCGATATGCTGGCAACTTCCGCCTTTTTGGCATCAGCCGCTGGCACGCGATGCCTTCAAGACCAACTGCTGCACGATGTCGCCGTAACGGTCGCAGATCCATTGGTAGAGGAGGCTTCTAGATCGTGGTCTTTGAGATCGAACGCGCCTACTCCCATCGAACAGAAGGCTCATGTACAAAGAGAATGGGACAGCGCACTGATATCGCGTGCACTTGAAGGCCTTTCAGAAAGAGCCACTGATTCTACTGCTAAAGCCAGACTGTTAGCTGCGCAATCACCACACTCAGGAGACTGGCTTCAAGCACTACCCATAACAATCGCAGGATTACGGATGCCAGGAGAAGTTCTGAGAATAGCAGCCGGCATCCGGCTGGGCACTGCGTTATGTGAAAAACACACATGTAAATGTGGGGCGATAGTAGAATCCAATGGCCATCACGGATTCTCTTGCATCAAGGGAACTGGAAGGCAACAACGACATGCCATGATCAACGACGTGATTTGGCGGGCCTTCATCAGAGCCAAAATACCGGCCATCAAAGAGCCCAATGGCCTCTCCAGAGCTGACGGCAAAAGGCCTGATGGAGTCACCATAATTCCTTGGGCCAGAGGTCGATGCTTAGCGTGGGATGTCACGGTGCCAGACACATTCGCAGCATCGTATCAGCATGTAACATCGCAAAACGCAGGTGCCGCAGCGGAAAAAGCAGCCCACAATAAGGAAAACAAATATGCTGTCATCTCGCAATCGCACCATTTCATACCTGTTGCAGTCGAAACCTCAGGAAGCTGGCACGCCGAGTCACTGGAATTTATCCAAGAACTTGGTTCCAAGATAAAAGCAGCTACAGGAGATCAGCGTGAGACCAGCCATCTGCTGCAGCGTCTATCAATTGCCCTGCAAACTGGAAACTCTCTACCTGTTCTAGGCACGTCGGACTCGAACAACAAGGAGACCGTGCAGCCAGGACTGAATGTCGGTCTATAGCCTAGAATCCCTAGATAGGCTACATTTAACAATTCGTCTGCATATGAGTTTGTTGGTTATAATAATAATAATAATAATAATAATAATAATAATAATAATAATAATAATAATAATAATCTTTTTATTTAATTAAGCGCCTGCAAACGCACTGCGCTGTAAGGTGAACATACATATAGTAGAAACGGCAGCCACGCAGGGCGCCTTACATACATGTTTATATTCGTTTATTACGTAGAACAACAGGCAAAACGCTGTAGGTGTACATGAAAAATAGAACTGAGGAAGTAATAGCTTAGTATGAGTTGGCGAATAACATACGAGAAATAAAGTTTCGTGAGTCTTTATCAGGGAGGTTAAAGTTATGAGGTCTGTCTCTATGAAAATAGGGAGTTAAATGTATACAGTAGATGATAACAGTTTTACAGGAGTCGAATATAACTGTTTATACGGCAGCCAACATACGGCGCCAATCAAGGCCTACTATTTATTTAACCACCGCCACCACCTAGCGAGTGGAAGGCTGAATAAACCTTACGGGTGTATACGGGGTTCGATCTTGGTACCTACTGCTCTTCACGCCAGTGTGTTATCCATTACTCTACGTGCCCCCTTCCTCAGAATTTCATACTGATGCATCTGGAGCTCGAGTTCTACTTTGCGAGCTTATTCGGCTTTACTTGTTTTTTTTTCTGTCCATCTCTTGCCTTTATTCGTTACGCTTTCTCTTCTCTATCGCTGAATACTTTTGGCTTTTTCTTTCTATCTGTCTGTCTTTCTACGTAATTCTTGCTCTCTTTCATCTTTCAGCATCACCCTCTGCATAAGCATTTCTAAATGCAGAATTTCGAACATGTTGGAGTTTATAGCCGCTAAGTTTGCGTACCAGACTTGTTTGTCGTTTCTACCAAGAATTCTATACCTTCAAAAGGTATTTTGTTCGCAAGCCCTACTCGACTGCATCAGACCCATCCCTCTTATGTGCGATCAAGTCTAGAATACAAGTACGCCGCCTGCAGTGGTTGTTTTCATATCGGCGGAGGGCAACCGACGCAGGTTAATGGAGTGACCTCGATCTTTAATCACCAGTGGCGCTTTCATACACCGATCGACAGGATGTGAATACCTCTTCCACGTACACATGGAGCCTTAATAAAGTAGCCAAACATGCGTCATCCTCTGCCAATGAGGGACTGCTCGGCCGCAGCGTCATCGTGTGCTGTGAGCGCTGTCAGTTGCCGTCGCGCCAGACTATCGAAGCAACTTGATCCGAGACTCTGAACATTCAGGCCTACTGGAACCCGTTGGTTGGTCTCTACGTGTGCGCATAGTCCCACCACTTGTGACTTTTTACCATTTTCTGTGCAATGTGTAATTGATGGAATAGTCTAGGTCTTAATGCCATTTAACATTATATCGGCTAATGCAGAAAGCACCTGTGGTTTGTTTTGCTGTGTGAGCGGCGCTGCAAAAATGTTCTGTTAATTAAAATTACAAATCACAAGCATTACAATTGGTTCGGCCGTTTCTATTGGCTTTTCCGTGGTGCCTTCAACATCGCCTTCTTCCTCTTCTTACAGGCAGTCCTCTAAAAGAGGCTAGAGATTCCATTATTACCTTCCACGACGTTTCCTTAAGTTGTTTTTTATTTGCCACCGGCCTTCATAGATGTTTGTTTAATTCTTCAGGACAAAACGTTCTCCATTTTTGTTTATTTATCGTAATCGTAATCGTAATCTCCAAACTTCTAAAGCGCCACTCGAAGGCCAAGCGCAGGACACCAGCCTATTCACGAGCGCTACGTCAGATCAGAGGGGGTTTCCAGAGAGTAGTCCAAAAGAGGGCCAAGTCCGATTTCCAGGAGGCCAAACCAAATCAAAGGGGGTTTCCAGAGAGTAGTCCGAAAGATGTCCAAGTCCGATTTCCAGGGTACCTTCAACAATACCTAGCCGCTCCCTCTAGTTTGTTTACTTCAGTGATTTCACTTGCAGAAATCAATTTAAGTGTAGACTTTCATTCCTAAGGTTTCACAAGCATTAAGATGTATTGGAGAATCACTGCACGTGGAACAAATAGTAGGCCTAATAATTGCTTCAGCGTACACAAGGAAGTATCAATTTCAAGGTAATTTCAAGATTGTTGTGGTCTATCATCACCTTTATGCTGACGATGCACAACTGTTCAGATCTCTCTCTCCCCTCACTTCCTTCCAGATGCACTAAATCATTTACGCAACACTATCACTCAGATATCAGCCTGGATGACCGCCAACATGTTGTGCCAACATGTTATGCCTAAACCCTTCAAAAACAGATTTTCTAATTATTGACCTCCGCGAGCAATTAAGCAAAGTAACCAGTAACCTATCCTTCCGACCTTTCTCCATCAGATCACTTCCCCCATACCTTACTTTTCTCCTGTCCGCGATCTTAGAATCACCTTCGATAAAAACCTTACCTTTGCCTACCACAACACCCAGCTATCTCGCACCTGTTCTATGCACATCGGTGACCTTCGTTGACTGCGCCCAATACTTGATCACAAGATCCACCAATAGCCACAATGGCCACACCTCAATTATTCATTCCAAACTCGACTTCTGTAATTCCATTTTATACAACATCGACTCTTCTCAAATGCTCCAGAATGCTCTCACCCGCGCAGTCACCAAAACTCCAAAACACCATCACATAAGCCCTGTTCTGAAATCACTTCATTGGCTTCATTCGCTCAGCGCATCCGTTATAAAATTGTATCTCTTAATTACAACGCCCTTCAAACATCTCAGCCCTCTTACATTCGCTAGCTGTTCACCATCCAACCGTCCAGTTCTACTCGTGCATCATCATATCTTTCTGACTTTCTCTATCTCGGACTCCAGTTTTCTCCTATCTGAAATTCTGCGACCGCTCCTTAGTCTATGCTGCAGCGGCTCTTTGCAGTGGCGTCACTAGGGTTGGTGTCACCCAGTGCGGTAAGTCGTGGTGTCACCCCATTAGAAGGTTCTAAAAAGTAAATTAGCATAGAGTTTCAGCTTTAGGTAAATTGATACTGATACAGTACATGTAAGCTGCGCTTACGAAAAATGTTATTGTTATCTGTTATTGTTAATTTAAAAATAATAAATTTCTTCTGAAACTCTGCACAACATATTTTGGACAGTCATTTTATCATTTTGGTGTCACCCCTTTTGAAGATGTCATCCAGTGCGGCCCGCACCCCTCACCCACTTAGTGACACCACTGGCTCATTGGAATGATCTTCCAAAAGATCTCCGCCAGTTTGCTCATCCTCCCATCTCGCCTGTTAATTTAACCTCCTCCGCTTGCACTGTCCTCCGCTGCTCTCCCACTCACCACTGAAAACCGAACTCTTCAAGATATCCTATTCTGATTCCAATTCTGCGCCACCACACAACCACCATCATCACCGATTACCACCATAGAACCATGCTGTCTCCTCGGCTTGACCTCCCTGGATTCTGACCTGACACCGGAACGGACAAGGCAGACTGGCTATTGCGGACTTAATTTGATATAGCGCTCACCGGTGATCAGCTGGTCTCCCTGGCGTCGCTTTTGTGCGGCGCTGAGAAATTTCGCAGATTTACATTTACATTGCAGGCGATCGCGCATTCTGTTTTGAGGTGCATATCCCAGCTGTGTCATTCATTCTGCTCGACATATTCAGCCTCTTGTAAAAGTCGTGTTTCTTTAAATAACTTCTGAAGTTATAAAACTTAAAAGGCGTTATATTACGTATCTCATTACATGCATGAATACATACGTTGTTTTGACTGCGATCTAGATTTACGACATCGGCGTAAATTGCCATATGGGATTTACCTTACCATATCAGTCGCCATCGATTGACCCTCAGGAATTGACCTTGCTGTGGTTAAACGCTGGTTTGCCATTAATGTCTATTATTCTATAAGCCATAATATAATCTAAAGTTGCTACAGTCTTCATACCAAATCAATGATGTTGTATATGGCATAAGCCGCTCCTCGGGCATTTGCAAAATCTTGAATATTTGGAGATGCAGCTCCGATCGAAAATGCTCCCATTAAAACACTGAAGAACACCTGTTGACAAAACATCCAACTGACAGCATCATTCCTCAATCATCTGGAAAGTTATACAAAAATCAGGTTAAAATATTGGCTTTCTAGAAACGCTTCTATCCTGTACTCACATTTCGATCGTTGTAAACTGTGAAGACGCTCAGCTCCTGACTTCGTGTTGAGTGAACCTGTTTCAATTCGCTTCAATATTCGTTTACTTTAGATTAGACAAGTTGTCACAGACGCAACTTATTTACATGCATAAAGTCCGTTACTTTCCTTACCTGCTTCTAGCGCTTTCAGGAGCATAACCGAACAGGTATGTAAGGCATCCGATGAAGGTCATGAATCCAGTGCGTCTTGACATGGGCAGGGCAACCAATGCATATAGTCCCTCATTTAGTAAGACAAATGATTAAATTTGGAATTCCACCAGTTAGCGGAGCTGATGCATTTTACTGTGATTAAAGTTGGTAAATGCGGGGGCCGCGTAGAGTAGTGGATAACACACTGGCGTGAAGAGCTGAAGGTACCAAGATCGAACCCGTAGTCCCGCAAGGTTATAAATTCGGCCTTTCCATTCGCTAGGTGGCAGCAGTGGTTAAACGAATTCTGCCTCTGGAAAACCCAGAGCTAGTCCCTAAAGAGGAGGGTCGGACGAATGGGTGCAGATACTACGCCGTAAAGAAAAAGACGATAGAAATCCACTATCCAGTGGACACCTACGGGCTATCAGCCCATGGATAACAGGAAGGAAGGAAGGAAATGCGAGAAAGAGGGCCGCCCGCATAAATGGTGTTGCTACAGTTTACCCTAGTGTACATTAATGCATGTGTCAGTCATTGTAGGTGCAGACTTGTCAGATAGCGAATGGCGTATCTGCGTATGTTATGGAATGCGTATCTGAGCATGTTATGGAAGCATGTTCGACATCGGTCATCACATGCTTAGACCAAATAAATTCCTATCACGGCTGTCACGGAAGTAGCAAAACAGGCCTATGGTAAGTCAATTTGCCCGTCTGAAAAAGGGTTTTCTTTGAGAATGCACTATTCAGATGGACGTTTTACCAATTGCATTGTGTCAACTGGTTAGAAGAATAAACGAATATTTGATTTGATTTGGTTTATGGTTACTATTACGGAATTCTGATCCAGGTTATAGTACTTACCACCATCATATCTCCTGGCGTGTACCCTTCCTCTCTTACGAGTGTTGACCCATACCAAAATGCTAAGGCATATGACCCAAACAAAATCAGAAATACGCATCCCATTCCAATGCCACTCACTACACCTTTTCGAATTCCGAACTGCTGAGCATTAGACAGGTTGGATTTATATCTGAGAAGTGTAAAACCACATCAACAATTAGATTATCGTACTCAGAAATTATAGAAGCTAACAGAAAATCGGTCTTATGCTGTAAACGGAAAGATAAAGTGCGTATGTGAGACATTTGACTGTAGGCACATGTATAGGACAACACACAACTATAATTCTACAGGGATGCAGCTTGCAGCCCTGTAACAAGAAAAGGTTTCAGACACAGATATGATGGACACAGCAAACCTTAGAGCAAAGACAGGCTTGGTAAAGTTTGTCTACAATATGAGGTCCTACAGAATTCACGATGAGTCTTTCAGCGGTGGATGAGCGATGGTGTATAGAAGGGATGACGTGAGTGCCACAATTTCGAAAGCTATGATCTAATATAATGCATATGAATCTTATCTGGCTTCTTTAATAGATTATAATTTATAATAACGATTTCTTGTCGACATTATGATAAAGGCACAGAAATAATTAGATTATTCAGATGCGTGGAGGACTGTAGCTGGTGCAATAGGTACTCTGGCAGTACAGCGAGGATTGAATTGCAGTTATCCAGGCGAGTCATAACGAATGAGTGAATGAAGGCGACTGCCGCGACTGTGTGACCGTATCTGACGCAACTGGTAAAAGCAGGACCTGCAAAAGAGGTTAGTAGTTGAACATAGGTGGAAACCAGTGCAGTCACTCCAAACAGGGTGCGGGTTCCAGTGCAGTCACTCAAGACAGAGTGCGGGTTCCAATGCAGTCACTCCAGACAGAGTGCGGGTTTATGAGCGAAGAACAGCGATCCATGAAATCCTGCTCCAGCGCCTTGAGATTTCTTTTGGTCTTAAGGGCACTCCTCTCCTTTGGTTTCGGTCTTACCTGTCTGAACGCTCTCAAATGATCGTCTCCGGTGAGACTAGAACTCGGTGGGTCTCGGTAAAACTTGGTGTTCCTCAGGGTTCGGTCCTTGGCCCGCTTCTCTTCATTCTCTATACGGCTGACATCCCTTCCCTACTCTCTAAACACGGGACTGCTGGTCACCTTTTCGCTGATGATGTTCAGGCCTTTGTCCATGGGCTTCCATCTGCTCAATTGCTTCTAACTGGTTTCATTGAAGCTCTCTCTCAAGATCTTCATTGCTGGATGTCTTCAAACCGCCTTTCTCTAAACTCTTCCAAAACTCAATTCATCTGGTTCTGGCACCCCCCCCCAGCAACTCCAAAAGCTTGATTTCGTGCTTCTGTTTGATAAGTTTCTTCACTTCACTTTCTCGTCCAGTGTTCGTGACTTAGGTGTCACTCTGGATAGCTCGCTTACTTTTGCTGAGCACATTTCCAACCTCACCCGCTCCTCTTACTTCCACTTAAGGCGTCTCCGGGCTATTCGGCGGTCTGTCTCATCCTCGACCTTCACCTCAATTGTTCATGCATTCGTGTGCTCTCGGATTGACTACTGTAATTCTCTCCTTATTGGCCTTCCCAAGATCCGTCTTTCTCCTCTCCAATACGTACTCAATGCTGCTGCTAGACTCATTGCCCGCCTCCCTCGGTTCTCTCATATCTCCACCTTCATGGTTGAACAACTCCGTTGGCTCCCTCTCTCTGCCCGTATACAATTCAAAGTGCTTATTCTTGTGCTTAAGTCTCAACTTGGTCTTGCTCCACAGTACTTATGTGATCTAATTCAACGGCCTCATTCTGCTGCTTCGCTGCGTCCTCTCCGATCTTCTGATCGTCTTGACCTCTTAGTTCCTCGCGTCAGTCCAGATCTTTTGCCTGCATAGGTCCCTCACTTTGGAACCGACTTCCTCCTTCTGTCTGCACCACCATTCTCTCTGGTAGCGTTGCTTCTTCTTTTTCTCATCTTAAATCCTGCTTTTTCTCTCGGGGTCTCGCGCACTGGGAGCACCTCTGAATGGTCCATACCGCGAGAGGCGCTTTATAAATGCCCATATACAATACAATACAAAACAGCGACCGGCAGCGCATTCGCAGCACACGTAGCACCCAGGGCCGGATTAACCATGCGGGGGACCCTATGCTAGTTATACACGGGGGGGGGGCTTGTGGTACTGAGCATGTTATGATGGGGACATGCAACCAACTTGTAGTAAAGCATATCTCCTGGCGTGTACCCTTCCTCTCTTCCAATTTGCCGTACTACTCGAATTAGTACTGCGAGTCCCACCTGTATGAGCAAGACCATTTGTGTGTACACGTGCGGTGTCATGTATGTCGTCACAGCTCACAGTTAGCAATACGAGTGGGACATCCCTATTATGTCGACGTCGTCCCAATAGTATCAAGCAAATCCATTGAATGGGCCCCATTCATCGCTGTCTTTTACTTTGGCTCGTGCAAGAAATACAACAAAACACGGTGCTGAAGCACACGAAGACCGATCATTCTCAGTCTTTTCTTCAGTCTTGTTGTCCTCGAGACCAACAAGACTGAAGAAAAGACCGAGAATGATCGGTCTTCGTGTGCTTCAGCGCTGTGTTTGGTTGTATTTCTTAGTCTCGAGTGCACTCGAGTTCGTTTTTAAAAGTCTTGGTCTTGAGACCAAAAGTCTTGGTCTTGGTCTTGAGGTTCAAAATCTTGGTCTTGGTCTTAAGGTTCAAAGTCTTGGTCTTGGTCTTGATCAAGGTTTAAGGTCTTGACAACAAGACTGCTTTTCTTTAGCAAGTTAGCGTTTCTTAGCACCGGAAAGCAGAATGGTTCTAGGCACCGTATACGCTTACAAACATTAAAACTAAAACTGAAATCCAGGGAATGTACCGCGTCGGAATAAAAACAAAAGTAACGCCATTATAGAATAGGCCTATTGACAGAAAGAAGCTGAGTCAAAGAAACGCATGTACACAGCAGCAACAATGATACTAAGCGCCGCCCTAGCTTTAGGCCTTATTTACTGGACCGAAAGGCGTGTAATATTATACTAATTCGTAATTTGAATCGCTTAAATGGCAAAAACAAGCTAAAACTTAAATATTGGCTATTATGATATCACTAGCTGTAACCCGTGAAAAATCACGGTATATAAAAAACAATTATTATTGCAGTGATAACAATAACGTCATATTATAGGCCTATAGCCGTCGTCAAGACAACCGTCGCCAAGGCGGCAGTATAGTGACGTCACAATATTGTTTGTTACGGGACGGACAGACAGACAGACAGACGTACAACGGTTATTATGTTGTTTAATGCTATAGCGCTACCATCTACGCATCGGCCGCTGCTGCACTCTGATGCATTACGTTGCTGGATAACGCGTCAACAAGACAGCTATTATTATATTATAACCTACATTCAAGCCTTGTGGCCTGTCCGCCACAGCAGTACTTTTTTGCTAGAAAACAGGTTCCGGAACTGAACAATAGGTTCCGGAACTGAACAATTATGGAAGGGTTAAAATTCTGAGAAAAACGGGATTGGGGGTTGGAAAGGGGTCTCAATAAACACCAAAAAACAGTTCACAACACTGAAATGAAATTAAAATAACAAAATTTTATGTTTTTATCATTAGCAATGTGACGAAGCTAGGGCTGTTGCGACGCAAAGGTTTCTACCCATATGAGTACATCGATGGCTATAACCGATTCGATGAGAAGAGGCTTCCACTGACAGAGGCTTTCTACAGCAAGATGACCCACGGCGGCATCTCAGACACGGACTACAATTACCCCATCAAATGTGGGAGGCATTCGGCTGTAAAACTCTAGCTGATTACCACGACCTGTACCTCAGCACAGACATGCTTCTACTTGCAGAAGTCTTTCAGACCTTAAGAGAAATAGCGATGAAGCACAACGGTCTAGACCCCACTCACTACTTCAGTCAGCCGGGGATGGCCTGGGACACCTTGCTGAAAAAGTCAAAGATCGAGCTCGAACTGATTGTATTGTATTGTATTGTACCGTATTTATGCATTTATAAAGCGCCTCTCGCGGTACAACCTAATCAGAGGCGCTCCCAGTGCGAAGAGCCCCGTGAGAAAAGAAAAGTCTTAAGACAGCGAGAAGTAGCAGAAATACCCCAGTTAGAATCTGTGAGCGAGGCATAGGAGGAAGATCATTCCAAAGGGACGGGCCAACAGATGCGTAGGCACGGTGTTGAGCCATAGAAGTCCGGGTCCGAGGAACCAAGAGGTCATTTCGGTCTAAAGAACGGAGAGGACGGCCAGAGGCAAGCGACAGAGGTCGACAGATAAGATCACAAAGATAACGAGGAGCTGGAACGCTCGAGAGGTAAGGAAATGAATTTCAAACTGGATACGCGCGGTGAGTGGAAGAAACTGCTCAGACATAAAAGTCGAGATATGAGAGCTGCGTGGAAGGCGTGCAAAGAGGCGAGCAGCTAGCAGCTGCGTTCAACACCGACTGTAGTGGAGACAGACGAGATTTCGGCAGACCAATGAGCAACGAATTACAGTAATCAATGCATGAGCGAATGAAGGCATTAACCATGGAGGAGAAAGTGGAGGAAGGAAGAGAACGAACTGATGACTGACATCGACATGCACCTTTTTGTTTGAGAGAGATCTACGCGTGGGATATTGATGCCAGAGCCAACAACCCGCAGTGTTCTTGCTACAATCCAGAGGAGTCCAACATCCTTTATGGCTGGGCAATTGAGCATTTACTTTCAATCGAAGGATGCAGCTGGGCAAGTATAGTGCTGGACGAAGTGGTGGCAATCTCGGACAAAGCATCAGAAAACTTCCGGCTTGAGGTTGACCTTGGATATCGGAAGCACCCTTATGACGCCCACAATTACTTTCCCTTAGCATCTGAAGGAGAGAGGTATGTGGTTCATTGTCACAATTTCAAGCTGTATCAGGCGCTGGGCATGCGAGTCGGTAAGATCCACCGAACCATCAAGTTCCGGCTGGAGGCATGGATCACCTCGTACATTGAGAGAAGAATACACATCTGCGCTCGAATGCAAAGTCGGACTTTGGAAAAACTTCTTCAAGTTGGCTAATAACGTGTTTTTGGCAAATCGATGGAAAACTTGCGTAAGCGCATCAGAATCGACTTAGTGACTGCCACGCAAAAAGAACGGTTACGCGCCTAATCGCTGATCCCGGCTATCTAGCACCGCATCTTTGATGACAGTCATCCAATGAAAATCTAATGAAATAATATTCACGCACCATCGAGAAGCCTCCACCTCCAATTTTAAATGGTATTGCCACGATGCACATTCTTGGTATTTTGGGTATCGACCTTAATGAAAAATTTGGGTTCTCGAGTCATATCAAACACCTGACCATTAAGGCAACACAGTCCTTCTATGCACTTCGGGTTTTAACAGCGCATGGACTATCGGGAGACTGTTTGATGTGGTACGTGCCATTACAGTAGGTAGGATGCGTGTGGTGGAGTTTTTGCGAGTGGGTAGGTGCCGTTGAACATTTACTTTATGCAATCGCCCATACAACCTTTGAGTTTCTTTGCTTTGTCCACCAAAAGCAACGACCGTCCGTATGGATCCAAGGACCTCCTCTGCCACGGCACCTGCTTTAGAGTATGCCTCCAACTCCTTCTTTGTCATTGACGACAATATCTGTGAGTAATAAACTTCATTTGTATTTTCAAGTAACCGTTAAAACTTTGTTATCGATCAGCTTTCTGCAACAAGGATACTTCGGGCACAACTTTTACAAGGCCTAAAGTTGGAAACTTATTGCTCTTTATTTGGTAATAATCGACAAAAGTTTGAAAAACTCGAGTTGTTGACCATTTTTGTGTAATCTTAACCCATTAACGGTTAACCCAAATTGTACAAGGAAAATAGCTCCAATAATGAAGTAAGAATTGTTAGGCTGCTAAAATTGGCCGACTAAAATATCGTTTCAAACGAAGAACACAAAGTTATAAATATATAAATAATATAATCGGCAAATTGAGCAACTTGTATATTTTGATAGGATCATAAAATATAGATATTAAACAAAATAAGTGGACTATAAATTTACGAATTTTAACATTCGAAATAAAAATTTATCCTTACGCAAACAGAGCAGATTAATGCAAAACAGCAAACTATAATAATAATAATAATAATAATAATAATAATAATAATAATAATAATAATAATAATAATAATAATAGGGGGACGCGGTGGTGTAGTGGTGTGAGTCGGTGCCTTGTAACCGGAGGGTTGCAGGTTCGAATCCACCTCAAGCCACTGCGTAGCGACCCAAGTGCTTCTGAATCGCTGCTTCGATATTATCGACTGTCTACGAATATACGGCACTCTAATCTCTAGAATTTATTTATTTATTTATAATAATACTACTACTACTACTACTACTACTACTACTACTACTAATAATAATAATAATAATAATAATAATAATAATAATAATAATAATAATAATAATAATAATAATAATAATAATAATAATAATAACAGCCTCTCGAGCCGGAGCAGCGGCCGAGGCGGCCGAGGACAGAAAGAATCAGAAATACAACGCCCTGCTCAAGTCGCACGTCTTCATCCCGCTGGCCATGGAAACGTTAGGCCCAATTAACAACAAGGGCCTTGGTTTTATTTCGGACTTAGGCCGTCACCTCACCCAAGCTACTGGCGAACCCCGAGAGACTAGCTTTCTGTTTCAGCGTCTCTCAATAACAACTCAACGCTTTAATGCTGTGGCGTTCAGCGGTTCCTTTGCCAAAGCTCTACCCGACACGGATGAGGTGTAGCCGTTCCAGAAACAACACTTTTAATTTCTAAGACCTTGGGGGAATGAAGTACCTCAGGGCAAAAAATAATAATAATAATGTATCCAACGTTATAATGCCATCGCATTCCGTGGCACATTCAATGACTCAGCGGAGGACGAGGCCTGATTTCCTAGAAATAACATACCAACATATTAATATCTAAGCCCCCGAGGGATCATATGTACCTTGGGGCAAAAAAATAATAATGATAATCGTATCGTATTTAGTAATTTATAAGGCGCCTCTCGCAGTATAAACAATTCAGAGGCGCCCAGTAATAATAATATCGTACCGATTGCGGTGGAGACAATGGACCCCATCAACCGCGCAGGTCGGGAGTTCTTGACAGAGTTGGGCCGCCGTGTAACCGCAATCTCAGGTGATCCAAGGGAGACACTTTATCTCTTCCAGAGACTATCAATTTGCCTCCAACGTTTTAACGCCATTGCTTTTAGAGGCACCTTCACAGTGTTCACACCACACCCGGAGACGAGGATGGCTTAAACACACTGTTATATAGTTTCTTAGAACCTGAGGGATTTTTTTTACCTCGCGCATTGCAAAATATAGGCCTAATAATAATGACACGTACAATTTCTTGAGCGCCGTAGCGCGAACATGCCACTACAAGGGCGCTGTACAGTAGGGTGGAGTGAAAGTAATAGGTAAAAACTTTTTTGAGGAATCTGCAATTGGCAGGGGGTGCAAAACTTGTGTATAGATATTAGCTTTGCCAGCGTAAAATATCTTGCCTCTAGGATAATGTTTTGAGGTGCCCCAACGGTGAAAACCTACCCCATTTTAACCCAGAAATTAACTTCTTCCATAATAGACTAATCTTGGAATTTCAGAATGACTTTGTTAGAAGCAAACCATGTAACAATTTGCTAATAGGTGTTTCTAGACTAAAATGACCCTGCTGAAAACGACAATCGTGATTAGCAAGCTGGATTTTTAGCGGTTGCATGGTAAAACAAGATGGCGGCCAAAATGGTGGCCAATATCTTCAAATGGCTATAAGTAAAGTCACGTATGTGATGGAAACATGATTTGAGAGTCGAAATAAACATTTTCGGGGTCAGGGAATGCGATGGAACTAAAGACACATATGTAGCACTGCCAGAAAACAAAATGGCGGACAAAATGGCGGCCAATATTTTCAAATGGCTATAAGTAAAGTATATCATGGAAACATGATTTTAGAGTCTAATTTAACATTTTCAGGGTCAAGGAATGCGATGGAACTAAAGACACATAATTATGTAGCACTCCCAGAAAACAAAATGGCGGACAAAATGGCGGCCAGTCTGGAGTAATGTTTTCTTGGTTAAAGAATACCAAGGAAATAAAAGTATATTTGTAGCATTGACGTTATTTCAGTTTCACGGTCATTATTTACATGAAATTTTTAATATCCTGTGATTGCAGTTTAACCATTTTATATATTACGTATGCATTACTATAGTGTTTCATGACTTGACTTTTATAGACCAGGGCTATTTCAAGCAGAATTCTGTTAGCAGTTGTAAGCCATCTTGAATGAACTACTGGGCCGGGTTTTCGAATAGCAACTTCATCGGGGCATATCCCAGCAGATATAGCTTGACATATAGGCCTACGACCATTGTACAAATACCTCTGATCGTTGCTTATATCGGCATTATCAACACACAGAAAATTTTCAAGTGCAAATGCTGTAATTAAAGGGAACTATTGGTATGTTTCCACATGCTTGGTTTGCTTTACCAACTGGACCAAACAATGTTCTAGGACCATGTGTTACATTATCAAGTTTCTGTAGGAGATGTCTCAGAGGGAATTAGTATGCATGCAACAAACAAATGATCCACTGCAGTGGTCTCCCCAATTTCGAGCAAGGGAATAACACCTCCTATGTTACCAGGATTCACATTTGTGCCATTGCACCCAACAACAAGCAATCTGCTCGTTGTAATTCCTTTTCGGCGAAGTATATCTGATCTTCCTCTTGCTATACTTAATGGATTTCCAGCTGATGGACTGAAATGACATGCATATTTCGAATTGGGTTCTGACACAACTGTAATATGCTCCTCGGTTATCATATTCGGATAAAACCATCTTCGTTTTTTCACTTGCACTCTAGTTTTGTGTTTCCTTCAATCAAAATATAACCCTGTTATGGATTTTCGTTCACTTGCTTGTACATATTTTCTGATTCTCATTCTCTACGAATTTTACTCCTGTCGTTGACCTGCCATCTGTCACCTTCATGCACTAGTCTAGCAGCTCTTCGATCAGAAACATCGTATACCTGTCACATTCCCTTGCCACAGCACTCAGAGTTGTTTGCATCTGCTACTGCTGGACCACTTACTATTAAATCTCGCTTCAGGTAATCAAGAACAATTAGGAAGAACTTCATCATGTCAGCAAATGTCGGAACTTTCAAACTCGGAAGCACTGTTTGAGACAATTCTGAAGGAATAACATGTACTGGACAGCTACTATAGTTTGAATTGTTTTTCGCTGTTTGGCTGACATTCTTGCAGCCTGCCTTTCAATCTTCAATATATTTAGGGCCTACAAAAGACATTACCAAAATAAAATCGCAAATATTTAGTGAAAAAACATCACACTGCAAGTATAAAAAAATTCATGCCATCCATGCAAAATTTCGGCAATTCGTGTTTTTGGGTGGCCTTGGGGCACCTCAAGAATTTAACCAAATCCAGTATTATTTTACATGCAGGCTACTGGGCACAGTAGACAACTTTTACACACCCTGCCGATTCTGAAATGTTAATTTCATTATTTCACTCCACCCTACTGTACAGACACCACCTACAGCCTAAGATAACATCCGGTCCTATTATGTGCCTTGGTGAAGCGATGACGCTTGAGCCCGGACCTGAATGCCTCAATTGATGGCCTCAATTGATGGCGCAGAATGGACCTCAGGTGGAATGCAAGCTATACCCTCGTCATGTGCCGCACCATTAAGGTGCCAAATTATACAATTGAAGTATGGGCGTTTACTGATTACTTGTGAAGCAGCGTAAGCGTTTAATATTTGCTGTTTTATAATAAGTGCCATTTGTGTAGTGTTGCCGTTAACATCTGATATAATTTAAATTTGGCATTAACAGTTGTTGTCTGCATTACTTCATCGCTTATATAGGTTGCACCTGTAATTGTTACTCATTGCATTATTTCTTGATGTAACAACACTGAAATTGATCAGATTACTCAATATATACAGCCCACATCTTATTTTTATTTACTTCGATTATGTGCGGCCGTGTACCATTGCTTACCAATCGACGCCCTATAATATAGGGCGTCGATTGGTAAGCAATGGTACACGGCCGCACATAATCGAAGTAAATAAAAATAAAATTAACTCAAGGGTTTAAAGATACTATATATGTTTCTGTTACCAGTACTGTTATCAGTGTCGAGAGAGCTAAAAGAGTTTTGTATGCACTTCGTTGTTGTTTACCAATGTCAATCTCATGAGTTTCCGCGCCGGGCTAAATGCTGAATTCGCTTATAGTGAAATGCTACTTTTTGTGGAAATACATCTCAGTTTACAGCAAATAATTATGAAGAATATACCAGCAGTAAGACCTCGGAAGTATTGGAGCTTCCCATGGGCGGCGATCTTGGGGGTCGAGGGGGACATGACCCCACCTTTAACAGTGGGGGGACACGCCATACATTTGCCCCCCAAATTTTGAAGAAACACTAAAAAGGCCCAAAAATGTAAGTGTGCGTGAGGGTTTTTAGTGCAGTTTTGACCAGAATGGGTAAAAAGAAATTTTTTGAGCAGAAGTGTCTCCCCGAAAATTCTGAGAAAGTAAGAAGAAATTCCTAAACAAAGGTGAAGAAATTTTAGGGTTTATAAAAAAAGGTTATGTAGACGAATTCCGAAAAAAGTAAAGGTACCGACATAGTGGCGAGACCCTAAGAAAAAGTTTTAAAAGAGGTCAATTACTAAAAAATTCGTAGAAAATTTTTGTTGTCAGAAGAAAATGTCCCAAAAAACAAGATCGCCGCCAATAATTATTATTTCGCATGTCTCATTTGTATTGCTGCTAAGTAATTCTTATTTCGTATCATCGAAGCTGCACTTAAATTCCGATAGCTTCCCGCCAAAATTTAACAAACTGAATCATGCATGTCCCAATTCGGTGTCTTAGAATTCTACAACAGTGCATGCATGATACTTACAGTACCACGGCAATCGGAGAGATAAGCAGTCAAAAACTTAAAACGTAATCAGTGATTTTACCTTTGCCATAAAACCTCCGGAAATAGCGAGCAGTGGACTGATGGATATAATCACCAATGTCAGTTTCCAGCCATAGATAAAACCAACAATGAAACCAGCGAAGAATGCGGCTACATACTGGAAAAAGAGAGCCAACTTGTCGCCAATTCCTTTTTCAATCTGGTCAACATCGCTAATGACATAAAACAGAAAGATTATGTTGCATAATGACTTAATGATTTATAAATGCTTCCCTGTAACATGAATTATGTATATGGCTATTTATATAGCGCCTTACATGAACTTCACGAAGGCGCTAAAAGTTACATATTTAGACAGATGCGACTTAAGAAACTTTGAAAATGTTTCCTGAGCTGCATGCGGTGCAAAGTTACAAATTATTGATGGAAGCAGTACTTTTTCTAGAAAAAGGTTCCGGAACAGAACAATAGGTTCCGGAACTGAACAGTTATGGAAGGAATAAAATTCTGAGAAAAACGGGATTGGGGGTTGGAAGGGGTCTCAATAAACACCAAAAAAACAGTTCACAACACTGAAATTAAATTAAAATAACTAAATTTTCTGTTTTTATTATTAAAATAAATAAATAATTGTTAGTAGATGGAAAAAGGTGCCGGAATGCCGATCCGGAGCGTTCCGGCTGAAATAAAGCACTGGATGGTCCAATGCATGAGAAGACAAGAGTGCGCCCGCATCGATTTACGGAAGCGCGGGACCACCAAGTCCCCACGAGCTACACAAAGTAAGGATCAACGACCCAGTTGGCTGGAGACGGGAGCACAGAGCTTCCTGGCGTACTCTGGGGCCGCATCGACCATCGATGTTTTTCCAATGAGGATGATCTTGAAAGTGATCCTATCCTCAACCGGGAGCCAGTGCAACGTGTCTCGCATATAGATCGAAATATACGAGAATTGTGGCAGTTTAGCGACGACTGGGGCGGTGAAGTTACAGATAGACTGAAGCTGTTGCATCTGGAACCTTGGCAGACCCGCAAGGACACCGTTGCAGTAGTCCAGGCGCGTCAGAACAAAGGAAGGGACACGAGTCACAGCGGCGTCAAAGATACATTTCGCCGTATGACTTTCATCGGGCGTAGTTGATAGAAGCAAGACCTGCAGAGGGAATTAACACGTTCCTCCGATCTTCTTCATCCAGAAGCACTCCCAGGTCCCAGATAAAGTGTTGTACCCTCCAGTTAGCGAATGCCATTTCAGTCGCCTCTCTATCAATCCTTGAACGTGCCTGTCCCTGCCCAGCCATATGAATTCATTTTTTCGGGTTCATCCTCAGCCAGTAAGAGGACATCCAGCTCTGCACTTCCCCCACAACTGCCTGGATTTCTGACACACACACTTCAGTGCGTCGAGTGGGTGGCTTGTCATGTACAACTGGACGTCATGAGCGTATTGGTGAATCCGGGCTCCAAGAGCATAGATGATCTTTGTCAAATCAGCTGTGTTTAGCACGTACAGCAGTCAGTGGCCCAAGGAATGAACCATACAAAACGCCAAATGTTACAGGCGCCCATGCTGAACTGCCCGAGCCAATGACCATCTTCATTTTACGTCACTGAAACACCCGTCCGACAACTCCAAACGGATTAACGGGATGCTGTGATCTAAACTTCTACAGCGTCAAACGCCGCGCTCACATCCAAGAGTGCGAGCAGCGTGACGTGTCCATTGTCGATGGCATTGCAGACGTCAGAGATAAGCCTCAGAAGAACGGTCTCGGGCGAATGGCCCTTCCTGACTGTAGCTTCGGCATGAGGTTGCACAATTCCATATATCGCAGCAACTGCCGTACAACTAGCTGTTCGATAACCTTGTAAAGGAACATCAGGTTAGATGTGGGGCGTGGTGGCTCAGTGGTAAGTTCGGCGCCTTGTGATCGAAGGGTTGCAGGTTCGAATCCCACTCTAGCCGCTGCGTACGGACCTTGGGCAAGTCCTTCACTCGCAATTGCTCGTGGCGCTTCGGCGTGAAAATTCCGACACAGTCTCAAATGCTGTAGTCGGGAGCGCCTCTGAGTAGTAGTTGACTTCGAGAGGCGCTATAGAAATATCCGGAATAAATAAAAAAATAGAGATAGGGTGGTAGTGGTTGATACTATCCGGATCCATTCCAGGCTTTCTTATTTCTGGTCGCATGACGACACGCTTCTGACACTCTGGGAGGCATTCCTCCGTTAATGAGGCATTGCAGAGCCGAACAGCAATGAAAGCAGCTCGCCGACAAATTCTTTCATTCATTCATTCATTCATTCGTAAATTTATATAGCGCCACTTCAAGGGAACTACTCAGAGGCGCTCCCGACTCCAGCACGGCGAAAAAGAGCAGTTTTCAGGTGTTCATAGAAGGTACCAGAGGAAGACCTAGGATGTAGGCGCAGCTCAGAGGGAAGGCCATTCCATATGGTCGGGCCAACCACCGAGAAAGCGCGGGTCTGCATGATAGCAGTACGGGCAAACGGGACGGATAGCATCCCCCTCCCCACCGAGCGAAGGACTCGAGCAGTCTGAGAAGCAGACACAGGCCGGAAGAGATCCATCAGGTATTTTGGTGCGAGACCCAGTTGACATCGCCAACCAAAGGAGGCGATCCTGTATTCAATGCGCTGCCGCAGGACCTCCAGCATATAATTTGATACATGGCCAAAATATGGTATTTGGCCAATAAGGCGTGCAGCAGAGCGCAGGATGCGGTCAAGGCAGTCTAGCGTGCAGAAGGGAGGCCAGAGTAAAGAGATAGGCAATAGTCAAGACGAGATGTGACGAAAGCGTGAACAAGTGTAGTTGCTGTTGTTGCTGAGAGAGAGCGAGCGACAGTACGAAGCTGACGGAGCTGATAAAGGCAGTCGCGGCTGAGGCGATGAAGGTGTGGTGCAAAACTTAATTCCTGGTCCAATAGAATGCCAAGGTCACGGACCGAGGCAGAGAAAGTAAAGCCAGGAAACTGTGCGGAGAGAGAGGGAAGGTTGAGTTTAGCCAATTGCTGACGGGTACCCAGCCACATAAATTTAGTTTTAGAAGGGTTTAAGCGGAGGCGGTTTGACGCCATCCACATCTCCAGATCAGACTGTGTCTGGGCCATAGCCGCTACAACAGAAGCAGCATTATGCGGCGGACAATGCATGTACGCCTGCGTGTCATCTGCATAGAGCTGACGAAAAGTCTGAATAGGATGAATAGGGCGACCAGGCTCACCCAGTACTCCTGCTCCTTGCTCCTAAATACACTGACTTCTTCCGCTGAAGCTTGATCCACTCAGCTTGATCCTCTTCCAGTTCACTCCTTGAGCATCGACGCTCAGCGCGCATGACGAAAGTCTGAATAGGATGAAGCGTGCATGTTTTCGATGGTAAAGACAGAAGCGACTTCAGTTGAATGTCCGTCACCTTTTCGAACCTTTCAAAGCGGCTTTGAGTTTTAGAGTATCCTAGGGCCTAGTGGAGCCGCGCCCTCAGTATCTCGGCGAACATCTGAAACTTTCTTTAATAGATGGCGAAGAAAATCTTCAGATGAAAACGTTGATTCCTGCCTAAGATGGTTGACAGATCATTCCAGAACCGTTGACTATCCCTCGAATCACGGGCGACCAGGCTCACCCAGTACTCCTGCTCCTTGCTCCTAAATACACTGACTTCTTCCGCTGAAGCTTGATCCACTCAGCTTGATCCTCTTCCAGTTCACTCCTTGAGCATCGACGCTCAGCGCGCATGACTGTTTTTCGCATCGATCTACACTGTGCATCGAACCAAGGAGTGAGAGCTTTACTTTTAATTTGCGTTGTTCGCATCGGGAGCACCTCGTCGATTATGGAGAGGAGAGTTGCCCATAAAGTTCGAACATCTGTGTAGGTGTGAGAGCAGCCCTGCGGAAGCAAGGCAGAGCCAGCTGAACGTAAGACGTCGGCGGAAAGCTTCTCTGTCAAGAGATTTCCATCCTCTGAACGTAATCTCCGTGACCAGTGAAGTGAAGTACAAAAATGGCACGAGGTACGTCAGCAAGCCGTAATCGGAAATGAAGGGAGGCTCCAATGTGTAATAATCTTTTTTTTTAATAAATAAATAATAATCTTTTTCTTTATTAATTGAAACCGACAAACGCAGTAAGATTACATTGAGACATGACAGTACAATTATCAATATCTTAACTAAACACACGTTATGGCAGCCATACAGCCGAGGGGAGTTGCAGGAATCGAACCGCGTACTGCTGCTCTCCTCTGCTCTCCTGGCCATGAGAGTTACCATTACTTTATCCCCTCTACCCATGATCTAGACAGCCACCGTGCGTATTAGTGGAACATTTCACATGCAGAAGGAGGCCGAAGCTGTTGATGAGCCGGTTTACCTGATCTGCCCACGAGTATCCCGGATCCTCCATGTGGATGTTCAAATCACCCGTCACGATCAGCTGAGTGTTAAATGCCGCAAGTGTTTCCGGAAGAGTGGTGAACTTCTGAATGAACATTGCAGACAGTGGCAGCGCTCTCGGTCGATAGACTGAGGCGATGGTAAGCGGTCCTCGAGATGATGGTAGACTGAGGCGATGGTAAGCGGTCCTCGAGATGGTGGTAGACTGGGGCGATGGTAAGCGGTCTTCGAGATGATGGTAGACTGGGGCGATGGTAAGCGGTCCTCGAGATGATGGTAGACTGAGGCGATGGTAAGCGGTCCTCGAGATGATGGTAGACTGAGGCGATGGTAAGCGGTCCACGAGATGGTGGTAGACTGGGGCGATGGTAAGCGGTCATCGAGATGATGGTAGACTGGGGCGATGGTAAGCGGTCCTCGAGATGATGGTAGACTGGGGCGATGGTAAGCGGTCCTCGAAATGATGGTAGACTGGGGCGATGGTAAGCGGTCCTCGAGATGATGGTAGACTGGGGCGATGGTAAGCGGTCCTCGAGATGATTCTAAAGTTGGGCGATGGTAAGCGGTCCTCCAGGTGTTGAAAACGAACTCGGAAGGTCATAAGCCTCGACGAGTTCGATCCGCTTTGCCAGGACATTCTGTCGATGGAATATTGCAAGTTCGCCACCTTCACGATGTGATGTGGTGAAATGCGAATCCTTGTGCGGTAGATCGACGAAGGCAAAAGCGGGTGGAGCCGATCTCCTCAACGCAACGTCGTCAGCAGACTGGTGCCACGTCTCGACAGCATTCAAGACATCCAAGTTGTGGTTATCGATGGCTTCGACAACGGAAGTCGATTTGTTTCCAAGACTTCTGACGTTCCACGTGATGGTGGTCATTGGCTCGGGCAGTTCAGCATGGTCGTCACGGCTTTAGTAGTTCGATATGCAGATCAGTCTGTGGCCTACGAGAAGGGGACATAGAGTAGTGGTAACATAGCTGGCGTGAAGTGCAGTAGGTAGCTGGATCGCCTCCCGTAACCCTCCCAAGGTCCACTCAGCCTATCATTCGCGAGATGGCGCGTTTCTGAAAATGAGATGTAGGACGTGATGGGTGCCCTGCATGGCTGCCGTATACAGTTAAAATTCGACTCCTGTAATAACTTGTGATCATCCGTTCATACTGATTTGTAATCATACTGCGTAATTGTCAGTTTGAAGATATTAAACGAAGATTATTGTGAGAGTATAGAATCTCACAAGCATTTATCTAGCGCCGGTACTTACCATGTTAGATATAATAAACCTAAATAGTAATCCAGAGTATAATCCAATCAGAGTGCGTGTATGGTCCTATGCTGTCGAAGACCAAAGAACGAATGCGCGTTTGCCGATGCACACAGACAGTGCGAACGCGAGAGGGCGCGCTTACCAGCAGAGCAGTATAAATAGGCCCACAAGTCCAACAGGCGAACAAGAAACGCATATAAGCCTATGTAGGGATTCATTCGGGAGTTGACCACGGAAGACGACAGAAGCACTGCTACGAGGAATTGATGCCGCGACGAAAGCAGGAATGCTGAATAGAGGATTGGATTTTAATCCAGCGGCGGAGTCAATGCATAGAGCGAAAGCTTGGCATTTTGGCTGAGAATTATCGGTGGCAGAGAACGTTAAGCCACTGACGAAGTGAAGTTAGATTTGTAACTAGAGTAAGCGTATAGCGAGAGACGAGGAATTAAGTCGTCGGAAAGTTAGAATGTGTATTCTGATCTGCGATCGTTTATTCTGACCGCACCGGATTGCTGTGCATTGTATATAATTCGGTTATTCTCTGCGTTGTGGTCATACACGTTGAAGCGTGGAGTAAGCTACCTATTGCAAGATCCAGGAACAGTGGGGACTATAAGGCCGCAGGTATACGGATTAAGAACAAGCTGCAGGAAAGATAAGTGGTAATTTCTGCCTCTAGATTAAAGGTGTTTTGGTATTTTTGGTATTGGTATATAGAAGAGTGTTCGTATGTTGAATCTGTGCTGAAGTATAATAATCTGTTAATTGTGTATTTAAGTGGTTAGTGTCATAATTGTAATCTGCAAAGGTGTTATCTGGAGGATTAATTATAATATACTCTTGAAACACCATGTCTGTCTTAAGTCTTGATTATGAAGAGACGGTTGAAAGGGAAGAGGAAGAGGAGGTAGAGAGCAGTAAGGGAAAGGCAAGGTCTAGGCCCCCTCCGGATCCTAACCCCCCTAACATAACTGAATTGATGAGAGGTATGATGAGTAGTCTACAGACCATTGCGACTGGACAGACGGATCAAGGGAATCGATTGGAGAATGTGTTCAGACAACAGGCGGATAAAGGGAATCGATTGGAGAATGTGTTCAGACAACAGACGGATCAAGGAAATCGATTGGAGAATGTGTTCAGACAACAGACGGATCAAGGGAATCGATTGGAGAATGTGTTCAGACAACAGGCGGATCAAGGGAATCGATTGGAGAATGTGTTCAGACAACAGACGGATCAAGGGAATCGATTGGAGAATGCGTTCAGACAACAGACGGATCAAGGGAATCGATTGGAGAATGTGTTCAGACAACAGACGGATCAAGGGAATCGATTGGAGAATGTATTCAGACAACAGACGGATCAAGGGAATGGATTGGAGAATGTGTTCAGACAACAGACGGATCAAGGGAATCGATTGGAGAATGTATTCAGACAACAGACGGATCAAGGGAATGGATTGGAGAATGTGTTCAGACAACAGACGGATCAAGGGAATGGATTGGAGAATGTGTTCAGACAACAGACGGATCAAGGGAATCGATTGGAGAATGTGTTCAGACAACAGACTGATTTAGTGAGACAGCAGAGTGACCTGTTAAAAAATCAGGCGATCTTGACGACCAGACTGGAGACAATGAGTCGGCGACTGGGGGAATTAGAGCAATCGTTTGTCGTACAAGCGGATCCAGATCAGATTGCCAGCCTGGTCACTTCCAGAACGGAAGTCACGCCTTACACCACTTTTGGGCACCCGTCGAAAGTACTGGTAGGATCGGATGAATTTCCGAGGACAACTGGCTCCGCCAGTCCAACCTTTCCACTAAGACGCAGTGCCCGCTTGCGAGAGAAAGCGGATGAAAGATATAGGAACGGTCAATCTCTCCATTCCAACTGAACCCTTACGACCAGAGGTCCTCTCCACTCAACTAGATCGGGAGGAGAACACTACTACTACATTAAAATTATCGATCTGATAAACCATCGCGAGTTCTCTGCTGCATTACTGAGTGTGCTGACTTACTTTGTCAACCTTTTGCTGCGTGGCGGCTGCCACTTGGAGGTGATGCCTATTCTGTTCGGGGGCAACCTCATCGCCCTGTCTGAAAAGACAGGTGGTCTCAGGCCCATCGTCATCGGTTATATCTGGAGACGCATTGCAGTCAACAAGCTGTCGTCCTTTTTTTCCCCGCTCCAGGTTGGCATTGCCACACCCGCTGGCTGCGAGGCGGCGGCACATGCAGCCCGCAGGTTCATCTCTGATCTACCCGAGGATCATGTTTTTGTTAAGCTTGACTTCACAAACGCGTTTAACAGCTTACGCCGCGATGTCATGCTTAAAGCCGCGCTTGAGGCTATCCCCGAGCTCTACCGTTTTGTCCATCAGGCTTATGGGACCGCATCTGTTCTCAGGTTTGTCCAGTTTTCAATTTCTTCACAAATGGGGCCTCAGCAAGGTGATCCTCTCGGTCCTTTACTCTGTTGTCTGCCTCTGCAACCCATCCTCCACTCTTTACATTCGACATTTCGATTAGGATATCTGGACGACCTTTCTCTGGGAGGTCGTCAGGAGACAGTAGCTCGAGATGTCGAACTTATCCGCGACCTCGGTCCGGCCATGGGTCTCCATCTGAACTGCGGCAAATGCGAGTGGTACACCCGTGGCGGGGGTTTCGGGGACGACCCCCGTTGGTCTGATTTCCAACGCCTTGACTGTGATTCAATCATCTTACTGGGGGTACCTCTTTTCAAAGGTCAGGCTTTAGACTCTGCTCTCGAGCAACAATGTGGGCTTTTGAGCGATGCCATCAAGAATCTACAACGCCTGTCTTCTCAAAGTGCTCTTGTACTTCTAAGATCTTCATTTGGTGCTTCTAGGATTAGCCATCTGCTCCGTTGCTCCCCTTGCTTTGACTACTTGACATTGGAACGGCTTGACAACATCATGAGAGACGGCCTCGAAGCCATCGTTAACATCAAGCTGGACAACACCCAATGGTTGCAGGCCACGCTGCCCATTAGATATGGCGGTCTTGGTATGAGAAGGGTTGGGTCGCTGGCTTCTTCCGCCTATTTGGCTTCAGCTGCGACAACCCTCGTACTCCAGTCAGCCATTCTTGGTCTCAGCTCGGCGGCGACCGATTCGCATCTGGGTGATATCTTGATGGCTCGTAGGGGGACACTTCCATCTTGTGTTGACCCAATGCCGGTAAAACAGGCGACCTGGGACAGGCCAGTAATCGAAGTAGATAGGTTGGCAGTTTGGAATAACAGCAATAACCCAGTTGACCGAGCACGCCTGCTGGAAGTGAGCTCCGCTCACTCCGGCGACTGGCTGACGGTCCTGCCAATTCCATCGTGTGGCCTCTGTCTCAGCAATGAGGCAGTGCGCGTGGCAGTTGGCCTTCGATTGGGACTGGACCTCTGCAGCCCACATCAGTGTAGCTGCGGTGTCCTGGTAGGTCCTGACGGCCAACATGGCCTCGCTTGTAGATTGGCTTTTGGGCGAGCCCTTCGTCATCACGCCATTAACCATATAGTCTGGCGGGCCCTGTAGAAAGCCGATGTTCCAAGCACGAAAGAACCCTCTGGTTTGTTTCATATAGACGGTAGGAGACCAGACGGGGCTACGCTTATCCCCTGGGCAGCGGGCAAACATCTGGCCTGGGATGCCACGGTGGTACACACCTGTGCGGCATCCTATATCGCCCACACAGCGAACGCAGCGGGGACGCTGCTGAACAAGCCGCCGTACGTAAAATTGAGAAGTACTCGGGGTTACCATCATCACACCTGTTTTTACCTATTGCCCTTGAAACGCTGGGTCCCATCAACTCTGCCGGGGTTAGCTTCATCCGTGAGCTTGGCCAGCGTCTCTCGTCCGTTTCTGGAGAGCCGCGGGAGGTCACTTTTCTCTTTCAGCGCTTTTCCATCTGCATCCAGCGCTACAACGCCATCGCATTTCGTGGCACTTTTACTGATGTTGCGGAGGACGAGGCCTGATTTTTCAGACATTCAACAACAGCTCCTAGCATAATTTTTTAGATTCCTGAGGGATTATATGCACCTCGGGAAAAAATAAAATAATAATAATAATAATAATTTAAAAAAATAATAATAAATAATAATAATAATAATAATAATAACAATAATAATAATAATAATGATATTCTTTATTATTTCAAACCGACAGATGCAGTAAGATTACATTGAAACATGAAAGTACAATTAATATCTTAATTAAACACACGGTTTGGCAGCCATGCAAGTAGCCGCCCTAGAGGGGGGGTTACGGGAGTCGATCCGCGTACCTTATGCTCCCCTGGCCATGAGTGTTACCACTACTCTATCTCTCCACCCCAATATGCGAAGATCTCGCGGGTAAGGCCTATAATTCATTACTAAATATCAACTGAATACTTTGTACTGATCTGATATGAATCCAAAAGTTGCATTTTCCCAAAAATTGATAAATATCATGCCAATGCTATTTATTAATATATTTATTATTTCTAATTTTTTAATGCCCGAAGTACGAAAAATCCCGCAGGCTCTAAAAAACTATATAACAGAAGTGTTTTTAAGCTTGGAGAACGCCGTCCTCGTCTCGGGTGTGGTGTGGCATTTTTAGTTGTTATAATTTTCAAATTCATAATATTATACTTACAATATCGATTCTTAAAGCAGACGTGTGTATTTTCTATTGACGGAAGCAGTGACCAAGTTATTAAAGACGAAACAGATACGTCACATCCGGTTTCTAATTGTCGATCAAAAAATCGCAATTGTTATGATAAAAATTTTCTAGTAAAGGCGAACAACAACTTCTATTTGACTTGTTAGCAATTCGTCGAATAGGCCCTAACTATAGGCCCGAAATCAATAATCTACCTAGGACTAAAAATAGGCTCATGCGAGCTGGACACTTAGAAGCAGCCTCAGCCGTCGCTTCCAGAATAAGTAATGCATCCAACGAAAAAACAATGTCAGTCTAAGAGATGTTGAACATACGGGTAGCTTGAAAGAACTATGGGCTAAAGTCAATACCCTAACAAGCCACAAAAGAAAGGAGCAGAGTAAAAATACTAAAATTACAGCTGAAGAACTAAACACCTTTTTTACACAAACGTCGACCGATAACTCCTATACACTTCCGACTATAAAACTAACAGTAAACAACAACACTGAATTTATCACTGAGGTCTGTGTCTTTTATATCCTTTACAAACTGCACCATACAGCAGAAGGACCGGATGGAGTCGAGTACCGGCCTGGTTCCTGAGGCTAGCCGCTCCGGTTCTCTGTAGACCTATCACGTCACTAATAAATGCCTCAGTAGCAGACTCCCACTTTCCAGATCAATGGCGAGCTGCAACAATAACACCTGTTTCAAAGGTTGAAACACCGAAGAATCCATAGAATAGTTGTAACATCACTGGCGTGAAGAGCAAGATCAAATTCTTTGACCCATTTAAGTTGTCCCGGTTTTGTCAAGGATATTTGAGCGTGTAATAGTACGCAAATATCTATATCCATCATCTAATGAACCAGGTATGCGTCAACTTCTTGCAGACCAGTTTGCCTTCCGCCCCTCAGGATCAACAACAGCGGCACTCACATTTATTCAACATCAGATTTACAAACTACTCAGAACAGAACCTTTCGTAACACTCATTGCTCTTCACTTTTCGAAAGCCTTCGATACGGTTCGGCATTTCACCCTTGCACAAAAGCTTCAAGAACTAACGATCCCGGATAACATCTACAACTGGATACTTAACTTCCTTGATACAACTCTGATACAACTCGATTTCCATTATCACATACATCAACTCCTCAGTCGTCCAGGGTTCAGGTATGGAGCCGATCGCCTTTATAACAAATGCATCAAAGCTACAAACATTACATCCAGAAAACTCAGTGGCCAAATATGCTGATGATACCTACCTAATCATCCCTGCTTCAATGTACCTGACCATACAATCAAAGCTAGCACATAGGCCTATCGCAGATCGGGCTCACAGACATAATTTGCGGCTAAACCAAAGTAAATCTCTCGAGATGATAATTCCACGAGCCAGATGCAAAACCATTCCTCAACCTCAGAAAGAACTTAAGAGAGTCGACTCCATGAACATCCTTGGAGTCAATATGTCTGGTAGTTTTAAAGCGCAGGCTCATGTTAGAGCAACCATATAGTAACTTGTGCTAGATCACTATATGCTTTGAGAGTACTAAAACATTGTGGACTCTCCAATGAAGCTCTTCAAGAAGTTACGAGCAACAACACTTTGGGGGGGTCCAT
The DNA here is from genome assembly GCA_963556255.1 of Allolobophora icterica. NCBI lineage: Eukaryota > Metazoa > Annelida > Clitellata > Crassiclitellata > Lumbricidae > Allolobophora > Allolobophora icterica. The sequence goes on along the minus strand of OY744607.1, from coordinate 28,226,686 downwards.
AGAATAGTTGTAACATCACTGGCGTGAAGAGCAAGATCAAATTCTTTGACCAACAAAACACTACTTCAGACTGGCCTCCATTTTGTCTGTCATTATGCCTTTTTTGCAGTGCTACATATTAATTAGTTCCACGGCCGGTATCCCCTCTCTCCTCCCCATCCATGCCATTCCATGGGGCTTACTTGACCCTGGAAATGTTAATTTAGACTACAAAATCATGTTTCCATCACATACATGACTTTACTTGCAGCCATTCGAAGATACTTGGCCGCCATTTTGTCCGCCAGTTTGTTTTTGGCAGTGCTACATATGTGTCTTTAGTTCTATCGCATTTCTTGACCCCGAAAATGTTAATAGACTCTAAAATCATGTTTCCATCACATACATGACTTTACTTACAGCCATTCGAAGATACTTGGCGCCATTTTGTCAGCCATTTTGTTTTTTGGCAGTGCTACATATGTGTCTTTAGTTACATCGCATTCCTTGACCCCAAAAATGTTAATTTAGACTCTAAAATCATGTTTCCATCACATACATGACCTTACTTACAGCCATTCGAAGATATTTGGCCACCATTTTGTCCGCCATCTTGTTTTCCATGCAACCGCTAAAAATCCAGCTTGCTAACCACGATTTTCTTTTTCAGCAGGGTCAAATTAGTCTAGAAACACCTGTTAGAAAATTGTTACATGATTTGCTTCTGTCAATTCAAGCAAGTTGTGTACATTTGAGTCATTCATTCTCTATTGGCGGCCATCTTTTTTGGCGCCAAAATTTGACCTTTTCCCGGCAAACTTTTCGGTAAACTTTTAATGTGTTCATCTCGAGACCAAATGCACCCGAAAATCATCATAAAAGTTTTCTTGCAATTTGTTCGGGGTTCATCACTTTTTTTCATACTTTGACCCTACTATTTCCTTGTCTCTAAATCTCAGCAGCCTACTGCCCCGAAAGATCTCTCGAACTATCTGCGAAAACCGCTATCTGCATCTTCTTCTCGCTCATTGCGCTCTGTAAATCGGCTTGATCTTTTTGTTCCCAGGGCTAAAACTGCTTTGGCCCAGCATCGGGCGTTTGCTGTAGTGGGTCCCATGATCTGGAATGACCTCCCTCCTGTGCTCAGGGCCAAACTAATGACTGGCTTTCTCTCTTCGGTCTCGCGTTCCCTAAAGGCATTTCTGTTTCCCCGGGGCTTCTATTATTTCTCTCTGAACAGTTATTCTGCGAGAGGCGCTTTATAAATTTCTAGATACAATACAATACAATGCAATACAATACAATACAATACAATACAATACAATACAATACAATACAATACAATACAATACAATACAATACAATACAATACAATACAATACAATACAATACAATACAATACAATACAATACAATACAATACAATACAATACATGTATGTGAGGCGCCCTGCGTGGCTGCCGTTTCTACTATATGGGCCTGGGCTGATGCAGGCCCCCTGGAGCCGGCAGGGTGGGTGGCATAGGAAAGCGCACACGTGTGAACCACAGTGGCGTCCCATGTCAGGTATCTACCCTCCGACCAAGGAATTAAAGTAGCACCATCCGGACGTATACCATCTGACCTAAAAAGGCCGACTGGCTCCTTAGTACAAGGAACATCAGCCTTTACCAAAGCACGCCAGATGATGTCATTGATGGTAAAATGGCGCAGTGAGCGACCGCAGGCCTGCCTGCAAACAAATCCGTGGTGTCCACTAGGTCCGACCAGGTCCCCGCATCGGCAGGCGTGGGGGCTGCAGAGGTCAAGTCCCAAACGAAGGCCAACTGCAATTCGGACAGCCTCATTGTCCAAGGTGAGCCCGCATGATGGAATAGGAAGTGCGGCCGGCCAATCGCCTGAATGAGGGCTACAAATGGCAGTCAACCTAGCCTGGTCGACAGGGTTGTCATAACCTGGCCAAGAATGTATTGTGCTCTTGTCTCGCTCGATCAGCGGACGATCCCAGATGTTTTGTCTTGTAGGCAGCGGTAGCATGACAGCAGGTGAGGTCTGCTGACGTGACAAGAGCAGGACTTCAAAAATGCCATCGGGTGCCAGGGAGCTGCTGTTGAGGATGGCCGATTGGGGCTCAAGAGTTGATGCAGCTGATGCCAAATAGGCAGAAGAAGCAAGCGAAACAACTCTACGAAGCCCAAGGCCGCCATCTCTCACAGGAAGCGTTGCTTGTAACCACTGAATATCGTTGAATGAGGTGTTAACTATCTGCTCAAGACCGGCGCGCATAATCAAGTCGAGCGATTCCAGGGCCTGATGGTCAGTACAAGGGGAGCAGCGAAGGAGGTGACTTTGTTTCAAGGATCCAAATGAAGACCTGAGAAGGGTTAAGGCGCTCTGAGAAGGAAGCTGGCCAAGTTTAGTGAAGGCCCTTTGAAGATCAGCACAGTGTTGAGAAAGAGAAGCATCCAGCGCTGTCCCTTTGAAGAGTGGAGCCCCAAGTAAAGATACTGAGTCGAGGTCCAGAAGTTTGAAGTCTGACCAGTAGGGTGGTCCACAAAAATAAAGTTTGAGCTAGAGACCAGGCCACCCTCTCAGTTTTTTACACCTGTCAATAGTATTATTGAGACAAAATTTCAGCTTCTTATTCCAACTGGAAGATGGTGCTCAATGACAAATAAATATTACCATATAGTAGTATTTGCTGTAAATCTCGATGCCTTATAACTTGATCGACATTTATCATGGAGATGAGCTTGAAATAGTTTCTGTTGTGTTATCAGACTTACTTACTTACTGGGACTTGAAACAAAAAAGTGTACAGTTCTTGTTGAAGGTCATAGTGCCTACTGTTTTGGGCTGACATGTTTTCAGAAGTGAATTTTACATTACAGTTGCTGCAGCGCTTGGCTGTGGTCCTTCTGCCCTGCCACTTTCGCGTAACAGAGTGCGTAAGAAAGCCAGGATAGAACATGCTGAAGCTGTAAGATCTGAATTTGTACCAGATTAGCCACTGGTACTACACTGGGTTGAATAAACCCTGCCTAAGATCTTTGGAGCAGGAAATGTCGACCGCCTCCCAGTGCTGCTTTCAGGTGATGGTGTGAATAAGCTCCTCTTTGTGCCCAAATTAGCCTTTGGGACAGGATGCAATGAATTCATGGTCGTTCATATTCTTCTGAAGTTGTGAAAACTCACGGTTGACAAGGTTCAAGCCTTGAGCTTTGATACAATGTATGTCAACACTGGGCATTTCAACGGATTGTGTGTAATGCTGGGAGACAAATAAGCTGAGAGCTCTTGTGGTTGGCCTGCCGTCATCATGTAATGGAATTGATTTTAGCCAAAGTATTCACCTTGTGCTGCAGTCCACCTGTTCTCCATAAATCCCAATCTTCAAGAGATTTAAAGTTGCTGGGAAGGTGTGACACGTGTCAACTTCCGAGGACTGGAAGTCATATCCGGCACTACAACCCCCCATGAAACAGCGTCAGTTTTCTCAAGGGTTTGCTGAAAGAAATTCTGAGATCAGAGACAACTACCAAGAGCTCATTGAGCTGACAGTGGTTGTCCTTGGAAGTCAGTCTTCAATCATTCACTGGAGAGCCCTGGGCCAATTCACCATGCACATTGGATGGCCAAGTTACTGTATGCAATCAAAATCTAACTTTTTCGCGATCAGATTCATTGATTTTTGAAGTTTGGTGCCCTGTTTTACGCAAAGGCATGGACAAAGGCCCCACTTGCTGCTGAAGCTCAAGAACAAGATCTATCACTTAGGATTTGTCTAGGACAATATGAGTCTATTGACTGTGACGTTAGCGTTACTGCCAGGACGGTCCTAGAAAACCACTTGTGGTACCTTTCAGACGAGGCTGTAGGTCTGGCACTGTTCTCAGACCAACTTCCTGTAACAGATAAAGCGAAGATTGTCGACCACCTTCCTGTAACAGATAAAGTGAAGATTGTCGACAGAATGACTGCAAGACCAACTTCCTGTAAGAGATAAGTGAAGATTGTCTACAGAATGACTGCAAAGCCTGGTGAAAGAAGGTGAGAAGTGATGCTAAGGTACTGAAAGAGGGGTTTTTGGGTGATTTTACAACCCGCTGAGCACTGACACTTGAAGATGAGTAGTTTTTGTGTTACACTTCAACCACAGAAATGGATCGAGAATGAGGATTATGAGCAAGGCAGATAGATAATTCAGCAGTTGAGAGTGGTGAACGACACGGCTGAGAGAGTGTGAAGTTGTTCGAGGAATTCTACTGACTCATCACCAATGATGAAGAAGAAAAGCAGTTTCTTCTCCAAGTGGTCGAGGCAAATATGAAAGCCGTTCTCACTCACACAACAAAGAAGTCTGCTGTTGACGCAGTGCTTGCAAAGCCTTGCAGTTTCTAGAGTCAAATACTGTAACGGGTGTTGAAATTATAAAACAAGAACAATCGACATTCGATATTCATGGACTGGACAATGTTTTTGACATTTTTGGATATTTCCAATTCATTAAACCTGATGAAACTTTACAGTTCCATCTGTCTAACTGTTCTTGTATTACATATGTTGTCAAATTACAGTAATATTTGATCTGTCTTGAAATAAAATGCATTTGTATGCTCAACACACTCATATCTACAATTAATGTCTAGTTATCGGAATATGACTAAGTAACATAGTCCGTGAGCATCGTCTTCCAGTTGGAATAGGAAGCTGAAATTTTGTCTCAATAATACTATTGATAGGTGTAAAAAACTGAGAGGGTGGCCTGGTTTCTAGCTTGAACTTTATTTTTTACCATGTGTCTGTGGACCACCCTACTGACCAGCCAGAATCAAGTGTGTGAATATCAGCCAAACTGAGGATTTCGCATTTCTGGCGATTGAGACGCAGACCCAGAGATGACTCTAGCGAGGAGATGTACTGAATGTCCTGGGCCACCACCAATGGATCTCCCCCCAGCGTAAGGTCATCCAAAAAACCAATGCGAAGACTAGAGTTAAGTGACTGCAAAGCCGGTTGGAGAGGGAGACAAAAGAGGAGGGGACCGAGGGGGTCGCCCTGTTGAGGGCCCATCTGGGACGACACAAAAAAGTGGCAAAATTTGAGGACTGTAGGAGCTGCATAAGACTGATGGACAAACTGATATAGTTCAGGGATTGTTGCAAAGAGTGATTCAAGCATTGCATCACGGCGTAGGCTGTTAAATGCGTTGGCAAAATCGAGCTTGACCACCACATGATCTCGCGGCATTCCTGCGACAAAGCGACGGGTGGAATGGATGGCAGCTTCGCACCCCGCCGGAACACCTATACCCAGTTGGAGCGGAGCAAAGAAGCCCGCAAGTTTTGACAATGCATATTTGTTGGCGCATTTTGCTACAAACCTCCGCCAAACATAACCCACCGCTATGGGTCTTAATCCGCCAGTATCCTTGGAAAGAGCAATCAGGTTTCCACCGAAGAGGACCGCCCTGACTCCTTGAGGACAGCCCCCCCTTAAAAGAAGATTGGAAAAATCGGTCAGTGCACTAATTAGGGCAGCAGCGGTCTCTCTGTGGCCCAGGAGATCAAGCAAGTGGCTGGGCCTAAATCCGTCAGGGCCACCAGCAGAGCCGGCCGGGAATGAGCGGATTGCCTCGAGCACCTCTGCCTCTGTCACCTGGAGTGGATTCGTGGAGGCCGGGTCAGGAAGCTCCAAAAGCTTGGAGGGGCAAGGATCCACCGGGTGCTTTTCTCGCAAAATGTCAAGATTGTGTGCATTGGGGATCACGGGGCTGCTCTGTACGCACAGAATGCGGACCGCTGCCCGGATGTTACCATCCTCAAGCTTCGAACTGACCGCAGTTAATAGGGCATCAGATCGGCGAGGACGTCCATCAGAGATGGGGCGAGAAGGTTGATCCATACAGCACCCAATAGGATCACACCCCCATGATTCCACGCGCCCCTTGATAATATTGGCCAAACTACGCCTATGTCCGGCTCTCGGGGGCTTGGACAAGATGAAAGGTGCGAAGCCCAGCAAGGCCCTCCACACATCAGGAGAATCTGGAGTGGTGCATATGCCCCGCAAGATTGAATCCAGGGCCTGAGAGCATGAAGCTCGAGCTCCCTTGCAGATGTGTTTCAGAATGGGTCCTTGGCAAACCGCGTGTGGAAAAGGGAATGCGGCAATACCGGGTTCAGGTTGCATAGAGGGTCCAGAGGGGGCAACCCCCGCGGCGGGCGCCAGCGAAGCCGGGGCCGCCACGGCGGGCGTCAACGAATCAAGGGCATCAACGAAAACGTCTGGCGTATCAGAAGCCGCGACTGCCCCCAACCCGCTGCTGGGACCCAACGGTGGGCGATTTGAACCCGGGCATGGGTTACTCCTAGGTCCATATCCCCTATGCTTTCCCGCTTTAAATCTTCGCCAGAAACGGCCACGAGGACTGCAATTTATCTGGACAAATTTTCGCTACGTAATCCAAATAAATTAGAGCAGAATATCATCAAAACTCTTCCGGTTCAATTTCAACGACGTCGTCCATGCAAATTACACCAAATAATCGTCAAAACTTACCAGGTTCAATTTCTACGACGTCGTCCTTGCAAATAACACCAAATAATCGTCAAAACTTACCAGGTTCAATTTATACGACGTCGTCCATGCAAATTACACTAAAAAATCGTCAAAACTTACCCGATTCAATTTCTACGACGTCGTCCATTCAAATTACACCAAATAATCGTCAAAACTTACCCGGTTCAATATCTACAACGTCGTCGATGCAAATTACACCAAATAATCGTCGTAATGAGAAAAGAGGATGATAGCTGTGTGAAAAGAATCATGAATGCAGAGGTATATGGACCCCGCAGTCGGGGACGACAGAGGAAGAGATGGGAAGACACGATACAACAAGACCTAAAACTCCTCAAACTGAAGAAAGAAGATGCTCAAGAAAGAAACAAGTGGAAGAGAAGGATCCGAGTGGCTGACCCCTCTCCAAAGAGGGATTAATTCGAGCCTGAAGGGAAAGAAGAAGAAGAAGAATCGTCAAAACTTACCCGGTTCAATTTCTATGACGTCGTCCATGAAAATTACACCAAATAATCGTCAAAACTTACCCGGTTCAATTTCTATGACGTCGTTTATGCAAATTACACCAAATAATCGTCAAAACTTACCCGGTTCAATTTCTATGACGTCGTCCATGCAAATTACACCAAATAATCGTCAAAACTTACTCGGTTCAATTTCTATGACGTCGTCCATGCAAATTACAACAAATACTCGTCAAAACTTACCGCGTTAAATTTATACGACGTCGTCCATGCAAATTACACCAAATAATCGTCAAACTCATCCGGTTAATAACTCAAAGGCGAATTTCACAACAAGAGTTTTATGTTTTATTCGTTCATTTGAATTTGAAACTAATGTCCTATTGCATCATATGACATGATTTACTAACAAATTCCCAGATACAATGCTTAGTTTCTAAATCAGCACGTAAACATTTGCGTTGCCTTACGTGAACTTCCAGTGCGAAGGTTTGCAAGCTGGGTAGCTAACGAAGGAGTCCGAAGAGAGCGGCTTTTCATTAAGTCTAAACAACAATGGCGGTGTGGTCAGACAAGTTTGATGGGGAGTTTTTGCTAGAGGAGGAGCAAGACCAAGTTAGTTATGAGGAGGTCCAGTGTTTGGCCTATGTCATGAGTTGGGGAGTGAGTTTAACAAAATTTCAGCAGCAGATAGGTAACAAATCAGAAATTTTAGCAACCACTGAAAAACTCATTTTCATACTGAACGAATTTTGTTTTATTTTATTCCAGTAGTTACTGTATTCTGCTTAAATATTTGGAACTTTCTGAGGTCCTTGACAGAATTTCTCATAATTGGCCTCCGCGAGCAACTAAGCAAAGAATCTATTCGTCCGATCTTTATCCAAAAGATTTCAATTTTCATGCGCCTTACTCTTCTCCAGTCCACAATCTGTTAATCGTCTTCGACAAAAACCTAACACAACTCGGCTATCTCTAACCTGCTATTTGCACATTCGTGACCTTCGTTGACTGCGCCCAATACTTGATTACCGTCTGCATAGTAGCGACCTCAATTGTTCATTACAAACTCGATTATTGTAATTTCCTCTTCTACAACATCGATCTTCTCAAATAAAAGCCTACAAAAAGTCCAGAACGCTCTCGCCCGCGCAGTCACCAAATCTCCAAAACATCGTCACATAACCCCCAGTTCCGGTGATGGGCAATAGTTAACTAAATAGTTGCTAACTATTAGTTTAACTAAAAAAAATTTAGTTAAGGAAGAAGTTTAACTAAAAAAATAGTTTAGTTAAAACCATAGTTTAACTACAAATTTTTTGTTGTTAACTAAAAAGTTTAACTTAAAAAATCAGCAATATGCAACTATTTTTCCACAGTGAACATTGAATACTGTCAGCAAAAAAACATTTAAACACTGCATGGTTTTAGCATTAACAGCCTGTGTTTTCACATTCATACACTACTTACAGTACACATGTAACTCTATGCCAGAACAGTACACATTGCATAGTTTGAAGGTGAAATTGTCATTGACGCTTTGCATTATTACAGTTCACTTAACGTCTTTTATTGTGAAAATGTTTGTCGTAAAAAGTTGGAAAAAGTTGGAAAAAGTTTAACTACTTTTTTTTAGTTTAGTTAACTAATTTCCAAAATCAGTTGCCAACTTTAGTTAAACTTTTTTTTTAGTTGGAAAATAGTGTAAGTTTAACTTAAAAAAATAGTTTAGTGCCCATCACTGCCCAGTTCTGAAAATAATCACTTCGTTGACTAGAAGTCCCTAAGTGGATCCATTACACCCCCTTAAAGAATCTCAGCTCTCTTAAATTCGCCAGCTATATTCACCATCCAACCATCCAGATCTACTCGTTCATTGTCATATCTTTCTCTATCTCGGCTTCCAGTCTCTTCCTCTCTGAAATTCTGCAACCGCTGTTTAGTATATGCACGAACTTCCAAAACATCACCGCCAGTTTGCTCATCCTCCTATGTCATCTGATTATCTCACCACTCACCTATCCTCCACTTGCCCTCTGCTCCGCAGCTTTCCACACACGACTGAAAACCGAACAATTCCAGCTATCCTATCCTGATTCTACTCCTGCGTAACCCCACGACCAACATCATCAACGATTTCCACTGTACATAGTAACACGCTGTCTTCTCGGCTGGATCTCCCCGGATTCTGACCTTGTACCGGAACGGATCAAACAAGCGGACTTGATTTGATATATAGTGCCAGTAAATAAGTTGATCTCCCGACGTGGCTTTTTGTGACGCTGAGGATTTTTCGAAGATCACATTACAAAATAATTACATAAAAGTCAGGGCAGGCCTCTATCAGGAAGCTAATATTTTATTTCCATTCATTGGTTTTGGCTTCCTGATAGCTAACCTAATAAGCAACCAATATCCCATTCCATTAACAGCTGATCTAGTACTGCCAGTGAATTACTTCTCAGGCCTGCGTGCAACGCGTATCTTAACATGTATATAGTTTTTGAGAGGTTTCATAACAAAAATTGTTCTATAGAAGCTCAGATGCATGCATACATACAGTCATACATACATAACATATATGAATACACTTATACAAGCATATATACCTACATGCAACCATATTTACATACTTAATTAATATCTAGGCGGCACCTACTCGGAAAGTCTTGTACTGAGTTCGCCACTGTCGTGTGTGTCAAACCAAGAAATGTCTTGTCTAAGAATGGATCGCAGTAGATGAACACGAATTCTTTCACTCTGGTTGTAGGCTGTTGTGTGCCAGCACATCATCTGCAGGTAGCCGACCAAGAGAACTGCGCATCCGATGTCTAGAAACAACATGAAAACTTTTGGTCGAAGTATTACTGGACATTTTGTGGATGTCATGTCATATAATGAAGACTATATACGACGCGATGAAAACAAGATGCTTTAGTTATAGTCAACATCATAGGATATGTGAAGCATGTAAAAACACACGATGTATGTAACGAAAGTGAATGTTCGTGTGGGTAGTGTCTATTTTGGGCGCCAACAGCCAGCCAATGAAGGGCGAACGCGACAATGTTGCAGAAGCGCGCCAATTTCGCTAGCGCTGATTGGTTAGAGGTGACCGCGAACATTTCGCGCGCAAGATCGCGAAAGTGTTATTATAAAATGAGGCATTGAATGAGAACGGCGCGCAGAAAAGGAGGAAATTCTGTCGACCTAAGATGTGTTTAGTAAACGGTGTAAACTTTGAACAAATATTAAAGATTTGTTTCTTAGCAAGCGATTGACGTCTAGTTTGGTGGTAAAGGGAACAGTTACTAAGGACAGATAAAAGAATCGTCGATTTTGTGGTTGTCTTATAAGTGATTCGATGTGCCGCACTTTCAAGAACTTTGCGTTCAAGACGAACACTGTCGATTTCATCGCTGCGATACAAGGTTTAGGTATCGTTCAATTTTCTGGGTAACTTGATAATTCGATTTGATATGCGTGCATATGAATACTTTAAATTTTCTTTGTCGTTTAACACGTAAGGATTTTGGGGGCAAGGTTGAACTTGCTGTGATCCGTTTCGTCAGAGAGGCTGAACTTTGAGGGCTTAGGTTATGATCTTTCACTAATTTGCCGGTTGATGCGAAATACTAGAGATGTTGTTAAACATCGTCGCTGTGACCTTATTACACTAGAGACTTTCGTTTCCGTTAGTTCATTAAAGTGCAAATATCTGTTTAATTAAACTAATTGAAACATGGGTGAAGTGGCTGATACGTGTGAATTGATGCGAAGTTTATTGGAGCGCCATCAAGAGCTAAACAGTACCGTTGAGCTTTTGGCGCGGGAGATGAGCCACCTTGGCGGGAAGTCTCCCGCCAAAAAAGCTGCTGTAGAAGAGGAAGAACTCAAATATGCTTGGACACCTTTAGACCTCTAGCTAGGGTACTGGCATCTGAGGGTTATTCTGGTGACGGAGAGTTAAGCGCGGGAGTACGGCGAAGTGTTCGACTTAGCCAGAAAGCGGGAGTGGACTACTGGTTATCCACCCCTTGGCTGAGAAGCGAGAAGCAGCCTGATTGGGGTTCAAATCCCAGTTTCCCGCCAACCACCTCTCTACAGCAGGGCGAATTGCCGCCAGGTGGTGCCACGGTCGCCACATGTAGACAATATGAAATCGTGCCTATAGATTTATACAGGTCTATGTCAGTTTTGATAAGTTAACGCACATGGATAGAAATTTTACATTTGTGAGAAATGAGAAGGCAATTCTTACGTACACGTGTATATCAAAGAAAACTCTTGTATTTTGGAGGAAAAGGCGTCCCATGTGTATTCCTCCAGTTTATCTGCCGTCTCTGATTGATTGTGATTCCTCAGATATTCGCTGAAATTAAAGTAATAGTTAATTAAAAGTAAGTAAGAACTGAATGGCCTAGAGCAAAAACTCTAAGCACACTTGTGGGTCAAATTCACAATCAACCTTGAATTAAGACGGCCGCAGACTCTTAATATATTTATGCAAAGTCACCCGAACATGTAGTAGCGCCCAATCTTCATACCTTGACAATAAAAACACATAATCGAATTTCTAGTGCACTACTCTAATACAACATTACATAACACTGAATGACAAATTCCTGAAAAAGTTATGATGATTATGATAGACAGCTTCAATCTGACCACAACTGTAATTTTAGATAGTCTGTATTACGTAGAGATTTGGATAAACATGCATAGACGTAATTGTGGTTGTACGAGGGAACCCCACTTTTTGGACTGGGGTACCGTAGCCCCACTTTTAAACAATGCCAATCAATATTTTATTATTGTGCCTTCCCAGAGATCGCATTCTCCGCCTTGCTTCGTGTTTGTAGACAGAGTGAGGAGTATGTACCACGAAGTACAAACGTACTTAGATACACAGGTAAACCGAGAGCCAAACGAACTGAGTTACAGGCAATCAGACAGGCAGACTTTCAGCCACAAGGTCACCCGCTTGAAGATTGACCGCCGTGACCGAGCCGCAGGCGCCACAGATCTGGGCCACGGCTACACTCATCTTGAAAATATCTGACATCACCCTCACTCTCCGTATTGTGGTTGTCATCTTAGTCATATAGGGACGTCGAGATGTAGGTCAAAGCGCAAGCTTCTATAACCTTCATCAGTTACAAATCCGTATATGGACCCACACTCATATTGTCGGACTTGGTATTACTCCTCACCCCTCAGTCTCCTCACAATCTCAGAATCAATTACTGTCCTTGGTTAAATATATCCGAGCCGGCTAGCTAAAGAAAGCTCCCTCCGTTACAAAATCCAAGCATTTAAGACGTCGTTGATGACTTATATATGTCGTATTCCAATTTTGTTGATAGAGAAAATGGACAAATTTGTTTTAAACCAAAAACGAGTAGATGACATTATAGACGAAAAATTGTGTCGTGTTCGTCCCCCTTATGGTGGACGTGCGCTGTGTTGGGCCCTGGTGCTGTGGCATGGCTAATCTGGAGGAATATTCAACGGGAAAGGACGCCACCCCTCTTGTCAGTAGTAGTCGGTTGGTTTACTTCTTAATCGCTCGCTACGTCTTGGTATGCGCGCGGGAGGGTTCTCTACCCTATCTCTACTTCTCCCGCTGCCCGACCAGCATCTATCAGGATGGCTGAACGGCTGTCCACAACTTCCGGTCTGGAGGCGAGGTTTGGCCGAAAGGTTACCTCAGGATCCGAACTGGGCCCAAACACTGTTCAATTGGAGTATCTAGGGGATATCCCTCTTCCTTTAGGTTTCTCGGCTTCTCCTATGTGGGTCTTCAATGGGTGCCTGGGATCAACCTTCCACGAACCCAAGGCCTCATCAACTAACGGAGCTGGCACCTTTGATACTTCTTCTTCTCACAGCGCTAATAATCGTCGTGCTCCCTCATCTCTTATGCTGGGATCGTTGAGCACCAATTCAAACAGTTCCGTTTGATTTAAAACCATTTTTATTATTGTGACAAACCACCGGTCGCCTTTTCTTCAATAGCGTGTACCAGACAGGGTATATTTATGTCCTAAATGGTCTCCATGCGAAATGCGAAATTGGAGAAGAAATTGGTATCCCCACTTTTTAGACCAAAGTTACGCCTCTGGAAACATGAAATTCAGTTTAATTGAGTTTAGCATATATAATCACACAATGATGTGGATAATATTGGATTAGCTGAAAGAAGTGTTTTGCTGCTGATTTGTTTGTTCTCAACATTTCATGCTTTTCGTTTCATCGTCCAACAATAGCCGGCCAAAATTGATGGGTTGCAGATGCCACAATACCGCTTTTCAATCTTCGCAGTGTCGTGGTAAAACCTTTCACCATGTGAAAGCAAGATCACTGGGAAAGCAAGATCAAGTCCAGTTCCGGAGATCCGAGACGATTATGGTCCACCTTCAAGGACTTGTTAGGGAGCACAGGAGCTTCCTCCTCGACGGCTCCTCCTGCGTTCTCGGCCGACGAATATGCCAACTTCTACACCACTAAGATCGATGCTGTTCGTCGGGACACCGCTGACTCTCCTCCGCCCTCGTTCTCCGCGACTGAGTTCTCTTTGTCCACCCTTGCTCCGGTCACTGAGTCTGAGCTTCGCCGGCTCATTCTTGCCTTGCCTGTCAAGTCGTCGGAATTGGATCCTCTTTCGACCTTTCTCATCCAGGAGCAAGTTGAAACTCTTCTTCCGTACCTGACGACTCTCTTTAACTCTTATCTACGTGATGGGCTTCACAGAAACGTTCCATCATTATGCCTACCCTGAAACAGATAGGCTTGGATCCCTCTAGCCCTTCGTATTTTAGGCCAATATCTAATGTTAGTTTCATCTCTAAACTAATTGAGAAACTTGTAGCTTCTCAGCTACTGAGCTACCTAGACTCTAATAACCTTCTACCCTGTCGTCAGTCGGATTTCCGTAAGGGACACTCTACTGAAACCCTCCTTCTAAGTCTTCTTAATGATGTTTACAGTGCTATTGATCGCTCTCAACTTACTCTTCCTGCACTTTACGATGTGAGTGCAGCATTCGATACGGTAGATCATGATCTTCTACTGCGTCGCCTTTCCTTTGGTATCTGCAACCTACTTCTACAGTGGCTTTCGTCAGACCTATCTGACCGCACTTCGTCTACTGTCTTCCACTCCTCGCGTTCCCCTTGGATTCCTGTACCTGTTGGCCTCCCTCAGGGTTCTGTGCTTGGCCCTCTTCTTTATATCCTCTTTACTGCTGACCTTGAATCTGTTCTTGCTGTTAGTGCTCTTTCTAGCCATTCTTACGCTGATGATCTCCAATCCTACCTGCATTGCTCTGCACGGGATGCTCTGAGTGCTGTTCGCTTGATGTCTCGTGCAACTGACACTCTGTCTGCCTGGCTTTCTTCCAATCGCCTGAGACTTAATCCTCTTAAGACCAAGTACATATGGCTGGGTACATATGGCCAGCAGTTACCAAAACTTGACCTGACCCTTTTGGCTGCTGAATTTCCTCTAATATCATTTTCTATCTCTGTCCGGAACCTCGGTGTCATTCTTGACCAGGAACTAACTTACTAAGCACCTCTCACCTCTGTCTCACTCCTGTTTCTACCATCTCCGCCAGCTTAGTGTTGTTGCTCGCTCTATCAGCCTCTGCTGCTTCGACTCTTATCCATGCCTTTGTTTGCTCTCGTTTAGATTATTGCTCTTCTCTCTACACCGGTCTTCATCAAGCCCGCCTGTCCTTCCTTGAGAGGGTTCTTCGGTCTGCGGCGCGTCTTGTTGGCTCCATACCTCGCTATGGCAGTGTATCCTCCTACATGCATCATACTCTTCATTGGCTTCTCATCCGGCAGCGTATCCTGTATCGGCTTTGCTCTCTCGCCTGGCAATGTGTTCTTGAGTATGGCTCCTTCCTTCCTATGCTCCGTTTTTACTCTCTCTTCTTCTCCTACGGGTCGCTCAGCCCTCCGTTCCTCTTCTAGGGGCGACTTTATAGTCCCATATGCCCGCACTGCTACTATGCAGCGCCGAGCATTCTCTGTCGCTGGTCCAACTGCGTGGAATGACTTACCACCTCTCCTTCGCCTATCTCCTCGTACTCACCCGTCTTCTTTTTACGCTCTATTGAAGACTTTTCTGTTTGATCAGGCCTGGCTTGGGAGTGCCTCTGAGTAGAGCCCTTGAAGAGGCGCTATATAAATTTCATGATTGATTGATTGATTGATTGATTGATTGTCACTGTCTGCACCAAGATAAGCAGGGAAGTGATCTAAGGGCAAATGTAAAAAAATCTTCAGCGACATGTTGCACTTAATAGTTTTCTAAGTTTTAAGGCTTGAAGCACGTTGTCAACCAGCTGGATGCAGTTTGGTACTCCATAGTTGCCAAAAAATTATCAACAGCATCCTTGAATGCCTCCATGCTAAGAACCCATTAGCAGATCTTCGAACCGCTTGTCATTTAAGACGTGTCTGATCTGTGGATCAACAAACATGCCTTACTTAATTTTAGAGTCAGTTAATTTCTCATCAGTTCGAATTTTATAGGAAGAAGAGAAAAAAATATCTTTCATGTATCTGAAAGTTGTATGGCAATGTATGTGTGCCACACTTTCTGCCCTGCAACTAGGGCGCAACCAGTTCTTTCTAATGCAACAAAGCTCTTTAATACGGCTGTCCCATTGATAATCGATAGGTGGCGCTTCGGCTTGTCAACACCGACTCAGCAGGGCTTGTATATTTTCTCTATTTTTCCGTTTATACGCGGTTTCTCATCTTGAACTTTCGCCGGCAGTGGATTTACTTTACAGTTTAGCTTGCGGTCAACTCTACACTAGTGGTTTACTGCCCAAAAGTCTGAAAGTTACTTGTTACATTTGCTGCAAATGGCGGGTACGCCTAACTATTATTATTCAAGTGACCTAATTAAGTTGCTTGGAGATCACGCGTGTCGAATTAAGCGTACAACGCGTAAATCTCTCTTTCTCTATGGACTATGGCGCCCAGCGCACGCTCGACAACCTGACGGACGAATACCGGCTTCTTTGGACTGTCCGTTGCGTCGTCCTCTGGCCCAGCCAGTGGGCGTCTTACCTCCTGATTAGCGCGGGGTTCGACTCGCCACTTGGAACGTCAGATCGCTGCGCAGCAAGTATCTGACCGTTGCTGACACCATCTCTTCATACAATATCGATCTACTAGTTGTAACAGAATCGTGGCATCATCGATCGACTGATGTTGCTCTTCTTCGCTCGATCCCTTCAGGCTTCTCTTGCGTCGACTGCCCGAGACCGGGTCCTCCTGACTCGGACCCTTGGGGTGGTGGCATCGTCGTCATCCACCGATCTACGCTCAAAGTCAAGAAGATCACCCTCCTCTCATCGCCGACCACTTTTGAGGTGCTTGCCGTATCGGTCTCGTCGCCTCGTGGCCTGTACATGGTACTGGCTGTGTACAGGCCAGGCTATTCACCTCCGTCGCAGATCTTCTTCGACGAATTTGCGACAATTTTGGAAACAGTTTGCTTTATACAATTCGCAGGTCGTCATTACAGGTGACCTAAACCTGCACCTGGAAGACGCTGGTTCCTCGACGGCTGTCCGCTTCCGGGACGTGGTGGAGCAGTTCGGTCTAACACAGCATGTGGCTGAGCCTACGCATCTGAATGGCGGCTGGTTGGATGTCGTCATCACACGCGAGGACTGCGCACTGGCCGATGTGAGAGTACTTCCGCCGACGATCTAGGATCATGGACTGGTCATGGCTACCGTCCCGTTCCTCTGCGATGCCCCGGACATAATCATCAAGCAGGTTCGTGGCTGGCGTCGTCTGGATCGGGATGCTTTCGGAAAGGCCCTCGCGGGCCTCCAGCTGGTTGCTGATCCGACCTCACTGGCGGCCCTCTCCTTTGCAGAAGCCTTCTTGACCTATTAGAGGGCAGTGTCTGCTCTCATCGACCAGTTCCTCCCTCTACGCCCGCTCAGAATTCGACGGTGCCCTCTCTCCCCGTGGGTTGACGGTGACTGCCGTTCCCTCAGACGTCAGGCTCGCCGCCTTGAAAGAACCTGCAGGCGCATTGGTCTACCAGCTGATCGGCTAGCCTGGGTTCAGGTTGTGCGAGGCATGCATCGTCAATACCGGGACCGGGAGAGACTGTACTGGGAGAACAGACTTTCAGAACAGGATCGCCTCCCACGCAGGCGACCACAGGAGCCTTTGGGCTTCTCTTGATGTCCTTATGGGTCAGGCTGACCAGCTCATGAGCGCTCGCTCGTTCTCAGCGGATGACTTCCTGACTGCATACGCATCCAAGATCGGCGGTGTACGCGAAGCCACAGAGGGTGCACCACCTCCACACTATCCACCTACGGACTTTCGGCTTCTTGTCCTGCAAGAGGTCACTGCCGTGGGCCTGCGTCGACTCATTCTTTCCTCTCCTTCCAAGTCTTGTGAACTGGATCCTTGCCCACATTCCTGCTCCAGGAGCACGTTGACACCTTGCTCCCCGTCCTCACCGAACTGTGCAACAGATCGATTCGGGATGGTGTCCTGCCTTCGCAGCAAAAGAGGTCCATACTAACACCCAGCTTAAAGAGTGGCGACCTCGACCGCTCGGACCCGACCAACTATCGACCCATAGCCAACCTATCATTCATCTCAAAAATCATTGAAAAGATCGTTGCCAGCCAACTCGTAGCATTCCTCGACGAGAATAACCTTCTACCATCCTGCCAGTCTGGATTTCGGAAGCAACATTCCACCGAGACTCTTCTGCTTCGGTTATTGTCAGATGTCTACAAGGCTGTCGACAACTCGCAGCTCACTCTCCTGGCCCTATTTGACGTCAGTGCTGCTTTTGATACTGTAGACCATGACATCTTGATTAAGCGCCTGCATGTCTCTTACGGGCTTTCTGGTAACTTCTTAGAGTAGCTGAAATCCTTTCTCCAGTGGCGAACCATCACAGTAGCTCATGGTGATACTAGGTCCAGGTGGGTCCCTGCCCCGTTCGGTCTCCCTCAGGGCTCTGTACTCGGACCCATCCTTTACATCATTTACACTTCTGGTCTCGCTCCATTTCTGGCTGAGCATGGGGTCCAGGGTCAACTTTATGCTGACGACATCCAGGCATATCTCCACTGTAAACCATCTGATGCCACTCTGGCATTGCAGTCTATGGGTGAGCTTTTGCGGGCCCTTGAGGTGTGGATGGCTTCCAACCGCCTTAAATTGAATTCCGCCAAAACTAAATTTATTTAGTTGGATACTAGGCAGCGGCTGGCTGGACTTGACCTGGCATCGCTCGCTGCTGAATCCCCCTCTTTCTCCTTCTCCCCTGCAGTGCGCGACCTTGGCGTCATAATTGACCAAGAGTTAACTTTCCTGCCGCAGCTTCGCCGCTTAACCCGCGACTGCTTCTATCAGTTGCGCCAGCTCCGCACTATTGCTCGCGCCCTTTCTCCATCTGCTACGTCCACTCTTGTCCATGCTTTTATCACGACCCGAGTAGACTACTGCTCCTCTCTCTATATTGGCCTACCTGCGGTGCGTTTGGCCTGTCTTGAACGCATCATGCGTGCTGCTGCCCGACTTATTGGTCGGATATCCAAGTTTGACCATGTGTCCGACTTCATGCTCCGGGACTTGCATTGGCTACCGGTTCCCCTGCGCAGCCAGTATAGGATTGCCTCCTTGGTCTGGCGCTGCCAGCTGGGCATCGCTCCAGCCTATCTGAGGTCCCTCTGCCTACCTGTCGGTGAGACCTGTGGTCGCTCACTCCGCTCTGCGGAGAGGGGGTGCTTGTTGTGCCATTTGCTCGTACTGCCACCATGCAAAATCGGGCCTTTTTGGTGGTTGGTCCTGTGGTATGGAACGGGCTCCCTCTGGAGCTGCGTCTCCTCCCGAAAACCCAACCCGAGTCTTTCTACACTGCGCTAAAAACTGTTCTTTTTGTTCGTGCTGAAGTCGGGAGCGCCTCTGAGTAGTCCCCTTGAAGACGCGCTATATAAGTGCTCAAATGAATGAATGAATGAATTGCAAATCAAACAACAACACTTTGTATGGCTATACGAGCTACATTCATGGTAGCAGTGCCACTACTTTTAGATCATCACAGATGTACCAGTTGCAGTTGTACTGTATGTCTTTCACCAAGAGTTCCATGTTTTTGTAGGATTCTTGCACGTCCAATGGCAATGTCCACCCTTCAAAAGACAATAGTCATTGAAGGGTGGACATTGCCATTAATGATGATGATGATGATGATGATGATGATGATGATGATGATGATGATGATGATGATGATGATGATGATGATGATGATGATGACGACGACGACAATTTATCTGGCGCCATACCGCTACAAGGGCGCCTCACAACTCCTTGCGAGCAGGATAAGCCTTGGCGAACAGGTGGTTTTAAGCCTAGATTTAAAAGAGTTCGCTGAGTCGGCCAGTCTGATGGCGGGTGGGAGACTGTTCCAGCATCTGGGACCGGCGGCCGAGAAAGCGCGATCATCTTACGCCTAGATCGATCTTTTTTAGTGATTTAAGTTACAATCCGGATGCAGAGGAATGAGTCTCAGTGCAGAAGCCGCGCAGGTACTCGGGCGCTGCCCGTGGAGTGAGTTAAATACAAACAGACAGATCTTGAACTCAACACGGAACGGAACGGGCAGCCAGTGCAGAACGTCGCGTAGGAGCGGCGTAACGTGATCATATTTCCTCCTGTTACAGATGAGCCTGGCCGCAGCATTGAGCACCGACTGGAGTCCATCCAGGAGACACTCGGGCGCGCCAGCCAGCAAGCTGTTGCAGCGGTCCACTTGAGAGGTGACGAAGGCAGCTACGGATGCTCTCGCAGCCTCGAAAGGCGGGTGGGAGACTGTTCCAGCACCAGAGACACGGACTTGGTCACTGTCATTTTCACTGTCATTTTCACTGTCATTTTCCACTTGAGACGGAGCCGACGAAAGCAACAGCCGACCGTCCAAGCGACGTGGCGCCTCATGGACAAGTCAGACTCCAGCACGACGCCAAGATCGCGCACGGAGGTCAAAGGCGCGATCGAAGCCCCACAGACGTTCAGTGAACCGGTGTAGAGGTCATTATGTCATTATGTAACAAGACAGCTTTAGACTTCACAGTGACGAATCTATACAAAGACGCAGTTGCTGTGGATCATGCTCACAACCCAAAGCTGTGAACAATCCATCAATGTCTGTGCAGAAACACAGGTTGTCAATCTGGAAAAAGAGTGTCTCGTATCTTCTTGGCGGGTTCAAAAGACGGACTTTTGCAGGTCTACAGAAAATCCCATTCTTGCTGTTTGAACCAAAGTTAAGCCCCTGCCCAGGTCATCTAATTCTGACTGCATTACTATATCGGTTCAAAATCTAGACCACTGTCATTTTCCACGTCTGACTTGCGCATTGTGGCATCTTCGTCTGCCTCTGAAGAAAGCTCCGAGTCCGTGTCTCTGGTGGCAAACTGTCGTCACGAAGCACTGGTCTCGTGGCTGATGACAGAAAGAGGCATTTAATAGATTTCTAATTTTTGACAGAGAAGCCAGAGACATTGGTCAGACAGAAGTAACACTCCGTCCTGTGATTCTTCTGTTCTCGTCATATCATCGGACTGCCAACGGCATTGACTGCTGAGTACCTCTGAGCCAAGCTGTCAGATTTAATTCAAATTAATATTCGTTTAATTCAGATTAGACAAGCTGTCACAAATGCAACTTATTTACACGCAAGAGTTCGTTACTTTGCTTAACCTGCCCCTAGCGCTTACAGCAGACAGAATTTGTAAATGTAATTCTTTCTTTTGTTTTATAATTTTATGGCTAAGGCAAGCCAAGGTTTTGGAAATGAGCCAAGCACTGGTCTCGTGGCTGACGACAGAAAGAGGCATTGAATATGTGTTTCTGGATGCGAAGTTCCAGAAACCGCAGCGCTTCATTCCATCAATCAGCTTTCTTTTCCCTATCCTCGTTGTTCGCATAGCTACACTATGCCGGAGAGGCGTACATTAAGTGGGCAATGGTGGTCAGTTCTTATTCCCAGATTTATCATTATTCAACGAGATCATCTAATTATCTTTGTCTGGTCATACCTAAATCAAGAACTGTTCTTGGTGAACTAGCTTTCTCGGTTGCAGGACTGACTTTTTTTTAACACTCTCTCGGTGTCTGTGTGCTCTGCTCAGTCGCTGGTGTCATTTCGTTCTCAACGTATAACTTACCTCTTTCAAATTGCTTATCCACCCTGATTACGGCTTGGTTTTGGTGTGCCATCGGTTGATGTTTTGTGCATTAGACACCGGCGCAATAGAAGTTACTGATTACAGTTACAATTGCAATTTTGGCCACTTCATGAAGGAAGAGCCCACGAGTGCTGAGGTCCCTAAGTACGTACAAGCTTATGTTTTGGAACCGAACATTTTCACTAAACAACTAATAAAATAATCGGCTTCATACTTGGTATCGGCTATTGCAATAATTGGCTGTACGTGGTATCGGAATAATCGGCAAAAAATGATATCGGTGATATCGTAAATCTCTAATAGTCAGCGAGTCTATACAGGGAGTACATGAGACGGCACTGGGCCACTGGCACATACATACAATACATACATACAATGCATACCTACATGTATACATACATACATGTACATACATACATACATACATACATACATACATACATACATACATACATACATACATACATACATACATACATACATACATACATACATACATACATACATACATACATGCAATACATACAAACATACAATCTCTGTGCCTCATATCTATGTAGCCTTACTAAACCACCTGACCAACAAATCTGATGAGTTATGCAGACTCTTACATTAATTGTTCGAGTGAAGTAATGTTGATCTGAGGACATGTGATATGAAGGTTCTCGCACGTCGCAGAGATGTTAGCCTGGATCTCTTTAATGACGTTCTGGTAGTAAGCGTTGCTGATGAAAATGTCTGACATATTGCCAAACATGATCATCATCATAGGTCCAGCAGCACCGATGGCGCAGGCGCAGATCGTTCCAATCGCCATCAGCATTTGATCTTTCACATCGGAAAACCGAAACTAAAAGCAAACATATTTTTGTATGCTCAACACACCAATCTGCAACCACAGTTTATTTTTTAAGCAATGCTTAAATTTTGCGCTAAAAGAGCACTTAGTAGGCCTAAACGACCTAAAGGAACAGTAGGAATGCGCTTAAGGAATCGACAATGCCTTTAACCCATGAAGGTTTCTTTTTCACTCTGCTCGTTTTCAGGCGATTTAAGTAATCGTAATTATAATAGTAATCTTCAGACTTTTACAGCGTCCCAAAAATCGGAATGGTGAGAACTAGCTTATTTACTTGCGCTTAGTCAAAACAAAATCGATAAGCGGGTAGGGTCAAAATCGGTTCCAGCCAAGTCAGGATCCAGAGGGGTCGGGCAGGCAAACAGTCAAGACGGCTAAGAAGGATGTTGTTTGGAGTTGAAACGGCGAGGGAGGTAAGGGGAATATGATCAGCATAGGATTGGTAAAAGAGCAGTGTTTCCATCTGGAGTGAAAGACCTGTGGAGAGATAGCAAGATGTGAGGATTTGGTGAATTCAGAGGACAGATAAGATAATTGTCTTAATTCTGGCGGGAGTTTATTCCGCATAGGTGGAACAGCTATGGCTATGGAGCGATTCGCAAATTTTAGTGACGAGGTGACGGGAGGGTTGAGAAGTGTAGGGCGGAAGAGAACCGGGTTGAGCGAAGTGGTTGGAAAGTGAAACAACTCAAGAAGATATGAGGGTTGGGAGGATTGAAGTGTAATGTATATAAGTTGTGGGACTTTGTATTTCCAACGAAGAGGAGCATACAGATCGAAATAAAAGTGGAAGTGCATTAGGGCCTACCTGCGGTAAAATTTAAACAGCCCGAGGTTAGAAATTGGTATAAGAGAGGCACATTAGTAGCGCAATCTCCATATCCATAGGGCCGCTTTGAGCGCAATCTCCATATCCATAGGGCCGCTTTGAGCGCAATCTCCATATCCATAGGGCCGCTTTGAGCGCAATCTCCATATCCATAGGGCCGCTTTGAGCGCAATCTCCATATCCATAGGGCCGCTTTGAGCGCAATCTCCATATCCATAGGGCCGCTTTGAGCGCAATCTCCATATCCATAGGGCCGCTTTGAGCACAGTCGCCATATGCTTTATGAGTGAAAAGAATATGACTATGAATTATGAATTATGAATTATGAACATATGCTCTGCAAGATGATTATGAAATATGATTGTCAATTATGAATTATGAACATATGTAATGCTAGACTTCAATCCTCTACTTTAATATCTAGCACAAATATAAGAAAGTTTGCATGTAAATTCTGTAAGTAAGTACACGCGCAATATACATTAAAGTAAGTAAGTAAGCACTTTAACAAATTGTGTGCGTCCAACTATACAATTATACGAAGACTATGAAAACCTTCAACCCTCTACTTTAACATCTAACATAAATATAAGAAAGTTTGCATGTAAACTCTGTGAGTAAGTATATACTCAATATGCATTAAAGTAGGTAAGTATGCAAAGTTTAGAAAAAAGTGTAGGTCCAACTATACAATTATACGAAGACTATGAAAAAACTGGTGTTCTGTATAATATTGCAAAGACATGTTGGATGTGCATGGTGATAGTTTCTACAGTAAAATTACACTTTTACATTGTCAAATGCGTGGAATACTAATTTGTATGATTAAATTGCAACTCTTAGTTTGCAATAGCGCATAGTTTGACCATTTGTATGCTAAATCCAAGTTTTATTAAATTCTTAAGATGTGTGAAATACAGACTTGGGCATAAAAATTACAACTGTTTTATTCTTAACATGCTTGGAACAACAAATTGCACGGTTAAATTGCAACTCTTAGCTTGCAATAGTGCATAGTTTGACGTCTAGTACACTAAATTCTGAATTTTCATTTCCTAAGACGTCTAAAATGCTGACTTGTGCACTAAAATTTCAAATGTAGATTACAGAGACGTGCGAAATAAACTTAAGATGCGCATGTGCAAATGGAATGAGCATCAAAATTTTGGTTTTCTAGATTGCAAAGACCTGTTGTTTATACGTGGGCGAGATTTCTACAGTAATATCATGCTTTTAGGCTGCAAAAATGCATGGAAAAAGGCTTTATGTGGTAAAATATCAGATGGAGTTGGTTACTCTTATGGTGAAACATTGCATAGTTTGACGCCTTGTACACTAAATTCTAAATTTTCGATTCCTAAGTTGCATGAAATACTGACTTGTATGATAAAATGTCAACATGTAAGTTGAAAAAAAGACGTCAACGAGGAACACTTGTGCGTTAATTTGAAGTCTTGTACGTTTTCAAGACTTATAGAGTAGGAAGCATACGAATTTTAGTTTGCATAGACGATGAAGTGTATGGTTCAATTACAACTCTTAGTGTGAAACGGCGCACATTTTGACATTTGATGCACTAAATTCTAAATTTTCGGTTCCTAAGTTGCAACAAATACTTTCAACATGTACGATGAAAAAGATGCCAACGAGAAAGATTTGTATGCTAAACTTAAGACTTGTAAGTTTTCAAAGACCTGTGCAGTAGGAAGATTACGAATTTTAGTTTGCATGGGACGATGAATTGTATAGTTCAATTACAACTCTTAGGGTGAAACGTCGCACAGTTTGTCATTTGATACACTAAATTCTGAATTCTCAGTTCTTATCAGACATGAAATACCAACTTGTGCAGTAACAAGTTTAAAACTTAGATTACTGAGACGTGCGCGAAGAAGATTTGTATGCTAAACTTAAGACTTTTAAGGTTTCAAAGATATGTAGAATGTAAAATTTCAACATGTATGACGAAAAAAGACGCCAACGAGGAACACTTTTGTGCTAATTTGTAGACTTGTACGTTTTCAGTTACATGTGCAGTAGGAAGCTTACGAATTTTAGTTTGCATGGGACGGTGAATTGCATAGTCCAATTACAACTCTTAGGGTGAAACGTCGCACAGTTTGACAGTTGATACACTAAATTCTGAATTATCGATTCATATCATGTATGAAATGTTGAATGTAGAACTTGTAGAGTAAAAAATTAAAAACTTGATTACTGAGACGTGTGCGAAGAAGATTTGTACGCTAAACTTAAGACTTTTAAGGTTTCAAAGACCTGTAGAATGGGAATTTTGTAGGACGCTTACGAATTTTAATTTGTGAAGACCGTTGAGACGCATGCTTTGAGGATAAAAGTTCAACTTTCTATGGTGGAAGACCTCTGAATGTTTGATTCTACACTAAAATGGTAACGTTTAAGTTGAAGACATGCATGCGATGGGGACTTGCACACTAGAATTACAACGTTCTACTTTGTAAAGACGGCTGCAGCGAGGGTTTTTACAACAGTTGGCAAATTTTAAGTTCATAAGATGGTTGAAACGAAGGTTTTTAGATTGAAAAGCTGGGTTACATTATAAAATTTTGTCTTTCTTTAGATGCAATGAAGTATGAGACCAAGGTTTTCATGATAAAATTGTTACTCATAGGGTAGAAAGACAGCTTGAGTGGACGTTCCTACAGTAAAATTATACATTTTAGGTGTATGGAGTGCTACCAAGATTAAGTCTTTCCACATTGTGCAGACAAATGGAATGCTGATTTCCACAGTAAAATGACAACTTTTAGCATGCGAAGTCGCAGAACATGAGAGCTTACTTGCTAAATGACAAGTTTTTGACACAAAGATGCATGCGTTGAAGGTTTGTGTAGGAGGCTGAAGTCTTTCGCGTTTGCATATGCAGTTGGATTGAGAGTTAACTTATAAAACTTAGGACTTGCAAGTTGCATGAAGGATTTCTACAGTAAAATGTCGACTTTTAGCGTGCGAAGATGTAGTATGTGAGAGCTTACGAGGAACACTTTTGTGCTAAAAGCGGCCCTATGGATATGGAGATTGCGCTCAAAGCGGCCCTATGGATATGGAGATTGCGCTCAAAGCGGCCCTATGGATATGGAGATTGCGCTCAAAGCGGCCCTATGGATATGGAGATTGCGCTCCGATCGGCCTATTAACCACTACTCACATTAAAAATTAAATGCAGCCAATCAAGTTCTCAGCCTTTACGAGGGCAAATCATCAAGTTTATCATCAAGTTTACGTTGATCTGGCATTTTAAGGCGGAGTGTTTTAAGTGGAGTGATTCGCAGACTTGTTGTCCTCGAGACCAAGGTCTTGGTCTCGAGTGCACTTGAGTTCGTTTTTAAAAGTCTTGATCTTGGTCTCGCAAGACCAAGACCGGCTGTCAATATGAACAGTCATTTAAAAAACTCAAGCATTTAAACATTTATCAAGCCTGTTTGCATCATAGCTTAATGACAAATGCTACGGAGTTTTGCTGGTCAGGAAAACCCATCGGCAGCAGTTACGCTGTGTCTGGAAGCCCTGCCGAAACTTTTTCTGAAGCCACACAGTCTGATAAACCATGTGAGGATTTCAAAATGGCTCACAATTTGTACATTTACATCCAGTGCTTGAAAAGCTACTGTGTGTGCCAGCGACTTCAGAACGTGTAGAACGTAAATTTGTTCACATGGAAGAATTTTTTATGACGCCCGGCAGGTCACGTCTTGGTCAGAAAATTCTGAGTGAATTGATTTTTACAAAATACAAAAGGCATTTGGAATAACACTTTGCATGCAGGACTTATGTAAATACGAATTCGGAATTCTCTGCAGTCTGCATTTAAGGTTAATTTGCCTGAATAAAATAAAAGACTCACGTTCTCATTAAAATAACGATTAGTCCGACTTGACAAGTTTTTCGTAAGGAAAATAAGAAGTTTTGGGCTGAATGTGATTTTTTGGGTCTTGGTCTCGGTCTTGGTCTTGAGGTTCAAAGTCTTGGTCTTGGTCTTGAAGTTCAAAGTCTTGGTCTTGGTCTCGAGGTTCAAAGTCTTGGTCTTGGTCTTGGTCTTGGTCTTGGTCTCGAGATTCAAAGTCTTGGTCTTGGTCTTGAGGTTTAAGGTCTTGACAACAAGACTGGTGGGTAATTCGAGGACAGAAGTGATGTGCTGGTGAATTTGGATTTTAGTGACAGCACGGGTGACAACATTATGGATAGCTTGAAGGCTGCTTATTTTGGTATTGATTATTATCAGAAGAGCGAGTTGGAATAGTCAAATTTACATCGACAATAGATGCAGCGACAATAGATGCGGTTTGAAGTCGATCATAGTACAGATTCTGCGAAGATCTCATGAAAGAAGAGCGGGAAAGGTGAGTGATATGTTAGGAGAAACTAAGGTTTTGATCTAAAATTAACCCTAAGTTGCGAACAGGAGAATTGGCATTTGGCAGTGAATGTCTGAATGAATACAGAGTCTAGGTTGAGGGAAATAGAGGGATCTGGAATGTTTATCAGCTGGTGACGCAAGCACTGTTGTTGGGGAGGGGGTCCATAGAGTAGTGGTAACATCACTGGCGTGAAGACCAAGCGGTAGCGGGATCGCTTCCCGCAACCCTCCCAAATTTAGGTCCACTCAGCCTTACATTCGCGAGATGGCGCGTTTGTTAAAATGAGATGTAGGACGTGATGGGCGCCATGCATGGCTGCCATGTACAGCTAAATTCGACTCCTGTAATAACTTGTGATCATCCATCCGTTCATACTGATTTGTAATCATACTGCGTTATTGTCAGTTTTAAGATATTTAACTATTTTATTTATTTATTTATTTATTCCGGATATTTCTATAGCGCCTCTCGAAGTCAACTATACTACTCAGAGGCGCTCCCGACTACAGCATTTGATACTGTGCCGGAATTTTCACGCCGAAGCGCCACGAGCAATTGCCCAAGGTCCGTACGCAGCAGCTAGAGTGGGATTCGAACCTGCAACCCTCCGGTCACAAGGCGCTGAACTTACCACTGAGCCACCACGCCCACACGAATATTATTATTATTATTATTATTATTATTATTATTATTATTATTATTATTATTATTAAAAATATCAGGCGAATATATTTAACAGAAATAAACGTAAACATGACTTTACGTACTTAAGTAAAAGTTAAAGTACTCATCAAAAAGTTTATTTTAATAAAAGAAGAGTGGAAAAGATCAGCTGGACAGAACATAAAACAAATGAAGAAGTGATGGAAAGGATTGGAGAAGAAATATCCTTGATATCGTAATCGTAATCGTAATCTCCAAACTTCTAAAGCGCCAATCGAAGGCCAAGCGCAGGACACCAGCCTATTCACGAGCGCTACGTCAGATCAGAGGGGTTTCCAGAGAGTAGTCCAAAAGAGGTCCAAGTCCGATTTCCAGGAGGCCAAACCAAATCAAAGGGGGTTTCCAGGGAGTAGTCTAAAAGAGGTCCAAGTCCGATTTCCAGGGTACCAGATCAGGTGGTTTCCAGATAGTGGTCCAAAAGAGGTCCAAGTCCGATTTCCAGGGTACCAGATCAGAGGGTTTCCAGAGAGTGGTCCAAAAGAGGTCCAAGTCCGATTTCCAGGGTACCAAATCAGGAGAGGCAGAGCAGCTGTCAAGGCGGGTGTCGTTTACGGCGAGAATAATTATAAGGCGGAGTATCAGATGAGTCAGGGTAGGAGTATTTGAAAAGGTGAGACTTCAGTTTTGAGTGGAAAGCCCGCGGTGATAGATAGTGGAACATGAGGATGAGGATGAAGGACGGGTTGCTTTGATGATAGAGGCACTAAGAAACTGCGAAATTCAGGAGGGAGATCATTCCAGAGGCGTGAGGCTGTGATGGAAATGGCACGGTTGGAGAACTTGAGGTGAGTAGTGACTGGGGGTCGAGAAAGACTGAGATAAGACGATGATCGGGTGGAGCGGGTTGTCTGAATGGTGAAGAGATCACGAAGGTATTTTGGCTGAGAATATTGTAGGGAGTTGTAGGTTAGTGATAGGACTTTGTAGTGGATTCGCTCTGGGATTTTTAACCAATGGAGTGATTTGAGGATGGGAATGATATGATGATGTTTGGGCGTTCTAGTGACAGCTCTGGCTAGTGAGTTTTGGATAAGCTGTAGACGCTTGATTTGAGTGGATTCAAGGTTGAGGAAAAGAGAATTGCAGTAATCAAGCTTAGAATGAACAATGGAGGTAGCAATGGTGGAGGCAGTTTTAAGGTCGAGCATGGGTCGTATGCGTCGGAGGTCACGAATGTGCATGAAACAGGAGCGCGAGAGGTTGGAGATGTGGTTAGAGAAGGAGAGGTGTGGATCAAAAATAACACCAAGATTGCGAACAGGGGAGTCAGAGGTGAAGGTGAGAGACGATGAGTTAGTCGAAAGGTTTATGGAAGGATCAGGGATTTTCTTGATTTGATCAGGAAGGCCTAGGATGATGAATTCAGTTTTGGAATGGTTAAGGCAGAGGAGATTGGATGACATCCACTGTGAAATAAGGTTAACCACGTTGAGTAGTTGTGTGATGGCGGTAGAAAAAGAGCCTGGAGAGAAGGGTATGAAGAGTTGGGTGTCATCTGCATAGAGATGGTGGTCGACAGAGGAGGATTGTATGAGATGACTTAAAGGAGTGGTATAAAGGATGAAAAGTAGTGGACCCAGGACGGAGCCTTGAGGGACACCATAGGAAAGAGGGAGGGGTTGTGAGCAGTGGCTGGAAGCTTAAACAGAGAAGGTCGGGAAGACAAGTAGGACTGGAACCAGAGTGGAGCAGTGCCAGAGACGCCAAAACAAGAAGATAATCGTTGAAGAATGAGGCTGATCAATAGTATCAAATGCGGCGGAGATGTCGAGAAGACAGAGGCAAGAGACTTGCTGATGGCTGACGGCAGAGACCAGTTTATTGTACAGAGAGGCAAGTAAAGTTGCTGTGGAGTAGTGTTTAGTGAAGCCAGATTGGTGGAGGTTAAGAAGTGAATTCGAAGAGAGGTAGTCATTTAGCCGACAAAGGACAATTCGTTCTGTTAATTTAGATAGAAAGGAAAGATTGGAGATGAGACGGTAGTTGGATAGGTTTTCCTTGTCAAGGTTTGCTTTCTTGAGAAGGGGAGTGACAACGGAATGCTTAAAGGCCATATGAAAATTGCCGGTAGAGAGTGAGAGATTGATAATTTTGGTGTGATCAAAGGAACCAGGAGAGAGGCACAGTCTTTTAGAAGAGAGGTGGGGATAGGATCAAGTTCGCATTGCTTGTTCGGGAGAGAGTTAAGGAGGATTGACACGTCTGCTTCAGAGCCAGGAGAGAGAATTGGGAGCGATGACTGAGAGGTAGGAGGAGTAGGGTTGAGAGAAGGAGGTGAATCAGTGCTGGAGGAGCCAAGGGGGTAAGTGAGTCTAGAAGAGATTGTAATGTAAAGCGAATGGATGCGATTTTGTCTGAAAAAATTAGCAGAATGTATCAGCAACAGAGGAGGATGGAATAGAGCTATAGGCAGTGGGAGGGAGATTTGCGATGAAGGAGAGTGTTAACAGCTTTCCAGAGATGTCTAGGGTTTGAGGCGCTTGAATAATATTTTGAGTGAGGAATAATATTTCTTTTTAGCAGCAGCGATGAGTTTATGGTATCTGTTGGTGGCTGATTTTACGGTATTGAGGGCTTTTGCTCTAGCTGTGGGGTCAAAAGTGTGCTGATAGATGCGTTCAAGACGCCTATGGAAAGTTTTAAAAGCCTGGAGGTAGGAAGTAAACCAAGGGTTGCTGGCGTGTGAACTGGATTTGGTGATGAATGTCAAGGAGGTGTGGAATTGTAACAAGAGAGCAGGTCATCAAGGGAGGATGGAGGGTTTAGAACCAATGGTGAATCAAGAATACCCTGGCGGTCAATGGACTCTGTGAGACGGTAAGAATGAGAAGAAGGAGGAGGCGGAGGAAGAGGGTTGATTTCAAGGTCAGCCATGATAAGATAATGATCAGTAATGTTGAGGACAGAATGTGATAGCTTGGGAGATAAGAGGGAGGCAGCAGAGGTGATGAGAAGATCAAGGGTGTGATTCTTAACATGGGTCGGGAAGTGAACATGTTGGGTGAGATTGACTGAGAACAGGAGGTTAAGAAAATCTGATGCAAGAGGGTCAGAGGGGTTGTCAACATGAATGTTGAAGTCGCCGGTTAGTAAGAACTCGTTAGGAGTAGTGGCAGCAAGAGAGAGCAGGGAGCCAAATTCATCAAGGAAGATAGAGGGTTTGAAGGAGTAGGCAGACGAGGTGGGTGGGCGGTAGATATTGAAAACTGTGAGCAGGTCGGAAGCAAGTCCAAGAGTTGTGGAGGAGCATTCAAAAGAGCGGAAAGTATGGCGACAGGAATTTAGGACAACAGCAGGTTCATATTAAGAGAGAGGCATAGGAAATGGATCGGGCACATGCTGAGAGGGAACTATCTCGCAAGAAATGTCATTGAGGGAAGAATGTAGGGAAAAGGACAAAGAGAATACCAAGACAGATAATGCTGGATTGGATGATGAACGAGGGATAGGCCTAAACGAGTCATTTTCCGGTATTTGGTTAAATTGGAAATACGACTGTCCCCGGTCATTTCTCAGAAAACAATACCTAGCCTGATCATGCTAAGTGAATAGATTAAAACAATATTGATCAATCAACAATTTAAGACCTTTGAAAGTACTTCAAAGCAATAAATAAATTTATTAAAATTTATTTTGAATTTAAAATGTTCCACTCCGTTACCGTCCCTAAGCCATAACACTTATTGCTTTCGATTAAAATTTAAAAAATGACTTGTATTAAGCCAAAATAATCGTGTGTTTCTTTTGTATTAAATGGCACCCCGACAAATAGCCCGGTCAAAATAGCCCCCACGAAATAGCCCCGTCAAAATGGCCCAGGACAAAATAGCTCAAGACGAAATAGCCCTGACGAAATAGCCCCAAAAATATTCGCCCCGACAACGAACAGTCGTGAGAAGATTTATATTAATAAAATCAACGAAACGTGAATGGAAAAAAACGCGAGTAAGATATTATAGAAATATTAATAATTGACAATGTCAATGTTTAAAAAACTTCGAAACATGAAGGTAAGACAAGCTACTAAATCAAAATGTATAGGCGCAATGATCTATAAGACGTAGGCCTAATTATTGATTTGTTATCTTACAGTCTTAGAAATTGTCAATGTTAATGTATAGGCGTATATAAACATCGAAATAAGCTACTAAATCGAAAACCTAATTTATTTAGCCATTTAGGGCTTTAGGCCTAAACGTCTAGGCCCTGTATCACGAAGAGACAGGCCTATATATTCGTTGTATGAATGTTACTTGCGGTCTAAATCGTAAGATTATGAGCGATTTCGCGAAGGTAGACGAGGATGTCTGATTCGCCGTATGTTGGAATGAGAGCAACCAGTCGTCGATTCAGCTGGACGTATTTGGTCTTCGACGCTTCCGGGTTGCGGAACCCAGCGCCAAAACGAGCTATGTTTTTTCCACACTGTCCTGCTCCTTCAGAAATTGACCGATAAGCTTGTAAACGGACGGGTGGTGGCAATAGATGGTTTGCTGGAATGCCCTATGCCACGCCTCCACGGAATTATTGGTTCGTGGTAAACCATCCAACGTTCTTTCACGGACGTTTCAGATGCGCATTGCGAAGCGGGGATCGGCCCTTCGATTACGTCGCTGACGTCCGATATACGTATCCTCCCAATAGTCCATTACATCGTTGATTTCTTGGTTTCGAATAAACAAGGCTCTTCGAACGGTACGGGGCTATTTTGTCGGGGCTATTTCGTCTGGAGCTATTTTGTTCTGGGCTATTTTGACGGGGCTATTTCGTCGGGGCTATTTTGACCGGGCTATTTTGACGGATACCGTATTAAATATAATTGTATGTTTCTAAATAAAACTTGATGAACCGGATCTTCAGTTTAATTTTTTAGAAATTTGTTTAACTTGTCCCCACAAAATTATGTCTGCTACGTTACCATGTAAAAATTATCTCGTACCGGTATCTCACAAACTCTCCATTTCTTTGGGCGCGTAACTTAACTCGTCGCTTCCGTGGTCGCTTCTGTGAAGATCTATGTAAGTAAGTATGTCTTAATACGCGACCTGAATGCTAAGACAAATTTCTTACTAATTTTCATTTATTTCGTATCTAATGTGTTTTTTTATTATATATCCACTCCGTAACTGCATTTTTGCAATGATTCTGAATAAATTTAATTTTAATAATATTTGTAATATAACGTTTATAAGCAATATAATGAGTTTTACCGACGATTGATGTGGAGTCGTGGACGCATGAAAAATAATATGGTATTTACCGTGCTGATAGACAATTTGTCTACTCCGTTACCTGTCCACCCCGTTACTATAAATGTTACCCTTCAGGTACTAAAATTTATTCCACTCTCAGGATAAGTCGTCTACTTAACTTATCATTTCTAATACAATTTATTTAACAATAGCATATATGACATTTTAAATAATTTTGTTTCGGCAGACTGTTTTTTAAGCTCACTTTTCACATTCTGTGCTCAATTCTCGATAGGTAGTAACGGAGCGGACTTATTGTATGGTAATTTTTTATGTAATTTTGATGTTATAAGCAATTTTTAAGACAACACCATGAATATTTTAATGTTTTTGTGTTTATTTGAACACTGGGAATGATTGGCTCAAGTGATTTTTATTTTGTTAGTTGGCGAAAAGAAGTATACATTCAACTTTACATTGATTAGGTCCCCTTTTTTATTTCCGTAACGGAGTGGATTTTTTTTAAAATTAAAACTGTGATGGAATTAAATAATCATTTGTATTGTAATTTCTTTTATACTTATTTTGTGAATAGTAATACTAAAAACACATTGGCATGTCAAACTACGCAATGGGAAGTTGTCTACTATATATACATGTATTTGGTAACGGAGGAGAAACGGAGTGGACAAATATTTTAGTAGGGCTATTATTTTTTCTGCTAAAAACTTCATAATTTTCCATATTAGTGCAAAACCAAATATATATTTGTGAAATAGAAATGGTATGGTATGGTATGGTATGGTAAGTAAGTAAGTAAGTAAGTAAGTAAGTAAGTATATCCTTTATTAATCCAACTGCTAACCGCACTTTGGTTTACACATGTTAATCATGTCCAGTGTTAAAGTTATAATTATGGCCTAGATTCCGGTGTAAATCATCCTGGTAATGAAAGATTTGCGAGCTAAACTGTCCGCAAACGGGAGAACACGGTCATGAACGCGGGGTCGTAGAGCATAACCAGTGTGCTTGAGAGGAGGTAAAAGAGCATGGAGTACATGTGCAGGACACCCAAGGACGGCCGTGAAAAGCTTATGGTCAGCAGATTGGATCAACTGTTCAAAGCTAGTGTAGGACACAGGAAGATAACCAGATCTAATCAATTTCCTAAATATTGCTTGCAGTTTTTCGCGCCCCTCCTGCCCCACAAAGCCCCACCAAGCGGGCGCAGCATATGTCATCCTCGCCACTATGGTCGCTCTCACGACATCGTACGTTGAGGGGCCCCGCAGGCCGTGAGCAGTCAGGATGCGTAATGCATACATTGACTGTCTTGCACCAGTACACAGGTTTTTGACATGCGCATCAAAGCTCAATTCATCAGAGAATGTGGTGCCCAAGATCTTCATAAGTTTGACCCTTGTGAGCCCTGCGACCTCTTTCGGCTGGTTTATGGGCAGTTTTGTTCTCGGCCTGCGGACAACCATTTCCTGGGTCTTCGCCTGGTTGAGTTTAAGGTTACACGTGGCAGCCCAGAGCTCGATGTGTCTCATTTCCGAATCTATCAGGTGGCTATTGGCAGCCGGTACCAGGAGATATGTGTCGTCCGCGTATTTGAGTATCCGATTTGTTTGATGTTTTGGTTTGGTATCTGAGAATTTATAAAGCGCCTCTCACAGTGTGAACTATTCAGAGGCGCTCTCAGCATCTGAGCCTCGCGGAAACAGAAATGACTTTAAACGATGAACAACAGAAATATTGAAGATTTGATCCAAACAAATATCGATGTAATATGCCAAAAAAATTTGTTGCTTCTTCAATTAGTGAATGTGACATGTTACCGGAAAATGACTCACATAGGCCTAAGACCCAAAGAAGAGGTTCAAAATCGAGAGGAGTGGCGACGTCGGACGTTTGAACCTGCCTGAAGGCAGAGAACCAGAAGAGAAAAGTAAAAAGTATTCTTCCAAATAATATATTTAAAGTAAAAAGTAAAAGTGCTCAGACTTTGTTTCTATAATTCGATATTTATTTTAAAGAAGATTGAGTTCTCAAAATGCCTGCCATTCAAGCGATTCATTGTTACGGTAAAACAAGCATTTCCTTCTATGTTCTTTAATTTAAACATTGGCGACAAATATGACCATGGATGTTCCAAATTGTCAACGGATTCACATATTATGATTTATGATTATTGAAAGTGTTTAGGGGCAAAGTCACCAAAGTGAATACAAGTGCAAGCAATGGCCACTAAGGGGGCCTACATTTTAGAAATTTTCGAATTTATTTTCCAAGCTACGTAGGAATTACCGCTACGAGTCACGTGTTTCGGATAAAGCCTTTCTATTGGTCACAGTTGGAAATTAAACGCCTATAAATAGTTTTCCAATAGCGCGCAGTAGCCGATACAATTTATATTAGCTCCTTCAGAGGTGTCCTTTCTAACAAATGTCATAGCGCAATTTTTAGTTACGAACATTGTAACGAATGCTACGTAAATTGTGAGTAAGTAGAAGTACTGAAAATGGATTAAATTTTACTTCGTTGAAAGTAAAAGTGTTTCCGTTTCGTGATAGTTCTTTACAAGTAAAAATAGGCCTACTGAAACATTTACGTACGGAGGATGGATCAGATAAGTAGGGCCTTGTTTTAGGTGCAGATGTACATCCATAAGTAAATTTAAAAATTATATCACGAAGTAACATAACTCCCATCACACTTATTTATTATTTGTTGTTTGTTTATTGTTACGAACATTTCTAATGCGCGCAAAGTCACACAGAAATGCAAATCTGAGGCGTGGCCAGTCAGTCAGGTGAAGAGCAATGAGATATGCAGATGTTTGAAAACCAGAAAGAAGTAGTGTTTTGAGGCGTTTCTTGAAAGAAGAAGAACAGGTCGACCAAACATTCTAGCCGGTTCCATTCCTTGGGGCTGCAACACGAAATGCACGAGAGCCCATGGCAGTGCTGCATCAAAGCACTTGACTCTGTTAAGCACTCTGCCCTATTTGACAACATCTCCACTCTTGATATCCCAGACCAAGTCTATAACTGGCTAGTTGAATATCATCTTGAACGCTCACACCTCACTATATTCAAAGGTCACTCTTCATCTCTCCTCCCAATCAATGCTAGTATAGTTCAAGGCTCAGTCTTAGGACCTACCAACTTCCCCATTACTGGTTCTGACCTGCACCCTCTTCAGCCTCTTAATCTTATGTTCAAATTTGCAGATGACACCTACCTCCTTACTGGATCCTCTCAAGCTCATACTATTCCATCTGAACTGCATCTCTACCTGGGCTTTTGCCAATAACCTTACCTTAAATAGCTCTAAATCTAAAGAAATGATTATTTTCCGCCCTCGACACCAATTTGACCCTCCTCCTCCATTACCTAATATTACCCGAGTTAAAACTTTGAAGA
Source organism: Allolobophora icterica (assembly GCA_963556255.1). NCBI lineage: Eukaryota > Metazoa > Annelida > Clitellata > Crassiclitellata > Lumbricidae > Allolobophora > Allolobophora icterica. The sequence continues at coordinate 28,189,977 of OY744607.1, read as the reverse complement.
CACTGGGTGTCATCCTTCAGGAAGATCTCAAATTCACAGCCCATATGTGTGTTTGCATTCGTCGTGTTACACGCTGGTGCGCAGGCTCGTTTATTTTGATGGATATCTAGCTCAACTTTGGATCTTTTTTTACTGCAAATATTCATTTTAATGGATTACCTCTTCTAGATCCTCGTCGTTAGTTTTGTTTTTCATCTTTTCATCTGTTTTTGGAGAAACTTAAAGTTTTCTGTGTCATTTGAATGATTTGAATCGTTATTTGAATCAGCTACGTCATTCAGTCTACGTCATTGGATGTACATCCTTAATACCAGTCTTGTTGTCCTCGAGACCAAGGTCTTGGTCTCGAGTGCACTCGAGTTCGTTTTTAAAAGTCTTGGTCTTGGTCTTGGTCTTGAGGTTCAAGGTCTTGGTCTTGGTCTTGAGGTTCAAGGTCTTGGTCTTGGTCTTGGTCTTGAGGTTCAAGGTCTTGGTCTTGGTCTTGGTCTTGGTCTTGAGGTTCAAAGTCTTGGTCTTGGTTTTGCAAGACCAAGACCAAGACTTTTGTCAATATGAAGTCATTAATTTTAACAAACGGCAATGATTTTAAAAATTTATCCAACAATTACTCATACAGTTTTTGCTTTAGTAGTTACACGGTGTGAATGAGGCTTCACTGTTGTTTTGGACAATTATTTTGACTTCCGGTTATTTACCATGGAATGATTTCAAAACAGACTCATGATTAATTTATACATTTACATCCGGTTCATGAAAAGCTGCTTTGTGTGCTAGCGATTTCAGCACTTGTAGACCGTGTTTTTCACATGGCAGAATTTTTGAGGCCACACAAATCACGTCTTGGTCAGAATATTCTGAGCAAATTGGTTTTTATAAAATTCAGCAGGCATTTGGAATAACATTTCGCAGAAGGACTTTTGTAAATACGAATTCGGAATTCTCTGCAATCTCCATTTAGAGTTGTTTTGCTTGAACAAAAGAAAAGAACTCATGTTTTCATTAAAATAACGAGTTATCCGACTGGACAATTTTTAGTAAGGAATAGAAGTCTGGATACGACTGTGATTTTTTGGGGTCTTGGTCTCGGTCTCGGTCTTGGTCTTGAGGTTCAAGGTCTTGGTCTTGGTCTTGGTCTTGAGGTTCAAGGTCTTGGTCTTGGTCTTGAGGTTCAAGGTCTTGGTCTTAGTCTTGGTCTTGAGGTTCAAGGTCTTGGTCTTGGTCTTGGTCTTGAGGTTTAAGGTCTTGACAACAAGACTGTTTAATACACGTTGTGCAGTACTGTTGACTTATTATAAACGCAGTGTTTACATTGTTAAGAAACGATGTCTCTTCATCTGTCGCCTGCGCTGACGGTGCCGAAATCGTGTTTGCTATCGGGACAGGTGATATTAAATACGTCTACACTGGAATCTACGTCTCTTACTCTAACCACGGCTTCAACTGATTTCGTCGCAGATATTGCCTTTAGTAGGCCATCGCTGAAATAACGCATCACCTACACTTCAGAACAATTGAGATCAGCTTGGTTAAATAGCTACCGACCGACTCGTGCTCTTCGAAAGGTCCTGTTCCGGTTCCAAATCTCGTGTCCTGCCAACTCTCGGCAGGAGAGGCTGGATCGATCAGACGGACTGGATCGATCTCCCTCCACGTGGCAACCGCTTGAGCCAGTTTTGAAGCTTACTGCAGCTGGTTATTCTGGGCGGATTGACTGTTCACAATTTCGACAGCAGTCGTCTCCATTGACTAAAGTAAATCCACTACCTTCTCCGCCTCTGTCTACACCTCCATCTGGTCTTCGACTCGCCTCGTGGAATGCTCATTCCCTATCGGAAAAGTTTGCTTACGTCTCACAATCCCTTCTCGAGGATCAGCTTGACGTCTTTGCCATTACTGAAAGTTGGCATCTTGCTTCTGACGATGTTCCAATTCTACGTGCGACACCGTCTGGTTTCTCATCGCGTGACCGTCCTCGACCGCTGCACCCAGATGGTCGACCGGCCCGTGGTATTTTTCAGCTCCTCGCTACGCGTTTCTCAGGTCAATCTCGACGATTCATTCTCAACGCTAGAAGCCCTCTGCCTGAGCATTGCCACTCCTCATGGTCCCGTCACTCTGCTTACGGTTTACCGACCTGGCTCTTCTCCTCCAACAGCACAATTTTTTAAAGAACTTTCTACCGTCTTGGAGACAGTTGTAACACGTAACTCTCAACTCGTCATCCTCGGTGATTTTAATATCCATCTTGAGGATCCTACCTTACCTGCTGCTGCTCGGTTCTTAGACATTCTCACGCAATTTGGACTTCGACAGCATATCAATCAACCTACCCAGCATGATCTTGTCATCACAAGTGATGATGATCAAGAGCACGATGGATGACCTTAAAGTTCTACCTCCGACGCTCTCGGACCATTCCGTCATCAGTTTTACCCTTCCTTCCATTCATCTTCTGCCGATTCACGCCATTCGCATGATACGTGGATGGAAGTCGATCGACTTGTCTGCCTTCAGTGCTGCTCTGCGCGATACTCTCTTCACCGGGTCCTACTCTGGAAAACCTCTCAGTTGCTCAATTATTCGACCTATACACTTCCACAGTTGCAACTCTCCTCGACGCCATGTTACCTCGGCGTAAAGTTTGGACACGTCAGCGCCCACTGGCAGTCTGGTTTGACGCTGACTGCCGTCGTCTCCGCCGTCGTACCCGACGCCTTGAGCGCCGTAGTCGTCGGACTAAGAATCCCGTCGACCGACAAGCCTGGATTAATCAGCTGCGCTCACTACATCGCCTCTACCATCAGAAGGAAGCTGAGTATTGGGAGAAGCTAGTCCTGCGTAATGAGAAAAACCCAAGACGCTTGTGGTCGTCTGTATCAGATCTCCTTGGGCGACCATCTCGTTCTACTGAGGCTCCATCCTTCACCGCAGATGAGTTTCAGGAAATGCTTTCTGCAAAGATTGACCGACTTCGTGCTTCAACAGCCGATGCTCCTCCTCCGACTTTCACTTCTACGTCCACCGTCTTTGATAGCTTTCATTGTATCTCAGAGTTGGATCTGCGTTTAGTATTAACGTCTGTTAATCTTAAATCATGTGAACTCGATCCGCTACCCCCTTTTGTTATCAGTGACATTTTAGATGACCTTGCTCCCTTTCTTGTTTATCTATTTAATAGGTCGCTTGCTGAAGGGTTTATTCCTCCATCGCAGAAGCGTGCTGTGGTCTTCCCCTTGCTAAAAAGCCAATCTGGATCCTAATCTCTGCAATAATTACCGTCCTATCTCCAAGCTATCTTTCCTATCCAAGACTCTCGAGGGCCTTGTCTCTCTTCAGCTTCTCCCTTATCTTGAGCAATCTGGTCTCCTTCCTGCTAATCAGTCAGGCTTTGTGGCTCATCACTCTACTGAGACTGCTCTTCTCTCTCTCCTTTCTGAAATCTACTCTACTGTTGACAGGGCTGAACTTACCCTCCTGGCTCTTTATGATGTTTCTGCAGCCTTTGATATGGTAGATCACAATATTCTACTCCAGCGTCTTGAAACTTCATATGGGTTGCAGGGCCTTCCTCTTTGCTGGTTTCGATCATATCTCTCTGAACGAACCCACATGATTATTTCGGGCGCCTCTAGAACAAAATGGATCCACATTAATCTGGGCGTTCCTCAAGGCTCTGTACTTGGTCCTCTACTCTTTATTCTCTACACGACTGACATTCCTTCCCATTTTCCCACTCTCGGGAGCTGCTGTTTATCTCTTTACGGATGACGTGCAAGTATTTGTCCATGGGTCATCCAAGTTGCACTTAGTTGAACGTATTGAGTCTCTATCTAAGTCTCTCCATTCCTGGATGTCTTCAAATCGTCTCTCTCTTAATGCCTCCAAAACCCAGTTCATTTGGTTTGGCTCTCCTCAACAGTTGCTGAAGATTGATTTTACCCTCCTCTCGAAAATCTTTCCACACTACTCCTTTTCATCAAGTGTACGTGACCTGGGTGTTACGCTTGATAGCTCTCTCTCCTTCAAAGATCACATCTCTAACCTCACACGTGTTTCCTACTTCCATTTAAGGCGTCTCAGGGCAGTTCGACGATCTGTCTCGTCCTCTGTTTTCACCACGCTGGTCCATGCTTTCATTTGCTCCCGAATTGACTACTGCAATTCACTTCTTATCGGTCTCATGTCTCTGCAGTCAGTCTTAAATGCAGCTGCTAGATTAATAGCACGTTTGCCACGCTACTCACCCATTTCATCCTTCATGTTTGAGAAACTGCACTGGCTTCTTCTCTCTGCACGTATTAAGTTCAAAATCCTCATTCTGGTGTCTAAGACACAGCGGGGTCTTGCCCCTAGATATTTAACTGATGTAATTCACCGGCCTCTTTCTGTCTCCTCGCATCGTCCACTTCGCTCCTCAAATAGACTGGATCTTTTAGTTCCTCATTCTAGAACAGCTATGGCGCAGTCCCGATCTTTTGCCTCAATTGGTCCCTCTCTCTGGAATACACTGTCTCCTTCTACTCGCTCTCAAATTTTAATTGGTAACATGTCTTCTTTTGCTTTTCTCAAAACCTATTTCTTTTCTTGTGGCCTTGCGCACTGGGAGCGCTTCTGAACGGTTCACCCTACTAGAGGCGCTTTATAAATGTTTAAATACAATACAATACAATATAGACCACCTCACAGCAACCTGCTCTTCCTCTCTTTATGCAATCAGAAAACTCAAAATCCATGGCCTTTCTTCCTCATCCATCTATAATATAACCAAAGCCACTACCGTTGCTAAACTTCTATATGCCTCCCCATCCTGGTGGGGTAAGCCCTGGCATCCGATAAAGAACGCCTGGAAAGACTATTAAAAAGAGCCAAACGCCTAGGTTACCTAGAACAATCCTTTCCAACAGTCTCTGAACTTGCCAATATAGCCGATGCGAAGCTCCTTTTCTCCATATTACACAACCCTAAGCATGTACTTCACCAACTCCTACCTCCACTCCGACCACTCCTCTCACCAACTAATACCAAGAGCATACAACCATACTCTCCCACCCAAGGACAACTCTCAATTTATTCCCAGATCATTATATAAAAATATTTACTAATTTATTCTAAATATTCTAATGAACTTTAATTATACATTATCACTCATGTAAGCATTTCTGCGTTTTTGTCAGATTGTCTTTTCTTCTCAATAAACGAATATAATTATATATATATATATATATATATATCTAGGCTCAACCAAAAGACCCATAACCGAAGACCGCAGAGTGCGTGGCGGGATGTAAGAAGAGAGTACGGAGAGAGTTGAAGGTATATGGGAGTGCACATTGTGAGGATTTTCTAGGTCAAACAGGCCAGTTTAGATCTAATTCTGAATTCTACAGGAGGCCAATGCAGCTGATGGAGCAGATTTAATGAGTTTGAACGAGAAGATGCACGCATCACCACACGAGCCAAAGAAGTTTAGATGCGTTGAAGACTGTTGACTTGAAGATCTGACATGCCTGCAAACACAGAGTTGGCATAATCGAGGCGAGAGCAGACAAGAGAGCCGTTATGGTCTGTGACATGTCTTTGGCAAAAGCAGACCTTATATGACTTATTGCCCTGATATGGTAGCAACAAGATTTGCAACGGTGTGTTATGTGGGATTGGAATGTGAAATTACTGTCCAAAGTGACCCCAACAGTGCCAGTAAGGTCAACGCTAGAATGAGAAGGGAAAGAGCGTAATCGTTGGCGTGAGCCAAACATGATTGCCTCAGACTTATCTGGGCTCATAGGAAGGCCGTTGAAGCAGAACCATGCATACACTAAAGAGATACATTCTTCTAGTATTACTTACCGAAATGTTCCTTAAATTTTTTTGCAAGATCTCGACTCTAAGGCTTGAGTTTTCCAGTGATCTGTTGATCTGTTGGCCTGTCATACGGTCATACCATAGATATCATCGACCGCTTCTCAGCCTATTCCATACAACAACTCTCTCTCTCTCTCTCTTCCGTCAGGCGTACGCCGACGATGAGGCCTCAACGTGACGTCTCCAAACAGCTCTGTCCCTGATTTTTTCAACAGCATCCTTCATCTCCATGTTCTGTGCTTTCAGGTCTTCTTTTATATTGTCCATCCATGTTTTTGTTTGTCTCCCTCTGCTTCGCTTTCCCTCCACATGACCGTACATAGCTGCGGCTGGAAGCCTCCTGTCGTCCATTCGTGTCACATGCCCGAACCATGTAAGCCTTCTTTTCCTGATCTTGTCTACCACTGTCTCCATCTGACCCAGCTCCTCCCTGGTCACCTCGTTTCGGATCTTGTCTCTTCTGCTTCTGCCAATTATTATTCTTCGCAGCCAGCTCATTTCCGCCACCAGCAGTCTCCTCTCATCTTCCCTGTGCAGGCACCAGCATTCCGAACCGTACAGCAACACTGACCGAGACCTAATCTCGTTCACTCGTCTCCTGATGAACAATATCCTTGTATTTCATTCGTACTGCCATTCTTCTAATGCTTGAATGCCTTGGGCCCAATCTTCAAATCAATCGTTAACCTCTCTCACGCAGAAGGCTGTGTCTCCGCCAGTTTCGCTCATACCTTGAAGTGTAGTGTAACTGGACATTTTGTATAGCGCCGCTCAAAAGGGCAAGCCAAATCAAAGGCACTCTCTGTGATGCCAAATATCATTAGGAACGAAAATATTACATCAGTTAACAAAGCAATGCACAGTAAGCTGTCACCAGTGGCAGATCACGCGCAGACGTGGAACCAACCAACGGATTCCAGTCGACATCTGATAGATGCATGAATGTTCAGAGACTCCGAGCCAAGTTGTGTCGATAGTGTAGAGCGGCGACAGATGACAGCGCTCGAACACACGATGACGCTGCCGCGGCTGCTGCGGTTGCCCCTGAGCAGTCAGTCCCTCATTGGTAGAAGATGAAGCACGTCTAGGAGGCACAAGGAGTCCGCAGAGCAGGCATTAGTCGCCGTGTCGGTCGGTAGATTATTGTCATTATAATAATTATTATTAGTAATAATATCGCCGTCATTATTGTTATACAGAACGCTATTATTGTTATTTTTGTCTGAAGCGCCATTTCAGCATGGCTCAGAGTGTGGTGACAATGTCCCGTAAACGTGGGCTATATGGTATTCCCTCGCTGAACAGCCACCGAAATCTACTGGAATGAATATGAGGTCTCTGTAACGGCTACATAAATGTAGTCAAATAGCATCGTCTGACTAGTCTAAGATCATATTACACCATGCATGTCTTTGTAGATTATTTGCAGAATTCAGACAATTCAAAGTGCACAGCACAAATAATTCCATCTACGTAAGAGCGGCGTTGATCACTAATCCATTATCAATATATAGTTTAATTAGCTTATCTGAACATTCGTGTGTTATCATACATCAGTTTCCTGTCCCTGAACAGCCGGGGAAAGTTCCATTCTCAGCATTTTCTTACGAGTCCAATTCTATGTCAAATTCTTCAACGTGAAGTAACGGGCGTATAGAATTCGTCAATTCACCAGTCTTGTTGTCCTCGAGACCAAGGTCTTGGTCTCGAGTGCACTCGAGTTCGTTTTTAAAAGTCTTGGTCTTGGTCTTGGTCTTGAAGTTCAAGGTCTTGGTCTTGGTCTTGGTCTTGAGGTTCAAGGTCTTGGTCTTGGTCTTGAGGTTCAAAGTCTTGGTCTTGGTTTTCCAAGACCAAGACCAAGACCAAGACCGGCTGTCAATATGAACAGTCATTAATTTTAACAAACGGCAATGATTTTAAAAATTTATCCAACAATTACTCATACAGTTATTGCTTTAGTAGTTACACGGTGTGAATGAGGCTTCACTGTTGTTTTGGACAATTATTTTGACTTCCGGTTATTTACCATGGAATGATTTCAAAACAGACTCATGATTAATTTATACATTTACATCCGGTTCATGAAAAGCTGCTTTGTGTGCTAGCGATTTCAGCACTGGTAGACCGTGTTTTTTCACATGGCAGAATTTTTATGAGGCCCCACAAATCACGTCTTGGTCAGAATATTCTGAGCAAATTGGTTTTTATAAAATTCAACAGGCATTTGGAATAACATTTCGCATGAAGGACTTTTGTAAATACGAATTCGGAATTCTCTGCAGTCTCCATTTAGAGTTGTTTTGCTTGAACAAAAGAAAAGAACTCATGTTTTCATTAAAATAACGAGTTATCCGACTGGACAATTTTTAGTACGGAATAGAAGTCTGGATACGACTGTGATTTTTTGGGGTCTTGGTCTCGGTCTTGGTCTTGAGGTTCAAGGTCTTGGTCTTGGTCTTGGTCTTGAGGTTCAAGGTCTTGGTCTTGGTCTTGGTCTTGAGGTTCAAGGTCTTGGTCTTAGTCTTGGTCTTGAGGTTCAAGGTCTTGACAACAAGACTGCAATTCACCAATTGACCGGAATTAGATAAATCTGCATTCGGTATTTGAACGTACTCTCATACAATCCCTCAACTCACTTCTCAGTTACAAACGTCCGTGGGTCACAACATGCAGATGGATGTCCCACCAACAGCATTATGCACAATAGATCGGATCGGAAAGGATCGTCTTAACGATTTCAGACGCCGACAACCTTACTCTCGTTCGCATAAAGTCCAAAACAATGCTGTGATTTGGTGAGAGAAGCCACGGTGAAACAGATTGTATATGGTTTTCCATAGATTTCTAGGGTTGGATGAATTCAAGTGAACAAGAGATGATAGGTAACTTTTTTTGGCTAACAGGAGTTGGCTGTGGTATCTTTTGGTCATGGCTTTAGGAACAGCGAGATCACCAGAACGTCTGTATGTTCGCTCCAGAAGGCGGCGCGATGATTTCTCAAATCAAGGCTTGAATGAAAGAATCGAACCATGGATTTTTGGCATGAGTTTCAGGGTTAGTGATGATTGGAGCGTGTTTGTTGAGAAGTTCTAACATAGTGGAATTGTGGTCTGTTGGGGTTTGAGGAGAAGGAACGAGGATTCAAGTGCACTGTGTAGGATTCGGTCAACTCGCATTCTCTATAAATGTCGAAACCATTGGAGTCTTCGTTGAACGACTTTGTCTAGCAGAGTTGTTTGGCTATCTAATGATTGTCTTATGTCATCGTTTCTTATTTTCTGCAGTCGTGAAACCCCTCCCAACTCATTTCTGCCGTGAGAACTCTTCTCTCATCTTGTTTTCGCATTGTTTAACATTCTGACCATCAATCGGCTCCTATATTTTTGTCTTGGTTTTCTTTGCTAATTCTCTACTTCTCCTGTTCATTAGTCCAAATGTTTATAAAGCGTGTCCAATTCTCCTTTGCATATCTTTTTTGTTGTTGCCATCTGCGCTGATTAGCCCTCCTAGATAAACGAATTGTTCTACTTACTCAATAGCTTTTCTTTGGATTTTGTAGTTATAGGTATCTATGGTCTATTCAATCACCATTATTTGATTTTGTCTGCGTTGATCATTAGGCAAAATCTTCTACTGGTTTCGTCAATCTGCGTCGTAATATCCTGTAGTTCTGGTCCCCCTCTAGTGAGCAGGCAAATGTCGTCAGCAAATCGGAGATTATTCACCATCCATCCATTTAATTTGATTCCTGCCTCGGTGTTGCTAAGGCTGAGTGATATTACGGCTTCTAATACTAGATTAATCCTTGTCGTACTCCAGTTTTCGTGTAAATGTATTCTGTGATCTTTTTATCTACTTTGATGGCACTTGATGAAGAGGATCGCTAGACAAAGTCGTCCAACGAAGACTTCGATGGTTTTAACATGTAGAGAGAATGCCAGTTGACAGAATCCCCCACAGTGCACTACATGCAAGATTCTAAGGAAAAAGAAACAAAGGCAGATCAAAACTACGCTGGATAGATGATGTAAATGAGGACATACATCACTTGGACTAATACTAAGAGGGACAATTGTCTTGACAAATATGCACGACACTGGAGATCATTTATTCGTACCCATCGCCGCCAAATGGCTGGCATCAGGAACTGATGATGATGATGATTTGCTACATTTCGTTAATGGGAACCATGTGTTAATGAAAATAGTGTGTGTGGTGCAGAACACTCCGTAGCTTGTAGTCAGTTTTCAATTGTTCACTGTCTCTTCCAATACCAGCATCAGTAACAAATGCTTTATCATATCTATCGTCATGAAATATGCTTTATGAGCTGGCTGGCTGGTGTAACACTCACTCCTCTTCCTATGGGGCAGCTGCAACAACTGACACTAGATGTTGCAAGCATAAAGCATGGTCTAAACTATAGTGGACGAGTTATTTTTTTACTTTCGCAGAGTTTCCGTTAAATGTTCAAGTGTTCATCATATGCAGAGTTAAATTATTTATTGACTAAGTTCACTAATAACATGAAATGAAGTGCATGATGGTTAAACAAAAACAGCAAATAAAGAGATGATAAAGGAAAGGACGCAGAGAATTATAGGAAATGGTATGAAGACTTAGTACGAATCTTTTCATCGAAAAAAAATTATTTTTACCAATTCAAATACTCCAACCATCGGAAGGGCTTTAGGTTTCTCTTTCTTCTTTGAATTGGCTGTGTCATCTGTAGTCGATACATCGTCGGCTATCGTTTTATCGCAGACTGCTTCGAGCTCACCTTTCAAGTAGACTCCATTGGCATTTAAGTTTACGACTGGTGGTGGTAGATTGTCCAAGCTTTTGCTGTTATTATCGGACAACGGCTTGTTATTTACGTCGTAGTTTTCAGACATGTCTTTCAATGTCGTCAGCTCCTATAGATTATAATTCGAGTCTTTTAGCTACTTATATGGAAGAGAAAGAGGTTGAAAAACGAGCTAGGATGAGCAAGTGAGAACAAGTCGGAAAAGTAAATAACTATAGAAGAAGAGTAGAAAAGTAGGCTACCGATAAACTATGACAACGATGAGGGAGAAAAGAAATCTTATAATGAGACAGACGAAGAAAGTGAGAAATAATCCGAAAATTCTATTCTTGCATAAGAAAGTAATGCAAGAATAGAATAGCATAATCGTCATAACGTAACAATATAGCATAACATGTCACTTCTACTTCCGACGTTAAATGGCCGATCCGAATTATCCTTGCCCATAGAATCGTTCCCGCCAAGGTAGATTCGGGATTGTCCAAATCCTTAAAAGAGACAACGCTATGAAGCTCTGTTTCGGGTTCTACTCTACGACTTTTTTGGGTCGCCGGATGGGAAGTGTCCTGAGGATGGCCTTTTCTCAAAGAAGGGTTCGTTCCTTTGCCTGAAACAGTCGTTCCCTCTTTGTGTGACTTTTAAGCTAGAGTCGGACTCCGAGACATTCTTCTACATCTTGTAATCCAAAAACTATCTCCATTAGTATATGACATCAGTCTGACTCTTCACCGTTCTTCCATTGGAGCGCGCATGTTGGACTTCGCGTTTCCAACCATGAAACGTATCTCGCTCAAGTTTCTATGTAGAACTTCCGACCTTACACGTATATTGGTTATGCTGTCCTAATTATGAAGAAAGTTCTCTTACTCAGGCTCTGTGTTTTACAATTCTTAACTAGTGGATGGTAGCCATTGGTAGGGGTCTCTACGGAACTTTATATGTAAGAAGGTCTCTCTCTCTCTCTCTCTCTCTCTCTCTCTCTCTCTCTCTCTCTCTCTCTCTCTCTCTCTCTCTCTCTCTCTCTCTCTCTCTCTCTCTCTCTCTCTCTCTCTCTCTCTCTCTCTCTCTCTCTCTATATATATATATATATATATATATATATTAGGGTGTGTCGGTGTGTCTATAATTTGAAGTTTAAAATTGTATATCGGCCAGGTAAGTTTTGTGTTCCACCTTGGGAATCATTAACATTTGAAAACTTTTATGAAAATTGTAATAGATTTAGAACTTGCGCAAAGCCCGGGAAGAACTGTCACTTAGAAAACAATGTAATACATTGTAAGTTTAAAAAATCGAAGCAATTTCAACACTTAAACATAAAAAATCAAGCAAAATCAAACGCAAAACCTTGAGTTCTTTGCCATTTATATTTATTTATTGCCTTTTGTGCTTTTGGGAATTTATTTTAGATGGTACTCGACCATATTAAGAACAAAATTGCTACACTTCCTCATTTCGGACCAGGGTTTCATTGAAGAACTGCATGAAAGCCACTCCTTTCTCCGCCACATCGTTCGTCACTCTTAGGGTCCTATATGATGTTTGAGGGCTGTAAGAAGATCAGTTTCTCCTTCAGTGTTCACTACTATGGTCCATGCCTTCATTTGGGGCCGCATTGACTATTGCAATTCATTGTTTGCTGGGCTCCCTAAAGCGCGCCTTTCATCTCTGCAGTCTGTTCTGAATGCGGCTGCCAGGCTCATTGCCCGTTTTTCTCGCTTCTCTCACATAACTACCTTTATGACTGATGTACTTCACTGGCTTCCTGTTGCTTCCCGCATCCAATACAAGGTTCTTCTCCTGGTCTCTAGGACTCAACTGGGAAAAGCTCCTAAATACCTCTGTGACCTAATGCGCAAACCTCTATCTGCTCTGTCTTCCCGCCCTCTTCGGTCTGCTGACCGCTTTGATCTGCTTGTCCCTCGCGCAAGGACTTCGATGGCTCAGCATCGTGCTTTTGCCATCCTTGGCCCTTCCCTTTGGAATGACCTGCCCCCCTCTCTCCGTAGCAAGATATTGCTTGGGATCTCGCCTTCTTCTCTCCGCTGCCTAAAGACCTTTCTTTTCCCTCGGGGCTGACACGCTGGGAGCGCCTCTGAATAGTCTATGCTGTGAGAGGCGCTTTATAAATAATTATATAAGATAAGATAAGATAAGATAAGATGTATTTCGCCTCACTGTATGATTGTTCTGACTCCCATTGTTGCCGGTTTTCATAATGAATAGCGTCACCCAACAATCCAATCCAAGGATCAGAAAAAGTTTAGTGGTAGAAGTAGTGAAGAAATGGGGTAGTGCTTTTATAGGTGGATAATGTATTAGAGGAAGTCTCTGGGGGTTCGTAAAGAATTGATCCCTGATTGTTGTGCATGCTATAGAGTGTAGAGTGTAGACCATGCCCTGTTTTCGCCGACGGTGACTGAATCGTCAAAAGGTCGAGGCAAACCAAAGTCTCCGACAAATACCAAAGGTCTCAGGAAACTGCTCTTATAGCGACCTATGAGACTTCCTTATCTGGGTAAATATGGATTGTCTTCAAGAATTGAAGATCGATTGACGAACAGGTGAACCAGTAGGCCTACTTCATGTAGGTTGTGGTAACATACCATCCAACCCTCGCGGGGAAATGCCTCTGGGTACCTGAACTGCGTCTTTGTCTTAAATGGCTGTGCGATACCTGGCCTGATCGATTAACGGGCCAGAAGTCATGGAAGTGAATGAAGAGTTTCAATTATGGAGACCTTGCAGAATGATGCAGTTAAAACATCTCATCTAGAACAATTTCAGAAACATAATGTCGACAGGCAAGGTTCAAGAGGTCCATTCCTGATTCAGTTTTCCAAATTGATGGAAAACGGTTGCATGGGCGCCGCCTTGCAACCCGTGTCAGTCTACTCGATGTTAAATGTGTCGAACACATGACCACGGTTCTGTCTTTCAAACCCCAACTTCTGATCTCGGCCAAACACCCATCTACCATGACAGCAGCAGTCCCAGACTGGAGTCTGGGAATGGCCAATAACTTGCTCACATACTTACCAGATACCGGTAAAATCTGGCATGATCTTGCCGACCCAGTGGATAGTTTGGGAACCTTTGGATCGAAACCTTGTCCTTTCTCACGCTGTATTTTCAAAAACTGCCGATTCCCTTCTGTCTTGCTTATGGTCATGGCATCTTGATGCGAACTATTAAAGAGATCCTGCAAGGAATCCTTGAAGCATCGCACTTTCCCTCTTCAGTTTCAGGCTTTCTCGAAATACATTTCTTGATGTTTTGCCACTCCTTACGAAGCTTATCCCAAACATTATTCCTATGCCTCGTTGGAATCCGTGCTATTTCCGAAATTGAAAGCACCAGAGCGACCGTTTCTTTCACCATGTAATCCACACTCTGATTCCTTTGTGTGCGAAAATTGAACAACACCCTGAGAGTTTCTCCTCGTGTAGGTACCCTTGGTAGTTAACCGAAGTAATCTTCGTTACTCCGAATCAACCAAATCTAAGTCTTTTTCTATTCAATTTTGACACCTCACATGCGCAAAAACACATTAATTTAACATAATAATTAATAACTATAAGAAGAAGATCGAAAGCATGAAGAACAGACATCGTGCTATCAAAATTTTCTTCCATAACGAGGAAGGTCACCGGGTCCTAATTTCGGTCGCCTTGCGCAAGTTCTAAATACTCAGCTATCAAGTTATAATTTCGGATATAGAGTGTATATGTGAATAGGCATGATATTTCTAACTGGCCGTTAAAAAATCGTTGAGTTGAAAATATCACGTGTACCATAAAAACACCCTAATATATATATATACATATATATACATATATATATATATATACACACATATATATATATACACATATATATATACACACACATATATATATATACACACAAACTTTAGCCCTAACCCTGCACTTATTCAGTTCTCGGACCTGTGTGTTGTGGCAAACGTATATGGCGTCGGGATCGACAGTATCAGCTCCTTTTAATCTAACTGGGTAAAACGAATCGGTTTTTACGCTTTCAGTAATCTCGTTGTTTTTGTCTTAGTGATCATTTGCATTATTCTTTTGTCAACATTTTTTTCTACTTTTAGTTATATTTTCATCGATCATCCAGCCTCTAGTTTGAGCTATATTTTCATGTCTTCCAACTTCTAGTTTCAGTGTTACTATGAAATGTCTTCACCACTCATCCACGGCAATGATATCAGCGCTAAACGGTATATTTTCATCGCAATTCCAACTTCTAGTTCGAGTTTTATTATGTAGTATTTTCATCGATCATCCAGCTTCTAGTTAGAGTTTGACATGAAATGTTTTCATCGCTCATGTACTGTAAACAATTTCAGAAGCTAAAACCAAAGATTACCATATTTTCATCGCTCATCGCCAGCTCCGATCCATCCGCAAGTCTCTTTCATTTCATGCTGTCACTACACTGGTCTATACTCTGATCTGCACTCGGGTAGACTTTGGCAATGCTGTGTACATAACATTGGCCTTTCCTCCTCCAATGTGCACAAACTCCAGACTATCCTTATAATTCTGCTGCCGGGCTTATAGGTGACATTTCTAAGTTTGCCCACATTTCTGCCTTTATCCGTGATTCCCTCCACCGGCTCCCTGCACAACAGCGAATTCAGTTTAAAACCCTCACTCTCATGCGCAACTGCCTCACTGCCTCTGCTCCGTCTTACGGCTCTTACCTAATGAATTTTTGCAACCCAGTTTCTTCCTTGCCTGCGAGGACTTCCTTGCGATCTTCGGCTCGCGGCCTTATCGTTGTTCCTCGTATGCGCTCTTCCACGGTACAATCCAGGAGTTTCGCCTATGTTGGACCCTCTGCTTGGAACTGTCTCCCCTTGTTTCTCCGCCAAGAGTCATCTCTCCTCTTCAGTTCCGTAGACGCCTGAAAACTTTCCTATTTGCCGGTGCTGGCATTGATGCGGGTTGAAAGCGCCGCTGATCTGAGTTGCGCTATATAAGTTTTCGGTTACAATTACAATTATTTTAGTGATCGCTATTTTGACGGTCGCGGTTTTGTGATCGCGATTATTAACGTAGACCATTGCGTATGCTTGCGTATGGGGGGTCTACTGAGAATGTACGTACGCATAGGAAACGGGGCCTTCAAATTGATTGGCCTTCAAGTGAGCTAGAGTTTAGTCTTTCCAGCTATCCGGTACTACCAGAGGAAGTAGGACCGTGGGGAGGGGTCACTTGCATGCCACCTTACCTCTGACGTCTGAACGTTATTATTAAACTATCACACAACTCAGCAATGAGTCCATGGATAATTCATCCTTCAATCTGGCCTAAAGTGCAGACAGTCGCTGCCTGGACCTGTGGTACTGACATATTCTGCAGCCGGTCTTGGGGGGTGTCAACCGTACGTACACAGGTAGGAGGGGGTGGGAAAAAGTACGTGTGCGTACAGGGAGGGAGAGGGGTCTAATTTTCCCGGATTTTTGCGTACGTAATATATGGATGGCCCCTTATGATAAATGTTTACAATTGCATACTTCTCACTAGTCAAAGTTTATTTAATTTTAAACAAATAAACTTTTTCATGTTAATCATTATTAAGAGTGCACCGATAGGGTAAGCCTCCGTGGCATTACTCCTTATTTTACACAAACCAAGTACTTATGTGTTTACTTATCACTAACGGGTCCTTCCTCGAGTTCCACGAAGCCTCTCATCGTCCCACTATCGAAACTCAGACCATCTCGCGATCTAACAATGTGGAGTCGTCCCCTGTGTGCATGTCTACGAGTATATGGTACCTGGCCATGTAGCGGTATACGTCCTTTGACCAATAGACTCGAATATATATATATATATATATATATATATATATACTTTACCTCCATTGTACATGCATTCATTTGCTCTCGGGTCGACTACTGTAACTCTCTCCTCTTCGGTCTCCCCATGCTACGGCTCTCCCCCCTCCAGTCAGTCTTAAATGCTGCTGCTAGGCTCATAGCACATCTTCCTCGCTTTGCTCATATCTCCACATATATGATTGAAGTCTTACACTGGCTCCCGATTACTTCGCGTATCCAGTATAAGATCCTCCTTCTGGTTTCCAAGTTCCAGCTACGGCTTGCCCCTAAATACCTCTCTGACCTTATGCGGGAACCTCTCTCTGCAACTTCTGCTCGTCCTTTGCGCTCTACTGGCCATCTTGATCTCTTTGTCCCTCGTACTAGGACCACTCTGGCCCAACGTCGAGCTTTTGCTGTAACAGGTCCCTTTGCCTGGAATGGT
The DNA here is from genome assembly GCA_963556255.1 of Allolobophora icterica. NCBI lineage: Eukaryota > Metazoa > Annelida > Clitellata > Crassiclitellata > Lumbricidae > Allolobophora > Allolobophora icterica. Next base: position 28,173,018 of record OY744607.1, on the reverse strand, counting down.
CTTCCATCTCGACTTCGAACTAAACTCATGATGGGAATCTCCTCTGCATCTACTCGCTTGCTCAAGACGTTTCTGTTTCCACGGGGCTCATGCACTGAGGGCGCCTCTGAATAGCTTATACTGCGATAGGCGCCTTATAAATTACTAGATACGATACGATACGATACGATACGATATATATATATATATGCATATATATATATATTCGGTTGACGGTCGACGCCATTTAAAAGACTTCCTTTCACCGAACTCAAGTGGTAGGCGGCATACAAATATATGCGGCTATATATATACATTATATATATATATATATAATGCATAATATATAATGCCATTTGTCGCTAAGGACGTGTCCGATTTGTGGAAATGCCTTCCTTAACCTTGGTGACAGTTAATTTCTCACCTGTTCGATTTTGTATGCCCGATGCAGGCAGACGGGCGCTGCGCTGTGGAATGTCACTTTGGAATGTCACTGATTGCCTAAGGCGAAGCCCGATGCAGGTACACGACCGATGCCTACTTCAGCGGCGCTGATTTCCTTGCAACACCACATCACGTCTCTACTCCGAACCAACGATTACGTAACAGTGGTGTAGATCGACTATGCAAAGGCTTTCGACATAATAATAATAATAATAATAATAATAATAATAATAATAATAATAATAATAATAATAATAATAATAATAATAATCTTCGTTTAATATCTTCAAACTGACAATAACGCAGTATGATTACAAATCAGTATGAACGGGTGATCACAAGTTATTACAGGAGTCGAATTTAACTGTACACGGCAGTCATGCACGGCGCCCATCACGTCCTACATCTCATTTTAACAACGCGCCATCTCGCGAATGAAAGGCTGAGTGGACCTAAATTTGAGGAGGTTGCGGGAAGCGATCCCGCTACCTGGTCCGGCATTCAACACTGGCCTCCAAGCTGTCATCTCTAGAACTCCCTGATAACATCTACAATTGGCTAGTAGAATTCCTCAAAGATCGGCGTCACGCCACTCGTTATCTGGGAGTGCTTTCCACCGTTGCAGCCATAAACGCCAGTGTGAACTGAGTTTTGTGTACAGTTTTGCAGTGCGAGATATTTAGCGTATATATTTAGTGCGCTTACTTTAGTTTCTCGTGTATATGTATATATGATAGATGTATAACGTTTAGTCTTAGTGACACGCGCGGCCGGCCGATATCGGCAGCGGCGCGCTATATGTATATTATTAGAGTTCGCTTATGCGCACAGAAGACAGGTGTGTCAAGAGGCGCGAAGAATTATGCTGACTAGAGAAGTTTGAATTCGAGGGTGTTCGCTGTAGTAGTGTGGCTGACTAGTTGAGTTGTAATCGAATTGAGTTCTGTCTGTTTGTTTCTTATTAAACTAGAAGATATTAAACTGTGTTGCTGATTAATTCAGGTTATACTTATACGTAGAATTAGTGTTCAAAAAGTGAACGTTAAATAGGCGTTAAGTAGAGAGAGAACAAAGATTTAATCAGAAGGATTGTCAACGGAAGGATTGGGTTGACAGCCAGTATTGTGCATGGCTCTGGAATTAGTCCGCCATCATTCAATGTCAATGGATAGGATCTGCATCCAAAACATCAGGAAAACATCATAGTCAAATATGTTGATGATACGTACCTGTTGGTCGGTTCATCGATGAGATCAACTATTAGTGAGGAGCTCGCGATGGTAGAGTCAACCTTCTTCGCCTAAACCATCGTCAGACACAAGAGATGGTAGTTACTCGGCGCCGAGATGTATATAACTGCCACCGTTAATAGAAGGAGTTGAGCGGGTAACGTCAATGAAGATTTTGGGGGTAATCTCCGCGCAGTCGACCACGTAGAAGCGGTTCTGGTCTCTGATCCATGCACGCTTTGCGGATCTTAAAATCGCATGGCCTTCAACAAGAGGCCCTGCACTTGGTCGCCGTTGCAGCAACAGTCTCACGAATGTTGTATGCAGCACCTGCTTGGTGGGGCAGAACTTCTGCAGAAGACAGAAAGAGACTTGGGAGATTTCTGTCGAAAGTCGAACGAGATGGATACCTGAGAGACAATACGCCGAATGTTGAACAGTTGATGAGAACTGCTGATATGCGTGTGCTCTCGGCGGTGTCACAGAAATCCGTTCCCATCCCAAATCACACGACGGTATAGCCTCCGTCCGCGCCCACATGACTTTGCCCTGCCTCCCAAGGACGATACTAATTTTATTTCTCTACGATGCCCTAAAGTAGAATCCGTTATTTATTTTTATTTACAGTCAAGCGACTCAGGATTCTATTATTATTCTAAACTTGTGTTTTGTACCATGTTGCGGTGTGACAACGTGTGGAGTTAATAAACGAATAATAATAATACTTATTAGCTGCCTACTGATGCTCCCTACTGATGCTGCACACGAGCGCTGCTAACAATGTCTGAGAGGCCGAATTATAAAAGCGAGTACAGTCGTAAGAACAAACCTTGCTAGATTAATATCGGATTCGGAGTAGTTTTATACGTTGTGCGGCCACTTCTGCGTCTGCCCGTGCTCGTGGCCAATATGGCCGCTTTCGCCTATCTTGTCTTCTGATACAGTATGCAGAATTTGATCGTTACTTCTTTTACGATGTTTGGTCGTCTGCAGTCGAAGCCTGACCGCCATTTGGGATCGCTCTACCCATAATTCCAGCTAAATATTGTCGATCCGCATATCGCATATATTTGTATGCCGCCTACCACTTGAGTTCGGTGAAAGGAAGTCTTTTAAATGGCGTCGACCGTCAATCAAGGAGAGGTTTTATTACCACGCGGCCTTTTGTTAAGGAAGGCCTATTTTGCGCAGGTCTGGATGCCTTCCATGAGGGAGTGCCAGACGGTGAGGCAATCGTGTCTTGCGGACATCATCGGCTATCGTCGTTACTCATGCTCGATGCAATGCGCTCCAGGAACTCTGATTGCCAATTCTGGATGGGAATTCACTGATTGGGCTCTGCGCATATGAAAGAAGCCTGAGCACTCTTTCTCTGACGATGAACTCTGACACCATTTTGTGAGCTACTGAAAATGGTGCTATATTAAGTGTCTGGATACTCATTACTCATTTACTCGTTGTTGTTAAAGCTAGGCGGTCATTTTAAATCGTTCGACTTAGTCCAAGTCCAAGTATCTCCATGATCTCTTCACCACCCAGGCAACCCGCTCCACCCGATCCTCCTCCTATCTCAGTCTCTCTCGACCCCCGGTCTCGTCTCAAGTATGCAAAACAGGGTCACGCTTCTGGAACGATCTCCCCTCTGAGTTCCGCAGATTTTCGGTTCTTCCATCATCATTCCCAGTGGCGGCGATCTTGTCTGAGAGGTGGGGGGGATAAAGTCGGCCATGGTCTGGTCGATGACCTTTTTTAGGAATTCGTGTCCCCCCCAAAAAATGTCTTTACTTTTCAGGAATTCATCCACAACAAAAACCAAACAAGATGACTTTTTTGGTCATTGACCTTTTTTACGACTTACTTTTCAATTATTCGTCTCAAAAATAAATAGATTTACCTTTTTCGAGATTCATCCCCCTAAAATAAATTTCATGACGAATTTCTTCTTCTTGTACAGAATTTGGGGGAACACTTCTCCTAAAAATTTGAATTTTTTACCTCGTCTGGTCAAAAAGGCAGTGAAAACCCTCACGCGCAATTACATTTCTTGCCCTTTTTTGGTGTTTCTTCAAAATTTGTGGGACAAATGTATGGCGTGTCCCCCCACTCTTAAAGGTGGGGGTCATGTCCCCCTCGATCTCCCCTAGATCGCCGCCCATGATCATTCCAGCCGTCCTCATGCTCTCCTATCTATCACCCTCGGGCTTTCCACTTAAAACCGAAGTCTCACCTTTTCAAGAACTCCTACCGTGACTCTTCTGATCCTCCGCCTTCTAATTCTTCTCGCCTTTAACGAATTTGGGGGAACACTTCTCCTAAAAATTTGGTCAAAAAGGCAGTGAAAACCCTCACGCGCAATTACATTTCTTGCCCTTTTTTGGTGTTTCTTCAAAATTTGTGGGACAAATGTATGGCGTGTCCCCCCACTCTTAAAGGTGGGGTCATGTCCCCCTCGATCTCCCCTAGATCGCCGCCCATGATCATTCCAGCCGTCCTCATGCTCTCCTATCTATCACCCTCGGGCTTTCCACTTAAAACTGAAGTCTCACCTTTTCAAGAATTCCTACCGTGACTCTTCTGATCCTCCGCCTTCTAATTCTTCTCGCCTTTAACGACACCCCCACCTTAACAGCTGCTCTGCCTCCTCTCTTGATCTGCCCCCACGGTAACCGGATTCGGACTTCCTCTGGGCTACTGTTTGGAAAACCCCTCTGATTTGACGCAGCGCTCGTGAATAGGCTGGTGCCCTGCGTTTGACCTTCGAGTGGTGCTTTGTAAGTTTGGAGATTACGATTACGATCCTGCATCTACAACTGTATTCTTGTTGTTCTTGGTGATAGTGGCGGTTGTTTTATTAGCAACCTGTGTAAGTATGTAGACATTTACAATAGCGCCTTTTGACTTCCTCACAAAAGCACTACCTGCGCCAGGATAAATGATGTTTAAGTCTCTAAGAACAAAAAGTTAATCAATCATTACTACCTCGATTAACAATAATGACGATATTAATGACGGTGATAATGATCATTATGATTATGATGACGATGATGATGATGATGATGATCATTATGATTACGATGACGATTACGATGATGAGAAGAAGCAGATGAAATATCGCGTAATACTGTTTCTTGCAGCAGCACCAATTTCGTTGCAGGCCTATTTTGTAAATAATGATTTCATATTATAAATCGAGGTAAATCAATGTAATCGATGTAGAACCACCTATAATGAAACATAATTCAGATGACAAGCCAGTGGGGCAGTGTTTAAGTTAATTATAGGTTCGAGGCCACCGATTTAGTCTAGTACAATTGCCAACCTACCCTAGTTTTCCTTTCCATTACGCATTTCTACAATAATCCATCCGATCCTCCGCCTTCCAAGTTTCCAGTTTTTCAACGAAACCCGCCTTAGCAGCTGCTCTGTCTCCTCTCTCTGGTCTCCATGGCAGCCGGACTCGGATCTCCACTGGACATCGCTATCTGGACAACCCCTCTGATACGACGCAGCGCTCGTGAATAAGCTGCTGCTTCGTGCTTAGCTTTAGAGTAGTGCTTTAGATATTTGGAGATTACGATTCTGGCGACCGATAAGTTATCCGACTAAATTAAACACAGAATGGATCTCGTACTATACTAATTCATCTGCGTTAATTGGACGTTGTTTAGACAAGTTTCGCCTCTTCGAGAAAACAGCTCAGTTTCAACAGAGAGACTTGAAAACGACATTACTGGAGTAGCCTATGAACTGACGATGTCACATAATTTAACCGAACATTTATATAGCGCCTTACAAGAACCTTCAGTATCACTGACTAATCGTAATCGTAATCGTAATCTCCAAACTTCTAAAGCGCCACTCGAAGGCCAAGCGCAGGACACCAGCCTATTCACGAGCGCTACGTAAGATCAGAGGGGGTTTCCAGAGAGTAGTCCAAAAGAGGTCCAAGTCCGATTTCCAGGGTACCAGATCAGTTTCCAGATAGTGGTCCAAAAGACTGAAAAGAGGTCCAAGTCCGATTTCCAGGAGGCCAAACCAAATCAAAGGGGGTTTCCAGAGAGTAGTCCGAAAGATGTCCAAGTCCGATTTCCAGGGTACCAATACATTACTATCAATACATTTGGAAATGGCACCTCTACGCAGAAAATAAATGCAGAAAATATTTAAAGTTGTCTTACCTGTAGTACAATACAAGTCGTTTAAGGAAAAATCGACTTAGACTAGTGCTCAGATATATTCCCAAGTAAGTGTCCAAACCACTGTAGTTTAACTGTACAAGAAGTTGTCTCGTTCACAAAGCAAATTTACTGAAAGGTTTATCGATTGCAGCAAAAGCTTTATTGTATAAGACTAAGGTCATCGAATCCGATAGATTAGTTGCGATAATATGCAACCGATGCAGACACACGGGCAAAAAGACTAATAGATGGACGGATGCACACGGGCAGAAAGACGCATGCAAGGCACAAGGTCATTTAGGCCAACGGACTTTAGCCGCTGCGTGATTGTTATAATGTTCACTTCGGTCTTCGATGATAATTTATAGGGCCTACTTGCTGATAAGAGTGTAGGCCTACGTAGATTGACGACCGCAGAATTAGTGATAATAGCTCAGTTATCTCTCACGGTTAACATCAGCCTCTCTAATGTTGTCGCCCCACACTAGGCCATACGAACTAGGTAAGCTTATACAATATACATGTCAGCAAAACATTTGCTCACGTGTTCGAGTTGCTTGCACGGACTTACGAAATTCTTGCTGACAGTGGTGAAACAATCGCATTAGTCATACATAGCCAAGTGGGTTTGATCTATACGCAGAACACCGTCAACACGTATAATGATCTGATTATTCGGCAATAAGAAAGGGTGTTTCACCATGTCTGTAAATGTTACGAGAATGTACGAAATACCGTCTTAATATAGCTTAAATCTGAGTGCGCCACCGCCATCCGCCGCTTAACACAACAAATGTCGGCTTACGAATACTATTAACCATTCAGGCAACAATCGCCTCTGCAGAGAGATCATTCAGTAAAGTCAAGCTGATAAAAGATCTTTTAAGGTCTACAATGTCTGAAGGACGTCTTTTTGATTTGGCTATGCCAGAACAATTGAGCTGGATACTGTCGTAAGAAATTTTGCATAAAAAGCCAGGAAAACTCCTTTTTAGAGTAAATGCAAGCCTGTTAAGTTTTGGAAGCATGAACATATTCTTATTTGAGGCTTTGATATTTGATAGTGGGTGTGACTTCCCAGGTTTTTATTGTAATTGGAGCTTCGTATACTCCCATTTGAACTTCTGATTAAAGTGAAGGCACAAACAATCCAACATTTGTTAGACAACAGCTTATACGGTCTGTATAAGCTGTTGTCTAACAAATGTTGGATTGCAGTATATCAATTTACACATGTTGCACCGTAGACTTTATATTATCAGTGTGAGAATTGTAGAAAAAAGACTGGGAGAGGGTTAGACTTTGATGAGTTTGATCCATGTGGAGTTTAATATTTTATCCGTATTCTGCAAACTGAGAAAATAAAAAAATGCAATAGAAAGCTTAAACTCCTTAAAGTGATGACATTACCAAATTATTAGTAGGCAATACTATACAATTCACAAGGTCACAAATCTCACAATAAACCAGAGCATTACTTCATTACTCATTAGTAACCCACAAGTGAATTGTGAAAGAAAATGCTAAAATATGAGCACAATATGATCACACTAGCACAACTGAGGGGGTAGGAAACGACCCCTGGGGTGTGCAATGAAGACTTAACTATGGGGTCCTAAGAAAGACTAGGGGTTGAACCCCGACAATTCTCACCCTTTATATTATAAGGTCGTAAACTTATAGTATTTGCAAACGGATACAAAGCCTTAATGTTTTAAGACGCGGGATATGGCACGGTTATGTGAGACAGTATTGATCAGCTAATAGAGTCCTAAGGTGATGAAGTTTTATCTAATAACGGCAGTATTCTATAGGGAGGGGGGATGGATGAATGGTAACACTCTGGCCTGAAGAGCACTAGATCTTGAAGAGTCGCGGTTCGATGCCCGTAAGCCCCCTCTAGGTCGACTTAGCCTTCCACTCCCTAGGGGACAGCAGTAAAAATAGCAGGCGCTTTACAGGCTGCCAAGATGTGTGTTAATTAAGATCTTGATAACTGTACCGTCATCTTTCAATTGTTTCAATGCAACTCACGGCAGCTGGTCAATAAACACGAATATTATAAAAACATATTATTGATTTGTCAATACAGACATCACTACTACGCCTAGTGACGAACTAGCGTGCGCAGTTGCGCATCTGCTGGCGAGTTTAACGTGATAGGCTTGTACTACAAGGATTCACTCTCACACACGAGAGACTCGTGGACAGGAATGGGGAGCGGGGATAGAGCAATGGTAACACTCATGGCCAGGAGAGCTTTAGATCGCGGTTCGATACCCGTAACCCCTCTAGGGCGGCGCCTTGCATGGCTGCCAAACCGTGTGTTTAATTTAGATCCTGGTTGTACTGTCATGTTTCAATGTAGGCCTAATCTTACTGCGTACTTGTCAGTTGAATGAATAAGATTATTATTATTATTATTTAAAATCTGCATACCGCTGCGTCGTAGAACGCAGTTCTTGGAATTCGGACAGAACTAGGCGATCATTTTAAAGAGCATGTCAACATAGTCGGTTAAGATTTGGTGGTGTACTAGGCCTACATGAATCCAGGACCCAAAAGTCACGGTCAATTTTCCGACGTTTGTGAGAAAAAGACACACTATGGTCATCATTCCACTATCGAGTTCCAGTCCAGCCTATTCCTGGATATTCTGGCAGTTTTTAAAAGCAACGAAGTAAACGTAACCTGTTAGAGTAATTAGCTAAATAAAAGTTTTATTACTTTTACTGGAAAAAAGTATTAAACAGTGAAAATATTTAAACTTGTAGGCCTACTAATTTGAAGTAATGGCTATCATTATGTTACACGATTTTTGTTCCTGGGCAATGAGTGTTATTTCCTGCTTACTTATGCCTTAAACGTATAGAAAATGGTTGTCATTAATTTTAAACTTTACTTTTGTGACCAGGACCATCATATTTTGAAATTTACCTATCTCCAAAAGAAACGAGCGAATTTGAATCTTTTTGTTCACGTAAATTCAGAAAAAAAACGATGCAAGTCAGAAGAAACCACACTGTTAATCAAAATGAACATGTATTAACACTAGAGTGATACAAAAACGACCATACTAGATTCAGTGTTGGGTAAACTCAGACAAGAAATGAGTTAAATCAAAACTCAACTCATGCACCTCAAAATGAGTTTAAACTCAAACTCAACTCATCCTAAGTGAAATGAGTTAACTCAAACTCAGTTGTTATATGAGTTAAATCATCAGCTCACACGTTTCATACTAGCACGTTCTAATCGAGCAACAATTTTTCCATCACGCCTACTTGTAACACAAAAATACTTTCCATTAATAATACACGGTACTTCAGCCATGTTGTTCTTAACTGTTCACAATATACAAAATATGCAGTGCTTAAACACTGTCCCCTAGCAGTGTTTACGACCCTCCCTGCCGTCACCACTCACCAGTATGGAAAGCCGACGATATAAAAAAGGCTTGTTTCAACATAATATGCGCCGAGTACCGAAGAGTGAGTTGAGTTTTAAAAAATTGACAGTTACAACTCAAACTCACAGAAAATATGAATTAACTCAAACTCATAACTCACACTCTTTAAGGTGAGTTAACTCAAACTCATAAATCACAGCAAGTGAGTTAACTCGTGAGTTTAAACTCATCTGAGTTAACTCATGCCCAACACTGACTAGATTTAGAAATGCGTAGTTTTTCGAGATTCACGGTTATAAATACTGTAAATCACTTTCACGAATCAGTCCCCAAATGTAGTCTTTCATCATGTTCTCGTTATACTGTCCTCGGTAGCGACGTTCAAAGTCTAGTATATCCTGGTGGAAGCGCTCGCCTTGTTCCTCCGAGTATGCTCCCATGTTCTCCTTGAAGTTATCAAGGTGAGCATCAAGGATATGAACTTTGAGGGACATCCTGCAGCCCATTTTGCCGTAGTTCTTCACTAGAGTCTCAACCAGCTCCACATAGTTTTCGGCCTTGTTATTGCCCAGGAAGCCTCTAACCACTGCGACAAAGCTGTTCCAAGCCGCTTTCTCCTTTCTAGTGAGCTTTTTGGGGAATTCTTTGCATTCCAGGATTTTCTTTAGCTGTGGTCCGACGAAAACACCGGCGTTGACCTTTGCCTCAGACAGCTTAGGGGACAAGTCTTGAAGGTATACTTGAAAGCTACCGATTCCTTATCTAGAGCTGTGACAAATTGTTTCATAAGGCCCAATTTGATGTGCAGCACTTTCTTAGGGTCCACCAGTGGTCCCCACTTGACGTCTTTGCTCCCCACAAAGAACTCTGTCCGCTGGGGCCAGTCCCGCCTGTGGCAGTGCGCCTTCTTATCCCTGCTGTCCCAAAGGCAAAGAGAGCAGGAAAACTTGGTAAAACCACCTTGAAGACCCATCAGGAATGCTCGAAATTTGTAATGTGGATCTCCAGTGTCTTCCTCGCTCTTCTTCTGAAGACGACTGCTTTCTATCCGGAGGTGTGGGTGCGGGAAGCTCAGGGCAGTGTGGCACCGGGGCCATGGATGAAGGAAGGTCCGGATAGATGATTGCAGGTACATTCTTGCCAGTCCGACGTTTGGAAGGATCCACCATGCAAAAGTAGCAATTGCTTGAGTGGTCAGTGGGTTCTCGCCAAATTCTTGAGATAGCAAACTTTATGGTTCTCATTTTACCCTCTGTACCATCCTGCATAAGAACAAAATAAAATTGTGATCATAAATGTTTTTCACCCATGGCTAATGTGTAAGACATTCTTGCAAGATATTTTCATATATGACATAATATTACTTGTTCAATAACACTGACAATTTAAAGAAAGTAAAATGACTGCATCTATGCAAATATCAACAGTCCCATCTTACCTTAGAACTAGCGTTTTTTTCATTGCTCGCAGGTGAAATGAGGTGCCCAGGTTTTGGCTTGATCCCCGACAGGCATGCCGAAATATGCCTTGTAGGCCTCACACATCTTAGCCCCCTATACTCCACAGAGTACTTTGTCTTTGTTGTCTTGATAAATTGGCCGCAGACACAGCAAAACGCGTCTCCCGGATACTTGCAGCCTCTTGATGCCATCTCAGTTAGGGAGCTAGAACAAAACTGAACTGGTGGGCTTAAGGCACCTGTATTTACACTGCTATTTCTATTTTTGGAAGGTTCTCGCACATTCTAGAATATTCTCGAAAGTTTTAGAAAGTTCTAGCAGGCAGCTACTTCAAGTTTACTCAGCACTGAATTCCTATTGAATGTTCCAAAGAACTAGTTAAATTTCAGAATATCAATCGCAAAAGCAAAGTTATTGGGGAATTTTCTATACTTTGATGCAGGAACAATTAGGAATAACAATTAATACCCAGGAACAAACAAAAATTAAAAATTTGTTACGCAGTGATATTCAGTACTTTTATTTCAAGAATTCGTTCAAAAGAGCTGGCACAGCGTAGAATAACTGAGTAAGGAACTCTTGACAATTTTAGAGAGGAGGAGATAGAAGGCTAATTAAAAGGTATGATGAAGAACAAGTAGGCTTCTATGGCTGGATAATGAATAGCTGGTGAATATAATTTGAGAAATTTAATTAAATGTACTGGGTCATTCATTACTGATACTCGGAGTAGGTGAGTTACAATTGAAAAGGAGACTTAATCTTTACTATCACATGGGTGGACTTTAAATAAATTATAAGAAATTGTAATCAGTTCTAAGATTCATGTTTTTCCGAACCATAGTCCATTTAATTTATTTGACAGAATCAATGTCTAAATCAGCTATCATTTGATGTTGAAGTTAATTATAAGAAAGGTCAATTGAATAGTGTTACTGACTGTTTATCTAGACTTTGGTCTACACAATTGGTGGTTTTAGTGTATGTTTAGGTTAGCCGGATAGATAACTGGTTGTTTTATGTGGTTGATTTTGTATTGTATTGCATTATATTTAAGAATTTATAAAGCGCCTCTTGCAGTACAACCTAATCAGAGGCGCTGCCAGAGCGAGGAGCGCCGTGAGAAAAAAGACGAGAAGTAGCTGAGGATTAGGATCTGAAAACGAGTCATGGAAAGACCATTCCAGAGGGACGGGCCAACTAATGCGTAGGCACAGCGTTGAGCCATAGAAGTATGTGCCCTAGGGACCAAGAGGTCACGTCGGTCTAAAAAACGGAAAGGACGGCCAGAGGCAGCCGAAAGAGGTCACAAAGATAACGAGGAGCTTGACCTTGGAACGCTCGAGAGGTAAGGAAAAGGATTTTAAACTGGATACGCGCAGTGAGCGGAAGCCAGTGTAAGTGCTCAGACATTATAGTCGAGATGTGAGAGTAGCATGAAAGGCGGGCAATCAGGCGAGCAGCTGCGTTTAACACCGACTGAAATGGAGACAGACGGGATTTGGGCAGATAATAAGTAATCATAGTAATGAATTACAGTAATCAATGCGTCAGCAGATAAAGGCATGCACCATGGAGGAGAAAGTGGAGGAAGGTGCTGTCCGGCGTTCTGCTGTCCAATACGTCTCAGATGATAAGAACTAGACCGAGAGAGGCTGGAGATGTGGTTTCACAGTGGTTAGCAAACGAAAGAGTTTTCAACTCAATTTTAAGAACGGTATGCGGACTATCGCTCATAGGGACGATCGCTCATAGGGACGATCGCTAATAGGGACGATCGCTCATATGGACGATCGCTAATAGGGACGATCGCTCATAGGGACGATCGCTCATAGGGACGATCGCTAATAGGGACGATCGCTAATAGGGACGATCGCTCATATGGACGATCGCTAATAGGGACGATCGCTCATAGGGACGATCGCTCATAGGGACGATCGCTAATAGGGACGATCGCTCATATGGACGATCGCTAATAGGGACGATCGCTCATATGGACGATCGCTCATAGGGACGATCGCTCATAGGGACTATCGCTAATAGGGACGATCGCTCATATGGACGATCGCTAATAGGGACGATCGCTAATAGGCACGATCGCTCATAGGGACTATCCCTACTAGGGACGATCGCTCATATGGACGATCGCTATTAGGGACGATCGCTCATATGGACGATCGCTCATATGGACGATCGCTAATAGGGACGATCGCTCATATGGACGATCGCTAATAGGGACGATCGCTCATAGGGACGATCGCTCATAGGGACGATCGCTAATAGGGACGATCGCTCATATGGACGATCGCTCGTAGGGACGATCGCTCATAGGGACGATCGCTAATAGGGACGATCGCTAATAGGGACGATCGCTCATATGGACGATCGCTAATAGGGACGATCGCTCATATGGACGATCGCTCGTAGGGACGATCGCTCATAGGGACTATCGCTAATAGGGACGATCGCTCATATGGACGATCGCTAATAGGGACGATCGCTAATAAGGACGATCGCTCATAGGGACTATCTCTATGAGCGATCGTCCCTATTAGCGATCGTCCCAAATATAAGAAGAGACTCTGTGAAATTTTGTAAATCTTGCGAGAAGTGTCAACCAAAGGCAAGGAGTCTGGTGATGGATAGAGTGCCTATCACTCCGGTCTCAAGAGAAGAGGTCGCCTTCAGGAGAATGACAATGGACCTCGTTGGCCCAATCGATCCGGTATCTGCTGCAGGTCACAAGTACTGTTTATGCATTATGGATTCATGCACCAGATGGCGTACAATCTTCTTATTGAAATCGCTGACAGCGAAGGCTGTATGTGAAGCGTTGATGGAACTGTTCATGAACGTTGGTGTGCCGTCCGTGATCACAAGTGATCAAGGAACGAATTTCACAGCGAGTTTGACAAGAGAATTTCTCAATTTAATGGGCTGTAGTCCAAGATTCGACACACCAGGACATCCAGAGGCTGCTGGATTAGTAGAAAGATGGAATCAGACATTAAAAAAGATTATCCATCATGTGATAATAGACAACCCGAGTAAATGGCACAAGATAATTCCTTTCACAGAGTGGGCATTACGAGAAGTGCCTAATGCAACTACTGGAGTAGCTCCATACACGTTGGTCTACGGAAAAATTCCAAGAGGACCATTGGCATTATTAAAAGAGAGTTAGACTCGAGAAATAAACTTACCACCCCATGTGGGAGTTAAAGCAGAGAAAATTTGTAAGAACTCAAAGAAAACACGTAGAAAGCAGAATCGTACTCTCGAGAGAAGCAATTACAATACACTAACCAATACAACAAGAGAGCGAAGCACAAAGAATTTGAAGCTGGTGAGAAAGTTGTTTTATATCAAACGTCAACGAACAAACTTATTTCACGATGGCATGGTCAGTGTACAATCATACATCAAAGATTCGGTCTTTGATGTATGATTGTACACTGACCATGCCATCGTGAAATAAGTTTGTTCGTTGACGTTTGATATAAAACAACTTTCTCACCAGCTTCAAATTCTTTGTGCTTCGCTTTTAACCATCTTCACCCATGTCGACTAAATTTTAGTCGACATGGGTGAAGATGGTTAAAAACTTCACGCCAACAAGGTACGAAAGTATGCCACTCGAGCGTTGAGTTGTGGTATAATAATTAAAATTGAGGAAGACGACTATTTTGGTTCAGTAGTTGAATTACCAATGAAGATTGAGGTTCAAGACGACAGAAATTCACTCAACCTCGATCCTAAACAGATTAGCCAATTGACATTAACTCAAGAAGAACAGTTGTTGGAAGTATTAAACAAATACTGCGACAGATCAGAGCCGGCGCTAAGGCCCCCCGAACCCCCCGGTTGGGGGGCCTCAAGTTTGTAAGGGGCCTCCAAATTTAGCTGGTCATTACGCCTATGTGTTACTGTTTCTGAAACCCCACTACCAGAGGCGCGTTTACAGAAAACGGGGCCCTAGGCGCAAACTTATTTGGGGCCTTCTGAACTTGTGGGGCGTGATGGCTCAGTGGTAAGTTCGGCGCCTTGTGACCGGAGGGTTGCAGGTTCGAATCCCACTCTAGCCGCTGCGTGCGGACCTTGGGCAAGTCCTTCACTCGCAATTGCTCGTGGCACCTCGGCGTGAAAATTCCGGCACAGTATCAAATGCTGTAGTCGGGAGCGCCTCTGAGTAGTAGTAGTAGAATTCGAGAGGCGCTATAGAAATATCCGGAATAAATAAAATAAACTTAATGTTATTGTTCACAATTGCACAGAAAATTACTAGCCCAAATGAACGAAACAATTATAAATTAGAATAATATACGTTTATGTGAATGCTAAACTGTGAAAAAAGGGTCATATTTAAAATAATTCAAAAATGTTTTTTTTATAACTGAACAAAAATATTTTCATTCGTTTGGGGCCCTCCAAGATTTGGGGGTCCTAGGCGCGCGCCTGGGGCCCCAAATCGTGCCTCTGTGTTACGGCCTTTCATTCGCTCAATCCCGACAGTCTTCAAGCATTAGGTTTAGTGCTTTTCCTCCCACTATAGGAATGATTCCGCCAGTCCTTGGCGGATTGGCCAGTCGTGTAACTCGTGTTATTCGCAACTAAATATCCAAAAAAGCTTCTCTTATCCGTATGCCTTTTCTATGTATACATGTACACACAGGACAAATCTTAAGAAAACTGTCATTTGCTCTTCATGTGAAATGCCAGGAGTACAGTCCAGAATTGTAGAAAAGTATTTTACGTGTTGCAATGCTTCCTTGCTGGTGTCTTGAATCTCCTCAGCAACCAAATCGATCAACTCATTCTAAATAACTTAATCTGGACAAGTAGTGGGCAGACGCGCGTTTTCGAATAGGCGCACTAGGTGTGCGCCTAGGGCCACAAATCTTCTACTGCAAGTGCACGGGAAGTTGCAGAAGATATACATGGAGGTGCACAACACTTTCCCTGAAACGAGAAATCAGCGTAGAAAAGCCCATTTTTGACTACGAATATGCAGACGAAATGGATAAATTTACACCCGAACAACGATTTAAAGCAGATTTTTTCTGCAAACTTCTGTATCAGGCGCTGGTGTCAGTTCAGTCACGGTTCAGCAGGTCAGGGATTGGAACAGCATTTTTGGGTTTCTCTGTCATTCCAACACACTCATCAAAATGCACGACACAGATCAACTGCAAAAACATTCTGTTTACTTCTACGAGAAGATGAGAGACGTAGAAACAAATGAACTTCTAGTGGAGCTTTCACGTTTTATTGCAGTAATTTGTAGACTAGAGACAGTCAGCTGACAACAGCGCGAGACTTTCTACAGTAGGGTCTACCTTCATGTGAATGAACTTCCTGACTTTTCCCCAAATCTGAGATCTATTGCACTAAGGATTCTTCTAAGCACCCAACGTGTTATACGTGATATACGCGTGTAAACCAAAATGCGGTTAGCAATTGGATTAATAAAGGATATACTTACTTACTTACTTACTTTTTTAACAGTAGCTAGTGCTGAGCGGAGTTTCAACACGTTGAAACTAGTTAAAATTAACATTTAATCGTTCCACCATGCTCGGCTGTTGTCATCGCTAGCAATGATTTCATTAGCAAGTAAAAAGAGACTTGACGTTCGGTCGTTCTCGTTTGCAGTGTATAATATTATTTCGTAGTTATTGGGAGCCTCAAGTAAGGCTTGGGGGAGGCCTCAAGTACCCTAGCGCCGGCACTGCGACAGATTTTCAAAGAAACCTGGATTACGTACATTGGTCGAACATGAAATTGGACTAAAGCCAGGATTTCGTGGAAAGGAATTTATGGCTTACCGAATTCCTTTGATTTATCGAGCAGAAGTGGAACGTCAGGTCAAAGAAATGTTACAATCAAACATTATTAAACCATCATCGATCAGAATGGCAAGCCTTTTGGTTATTGTTAAAAAGAAAGAAGGATCTTTGAGACTTGCCTGTGACTACAGATAATTAACTTGTTCACTGTTTAGTGTAAATATACGATGCCGATTGTGAAAGATGTTCTGAACAAAGTTGGAAAGTCTAATGTGATTTCCATTTTGGATTGTCGAAGTGCATACTGGACTTTTCCTATTAAGTAATCTGATCAACGGAAGACAGCTTTTGTAACACATAATTGTATTGTATTGTATCTAGAAATTTATAAAGCGCCTCTCGCAGAATAACTATCCAGAAGCGCTCTCAGCACAGAAGCCCCGGGGAAACAAAAATGCCTTTAGGGAACGCGAGACCGATGAGGAAAAGCCAGTCATTAGTTTGGCCCTGAGCAGAGAAGTGTTATTCCAGATCATGGGACCCACTACAGCCAACGCCCGGTGGTAATGTCAACTCAGTCAGCAAACGCAAGGCAGTTTTAGCCCTGGGAACAAAAATATTAAGCCGCTTCACAGAACGCAATGGGCGAGAAGAAGATGCAGAAAACGGTTTTCGTAGATAGTTCGAGAGATATTTCGGGGCAGTAATCTGCTGAGATTTAGAGACAAGGAATCAGACATTTATGAATCAGACATCTTATAACGGATGCGCCCGACAATAGGGAACCAGTCCAGGACATCAAGCACGTAAGTAGAGAAATTGGCAAAGCGGGGGAGTCTAGCGATGAGCCTAGCAGAAACATTTAGAACATATTGAAGGGAAGGGCGACACTGCTTAGGGAGACCCATGAGGAGTCAGTTGCAGAAATGATAAATTCAGGACAAACTTTTGTTAAGGCGATAAATTTAGTTTTACAGCCTAACAAATGATTTTGCAGAACCGTATGTTGGTGACATTGCTGTGCATTCTGACAGCGGGAAAGTTCATTTACAGCATTTAGATGACTTTCTGAAGCAAATGAGATTGCATAATATTACTTTGAATTTGAAGAAATGCATATTTGGTGAGAGTGAGGTAAAGTTTATCGGTCACGTGGTTAGTTCTGGTAAGATACAGATGAATCCAGACAGAATTGAAAATTTGATTAATCTGAAGATTCCATAAACAAGCAAATTAAGCAACTGCTTGGATTTGTTAATTTTTACAGACAGTTTATTAAGGACTTTGCACATATTGCGAAACCTTTATCTGATTTAACTAGTTTGATTTTTACGTGTCTTTTTTACGTGTCTTTTACGTGTCTAAACGTGTTTCTGATAAGATTGTTTGGACGGATGAGCGTTTGATTTACTTAAAGAAGTTGTACGATCCAAAGTAGTGTTAGATGTTTTTGATGTGGGGAAACCCTTAATATCATTTGTACTGCGATAGTAGTAACTTCGCAGTTGGTGCTGTATTGGCACAGATGGATGGCAAGGGAACAGAACACCCGGTGTCATTTATTAGTTAGAAATTGACTGATACCCAAGGGAGATGGGTCGCTGTGGAAAAGGAAGCCTGTGTCATTGTTTGGGCTTTAAATAAGCTGAAAGAAATCACTATTGGATCGAAAATCTTTAGTTTTACGGATCACAATCCTTTGAATTATTTGACTGAATGAATGTCAAAATCTGCTAAACTTGTTCGTTGGGCTTTAGCCTTGCAAAGTTTTGATGTGGAGGTTAAATACAAGAAAGGCAGATTAAATGTGATTGCTGATTGTTTATCTAGATTGTAAGTAACTATATATATGTAAGCATTATTGATTAGTTAAGTATGTATCTGTGTCGTGTGCTTGCAATTTCGCAATTTTAAAATATGATTTCCTCAATTCTAGAAAATGTCAACTCAGTCAGTTTTGAGAACAAGCTCTAATTCAGTGTGAGATGTTGCATTATAGGCCTATATTTATTTCGCTTTGTATTAGTATTGTGTGTGTATATACACTGTGTATATATATATATACATATAATATCCATATAGTGTCCGTCCGACGATAAACGCGACGTCACAACGGCTTCTGTTCTATTGTGAAGCAGAAGCCGTCTGTACTGCCGTCTTGACGACGGCGGTCTTGACGACGGTCTTGACAGCATTTTAACCAACGACACATATAGGCCTATAATATGACGTCATAATATGACGGGTTAATACTCTAACACTATATACTGCCGTCATAATTATGACGGGAAAATACACTAGTATATATATATAACGTTTGAATGTATTGTTTAAGCGAGGCGCTTAATCTAATTATCTCTGCCGCTGTGCAGAGATAATTAGATTTACCTCAGGCGTAGCAAGCACACGTGTTTTAAGCCCGCGAAGATTTTTGCTGACAGTCGATGTTTGAGTTTCTGTAGAAAGTGTTGTTGGCTTAGTGTAGCGTGGCTACTTGATGCCGAGGTTGAATGTATGTGATAGTAGAGCATGTAGCATAGACTACATGTAGGGTAGTCAGTCTGTGTGGTACCAATTAGCCGTGTCATTGAGTGCATGTCTTCCAATGATTATCTGGCGCCATAGAAGTTAACCACTACATATTCCCGTCCGTTCAAAAAATTTGATGCTCCTGCATCAATCCTTTACAAAAGCAATGTGTAAAAATGCAAAGTTAGAACAACAAATTACCAAACGAAATAACCATGAAAACAAATGCGATGTATCGCCAAGGCAAAGATCTACAACAATTCGACTCGTGATCCGTTTGGACGTTACGTTTCATTACGTGTCTAGACGTCGCTTAGGGAACGCTACATCAACTTACTCGTACAACATGATTCCAAGGAACTAGCTATGGAAGCGTAGATGTTCCTGTGGATTTGATCTGTTACCTCAATTCAATCCATGGCGCTGGCATTCTCTGGTTTCGTTTACTAATTGACTCTTTACTGCATTTGAATCACGTTACATGTATATATCGCTGTTCGTGTGATGCATAAGCCATAAGCGAAGGGCGGCATCAGAGGTGTATCAACATTCTGAAACATACAGTCGATATACATGGACAGCTGTGCATAAGATCAGGAGAGGAGATTTGAAATAAGGCCCATTACCGAGATGCTGTCTAATGTCTATGCATGCGACTTGGAAGTTGTATGCAGACACTATTAGGAAGGAATCCTAATTAGTGTTCTGGCATCTGGCGAAAATAATTATGTCCAACCGTGCGCTTACCTAGACAACGGACTTCAGCGAGTTGGTCATCGGCCTAATCTATACTGTTCAGTTGCTATGCAGACATACAGTTGGTAAATAAATACGATGCTGATGATGGCGGAACAACAACTATGAATCAAGAATGTCAAGAACCTACGACCATTACAACATTTACATGTGGCTAGGCATTCATACAGGCGGCTTGAGCTCTAAGTTCAAATACGATTAGCTGATAAGCTAGAATTCCTGATGGGTGTTCTGGTAGCTGGGATTGTGCACATTAGCTTTGCAAAACTTCAATTAGGATGTTCAGGCGCGCGCATTATTAAGTCTCGCCAAGTGAAGTGGTCAGCAGTCTAATTAATATTGGTCATCTGCTATACACACGTGATAAAGTCTAATGATGATGATGATACAACGACAACTATGAATGCAAGAAATATCAGCAACCTAATATGTGTAAACTAGAAATGCGCTTACAATTACTGTAACCATTATAGTATTGTGACGGACGCCCTTCCTCATCCTGAAGGTAGGATTCAACTCTGGGAATATCCCTCGCTTCAGGACTGAAACCTAAGGGATCATCTACCCTATTCCCTCCCTTGGCCATAGCCAGCAAGGCTTCAGCTGCTGTGGCCATGTCAGTTGATCTACCTTTCTCAGGGAACATCCATTTCGGGCTATGTAGGCCTATAGTTCGATCGAGAGGATGATAGGCGATGGAGTTTGAATCAGCAGGGAGATGAGTTTGGTAGGAGGGGTTCTCCATTTCAGACACAGGACTCCAGGTTAAAGGCCTAGATGGGACCGAATTCATAATATCCGCGGCTTCCGAGTGGGAAGCAATCCACCCCTCGGGTGAGTCAGGGTTCTTTTCAGCCCTGTCATTGGACCGGGTTGATTGCCAATGTATCAACCGATCAACCATCAGATTCAATTCCTCCTTCATATTCTCGAGAGCATTTAAGGTAGCGCCATATAAATTCCCCGAGTGGAGATGGGACTTCACACCTCCTTCTTCTTCTCCTCCAGTCGCCATATTCTTTATGCTTACTTACTCACCGTGTTTTCTGGATATCAATTGCAAAGACAACGTACAAAGAGAAAGCTGTGTTATTAACAATTTCAAATCAACCAATGCAACTGGTTTGCCAATTATTGTTGAACTGCTGTCTTTAGCAATTATTTCTACTGTAAATCAAGTACAAATAAAAGGAACATTCGTCTTACTTGACTGGTTCAATTTATAGCATAAATCAATGACCAACGGTTAACCTATCAACCTCGTGGCAAACTTAAAACTCAGTGGTCAACTCCACTTAATCACCAAACACACCTTAGGCTACCTGAAAATACACGTCATCAACTAAGGTAGCCAACCTTAATTTCTACAGCGCTAAGATATTTTTATTAACGTTTACAAGCAAGTCAAATCATCAGTTCACACACACACATCCAGGACCTCAGTCTGTCAAAATGGCAGCGACAAAGCGATTTGAACTACGACTAATGCTAACATCTAACCACCAGAAAGGATATCCCCGAAACCTTTATCACATCACAACCCTTACACAGTGAACATGATATTTAACGTGGCCATTATACCCGTTCTCAAAGAACGACCACTTATTTCGGAATAGCTTGACCAACTTTCTGTCATAAAACACCTCCACCAAGACAGCACAACAAGAACAGCGTCCTCCTGCTCTAAAAATAACTTCACATGACCAACACTAGCCAATAGTAGCCCATAACCTAGTAAGGTCTCCCAGGATTGGACGCTATTACTAAGGTAGAGCTAAGTAGGTCATGCGGCCGCGTTCCGAAGGGTTCGCCCCTCTAAGGGTCGTGGAAATAAAGAAGATCGCAAGTCTTCACAGTATGCCTATATAAAACAGCACAGATTTGAATGTTATCGTGCTAAAATCATACTACTTTTCGTCCAGTCAGCACACACAGATCTCGGTGACGAAATTGTCCAATATTTTGATGAGGATGTGTTACGATAATCAGCTTCGATCGAGTCCAAAGGCTGCAGTCTAAAAATGTGCCGATGATGAGAAAAATGAAGTCGTTGGTTGAGACGAGAGAAGATCGTTTCAAGTCCCAATGTTCGCGATTAAGGGCTCCATGGAAGGGCATTGGGTCGTCCTGTAGCGGAGAGCAGACGAGAATCCTTAAATGAGAGGCGATACGAAGATGATGGCAACGACCAGTGAATGGTATGGGCGTCAGAGATGATGGCTACATAACGATGAATGGCTGATGCTAGCCATGAAAAGTGTGGCCACAATGATACGTCAGTCATAAGTGTTACCTTCATCTTTGCGACGGTAAGTTCGAGAGTGGAGGTATACAACGACGAGAAGAGACTGAGGGGTCGATCGGCGGTGAGCGAGGGATGACGTGTGGTCGTGTCGTGGGAAAGTCGGCGCCTCCAAACCTTTGGTAGATGAGGAAGGATTTTCGATGTTGTGTTGAATCCAACCGGATCTCGAGTCGGTTGATTGATGTTGACGTGGGAACTCGCTGGCTGTAGAGGTGCGGAAGAATCGAATGGTTCTCTACCAACTTGTAGCGTGGCTACTTGATGCCGAGGTTGAATAATATAAATTCCATGAATTCCATGATTGAATGTATGTGATAGTAGAGCATGTAGCATAGACTACATGTAGGATAGTTGACGCTCGTTTCTATAGTAGATCGGTTCGTGTCGTAGGTCATCGGCGCGTCACTAAGACGACCGGGCGGAGCATCTCCGTGCTCGACGACCAGCTCGGCCCCAGGCCGATGGCCCGAAGAAAGATTAAGAGGAGGCTCAGCATCAGTCCGTACGTTTATTCACGCTTTACAATTACGACGATCTCGAACTACAGCTATAACTCGTGACAACTCTCACTTCTCTACATGTTAAGCTCGGTCTCTATTTATACTGTCGAGTCCGTCGGTCTGGTTACTCGCTTACTCGCATAGCTGTGTCTGTTCATCCCTCTCTCTGTCTCTGTCCGTATCCGTCTTTGTCCGTCTGTATATTCCTGTACACGTGGCATCTGGTCAGTTGGTCAGTGGGCTCGCTCTTCAGACTAATCGGCGCCTTCGTGGTCTGGAATCTGTGCGTGGGTTTGTCAGTCTGTGTGGTACCAATTAGCCGTGTCATTGAGTGCATGTCTTCCAATGATTATCTGGTGCCATAGAAGTTAACCACTACATTAGTATTTTAACTGTGTATTATAATTTGAATAGATTTCTGACCGACTGAACGAGGAAATATACAGAAAACGTTTCGGACTGTGTTTTGTGTTGATAAAAGGCTACGTTATACCGTATAGATACCTATACGCAGAGTTAAGTGAAACAGTGAGCAATTAAATAGGCGTAATTAGGCCTGATAGAATTGAGATTAGTAGGACTGTGTCGACAGAAGAGAAAGTGTTGACAACAATGAGTACTGTCAAGAATGAAACCATAATCACGAACACTTCTAGAGAAGGAAAAAAGGGGAACCGCTGGGCAAGAGTTGCATGATCAAGCTTGAGGAGCTGCTGGCGAGAGCCAAACCAGATCAGCTGAGTCTTTAGAGAATTTAGGGCGAGGGGATTTGATGATAGCCAGCAGTGGAGATCGTTGGAAAGATACTCACTAGATTGACAGAGGGCAAGTTGATGAGCAGAAAGACCATGAACCAGGGCCTGGACATCATCAGCATAAAGGTAATCGTAATCGTTATCTTCAAACTTCTAAAGCGCCACTCGAAGGCCAAGCGCAGGGCACCAGCCTATTCAGGAGCGCTACGTCAAATCAGAGGTGTTTCCAGAGAGTAATCCAAGAGAAGTCAGAGTCCAGATGGCCAAATCAAATCAGAAGGGATTTTCCAAAGAGTGGTCCGAAAGAGTTCCAAGTCCGATTTCCAGGAGTCCAGATAAAGAGAGGAGGCAGGGCAGCTGTCAAGGCGGGTGTCGTTTTGGGCGAGAATAATTGAAAGGCGGAGGATCAGATGAGTCAGGGCAGGAGTACTTGAAAAGGTGAGACTTCAATTTTGAGTGGAAGGTCCGGGGTGATGGCTTGAGGAACACGAGGAACACGAGAATTTAGGGTTGCAATGATGATGGCGGAAGGGAGAATCTGCGGAATTCAGGAGGAAGATCATTCCAGAGGCGTGGTGCTCTGTTGGATATGGCTCGGTTGGAGAACTTGAAATGAGTAGTGACTGGAGGTCGAGAAAGGTCGAGATATGAGGAGGATCGGGTGGAGCGGGTTTCCTGGATGGTGAAGATCGTGGAGGTATTCGGGCTGGGAATAATATCGGGAGTTGTAGGTTAGTGATAGGACTTTGAAGTGAATTCGCTCTGGGAGTTTTAGCCAATGGAGTGACTTGAGGATGGGAGTGATATGATGATGTTTGGACGTTCTAATGACAGCTCTGGCTAGTGAGCTTTGAATAAGTTGCAGACGCTTGATTTTGGTGGATTCAAGGTTGAGGAAGAGGGAACTGCAATAATCAAGCTTTGATTAGGAGGGATGGGCGCTTGACAGGCAGCCGCACGTGTATGTCACTGTTCACGTTTTTTTGCATTAAACCTCGGTTAATTATTATCTTTGTGTACGAGCGATGGTTCTATCGACAGGATTATCTTTCGTGGTTTGATATGTTGAAGAATGCCACTCATGGATATCAACCTTTTGTTTACAACGTGAGTTTCTCGTGCCGACAATTCGCGTTTGTCGCTGTTCAATGGAGCGTGACCCCGACGCACACAAAGGCCGACCAGTGCAGTGCTACAGCTCTGGACAAATGTACGCTGTGCGACGTCATATGGCGGGCAGAGCGCGGCGGAGGGAACCATCGACTTGGCGGGAACCCTGTGCGATCGCCTCCTTTCTTTCGGAACTTAACATCCTCCGAGTACGAGGAAAGCGAGGGTGCCGAAGGAAAATCCGTCCCATACCGGTGGTGCGGCCCCGGGCTCGATACCTTCCGTGACCTTACCGAGCCTGTCGCCCTGGGCCGAGCCGCGCCAACCTGGCCCCTGTGGTAACCCATCCGAGGCGCATGGAGTGTCCGCCTTTGCCTGCTGAGACTGAATCGCATCATAAACGCTAACTCTATAGCCAAGCCTCACGCTTTGGACCAGCTGTCGGCCGCGCTCGCAGGCTATAAGCTGGACCTGGCAATCATCACCGAAACTTATCTTAAGACCCACCACCATCCTTCTATCATTCGTCCTGATGGCTACCATTTCTTTCGACGTGACCGAGTTGCTCGGCGGGCGGCGTTGCTGTCCTCGTCAACGATAGCTATCCCGCTTCAGAGGTGGTGGTGGGCAGCGATGACCGTCTACTGGAGCTGATACCTACCTGGTCGTCGGCGCATCGAGTATAGACACCGTCCAAAAAGAGCTGGACCACATCTCGGAATTGGCTGCCTGTAACAACCTGCGCCTAAATGTTTCCAAATCCCGTGAGATGTTGATCCACCGCCGCCGCCTCGATGAACTCCCTCCGGCCATCGCTGGAGTAACAAACTATGACCATCTTGGGGTTACCGTCCGAGACAACCTGAGCGCCTCAACACACGTCGCCTGAATATTAGGGGCCTGCTCTCGCTCCTTATATGCTCTTCGTGTCCTGAGGTCCCACGGCCTCCCCGATACGGTGCTGCACGAAGTGGCCAGAGCAACGACCGTGGCCCGTCTTCTTTACGCAGCGCCAGCCTGGTGGGGCTTCACCAACACCGACGACAAGAGCCGACTCGATCGGTTCCTGCAGAGAACTCGTCGAGCGGGATACCTGCCCGCGAATGCGCCGGATATCCCTGTGATGGTTGGTGAAGCCGAGGACAGACTGCTGTTAGCAGTCAAATGGAACGTACGTCATGTTCTACGGAACTTGTTTCCGCCAACCATAAACCGGAATTATAATCTCCGCCCTAGAACCCATGATTATGTATTACCCGCAAAAGACGACTCTAATTACATATATATGTTGCTTTATAGGGGCCTGCTTAAGAACCCCTAAACCGCTCATGCTCAGACTCGTTAACATCTTTACATTATATTATTTTAACAACATTTCTTCCCATGTGTAATCGTCTGCGGTTTGTCAGTTCGAATTGATATTAAACGAATATATATATATAGAGTATATATATACATATATATATATATATATTGCTACCTCCATTGTTCACTATATATATATATAGTGAACAATGGAGGTAGCAATGGTGGCGGCAGTTTTAAGGTCAAGCATAGGTCGGATGCGTCGGAGGTCACGAATGTGCATGAAGCAGGAGCGCGAGAGGTTGGCGATGTGGTTAGAGAAGTAAGTAAGTAAGTATATTCTTTATTACACCATTAGCAAACGCACAATGGAACAGAAGCTAGAAGCAGGGGCGTAACTTAAAAAAAAGTCTAAAAAGTGGGGGGTACCAATATTTTGGTCTAAAAAGTGGGGGTACCAATTTCGTCTCCACTTTCGCTTTTAGCATGGTGGCCATTTTGAACATATTCTCTGTCAGCATTCTCATTAATTTTGGCTCTCGGTTTACATGTGTATCTTTCGCACTTTGGCAGATACTGCATTCTCTGGGAAGGCACAATAAAAAAATATTGATTTACATTCTTTAAAAGTGGGGGGTACAGTACCCCCCAGTCCAAAAAGTGGGGGGTACGGGTACCCCTCGTACCCCCCACAAATTACGCCTATGGCTAGAAGCATTGATTGTAAAACATTGAAGTAATAGTAAATCGAAATAAAAAATGATGAAATAAGTAAATAAACGTATTCTTGATGGAAAATATTTTTCTGTTACAAGTAGGCGTGATGGAAAAATTGTTGCTCGATTAGAACGTGCTAGTATGAAACGTGTGAGTTTATGAGTTAACTCATTTAACAAGTGAGTTTGAGTTAACTCATTTCACTTAGGATGAGTTGAGTTTGAGTTTAAATTCATTTTGAGGTGCGTGAGTTGAGTTTTGATTTAACTCATTTCTTGTGTGAGTTTACCCAACACTGATCATGGAGGCGGCTTCCAGTTAATCCATAAGAAACCAGGGCTCGCAGAGCAAAAAGGATTGTTTAGCTTTACAACAGATTTTGTTAATGTGCGAGGAGAACCCAATTCTTTCCGAAAGAGTGACTCCCAAAATTGTGATTTCATTTACCCGTACGATCCCCGTAATGGGCGTAGGGGTATGTGAGCAGGAGAGATGTGGATCAAAAGTAATACCAAGATTGCGGAGGGGGAATCAGAGGTGAAGGTAAGAGAAGACGAGTCAGTAGATATGTGTATGGAAGGGTCATGGATTTTCTTGATTTGGTCAGGAAGGCCTATGATGATGAATTCAGTTTTGGAAGGGTTAAGACAGAGAAGATTGGATGACATCCACTGTGAGATAAGGTTAACCATGTTGAGTAATTGTGTGATGGAGGTGGAAAAAGAGCTAGGGGAAAGGATATGTATAGTTGGGTGTCATCAGCGTAAAGATGGTGGTCAACAGAGACAAGGATTATCAGCGGTAAACAAAATATGTAGAAGGGGACGCAGCACGGAATCTCGAGGAACTCCGAGTTTGACAGGTACATAGGAGGAGCGAGAGTTACCGAGAATGACCATCTGTGAACGGTCGGTTAGGTACGATGGGAACTAGGGAAGTGGAGAACCAATAATACCAAAGGACATTTCAAGACGACGTAAGAGAATGTCGTGATCAACCATGTCAAAAGCTGAAGAGGCATCGAAGAGGGCAAGAAGAGAAACGTGAGATTTGTCAATAGCATAGTACATATCGGAAAGGAGAGATAGAAGAGCGGTTTCAGTGGAGTGGTGAGCTTTAAAACCCGATAGTCTGGAAGGGAGAAGATCCGATTGCTCAAGACAAGGGAAAAGCTGCAAAGAAACTAACAGCTCCAGAGTTTTTGAGAGAAAGGAGAGATTAGATATAGGACGGTAGTTAATAATAATAATAATAATAATAATAATAATAATAATAATAATAATAATAATAATAATAATAATAATAATCTTCGTTTAATATCTTCAAACTGACAATAACGCAGTATGATTACAAATCAGTATGAACGGATGATCACAAGTTATTACAGGAGTCGAATTTAACTGTACACGGCAGCCATGCAAGGCGCCCATCACGTCCCACATCTCATTTTAACAACGCGCCATCTCGCGAATGAAAGGCTGAGTGATCCTAAATTTGTGAGGGTTGCGGGAAGCGATCCCGCTACCTCTTGCTCTTCACGCCAGTGATGTTACCACTACTCTATGGACCCCCCCAGTTATGGCATAAACTATGGTCCAGATTAGGTTTCTTGAGAGCAGGAAAGACAATAGCACGCTTCTGAGAGAAAAGAAGAGTGTCTTCAGAAAGAGATCTATTGAACAGATAGAGCAGAAACGGGACGATGGCATCTAATACGTTTACAATGACAAACGAGGGAAGAGGGTCCAATTCACATGATTTTAAGTTGGAGGAGGAAAGCAGGCGACGTAAGTCCGATTCAAGGATGAGTTGAAACTCCTTGAAAACAGCGTCTGTGGACGTGAAGGAAGTAGGTGACGCGCCAGCTGTAAAGTTCCGGAGGCCGTCCAGTTTTGACGATAACATGGATATTGGAAGGAGAGCTGAGAAGGAGGGACACGGATACGTCCGCGATGAGAAATCCAGGAGGCCAGAGATGGCTGACCAGAGGAGTCTGGGGTTGGTGGAATTTCTTGTGACCAGGTCCTCCCAATAGGCGGTCTCCTTCTGACGACAGAGTCGGTGAAGGGAGCGTAGCTGTGTGACCCAGACGAGACGATCAGCCGGATCTTTGGAGCGAAGGAACCGTCTTTCGAAACAGCGGGTTCGACGACGTAGTTGATGACACTCACGGTCGAACCACACAGCCAGTGGTCGTACTCGAGACTTTACACCCCGGAGCAGGAGCATCTTGTCAAGGAGATCGCCGACGGTGTCGGAGTAGAGATCAAAGAGTTGCGCAATTGATAGAGCATCGACTTGCAAGGATGGAGAGAAGATAGGAGAATTTCGAAGAGCGTTGCTGAAGGCGCAGCGGTCGAGTGACTTCCACCCACGAAGGTACCGTAGTGAGTGGATGGGCTGTGAGTGAAGAGAAGGACAAGGAAAGTCGATGAGAGAATGGTCGGGCAGAGTCGGAGGATGAACGTTTAGATCCCGAATCGTGGCATCATCGGAAGTGATGATGAGATCAAGAGTGCCGCCCAGTGCATGCGTCGGTCCAGCAACATGTTGACATAGGCCGACCTGAGTCAGAAGATGGTTGAAACGGCTGGAGAGAAGCGCAGAAAAATCGTCTAAGTGATGGTTGAAGTCTCCAACGATTAGTAGTTGACTATTTCGAGTGATAAGACTCTCTAACACGGAAGACAATTCATCGAAGAATGTGTCTGTGGACGATGCGGAGCAAGGCTTGTAGACTATTAGTAGTGTTAGAGAGCCATGAGGGGTTGCAACGCTGAGGCAGAGTGCTTTAAACGAAGTAATTTCCATGTCCAAAACGATCTGAGGGAAGCGGAGAGAGAAGAGCAGATATACGACGATGCCACCGCACAGGCCGGCTGTCCATCCAGAGTAGCAGACCTGGACCGGTTGCAGAATGAAAATCCAAGTGGAGCAGCTCGGAGTACTGGCACATCTTCGGATCCGGTAATAGCAAGGATGTCAAGATGACGCTCAGAAAACGTGTGGGCGACGAAGGCGAATTTGCCTGTCAAAGAACGGGCGTTCCACGTAGCAATCCGAAGTCCAGAACTGGAAGTGGAGAAAGCCGAAGAAGGTGAAGATGACGGCTGGGAGATCGGCGAGGAAGACGCAGGAGGATTAGACAAAGCCTGATCGTCCACGGGAGGAGTAGACGAAACCATGGTTTCCTCGGTAGACGGATCAGGAGAGCAGCGATGAAGACGAACGCTCAATGGGTTCCAGACTTGAGATCCGATAAGTACATTTCGAAGCAGACGCGCAGATCGTAGTCCGGCCGGTAAACGGACACTTACCCCCCTGGACATATTCCCCCGGACATATTCCCCCCGGACAGTTACCCCCGGACAATTTCCCCCCATACTAGGACATTTCCCCCTCAGTGCAACATACACAAGGCTTTCTGTTTTAATGATCAAAACATACATACATACATACGTACATACATAAATATATACATGTATACATACATTCATGCATGCATACATAGTTACATACATACGTACATACATACATACATGTATACATGCATACATAAGATTTGCGTGCTTGCTGTAGTCACCTATTGAAATCCGGATTACTCACTGAAGGTAACGTTCAAAACCCCGTCAACGACCGATCTCCGTGTTCCAGTTCAGTACAAACAGGGTCTTTACACGTCTGCCTGTGTGCATCGATTCATGGAAATTCTTGTAGAGCAAAGATGCTCAATACATCTGAGTTTTGCTGATTCAATCGGGCAAGGAGCCTAATTTACGCTTCTACGTAACGCCGATCGCACCGAGAAGAGAAACCAACTGCCGTGAAAGAGGATAAGAGAAATCAACTGCCGTGAAAGAGGATAAGAGAAATCAACTGCCGTGAAAGAGGATAAGAGAAATCAACTGCCGTGAAAGAGGATAAGAGAAATCAACTGCCGTGAAAGAGGATAAGAGAAATCAACTGCCGTGAAAGAGGATAAGAGAAATCAACTGCCGTGAAAGAGGATAAGAGAAATCAACTGCCGTGAAAGAGGATAAGAGAAATCAACTGCCGTGAAAGAGGATAAGAGAAATCAACTGCCGTGAAAGAGGATAAGAGAAATCAACTGCCATGAAAGAGGATAAGAGAAATCAACTGCCGTGAAAGAGGATAAGAGAAATCAACTGCCGTGAAAGAGGATAAGAGAAATCAACTGTCGTGAAAGAGGATAAGAGAAATCAACTGCCGTGAAAGAGGATAAGAGAAATCAACTGCCGTGAAAGAGGATAAGAGAAATCAACTGCCGTGAAAGAGGATAAGAGAAATCAACTGCCGTGAAAGAGGATAAGAGAAATCAACTGTCGTGAAAGAGGATAAGAGAAATCAACTGCCGTGAAAGAGGATAAGAGAAATCAACTGTCGTGAAAGAGGATAAGAGAAATCAACTGCCGTGAAAGAGGATAAGAGAAATCAACTGCCGTGAAAGAGGATAAGAGAAATCAACTGCCGTGAAAGAGGATAAGAGAAATCAACTGCCGTGAAAGAGGATAAGAGAAATCAACTGCCGTGAAAGAGGATAAGAGAAATCAACTGTCGTGAAAGAGCATAAGAGAAATCAACTGTCGTGAAAGAGGATAAGAGAAATCAACTGCCGCGAAAGAGGATAAGAAAAATCAACTGCCGTGAAAGAGGATAAGAGAAATCAACTGTCGTGAAAGAGGATAAGAGAAATCAACTGCCGTGAAAGAGGATAAGAGAAATCAACTGCCGTGAAAAAAGAGGATAAGAGAAATCAACTGTCGTAAAAGAGGATAAGAGAAATCAACTGCCGTGAAAGACGATACTTCGATGCACACCAAACGATGCACACATGTACTTGCAGGGGCGGATCCAGAAGGTTTATCAGGGGGGGGCCAAAATATTACATACATACCTACTTACGTACGTGCATACATACAAACAGGCATACGTACATACGTGCATACATACATACATACATATACACATACATACATAATTATATACATACATACTTATATGCATATATACATATGTATGAGTTTTCGTGGACCCAAAAAAGTAAAAGAAATTCGCGCGTGAGCGCGAAAAATTTTCTGTCACATTCACCTCAATGAATGCTATTCCGAACAAAACCTCTTTTTGACCAGATCAGTTCAAAACTGTCCCCCCCCACCAGTCAAACAAGATCGCCGCAGCTGCATACATACATACACACTTACATATAATTACATACATGTACATACATGCATACTGTCGCACAAATTCCGACCTTTGTCGTTTCTCCCTACCACCGATTTCTATACCAGGAAGCCGACTGTTGGTCGGGAGTGGCGAATAAGCCTTAACTGTGCTCGCTATAGAAAACGCCGTTCACGTCATTGCATTACGAACATATACATGGCAATTACAATTTCTCTACAATACATACATACATACGTATGCATACATACATACATACATAATTACATACTAATAAATCAAATTGTCCGGTTTGATTTTATCATTTTCTTTATAGTCATTTTATTTTCCTCATGAAAGACCACGTAGTGATCATCGTCTACTTCGGGATGGGGGGGGGCACGTCCTATGTAAATTTCAAATGGGGGCCATGGCCGGATTGGCCCCCCCTTGGATCCGCCCCTGTGTACTTGTTGATTAGAATCCCAACATTTAGCGACGATAACACAACTTCGGTATACGATAAGTCCTAGCTCACCCGTAGTTTATATCAGATAGGCGTCCGCTGACTTCACTTCGCATCTAAGACAGTTCAGTTACTGGCAACGCTTGACAGTTCATATATTCGCAACGCTTGACAGTTCATATTATTTGCAACGCTTGACAGTTCATATAATTTATTCGCAACGCTTGACAGTTCATATATTCGCAACGCTTGACAGTTCATATATTCGCAACGCTTGACAGTTCATATATTCGATTGTAGCGCCAGTGAAACACAACGACAGAGATCCAGATTCCACAATCGCATTCGATTATACTCACAGTGTCCGCCACGACGCAATTCCGCAATTCCGCAACGAATTCAAGTGTTCTCTGTGTTTCTGTACTACCTACTCAGCTACTTCATCACTGTTCGGACTGACTCAACTGCAACTTCCGCAACTGTCACTGCGACCGACTGCCGACTGTCTTTCTATCTAAGCGCGGCTTCTTCTTAGTGCAGCGTGAAGCGTGCAGCGGGTGTCTTTGTGTTCTGTCTCCTGTAATTGTAATTGCCAAGGGGACTATATATATATAGTCTGCAAGCTGGCTGGCTGGTTGGCTGCCTGGCCGATCACGTGACTGGCTGATGACGTAGAAGGCTGGCTGCCTGATCACATGGCAGGCCGGCAGGTTGGCTGGCCGATCACGTGACTAGCTGGCTGATGACGTGGCAGGCAGGCTGCCTGATCACATGGCAGGCTCGTTGGCTGGCCGGCAGGTTGGCTGGCCGATAACGTGGCAGGCTTGCTGATAGCGTGGCAGGCTGGCTAGCTGGCTGGGATGTTGGCTGGCTGGCCAAGTCCAAACAAAAACGAAGGGGGCAGGACTTCCACACAAGTGCTGCTATTTTTTTACCCCTCAGATAGGCCCGATCGTTCGCGCGACCGGGCAGTCTCATCATTGTGCGTTTGCTCTCGCGGCTACCGATTATGGAATTTAGTGGGTGCCCGCCCACAAAGGAATTGTGCCTTCCCTCGGGAAGGCACGCAGCTAGTAGCCCGGCCAAGCTGACCCACAGGGCAATTCGGCTCCAGTTTGGCGGGCAATCGAGACCAGGGACTCTCGCGTAATGTCACCTTGCGTTGACCGCGTTGACCGGACCTACGTGCTTGGTCCGATATGGGTATGGTCTTTTCATGAACGCAGTGCCTAGGCTAATTCAGCGTCCGGCGTCCTCGGACCCCTCACTGGCGACCGGGTGAAGTGTCGGAACATGTTGCTGGTGTAAGTCAACACCCTGCACGACATAAGGGTTTCGCCCGCCGGTCCCATCCACAGCTTGCGGAGGAGGACCGACGAGGCGTGGTGAAGCGCTCCTCTCCAGTTCAAGACCACTGCCCCAAACACACACGGCGCCCCCGGAAAGACATTAGCCACCCAGTCGATGACGTCAAGTCGTGCATAATAGCAGACTTTCTCCTCATATGGACCGCTCATATCATTACAGTCCGAGGCATTGGTGACATCAACAACATAGGCGACACCGTCCACCAGGATCACCAAATCAGGCTTGCGCCTACCAGCTCCAGTAGGTATAACCGGCTCCTGGATCACCGAGTGACCCTTTGACTCGATCCTTTTCGATATCACATGAAGCACCGAATTATACATAGCACACCGGAGACGGTGGGTCCTCGCACAGCTTTGGGAGATGTGAGCCAGGGTGCCTTGAGCGCTGCACCCGGCGTCACACCATACTGGACCCGTCCGCCGTCCGCGAGAGGTTCGCTCCGCAGACGGCAACAGGTTCCCCCTCATAGCCCCCCCCCCACGAGAGGAGGGATGACCCATTGGTCACCCATGAGCTCACGCGAGGGGTTTGTCCCTGCTGCTTGAGGCTCCGACCATCCACCGATGTGTGGAGCTGGGTCGCCAGAAGGTCACTAGCATCCGTGGTACTGTTCAGCACTCGACCGGCCACCTTTGCCGTCTTTGCACACCTCCTCCTCGCCCCCAGGAAGAGTGGACTTGTAACCACGCTCTGCATTACATGGTCACCGGACTCCTCCACCTTGGCCATGCGACGGGTCTTGAGTGGAGGCATAGTGTAACAGAGGCGCGGCACTTCCAGTCCGCCATCTGACGCCTTGGCATGAAAGTAACCGGTGGGAGTATCATGTGGCAGATGCAACCATTTGCGTACTACCACTCTCACCAACCGGTCAAGATACTCCACGGATTTGGCAGTCATCTCCCCGAGGACAAGTTCGTGGTACAATTTCGGCAACAAATGACAGCGCAATAGGAACATGCGCTGCTGGGGCTTTAATGGAGCACGTGTCAACCGGTCCAGTCCCACACTGAGGAAGTCCCCATGGGCCATCCTCATTCCGAGTGGTCCGGCCTGCAGTCCCAGGGTTCGAGGACAATAACCCCCCGGACAATAACCCCCGGACAATAACCCCCTATACTGATATATTAATTATATAAATATACAAATAATGTATAGTATTCATAGTTTATATATTAATTTATTAGACATGTATTAAAGGATTCAAAGATATGTGTTACAATTTAATTAGAATTGTTTAAGGGATCAACGATGATAGAATAAAATAGAATATTCTTTATTAGAACCCATTGCAAACCGCGTTTTGGTGTACATCAACTTATACGTGTTTAGATAGTTTATATAGGACTGCTAATAAGCTATTAATAACTTGATATTTGTCTCAATTATGAAAATATAACTAAAACTGGAATCTGGATCAACGATGATAATATTACTAAAACTGGAAGCTGGATCAAGGATTAAAATATAACTAAAACTAGAAGCGGGATCAGCGATGATAATATAACTAAAACTGGAAGTTGGATGAACGATGATAATATTATTAAAACTGGAAGCTGGATCAACGATTTAAATATAACTAAAACTAGAAGCGGGATCAGCGATGATAATATAACTAAAACTGGAAGCTGGATCAGCAATGATAATATAACTAAAACTGGAAGCTGGATCAACAATTAAAATATAACTAAAACTAGAAGCGGGATCAGCGATGATAATATGACTAAAACTGGAAGCTGGATCAGCAATGATAAAATAACTAAAACTGGAAGCTGGATCAACGATTAAAATATAACTAAAACTAGAAGCGGGATCAGCGATGATAATATGACTAAAACTGGAAGCTGGATCAGCAATGATAAAATAACTAAAACTGGAAGCTGGATCAACGATTAAAATATAAATAAAACTAGAAGCGGGATCACCGATTAAAATACAAATAAAACTAGAAGCGGGATCAACATTTAAAATATAACTAACACTAGAAGCGGGATCACCGATTAAAATATAAATACAACTAGAAGCGGTTCCTCTTTACTGTATATTCTGTAGCACCATAGAGGTCCGGGGGGTTATTGTCCCGGGGGGGTTACCAGTCCCAGGTATTTGTACGTCTGCGCGATGTTGAGGGACTTGACCGACTCGCCGTCGATGTTCAAAAGCGGCGAGGGATTTACCACCCAGCGTTTAGCATTCCGGTCAATGTCAATCCTGAGGGAAGCACTCTTAGCCGGGTTCAGTCGAAGCCCACCCAATCCCAACGCGCGTTGTACTCTATCCACCTGTTCCCGCAAGCCATCGATCAAGACAAGCTCATCAGCAAAAGCCAAACACCGGACCATGACCTCTTTATTTAAAAAGTAGTCGATGGCCGGGTTCAGCTCCGCCAAGACCTCGTCAGTTACGCAGTTGAACAGGATGGCCGACAGGGGATCGCCTTGACGTACGCCACGGCCACATCTGATAGGGCCGCTTCTTCGGCTGCCTACTTTGAGGACGGTCGACGTGTTGGCGAGAACCATCTCTTCGCGACATGCTGCACCACCGGCGATGGCACACCCAGCCTCCTGAGTGACCTAGCCAATGTCCTGTGGGACACACAGTCAAAGGCCTTAGCCACGTCAAAGAAGGCCAGGCACACCGGTTTCCTCTGCCGCTGGGCCCCCATAATGATGTTATCCAAAAGAAAGACATAGTCAGCACATCCGTCAACTGGTACGAACGCTTTCTGCCTCGGATCCAGTGGAACCTTCGCAGTTAGACGAGCTGCCACGATCTTATGAAAGACCTTCTTCACACATGAGGCCATGGTGATAGGCCTATAGTTTGCCGGATCCCGCAGATCTCCGCCCTTGAGAATCAGAATAGTCTCCCCATCTCAGAACTTCTTGGCGATATACCCCAGCAGAAGCCACAGCTTGTAGAAGCTGGCCAGCTCCAGTGGGGGGATTAACTTCATTTCCCTAAAGGAGTTATTCCATCAGGACCCGGCGCACTATCCTCCGAGTCTGCAATTGCTTTCGCCACCTCCTCGAAGGTCACAGGTTCCACGATGGACCAGTCCTCTCGAGCCTTCGGGACCGGTCTCTCATCGACCTCGGATTCTGCGGAGAAGATCGAGCTCTAGAACGGCTCCTGATCTTCCAAGGTCAATGTCGCTTCCTGCTGCTCCCATGTCTCCTCGAGAACCATCTCAGCGCACCTCTTACGGTCCCGCCGGAAGGCTTTCTGAACCCTAGCGTATGCCATTATTCTGGCAAGTCGTTTCGGGTTCAGTCTCCGCCTGCGGGGCGCTGACTTGCCCCCTGGCTTGTCAGGGCCAGAGGGCCTGTAACCTTTAGGACCTTTTCGAGGTTTGCTACCAACGGTCCTCGGGTGTGACTTGAGGAAGATGGTTAATTGCTCTGCATATCGGTCGAGCAGCGTCCTCACAATAGCACGTTCAGCATCCGTCTCGTTTTGGGCTAGAAGTTGCTCAACTTGATCTTTGTAGTCTTGCCTTTTTCTGAGCCCTTTGATCGCAAAGCGGGTCCTATCCTTAAAGATAGGATAGGGCCGTCTGATAGGGCCGCTTCTGAGTCATCTGATACTCCGTCTTCCAATTATTCTCGCCCAAAACGACACCCGCCTTGACAGCTGCTCTGCCTCCTCTCTTGATCTGACCCTCTGGACCTCTTTTGGACTACTCGTTGATTTGACTTGGCCTTCTGGAAACCGGAGTCGGACCTCTTTTGAACCACTCTATGGAAACCCCCTTTGATCTGATTTGACCTTCTGGAAACTGGACTCGGACTTCTTTTGATAAGTGCACACGCCGGTGACGCCCGGAGACGCAGGTTAAAAGTTAACCCTAAAAAGTTGCAAGAGATGATCGTTAGAGGGAGGCGAGGGATTGAGGGTATAACACTGTGAACTCAGTTTTGTGTACAGTCTTGCAGTGCGAGATATTGCCGTATATATTTAGTGCGCTTTATTTTAGTTTCGCGTGTATATATATATATATATATATATATATATATATATATATATATGATAAATGTATCACGTTTAGTTGTACTGTCTTAGTGAAACGCGTGGCTGGCTGATCTCGGCAGCGGCCGTGCTATATGTATATAATTAGATTTCACTTAGGCGCAGAGCACAGGTGTCTAAGAAAGGCGCGAAGATTTATGCTGACTGTAGAAGTTTGAATTTGTGTGTTCTCTGTAGAAGTGTTGCTGACTATTGAAATACTTAATTCATTTATGTTTGTTAAACAAAGATATTGAAAACTGCGTTTGTTCATTGAAGGCTATGCTACACAGTAGAAATTAAGCTACTTATACGTAGACTTAGTGTGAATCAGTGAACATTAAATAGGCGTAAGTACGAAGGAGACAAGTTAAGTTGTTAGAACTTTTGTCAACAGAGGGAAAGGGTTGACAAACACCATCACCCATTCCGTGTGTGACCAGAATAAATTCCATGAAGTTTTGGGGGTAAAAATCAGACACCCGTAACTTTGAGACGCATATAGCCCTTAAATGTAGCAATGCGAGACAATCTATGTATGCCTTGCGAATGCTGACTGCCAACGGGCTATTTGCAGTCTTGTCAACACCTTAAACCTCAAGACCAAGACCAAGACTTTGAACCTCAAGACCAAGACCAAGACTTTGAACATCAAGACCAAGACCAAGACTTTGAACCTCAAGACCAAGACCGAGACCAAGACCCCAAAAAATCACTTCATATCCAGACTGCTAAT
This sequence comes from Allolobophora icterica, assembly GCA_963556255.1. Taxonomy (NCBI): domain Eukaryota; kingdom Metazoa; phylum Annelida; class Clitellata; order Crassiclitellata; family Lumbricidae; genus Allolobophora; species Allolobophora icterica. Next base: position 28,134,791 of record OY744607.1, on the reverse strand, counting down.
CCTTACAAAAAAGTTGTCAAGTCGGAATACTCACTACTTTAATGAAAATATGAGTCTTATTATTCAAGCAAAACAACTTTAAATGGAGGCTGCAGAGAATTCCGACTTCATATTTAAAAAAGTTCTTCATGTGAAATGGTATTCCAAATGCCTGTTGTATCTTATAAAAACCAATTCGCTGAGAATTTTCTGACCAAGACGTGACCTGTGGGGCCTCATAAAAATTCTGCTATGTGAAAAAGAATGTTCTACAGGTGCTGAAATCGCTGGCACACAGCAGCTTTTCAAGTACTTAAAGTTTAATAATGTACAAATCGTGAGTCTGTTTTGAAATAATTCCATGATAAATAACCGGAAGTCAAAATAATTGGCCAAGACAACAGTAAAGCCTCATTCACACCGTGTAAATACTAAGGGGCCATCCATATATTACGTACGCAAAAATCCGGGAAAATTGTATTGACAGCTCCAGGCAGCCCGACTGTCTGCACTTTAGGCCAGACTGAAGGATGAGTGAGGGCCAATATAGGCCTAGACAAATTATAGGTGTCTCGTTCACAGCACAGAATAACTGCACATGGCTTTTATATAATGTAATAAAATGCCATCGGACGACTATAGGACAATACAGAGTTATAAATAGTCATAATGTGGACGTCATAATTAGAAATTTATTTTGCGTACGTGAGTCATTTTCCGGTAAATGCATAAATTGACAATTCAGCTGTCCCCGGTCATTTCTCAGAAAACAATACCTAGTCTGATCACGCTAAGTGATTAGATTAAAACGTTATTGATCAATCAACAATTTAAGACCTTTGAAAGTAATTCAGAGCAATAAAATAATTTATTAAAATTTATTTTAAATTTAAAATGTTCCACTCCGTTACCGTCCCTAGGCTATAGTACATATTGCTTTCGTCGTCTACAATTTCAAAATGATTTGCATTAAACCAAAAAATGTGACTGTTTCTTTTATAATAAACATAATTGCATATTTCTAAATACAACTTGGTGAACCGGATCTTCAGTATAATTTTTAAAAATATATTTTAACTTGTCCCCGGAAAATTATGTCCGCTCCGTTAACATGTAAAAATTATCTCGTATCTCACAACCCTTTCAGTTCTTTGGTCTCGCAACTTAACACATCTCTTCTGTGAAGATCTATGTAAGTAAGTATGTCTTAATACAGGATCTGAATGCTAAGACAAATTTCTTACAAATTTTCATTTATTACGTACCTGATGTGTTTTTTCATTATACATCCACTCCGTTACTGCATTTTTGCAATGATTATGAATAAATTTAATATAAATAATATTTTTAATATAACATTTATAAGCTATATAATGAGTGTACCGACGATTAATGTGGACGCATGAGAGATAATATGATATTTACCGTGCTGATACACAAATTGTCCACTCCGTTAACTGTCCACTCAGTTACCATAAATGTGACCCTTGAGGTACTAAAATTTATTCCGCTGTCAGGATAAGTCGTCTACTTAAATTATCATTTCTAATACAACTTATATAACAATATATGACATTTTTAATAAAAAAATTTTGTGTCGGCAGACTGTTTTTTTTAAGTTCACTTTTCACATTCTGTGCTCAATTCTCGACAGATGGTAACGGAGCGGAACTTTTTATGGTAATTTGTTATGTAATTTTGATGTTATGAGCAGATTTTTAAGACACCATCATAAATATTTTAATGTTTTTTTTGTTCATTTGATCACTGGTAATGATTGGCTCAAGTGATTTTTATTTTGTTAGTTTGCCAAAAAAAATACAGTCAACTTTACATTGATTAGATTTTCTATTTTTCTTTCGGTAACGGAGTGGAATTTCTTAACAAAATTTAAAATGTGATGGAATTAAATAATCATTTGTATTGTAATTTCTTTTATATTTCTTTTATAAACATTAATACTAAAAACAATATGTTTTTAGTATTGTCAAACTACGCAGTAGGAAGCTGTCTACTATATATAAATAGCTCATATGTGTTTTGGTAACGGAGTAACGGAGTGGACAAACATTTTCGTAGGACTATTTTCTTGCAGAGTCATAAAATACACACTTGTGTCACACTTTGTACTAGATGACACACACAAATATTTAACAAGCACAGCCACACACAAATAGCCCAAACATAGCCCAGACTCTACAGCATTGATACAACCTGTTAATTACATAAAACAGGCTTCTTGTAATTACAAATAATAAATTTCCTGTGGAAATGTGTTATTTGTATTATTAAACTGTGCATTTGATATTAGAAGGCACACAGACATAATACAAGCCAGCAAATCAGCTGTGAATCAAACAAAAGCTCTCAACATTAACTCGCAACACTGTAAAATTGGTCAACTTAAAAAAATTATTAACAAGGAAAGGAGCAGAACACCATCCTGAATTTTTCGCCAGTGACAGTTCTAGGTGTCCTCAACATATGGGCAAATTTTCATGAACTTCCTTAGATACATACTTTCACGTTTTGGGAAAGCCTTAAACTCTACTTTGATGATCATGGCAAGGAAAATGTCCTTGGAAAGCAGGCCCTCAGCCAGCCACCCGTTCACCTGTCCTTTGGATGGGTGAAAATTATTTTGGACGGGCATAAATTGTGCACAATTCTCCTCCAGCACCACCCAGCTTCTTCTCTATAGGCACTGCGAGTGTTCAGACGACAGTTCTGTAAGGAGCATGGGATGATATTAGGCTCTGTAAACAACATAGGGGCACTGCAGTTGGACTCGTACGGCGGTGGGACTTCGGGCAGTCACGACTTCGAACACTCACGGCGTCAGGCAGTCACGACTTCGAATGCTTTTGGATGGGCTACTCTGTATTTCCGGCTAAGGGCCTATGGAAAGTACAAACTTAATGAAGCTAATCATATACTGACTACATGTATATGTCTGATGAGCATCCATGTATAAAACTAGTATAAGTATTACTCTACAAAGACCAAATTGATATGGTTTGGTACCAGGCAGCAGTTACAAAAGATTATCTAAAATTGTTGTCCTCACTTTTCCCTGATTTCACTTTTTCCTCCAGTATCCGCGACCTGGGTGTCACACTAGACAGTGCCTTGACTTTCACTGAGCATCTCTCTCTTCTTACCCATTCTTGTTATTACCAACTCAGGCGTCTTAGAGTCATCAGGATATCGGTATCCTCTGTGGTGTTTACGACCATGGTGCATGCTTTTGTATTGACTATTGCAATTCTCTTTTAATTGGGCTCTCTAATGTTCGGCCGTCTCCTGTGCAATCCATGTTAAATGCTGCATCTAGACTTATTGCCCGCTTACCACGATACTCACATTACCTCCTATATGCAAAATGAACTCCACTGGCTCCCTGTCCTGTTTCAAATGAGATTCAAGGTCCTTCTTCTAGTCACTAGATCCCAGTTAGGCTTAGCGCCTATATACCTTTCTGAACTGATGAGCAAACCAATCTCTTCAAGATCCTCTCGCCCCTTTGTTCTGCTGACTGATTGGACTTGTTTGTACTTCGGTCGCGAACCTCATTAACTCAGCATCGGCCTTTGCTTTGGCTGGTCCTTCACTGTGGCATAAACTCCCTTCTGTGATCCGGAGCAAGATCCTCAGGGCGTTTTCACCAGCTTCAATTAAATGCTTAAAGAGCTTTCTTTTTACACGAGCCCATCACGTTCAGAGCGCTTCTGAATAGCTCTGCTGTGAGGATCGCTTTACAAATGTTTATATTACATTACATTACATTCCTGCCTGCTGATATTATGCTTCTTGTATATTTGGAAAGAGCGCAAAAAACTGATAATATTACAAAAAAATCAGCCCTCTAGTTCATTTCCTAGCCGAGATATGACTGTCCAAAGTTGGTAGATCATGCCGTTTTCTCGTTATTTATTTTTTATTTATTAACTTCAAAAATTAATATCTTTGTCAAATGTTGAGATATTGTGCTAAAATGTTCACTATTGTTCCTGATTTTGCATGTAGTTTATGGACAAATAATTTCAGAAAGATCCAAAAGGGTGTGATGTACACTTCTGGTTGACATGACGTGGAATGACCCATTGATCAGTCACTGGTGCATATTCATCTGGGGAACATTGGCCATAAAGGATCTTGCCTGAAAAATCACTTAAAGGTGAATAGAGTTGCTCATTATGAAAACTGGCTGGTTTACCCGGCGTTGCCTGGGGTTATAAGTTTCAATCCACACCACCACCACCACCACCACCACCACCACCACCACCACCACCACCACCACCACCACCACCACCACCACCACCACCACCACCACCACCACCACCACCACCACCACCACCACCACCACCACCACCACCACCACCACCACCACCACCACCACCACCACCACCACCACTGTCAAAGTTTGAATCATTCTAGCGAATCCGTACTGTAGCTGCATCATCACCATTGTCAAAGTTTCAATCCCTCTAGCGAATCCGTACTGTAGCTGCTTAACCCGGCAGCTCCATCTGGCGAGTGAAAATAGGTTTAGTCTAAGGTTCTGTTATGAGGTAAAAATGCATGGCGAGGGTAGGCTTTTTGGCCAGGAGACCATGGTAGCGGTGAAAACGGGGAAATCGAAACCTCACACTGGCTGTGTAATGCCCACCCCGAGACAGCAGTGAAGGTTTGGAGTGAAAAGCTCGAAAGGTGTAGAAATGCATTCCAGTCAAAGATCTGTGACAGACAGACAGACAGACAGACAGAGTTTCTTCTTTATATATATAGATGTGTGTAAATTTACATGAACATATATTACCAACGTGTTATTACTCCACAGTATGCAACAATACATGAATTAACATCATAGTTTTGGTACATTACAGATTTAAGGCTATCAATTTGAAATAATAAAAAACATATTTATCAGTTGTTAAGAAGGAAGAAATCATAACACTAAACAATCAGTATCAAAGTAAAGTTGAAGTAAAATTGTTAATAGTTGCTTAATATATTTAAGTTAATTCTTATAGCATATGTGCCCATGGTCATCCAAGAATTAGCCTTATCATCATCTGCCAATAGTCTGCCATTTCACAAGTTTGCGGACACACATCGATAGTGTATGCCCTAGTCTGCACTGCACCACAGCTTGCCCCCGATTAAGATGCGTGCACATCAACCCTGGTCCGTCAGAAATTGGTCAGTGCAGACCAGAGTCATCAAGTCAAGAGAAATCTGAGAGACAGGCAGATGGCCAGCGATGAAGGAAGGTTAGTCACATTCGCTGCTACCCACTCTTCCCACCATGCTGACATAGCTGTCGTGTCAACCCAATTGGATGTCTTGAGGAGAGGTAAACTGACCAGAGCAAAGTGATATCATTATAGAATGGTAAATCTTTGTTTGCAAAGATCTTTTTCAGCAGCCTTGCAGTGCATCCTTTCTAGGGAGATGAGGTGGCACGATACTGCTTAGGACCAGCAGCCATGGCATTGGATTGGGCACAAGGTTTCTTAGGTAATGTGCATTGACGCATGGAGCGGGACATCAAATAGCCAGTCATACATGGGCCGAAGCAAGGACTGATGTTCTTAATGTCAGGGCACCAGTACACAAGTCAAGCCAGTGGGTTATTTTGAGCACTGGTCTTGGCTGCAGTCTTCCTCAAATGGTGATGGAAGTGTCTAGTCCAGAGTCACAGTCAAGTATGTAGGGGTCTTCTTGGCTGTCGAGTTTAACGTTTAAGTTGAGCTCAGTCTTTCTATTGTGGAGTTGAAAGACACTGGAAACAGTGTTGGACGTACTTGGTTGAAGTCTCTAATTCTTACAACAATCAGTTATGATCTTCATGTTACCTCAAATTCCATGAAAGAGCGACAGTGAGACCCAAGATAAGTCATCTGTATAGATGATTTTGTGTAACTGTATTTGGAGGAAGTCATTAATGTAATTGTTGATCAGACTTGAAGAGCAGAAGTAGGATGAAGATGCCCTGATGCAGGCTATTCTTCTGTATTCTCCAAGCCTTGCATTGGTCACATGCACTCAGAAACTTCTGTTGTGAAGGAAGACTTTTAAGATCTCAACCACTCATTTGTGACAATCTTTAGGTGTTGCTGAAATCCATTTTCAGTGAACAAGCATGGGGTCCCACAGGAATTTTTGTAGGGGGTGCAAATTTTGTATGGGGACAAAATGATGTTTTTCCATGGAACACAGAATATGTGACAACTTTAAGAATAAATAATGGTCAAAGACTTTACCTAAATAATTGTTTTTCACATTGAAAATCGTGTTGGAACAGTTGTAATAATCACAATAATCAAAAGATTTTATTTTTGTAAAATAGGCGCAAAATCCGGCAGGGCAACTGCCCCCTTGCTCCCTCTCCAGACGCCCATGTGAACAGGCATTCCGAGTGCATATATCAAAATGTAAGGACTTTATTGCAAGTAATGGCCGAGTGCCTGCCACGGTCTGACTGGTCCATGGTCACATTTGGTCTCCCTCAAGGTTCCATTATAGGCCTCTTACACTATAACACGGACAATTTCTAAATATTGCACGGCCAATTTTCGCTCAAGTTCCACACATCATATCAGCAGGCAGAAATGATGGTTTTATATTGAGGTACATGGATGCTCATGAGAAATATATTCAGTATCTGATTCAGTATCTGGTTCAGCTGCTACAGAGCTTTAGAAGATCGAGCCTATGTGTTGAGTCCTAGCTGTTCAAGATGCTTGAACCTCACAGAAAGCAAAGGTGGGCAATATAAGGTCATCCATAAAGAACGTCCACAAAATATTACCTACTTTGGACCCCTCCCCCTTGTCCGCATTTGACCTTACCCCTCATTTCCCCTTCGCGGACGTCTGCATGCCAAAGCCAAGTTTTAATGTCATCATCATTCGTTTTACATTTATTCCACTGTTCCATTTGTTTATACATGTAGCTGCAGTTAGGCTGCAGATGATGTGACAACATCAGCATTAGAAGAAATACCTGCACAGTATCTTAACTCTAGCAGTTTCTTATCACCATGCAAAAACTTAAAGGAATATGGTTTACTTAACGGAATGTTATGGGAGGGAAGAAGTCTAATGTGTCTAGAAAGGCTCAGTTACAACACTAAGACAAAATGCTATTGGCAACATATATGCATGTGTCTGCAAGAGAATGACAACGAGGTTCAGGATATTGATTGCTTTAAAGTTACCAGACAGACTGACATAGGATTTTAGGAAGTATGTTCTGGAGTTTTTGGTGTAGACCACATTAGAAAAGTTAGCAACGAGCTGTTCATGCAGTGTAGGTTAGATAGCAGTGACAGAATTTGAGAGGAAGCTGAAAGATAAAAGGACCAAGGACGCATTGAGGATTGAAGAGATAAGTAGAATGCAAATACAGAAAGATCAAGAATGCTAGGGATTTTGTAATGTAATGTAGCAAAACATGTATACAGCACCTTTGAAGCACCTACCAAAAGCACTACTTGCAAGGCGATCTAAGTGATCTAAATAAGTGCAACTTAAGGTAATCAGAAAATGTCTGTTGAGCTGACTCAGTTGAAACAGTACATGTATTTAGAGGAAGATTGTTCCAAAAGTCTGAATTTGAATATGACATAACTGTCAGCCCATGACAGAAAGGACTCACCACTACACGATCATAACCTGACGCTTAATTCCTACAAGAAAATTATAAGCATCCATAGCTGTTAACGTAACATTTCATAAATGTATGTAGAAGAAGAGAAGAGCAGTCCCTTAAGCTAGCCCTGAGGCAGCCATGGGTATGAAGTGTTAGCGACTTCATTTTCTTAGCCTCGGCATATGAGGGTGGGTGGCCAGTCCTCTCCCTCGCCGTCTCATCTTCCCACTGACAGTGTACGGTCAGTGTACTCATCATAGCTGAGTTGGCTAAGGGTGCAAGTAGAACAGAAATCTCGAACCAAATTTCTGCCCTGGCGGGGATTTGAACCCCCGACCTCTCGATTGACAGTCCAGCGCGCTAACCACTAGACTACCGAGCACCCCTGTATGTATGTAACTAAATGAAAATCACAAAGTCTGTTCAAAATTAAACATTTCTTCAAATTTATTCAAAATAACCTTGGTTTTATCCAAGGAGTACCTGAAGTTAATGTATATGCATAGTGTTAATCAATTACACATATCCCAAATTTCAAATGTCCCAGTCAATTAACAATGGTTTAGCCCTTGTATATACTGATATATATGAATACATATTACTAACAATGCATGGAATGACAGGCGAGACCTTGACATTTTGTTTACACAGTAACAACAACTTTACAATTTAAACACAGTAACTTACTGCATACCATCACTCAAAGTACCAATGCCTATCACAAATCTCAACAAAACATAAGGCCAATGTGTTTCTAAAGATGTCAGTCAGTCTTAATCATCCGATAGTAGAGAGGCACTAAAATTCACTTCAAAACTTAATCCCTGAGCAAGGTATACAACAGTAACTAAGAAAATCTGAATAATCGTATAGTACTTTTATATTACTATTGTGCCTCTTACATAAAACTTACTCAGAAGCCCTTCCATGTTAATGCTGAAACAAGATTTTTACTTGCCAATATCACTATCGATGTCATCAGCTGCTAGGCATCTCTTCAGGTGCGAAAGAAGCATAGTTTTTTTAGCACAGCTAAAATGACACTTACAACACTGTCCAGATTGATAACTTCGTGTATGAGTTATTCTGTGTTCTTTGACTATGTCTGGTCTTGCAAAAAGCTTGTCACATCTGTCACAGGAGTGCTTTTTAACATTGCCATGGCCATTAGCATGACGTCGTCGATTGTTACGGCTTGTAAAACTCTGGTCACATAATTCACAAGGATAGCGGCAGTGAGCTGACACATAATGTGTTTCATATGCACCAAAACCAAACCAAGAAGTTGAACAGCCACCATGTCGACAGGTGAACACACGACTCTCTGCATCATTGTTATTTAAGCAGACAGTTTCAGATGAGTTCCGAAACATGTTATCCTCTTCCATTTCAGGTTTAGTACCAATTTTGCTATCAAACGCTCCCTTTCTAGTTGCAGACAAAGAACTCACAACAGGAGGTTTACAGTAAGTCAAGTCCTCACATATCAAATCATCACATACAGGAATGTTTTCATTACTGATTGTTCCATTAAAAGAAGGGACGCTATCATCCACCACCAGTCCCTCATCAGACAATTGTTCTTCCTCTGCCATCTCCTCATATATGCCATTTTCACTGCATTTCACATGCTTTACTGGCATTCCTTTTCGCTTATTTTTTCCAGTTGTTGGCACTGAATGTGACTGCGGTCTTTGTTCAGGAGATGAAACCACTGTTGAATCATCAGGATACTTAGGCTGAAAGCAGTTGCTTGATCTAACATCAGAGTCACTGATGCTGAATAGTGGAGCAAATTCTTTAACAGTTTCTAAGTAACTGTCTGAAATTGTTTTACGGACATCAGCCAAACCCTTCTCTGCATTTCCATTAAAAGCGTGGTTACCTTTGCAATCAAATGGTAAATTGGGTTTTACATCTGTTTCCATTTCTTCCAATAATTCATCTGGTGATTGGTCTTTTGATGTTCTCTGCAAAGCCTTGGCAGAAGGCCATGCATCAGAGCTACTACTGCCGTTGCCATCCTCAAAAGATGCTGCATCCTCCTCTGCCTCTGCGGTGAACATCTGGGCATCATGACAACCTCTAGCATCACCAGCAGATGAGTCCCTGTGAGTCTTCTTGTGTAGCTTTAGCTGACTCCCTGAGCTGAACTGTTTTTCACACTGATTACAGTTAACCAGTTCCTCTGCTGCACCGTGAACTTTGACTTTGTGTAGGCTGAGCAAGTACGAATTACTAAAAACTGACAGACAAACAGAACAAGTGAAGGAGTCCTTTCCAGTAGAATGCTTCCTCATGTGGATTTTTAAATCAGTGCTTCTAGAGAACGAGGACTGGCAAGCATCACACACATGTGGCCTTACACCTGTGTGCAGCTTCATGTGTCTACGCAAATTGCATGACAACGAGAACGTTGTTAAACACTGTCTGCACAAAAAGCGACCATGAATTTCTCTCATGTGGGCCTCAAGTTCATTTAGATCAGAAGAGTTCATCTGGCAGAGTTTGCATTTCATTTCCTTGTGTGTTTGTCCACATGTACTATCTTGAATCAGAAACAATTCATTAACAGAATCATCTTCACCACTACTTAGTCCACCCTCTAACATTTCTTCCTTGACACAAGAGATTTCAGAAGAACCCAAGCTTTCTGCCATCGCAGATGAATGTTTGCTCAAATTTATACCAAAAGGTAAAGGAGTTTTTTTGATTGCAGAAGAGAGGTTCATTGTGCTAGTGGGAAGTTCCAATAAAATCTTATTCTCAATCTTTGTTATTCCATCATCTGTTCTGCCTGCTATATTTGAATCTTTTGCACCATTACTGAAATCAGTGGAATGCTCTGACCTACAGACAGTATTCTCTTCAACTTTTTGCTTTCTTATTTCAGCTCCCATTTGCAGCGACATATCTTTCAGTTTGTGGGCATCTGAATCTATAGATACCTGGTTTATCTTGAGAATCGATCGGCTTTTGCTCTGATTGGTTAGACTGGGTTGAATAACTTTGTGAATTTTCACAACTATTTGCTTTGAGATGTCACCATTGCTGATGCAAAATAACCCATCCAACTCAAGGTTTCCAGTGAATGGAACATTCTCCAAACAAAGTTTAACCAGAGCTGCTTGAAAAAGCTCTGTCAGATTTGACTGTTGGTACTGCAGCCACATCTTTAAAAAGAAATAAACACAGCGTGATATTACAGCCACAGCCTATATAAACACTTAATATTAAGAAAACTTGATACAAGATGCAAAAGAGAACTGTGTAAATTGCAAATGTGGCCAGCATAACCTGGATGGGGTCTCCCGAATCCCTGAAACCTGAATCCCCAAAAATGCTGAAAATACACAACAGCCTGATTTCCCGAAAACAGTTTTATAGAAAGTGGTTTAAATCCCAAAAACTATTCAAATATTGCCAAAATTAAATTTTAAAGAGCACTTGAAATATAACACCGTGTTTAAAAATGAATTGTTGAAGTTTGAACTCTTATACATGATATAAATAAATTTCGGGGATCCAGCCGAAATTCGTTTTGGGGTTTTGGGGATTCGCTATGTACCTGCATGGATAAGCAACTCTTCAAATGGCTGGCATTAAATCAAACATTCAGCATTGCTTAAAATATTGCTAAACTGGCATAACCAGCAGGATCTCTTTAAATGTTCAGTAACACAAGTAACCCGGGCACGAGTAAAATTCTGATTTGCTGATTGCTGATTTGCTGATTGGCAAGGGGTAAAATGCTGATTGGGAAATGCTGATTGGTCAGCATTTTACCTAACACTCAAATCAGTAAATCACAGGGTAAAATGCTGATTGAAATCAAAGCAAGAAGTGATCAAAGAAGCCAGTACACTTTGTTGTTTTCAATATTATTGTTTAAATTAACAAATGCTAATTAAAATCCAGGCAAGTAGTGATCAAAGAAGGGTATTGTAATAAACAAATGCAAAACTTTTAAACACTAAATACCCTCTAGTAATTGTGAAGCTTATTATAAATTTTGAATTTTACAGAGTTCACATACATTGGATTGGAATAATTGCAGTCATGAGTGATATCTACTAGTGTTTTAATAGTCAATCAGTAAATGCAATTGTTAATCAACCGTTGGGAGGATTAATTCTTCATTTTTATTAGAGATTTTAAGAAGAACGATTGGAAAATTGATGGATATTGTTGTCATTTCTGTGGATCCGCAAAGAAAGAAAATGTGGCAGTGCTTCACCAAAACAGCAAATTTTTGAAAGGATCGCCAAAATTCTGTTGTCGTCAACTACAACGGGGACGAGAATATCGCAGCTAATTTTTTGCATGGAAATGCAAAGACAAAACTTAAAAAATAAAACTAATCATTGGACTGAGCGTGATTCATGTCTATGTTAGTGTTTGTAACAGAAAGAAAAAGTACATTTGTGATAGGTGCATATAAAAGTTAGTTGGTAATTAGATGTTACTAAATACCTTACACTAACTTTTGTATATTTAGTAGAAAAAATCTGCATTCTCTTAACAGCATTTTACACAACAACCAGTACAACTGATTAATAATTAATTTAATGATAAAGACCGATTGTTACTTTCTGTTGTTACAATCAGCATTTTCTCAGTCAGCATTTTACCCACCAAACAGCATTACCAATCAGCATTTTCCTAGTCAGCATTTTACACCACTCAGCATGACCAATCACCATTTTACCTGTCGCCAATCAGCAAATCAGCATTTTACCCGTGCCCAAGTAACCCAGCTACCCCAGCATCATAGCAAACAGAGTTAGGGAATTAGTAGGGTGAAAAAGCTTTAACAACTGAATTAGATAGCTCCATGTTCCATTACGAACCTAAAAGATTGTAAGTACGAAAAAACATGCTGGATTCAAACCTCAAATGAATTTACCTTTGAGCAATTTCTAAAAAGTGCACTAAAACCGTTGTAACTGATGATTTGTTTAGGGTAGAAATATTGAATGTCAACTGGTCACTAATCTGTTGGCCATAACGAGAATGTTACATAATGAAATAACACCTTTGTGCATTTCTTATGTTCCTCGTAGAATATATCTACTGCATACAAATTTCTTGTTTACTCTTGCATCTTTTTTCCTATATAAGCATATAACATTAAAGCAGAATCATGTGTGTAGATTTTAAGCCGGCAAACACGTACAATCGGGGTGCCTATGTACTATCTGGGCGAGTGTCTTTGCATCTTTGGAAGTTGGATTTTAAAATTCAGCACCCCGATTGTACATGATCGCCTTTATGCCTACTGAACATCTACTCTTCCGTATTTGTTGATTATTTTAACGGAACTTGTACTGCCAACAACACAACACTTCAAACAGAAAGAACAATTTTCTCCATAATAACTCTTCAAGCTCTGACGCTCATAACAGTCGTTGATTTTCATGTTGGTTAGCTAAATGTTAGCCCAACCATTTTTGCCCAGAGAGATAGAGAGCACAGCCTACCTTTAAATCACGAACTTCAGCCGCAGCATGAATTCAACCACCACGATCCAACTTATATGAAAAAAGTTAAGAATCTGTTTCTGTAGAATTGATTAAAAAAAAACAACAACAAATGGCTACAAACTCTACGCAGTGAAACTGCATTCAGGATCTAGTCTGAGGAAAAGTCAAATCCTGGATCAACCGGAACCAGGATGCCACCCATCCAGCCAACAGGTGCGTGGATTTACTACCGGATGCATGATACGCGCCGCCGCTGCTTCATTTACACGACGTTTGTGCTTTTATAGCGCCTTATTTTCAGCATTCCGGATTTATATCGGTGTTTATAATATGTATTGTAATGTAAATTTAAATCTCGAAATTTGTCAGCGCCACACAAGGGCTGCAGAAGGAGACGAGGTTTATATCACATCAAGACCGCAAAAGCCAACGTGCAAGTTCATTTCCTCATATATTTAAATTCTTAATACTCTCAGATTGTAAGTGTAAATGTAAATCTCCGAAATTTCTCAGCGCCACACAAAAGCCACGTCAGGGAGACCAGTTTATTAGCCGGTGCTATAGCAAATCAAGTCCGCTATTGCCATGTCCGCCTTATCCGTTCCGGGGAGGTCAAGCCGAGGAGACAGCAGGATGCTACGGTGGTAATCGGTGATGATGGCGGTTGTGTGGTGGCGCAGGAATGGAATCAGGATAGCATAGCTTGAAGAGTTCGGTTTCAGTCGTGAGTGGAAAGCAGCGGAGGACAGTGCAAGCGGAGGAGAGGTGATGTCAACAGGCGATATGGGAGGATGAGCAAACTGGCGGAGATCTTATGGGAGATGTAATGTAATGTAATGTAATGTAAATCTCCTAAATTTTTCAGCGCCACACAAAAGCCACGTCAGGGAGACCAGCTTCACCGGCGCTATATCAAATCAAGTCCGCAATAGCCATGTCCGCCTTATCCGTTCCGGTGCCAGGTCAGAGTCCTGGGAGGTCAAGCCGAGGAGACAGCAGGGTGCTACGGTGGTAATCGGTGATGATGGCGGTTGTGTGGTGGCGCAGGAATGGAATCAGGATAGGATAGCTTGAAGAGTCCGGTTTTCAGTCAACAGGCGATATGGGAGGATGAGCAAACTGGCGGAGATCTTTTGGGAGATTGTTCCAAAGAGCCGGTGCAGCATAGACTAAAGAGCAGTCTTGTTGTCCTCGAGACCAAGGTCTTGGTCTCGAGTGCACTCGAGTACGTTTTTAAAAGTCTTGGTCTTGGTCTTGGTCTTGAGACTCAAGGTCCTGGTCTTGGTCTTGGTCTTGAGGTTCAAAGTCTTGGTCTTGGTTTTGCAAGACCAAGACCAAGACTTTTGTCAATATGAAGTCATTAATTTTAACAAACGGCAAGGATTTTAAAAATTTATCCAGCAATACAGTTATTGCTTTAGTAGTTACACGGTGTGAATGAGGCTTCACTGTTGTTTTGGACAATTATTTTGACTTCCGGTTATTTACCATGGAATGATTTCAAAACAGACTCATGATTAATTGATACATTTACATCCAGTTCTTGAAAAGCTGCTTTGTGTGCTAGCGATTTCAGCACTTGTACACCGTATTTTTTCACATGGCAGAATTTTTATGAGGCCCCACAAATCACGTCTTGGTCAGAAAATTCTGAGCAAATTGGTTTTTATAAAATTCAACAGGCATTTGGAATAACATTTCGCATGGAGGACTTTATAAATACGAATTCGGAATTCTCTGCAGTCTCCATTTAGAGTTGCTTTGCTTGAACAAAAGAAAAAAACTCATGTTTTCATTAAAATATCGAGTTGTCCGACTGGACAATTTTTAGTAAGGAATAGAAGTCTGGATACGACTGTGATTTTTTGGTCTTGGTCTCGGTCTTGGTCTTGAGGTTCAAGGTCTTGGTCTTGGTCTTGAGGTTCAAGGTCTTGGTCTTGGTCTTGGTCTTGAGGTTCAAGGTCTTGGTCTTGGTCTTGAGGTTCAAGGTCTTGGTCTTGGTCTTGAGGTTCAAGGTCTTGGTCTTGGTCTTGGTCTTGAGGTTCAAGGTCTTGGTCTTGGTCTTGGTCTTGAGGTTTAAGGTCTTGACAACAAGACTGCTAAGGAGCGGTTGGCAGTTATCCAGGCTGATATCTGGGTGATGATGCTGCGTAGATGATTTAGTGCATCTGGATGGGAGCGAGCCTCAGCGAGGTGAGAAAGATATGAACAGTTGTGTGTCGTCAGCGTAGAGTTGATGATCGACAAAGGATGATGAAATGAGTTTGCTGAGTGGGGAGGTGTAAATTAAGATGAACAGCAGAGGACCGAGGACAGAATCTTGAGGAACACCGCATCTGAAAGGCGGCCCGATGAACTACGAATAGGCCCTAGCTAATTGGCCCATTTGAGCAGATTGTGGGGTTCCGAAATTGGGGGTTACGCCACTAATAATCTTTAGGCTTTATTCTTTACCAGTGTTGTACAGTAACGAAGTAAACGTAACGCGTTATGCCTATACTGTACCGTCTGTACGTAAACTAAACAAAGTAAAAGTAACGCGTTATGTACTTTTACTTGTAACGAAGTATGAGAAAACGGAAATAGCCTACTTTTACTTTTATTCATTTTTCAATCGTAATTGTAATCTCCAAGTTTCTAAAGCGCTACGGTACTTTAAAGCTAAGCGCAAAGCACTGCAGCTTATTCAGAAGCGCTGCGTCGATTCCGAGGGGTTGTCGGAGATCGATGTCTATTGGTGGTCTGAGTCAGAGACCAGAGAGGGGCAGAGCAGCTGTTACGGCGGGTTTCGTTGAGGACCAGAAGGCTTGGAAGACAGAGGATCAGTCCGATCAGATGATATAGGGTAGGAATTATTGAAGAGGCGAGTCCTCAATTTGGAGTGGAAAGCTTAAGTGAGGGTGAGGAGTAGAGTCTGAGGTAGCTCAGGTAGGCCTACATGACGGTGACGGTATTGGTGAAGGAACTTGGAAAATGCGGAATTCTGGGGAAGTTCGTTCCAGAGTTGAGGTGCAGTGTGGGATATGGATCGGCTGCAGAACTTGATGTCATATTGACTGGGGGACAGGAGAGCTAGAATGAGATATGAGGATGAACGGGTAGACCAGGGTGGCTGGATGGTTGAGTTCATGAAGGTACTTTGGCTGGGAGTATTGTACGTAGTGTATGGTAGGTTAGTGACAAGACTTTGAAGTGGATGCGCTCAGGGATTTTCAGCCAGCGGAGTGATTTAAGAACAGGATTGATATGGTGATGCTTGCATCACCATATCAATCCTAGTGTCCTGGTGACGGCTCGGACTAAATAATTTTGGATGACTTGTAGACAGTGGCGGCGATCTTGTTTGACAGGTGGGGGAGACTTCTGAAATGATCTGGTCAAAAAAGAGTTTTGAACTGATTTGGTCATAGAAGCGGTAAAAAAAATTCGCGTGAGCTCACGCGCGACATTTTTGGACCTTTTTGGGTGTTTCTTCAAAATTGGAAGGGGCTTGGGGGGCAGATGTATGGTGATCCCCACTCTTAAAGGTGAGGGTTTTCCCCTCGACCCCCCCTCCGGGATCGCCGCCTATGGTTGTAGACGCTTAATTTGGGTGGATTCGAAGTTAAGAAAAATGGAATTATAGTGATCTTGCTTAAAGTGGACAGCTAGTGGATGCGGTTTTAAAGTCAAACATGGGTCGGATGCGGCGGAGGTCACGAATATGCATGAAGCACGTGTGCCAGAGGTTGGAAATGTAAAATTTTATAAAACGGCAGATGTGGATCATATAGGTAACGCCAAGATTGCGCACAGGCGAGTTGGAGGTCAAAGTGAGAGAAGAATATCTGGTGGGTTGGTGTATGGAAGGGTCAGGGATTTTCTTGATCTGATCTGGGAGGCTAAGGATAATAAATTCAGTTTTGGCAGGGTTGAGGCAGAAGAGGTTGGAGGACATCAATTAGAGATTATGTTGACCACATCGAGCAGTTGAGCAGTAGAGGTGGAGAAAGATCTGGGGGAGGATATGAAGAGTTGGGTGTCGTCTGAATACAGATGGTGGTCAACAGAAGAGGATTTTATGAGATGGCTCAGAGGTGTAGTGTAACCTAATGGACGAAGAGAAGTGGCCCTAGGACGGAGCCTTGAGGAACACCACAGGAGAGTGGGAGGGGTTGCGACGAGTGGCTGGAGGCTTTAACAGAGGAGAGGGGAGATGGAACCAGAGTAGAACAGTGTCAGAGACGCCGAACCAAGAGTAGGCCTAGTTATGGGGAAATAGGCCTCCTTTTTGAAAGTATTTTGAGTATAAGTATAAATACTTGATCAGAAAAGTATTTAAAATACAAGTAGAAATACGTTTTAATACAAGTATTTTAAATACAAGTAAAAATGCTTGTTTGGGAAAAGTATTTTAAATACTAGGTACAAAATACTTCGAGCCAAAGTTTTGAGCATTTTTCCAGGGCACTTCTTATCAGATGCTTGTATTGTATAGGGCTATACCAATGTCACAGTCTTCTGGAAATTATTTGTCGCTATCAGATTCAATCACTGGCGGCGATCTTCTTTGACAGGTGAGGGGACATGGGACACTTTTGAACTGATCACGCGCCAAGAAAATTTGTTCACCTTTTTTTGGTGTTTCTTCAAAATTTGGGGGACAACTCTATAGTGTATCCTCCCACTGTTAAAGGTGTGGGGTCTTGCCCCCCCAGACCCCGGGATCGCCGCCCATGGACTCAATGTATGACTAGCACGGCGCATTATGCTTTGGCAAGAATATATGTCATTGGTATTATCTGAAGATGACAAATTAAATTGTGTCCATGTTTAATGGAACTACTTGACCCATTCCGTCATCAAATTCATCGAAGGGTAGCCAGTAGTAGGCTACATAGTGACTTTGCACTTTTGGCTCTCCTGTTCTGTCTTCTCATATTTTGCAAATGCTTTAACCATGTTAGAGTTAGACCCATTAACAATTGTCTGTGACTGTTAAGGTAATGTTTGTGTAGTCAAGGCTATCAATGTCTAAGATTAGACTAAGAATATTCATTATGTTTTCGGCAACAACATCATGTGTGTGACTTCTCTTCAAGCGTGAGCATGCCAAAGCAACCGAGTGTCTCATAAGGTCATCTGTGATCCAGTGAGCCGTTATTCCAATATAGCTTCTTTTCAGACAACTCCAAATATCAAGCTGTTGACAAAGTAGTGTTAAGCAAGAGTGCGTCATATTTGTTAGCAAACTTCTTGGTCAATGTCTAGCGGCACAGTAGATGATGGTGATAAACTATGTACTAGAGCTCAAAAAGCTGGTTTATCAACAGTGCGCAGTGGTGTATGCAGGGGTGTAACTTTGGTCTAAAAAGTGGGGGGTACCAATTTCTTCTCCAATTTCGCTTTTCGCATGGATACTATATTGGACATATTACCCGTAATCGTAATAGTAAGTATATATAGTATTCGTTTATTACAAACAACACACCGCAAACCATTACAATCAAAATTAAGAAGCATGTTAAAACGAGGATACAACAATGAAACTATATACAAATCTATTAATATAAATCATTTAGAATATTAAGTAGTAGTACATTAGTAGTAATAATAATAGTAGTAGCAGCAACAGCAACAAGAGCAGCAGCAACAACAGCAACAATGGTAAAATATACTGTAATAGCAATAGAGGCCTAGGGCTCTGTAATTTGTTTTCAGTTTTGAGGGATCAAATGTTGCTTGGGAAGAATTAATATGCGGCTGAAACAGCTAACTGTAGACAAGATGACCCATACCAGATCACACGAACGTCAGATCATGTGGATTGTGTCAGTAAAAACAAGCCATCTTTTTAATTGCAGTATTAGTTTATGGCATGATGGAATGTGTAGAAACCAGTAGAAGATTTGGCCTAATGATCAACGCAGAGAAAACTAAAACAATGGTGATCACAGTCCAAGGAGAGGCTATTGAGCAAGTAGAACAATTCGTTCCATGGTATCACATCGTCGATGGCCAGATTTAATGCAAGTATCGTACAGGGCTGCGGCATGGGTCCACCAATTTTGTTGTAGGGCCTAACCATGTCTGGTTTAAAACCTCTCTACCACTTTAATCGCATCCATGGGCGTCCGCATGAAATTTTGTAGGGTGGCTCAAAAGTTTTTAGGAGGGCAAAAATTTGGGGGAGGGGGGTAAAATGACGCTTCTGCATAGAAAAAATTGGCATAGAAGAAAAATAAAAATAAATGATGATCAAGGACTTTACCTAAATAACTGTTTCTTTGCATTGAAAATCGTGTTGGGACTGTTGTACTAATCATAATAATCATAATATTTTATTTTTATAAAATATTTGCAAAATCCAGGGGGCGCAAATGCGCCCCCTTGCGCCCCCTCCGGACGCTCATGATCGCATCTTAAAATATGCAGATGACTGCTATCTTCTCATACTGGCTTCTAATATCTCCACCACTGTTGCAGAACTTGATCACATAAATGCCTGGGCCCAGAGATGCAATCTTCATCTCAACCATTCTAAATCCAGCGACATATATATCTTCACCAAGCCCAAGACGATCCTTAAATCCACTTCACCTCCTATATGTGGAATCCCGAGGGTCTCTTCGTTAAAAATATTAGGAATTGAAATAACCGATAAGTTTGGATTCTCTCCTTATATCCAAAAACTAAGCATAAAAAAGGCTAAACAATCTCTTTACGCTCATCGTATCTTGATTTCTCATGGGCTCTCGGGCCCCAGGCTTCATGATGTAGGCTAATACGGGCTACCACTGTCAACCGTATGCTGTATGTTTAGGCTTTGCCAACAAGCAGGAACTTAATCATTTGGGCGCAATTATCCGTAAGTTGGTTCGTCTCGGCTACCTCCCTTCTTCTTTTCCTACTTTTGAGGAACTCTGCAAAAAAGCTGATCTTTAAGAACATTCTCCAAACCTAGTCACCTCCTCCACGACCTTCTACCTCCTGTTCTAAAGACCGGGCATGATTTGCGCCCTCGTTCTCATAATCTGGTTCTCCCTAGATTTGACGCCTTACCCGACGAGGTTTCCTGGATAGGATGCTGTACAGTTAGGCTCTGTTGCTATTATTTCATTTATGATCTAACGTCATTATTACTGTTATATTTTTCTTTCCTCTTTGTGTAAAATTGTATGTAAAGCGCTGTGCATTTGCTAGCGTTTAATAAATAATATACTTACTTACTTACTTACTTACTCACTTACTTACTTACTTACTATCTAGGATAAACGCTGGTGGCAGCCACGAAAAAGATATACAAAGAAGAATTGGACGCGCTTCACAAGCATTTGGAATAATGAACAGGATATGGAGGAGCAAAGAATTAACAAAGAAAACCAAGACAAAAATATACGAGACAATGATGCAACCCATTTTCCTATATGGATCGGAATGTTGGACAATGCGAAAACAAGATGAAAGAAGAATTCTTACAGCAGAAATGAGCTGGCTGAGGAAGATCGCAAGGATTTCAAGACTGCAGAAAATAAGAAACGATGACATAAGACAATCATTAGGCATCAAAACAACTCTGCTAGACAAAGTCGTTCAACTAAGAATCCGATGGTTTGGACATGTAGACATCGTAGAGAGAATGCCAGTCGATCGAATTCCACACAGTTCACTACATGCAAGATTCGAAGGGAAAAACACACAGGCAGACCAAGACTACGCTGGACAGATAATATAACTGACACATAACATCACTTGCACTAACATTAAGGGGGCAGTAAACTTGACAAGTGACCGAGGACAGTGGAGATCGCTTATTCGTACCC
Organism: Allolobophora icterica; assembly: GCA_963556255.1. Taxonomy (NCBI): domain Eukaryota; kingdom Metazoa; phylum Annelida; class Clitellata; order Crassiclitellata; family Lumbricidae; genus Allolobophora; species Allolobophora icterica. The sequence goes on along the minus strand of OY744607.1, from coordinate 28,113,871 downwards.
ATCGCCGCCAAATGACAGCCGTCAGGAACTGATGATGATGATGATGATGATGATGATGACGACGACGATGATGATGATGATGATGATGATGATGATGATTGTGAACTGAGTTTTGTGTACAGTCTTGCAGTGCGAGATATTTAGCGTATATATTAAGTGCGCTTACTTTAGTTTCACGTGTATATGTATATATGATAGATGTATAACGTTTAGTCTTAGTGACACGCGCGGCCGGCCGATATCGGCAGCGGCGCGCTATATGTATATTATTAGAGTTCGTTTATGCGCACAGAAGACAGGTGTGTCAAGAGGCGCGAAGAATTATGCTGACTGAGAAAAGTTTGAATTCGAGTATGTTCGCTGTAGTAGTGTGGCTGACTAGTCGAGTTGTAATCGAATTGAGTTCTGTCTGTTTGTCTCTTCTTAAACTAAAAGATATTAAAAACTGTGTTGCTGATTAATTCAGGTTATACTTATACGTAGAATTAGTGTTCAAAAGGTGAACGTTAAATAGGCGTTAAGTAGAGAGAGAACAAGGATTTAATCAGAAGGATTGTCAACGGAAGGATTGGGTTGACATTATTGGTGGCAGCGTCGGTGTGGATAAATACTCACGGTGGAATAAATACTCACGGTGGATAAATACTCACGGTGGAATAAGTACTCACGGTGGAATAAATACTCACGGTGGATTAAAATTCACGTTATCACCTCCTTCGGCGGATAGAAGAATCTACGACGGTGATAAAAGAATTTACAACGGTGTTAGAAGAATCTACGACGGTGTTAGAAGAATCTACGCGTTGTTGCTGTGTGACGTGTCTACGATATCAACGACGGTGGAACACGAGAAACGGTATAAAAATTTCGTTGTTTTCCACGAACAAATATAAAAGAAATCCCGTTTGTTTATCGATTCACACACCAAGAAAAACCGTGACTTCTTTGAAAAGAGAAATCACCAAAGTAAACAAGTAAGATGGAGAAACTAAGTGCTGAAAGACAAGCAGATATTAAGAAGATGTCTACGGAAAGGCTAAAACAGCGTTTGTTGAAAGCCGGTTTTAAGGAAGAACAATTAGAAGGTATGTCACGTGGTGACATGATACATGAACTCGCTGAAGTGTGGGTTAAAGAAGAAGTCGAAGAAGAAGGTGCCGTTGGCGGTGCCGTAGAAAAGGCTATTGAAAAACCTCCTGCGCCTATGTCTATGGAGATGTTGATGCAGTGGATGATGATGACTAGGCAGGAAGAGAAGGATAGAGAGGAGAAACGTAGACAAGAAGAGAAAGAAAGAGAAGATAAACGGAGACAAGAAGCAGAACGTGTAAGACAAGACGAATTGCGCTTGCAGAGAGAGAAAGAAGAGAAAGCAGAACGTCTGCAGAGAGAGAAAGAAGAGAAAGCAGAACGTTTGCAGAGAGAGAAAGAAGAGAAAGAATTGCGATTGCAGCGAGAGAAAGAAGAGAAAGCGGAACTTGCAAGGCAAGAGGAATTGCGTCTGCAAAGAGAGAGAGAAGATAAATTAGAACAAGTGCGTAAGGCAGAACTTGAATTGCAAAAGAATCAGTTTGAGATTCAGTTAGAACAGTTGAAAAGAGATAGGGAAGATGCTGAAAGAAGAAGATTGGAGCAGATGATTGAATCTGAAAAAGCTAGAAAAAGTGATGAAGAGGTTCGTCAGCAACAGATTGAAGCAAAGAGAATGCGTGAAGAAGAAAAAGAAAAAGCACGAACGTTGGAGTTGGAACGTGCAGAACAGATCAGACAAGAAGAACTCAAATTTCAGAAAGAAAGTTTGGAAAAGGCAGAGACAGAAAGACAAGAACGTCTGAAACTGGAGAAATCAAAATTGACATTGAAAGAAACGCAAATGAGAGAAGAACGGGAAGCAGAAAGAAGGAAACAGCAAGAAAGTGAAACTTTGGTGTCAAAAATTAAGAAAATAGGTGATGCAATGAAGCATGTATTGCCTCAAATGCCAACTGATATGATGGAGGTGCCATTATATTTTGAAACAGTCGAGAACGCGTTTCGTAGTTTTGCTGTGGAAAAGCCGTTTTGGGTGAAATTATTACTACCATTGATGACGCCGAAAGCTCGAACCGTTCTGAATAGATTGTCATACGATGATCTAGACAATTATGATAGAGTCAAGCAACACTTATTAAAAGAATTTAAATTGACTTCGAGAGAATACAGAGCCAGATTTGTGGATGCTAAGAAGACAACAGAAGAGACTTATACGATGTTTACGGCAAGACTGAAGAACTTGCTAAACTATTACGTGAGAAGTCGAAACGTGAACAGAGAGTATGATACGCTCTTTGATTTGCTGGTAGCGGATAAGCTAAAAGAATGTTTACCGCCAGGTCCACTACAGTTTGTATTGTCGAAGGAAGGAACTGACTGTCTCCAAGCTAGTGCAGTGGCAGACTTAGCAGACATTCATGTAAACAATCGAATTGGGTTTGCGATCCCAAATATAAACAGTTATCCTTCTCAACGTTCCGTAAACCAAAGCCAGAGTGGAAAATGGAAAAGTAATCCAGGAACAGGGAATCAGTTTATTGGTAAAGAAGTCAAGGCTAGTGTCCCTGTACCCAATGAGACCAGAGAAGTGACGTTTGGTCGTCAGGGATTTAACAAATCGTCAGCGCCGTTTGCCAAGAGGGAAGGCAACACATCGTTTACGCAGTATAAGAGAAATGAAGGAAATGAACAACGAGGCATGGTTGTGAAGCGTTGTCACAACTGTGGTTCAGACAAACATTTGGTTCAATTTTGTCCAGTTCCAGTGGCAGCAACTAGTTCTAGCAGAAATCAAGAACACACAAGGGTGAATTTGATTCAAATGGTTAGTGATACAGATAATCAAACCGCGAGTCAAGAAAACCAAGAGACTGAAGTAAAGTCAGTAATGAAATGTGGTATTCAAAAAGAAATTCTATTGGATGCTGAAATTCAGAGAGAAGTCATAGGAAAAGATGACAATCGAATATTGAAGAAATCGTTCTTGCAATATGTCGAGGTTGAAATTCGTGCAGTAGACGGTAAAGAGCCAGTGAAAGTCAAAGCACTGAGCGACTCGGGAGCAGAAATTCCGGTGATTAGTGAAGAATTACTGGAAGGCATGAAGGTGGAACAAATTGGAAAAGTGAATTTGCAATGTGTGGCAGGAGATGCCATTCCTGCGAAGTTAGTGAAAGTGGATGTTAGACTGTGTGATAGTGACGTGAAAGAAGAGGGATTTCCGCGTAAAATCCAGTGTTCACTTACACCTTATGTCACCTTGATGTGTGCTAGTATTGCAAAGATGGGCAGTACAGAAAGATTCTTGTTGCATCCAGAGATAATTGCCGAATTAAAAGCCGTACCACAGATGAAAATTAAAATGATACAAGGAGATGTGAGTGTACGAGCAAATGTAATGACGAGAGCGCAGAGTCGGAAACAGGAAATGGTAGATGTTGATGAGAAGAGTGAAACTGAAAGTTCAAGTGATGAGGAAAATGAAAGTAATGAGCAACGAAGCTTATCGCGAGATGGTGTAACATCAGAGATAAACGAGCAAGAGATGGTTGCATGCGAGAATGGCACATTAAATGAAACGGAAGAAGACAATGAATGTGATGTGGGGATAGGAGACTTGTATAGAGATGAAGAGATGGACGAAGAACAAAAGGTGCAGATTGCCGATTCGAAGAAGTTCGAAGAGCAACAGAGAAAGGATGAATCGTTGAAGCCGTGGTGGAAGTTAGCACAAGAGAAAGAATCTGAATTCTGTGTGATCAACGGTTTATTGCATAAGAAATATCAGATATTAGACCAGACGATATATCAACTAGTGTTACCAAAAGAGAGACGAATTAAAGTGATGGAATTGGCGCATGAATCGGTATTTGGAGGACATCTAGGAGAAGAGAAAACAAGAGAACGAATAAAATTATCTTTTGTATGGCCAAAGATGAGAAGGGACATTGTGAAATTTTGTAAGTCTTGCGAGAAGTGTCAACTAAAGGCAAGGAGTCTGGTGATGGATAGAGTACCTATCACTCCGGTCTCAAGAGAAGAGGTCGCCTTCAAGAGAATGACAATGGACCTAATAGACAACCCGAGGAAATGGCACAAGAAAATTCCTTTTCACGAAAAGCATTTGAAAGAACTCAAAGAAACTACGGAGAAAGCATTATTGTTTGCAGAATCTTACTCTCAAGAAAAGCAATTACAATACACAAATCAGTATTACAAGAGAGCAAGGCACAAAGGAATTTGCAGCATA